>CM068367.1:1051412041-1052612041 GCA_034769895.1 Magicicada septendecula
CTGTTCATACATAATCTTCATTCTTCATGGTACATTTCCTTTCCCCATCTTCTTTTCTTCTTCTGGTTAGTTATTTCTCACTGTCGGTGTACTCCTTGGTTATACATTGTTTGTGATAATCCATGTCCCTTAATATTGTCATAGTCTTCCATATTTTTATTCATGGTTATGGTAATCATTGTCCCATATTATTTCACACTAATAAACAAATTCGTTTGTTTTATCACCATAGTGATTGTACTTGATTCGTCTCTTTTTTATTTTAATAATTATTTCCGTCATATCACCTCACTATTTTGGATCTATTGGGCCTGGATGCTAACGTATTATATTGGCTCGTTGGTATTTTCTCTCTCTTTGTTATACTCGATGATATCTTTATTATTCTTCCTTCTCCTTCGTTGGGTAGTTTCAATAATATTCGTTCGTAGATACACACTTTATTTATATTCTCCCGTTCCTTCTTTTATGCTCGATGAAATATTTTCATGATATCTTTTTATTTGACGTATTAGATAGTTATTTTATGTAACTGCCAATTTGGTACGTTACAATATGTAGATGACCTGCTACATCGTCAAATTGGAATGAACACTGTGCTAGAGTGGAACTAGTATTAAAAAAATTGTCAGATAACAATATAACACTTAAGCTGGACAAGTCAAATTTTATAGCCCGCAAGGTACAATTTTTGGAATTTAATTTAACGGAGGAAGGCATATCTCCATCATCAGAAAAAGTTGAAGCTTGTAACGATTTACAAATAGATCTTGTTTTCTATTGATAAAAATTTATTCTTGTAGTTTGTAAAAAAATTTTTTATTATGGTTTATTTTTATTTATTTATTTTATTTTTTTAAATTAATTTAATATTAATTATTTTAAAGGGTTTCGTGGTGTTTTGAACTTCTTATTAATTGTTTTTGTCGAATTATATCCTTTGGTGTATTTAGAATTCTTTTATTAGTTAATAGGATTGTCTCCGGGAACAATTGATTGGTGATCTTTCCTTATTTGCAGGTTATCTTCCTTTAAAGTTGTTAAATTCTGGTAGTTATGATGATATATTATCCTATTTATAATTTAGGAATAAATAAGATTCAATTTTATAATATTCAAGGAATTTTATTAACAAATAATAAAGTAATCGATTTTATATCGATTGATGAATCGACTCTCTCAGGGCAAAACAATAGATTTTACAAATTATATATTCTCGGGTTCTTTGAACAGTTATTTTATATATAGTCACAGAAAAGGACAAAGTATAGAAAGTATAATATTACAAATTATAAGCTTATTAATTAAAATACAAACATATCGTTCAATATATAATAGTAAGTTAAGAAATTTTTCGAACCGTGAAGATATACTGGCCGTGGCGCTTGGAATTGAGGGAAGTCTAAGATGGCCGCTCCGTGTTCATATGTAGTTGACGAATGCACCTTGACGAATTTGCTTCAAATAAATGTGGCTTTTCCAATGGTTCCTCGTTCCTGCAGTTGTGATTATTCCTTCTGGTGTTAGTGGAGTGGTCCTGGTTAAGTGTTTGTGGTTCCCTTCAATAAAATGTGTGGGATAAAGTTATATTTCACTTTAGTTAATAAGGTCGACAATTGCACTGTTCGTTTCGTTATTTGGAATTATTGGTTTTAATGGTTTAAATTATGTATTCACTTATTTTGTGTTCTGTGTTATATTATTTTAATGTTATTAAGTGTTAATTCCACTGACTTTAATGTTTAAATGAAACTTTACAAAACTCGTGATTTTCGCAGTAGACTAGGCTTATGGGTTGAACGCCATGCTTGTCTTCGCTATTAGGTTATTATTTAGCCAAACTCGTTCAAACGTGATTGACAAAGTCTAATAATCAACTCTTCTAACTTCCTTCGTCATCTAAAAACGTCTTAGCCAATTTAATATTAGCAATACATTGTTTCAAATCTTTCTAGCTTCCGTTACATTCATGGAAATTACATTATATTACTAAATATATTTTTGCTATTATTTAATTTTATGAACTACTAAATACATAATCTTTTTCTTTAGTTCATTCTGCTTGATTTGATACCAAATAAGATAGTTTTACAAAGTTTTTTATCTAAAATGCTATATTACTTCATTTTGAAAATTGTAAGTTTTTAAATTTACTTCCTGTCCTTCTCAAAATGTTTGCCATTTTATATGTTATATTTATGATTGTACTAAATCTCAGATTGGAATAAAAGGTTTATCTTCCCTTAATTTCTTGTAATTTTATTAATTGGTTATCTTTTTAAATATTATTCATTAATTTGTGACTCCCCTCTTTGAATTTTTAGTTATTACATTTGCAATTTTTCCAATAATTCTTACTATCTTTTTACAATATCTTTCTTAATTATAGTTCCAGTTATATGACTCTATGACTGATTTACCTTATATAAATTTCATCAGTTTAACTATCCTTCTGTACTTAATTCATCAATTTTAATGTTGTTTAGATTTACCATTTGGCCTAGATTTTATCTGTTTTTACATACAAAGTTTTTTAATAATACAGCTTGTTTATACCCCTTCTGACTTTCTATTCTAATATAACATTAATTAACATTTTCTTACTTTAACAATAGAACATTTAGTATAGGATTCAAACTATTAATTCATAACAAATAATTGACATTAATAATGGTATTTTCTCAGACATTTTAGTTTTGATTATCACTAATAACACATAATAAATATTTTATAATAAAAGTTTTATATTAAAAGAATTTTACTCTCAGACATTTCATCCTTGAGCTAATTGAACTTATTCTAAATAAACAAAACATATCTGTCCTTCCATCATTTACACTATTTCTTATAACTAGTTTTATTTTCAGTCTTAGCTGTTTTCGTTTGATTTTTGGGGTAATGATTCTTGGTCACTTCACTTTTTTACTGGCCTGCTCTTGTTTTATTACTGTCATTCTAATGAATGTTGTATATAAAGAGTGGCAGTTATTTAGAAACACTTGTATTATTTGTCACTATAATACTCAATTAAATATTATTTATTGACACAATATAAACACTTTAAAGTTGTATAAATGCACAATTTACTTAGTTTATGAACTCCAACATTGACACATTAAGTTTATTTAATATAATATAGAAACTTGCACTGGTCCCCTTTTTATTCTTTGATTTTATTTCTAATTAGTTTTATAGTCTTATTAAAATCAAGAAATTTATTTATAGAGGATAATGAAGGTTTGTTTTTTGCATTATATAATTAATTCACATTGGTTCACTTTTAATTCTACTTTATACACTTTTGGTTTATATCTATTTTACATGGTTTTCTAAATTTGGGTTTTTTGTTATACTTTCATTGGGTATTTTTATTTTCTTTAGGGGTTTCGTTTTTATTTCTTTCAAGAGCCTTCCTTCTGATCGTGGATGTTGTCTTGCTCTGGTTTCTTCCTTAATTACTCCTATTCTCCTTGTTTCTTATAAAAGTATCCCTTTCATTGTGGATGTTGTCTTGTTCTTGTTTCTTCCTTACTTACTCCTATTCTCCTTGTTTCTTATAAAAGTATTCCCTTTTATTGTGGATGTTGTCTTGTTCTGGTTTCTTCCTTACTTACTCCTATCCTACCTGGGTATTTCTTTATTTTATTTTTAATTTTGTGGTTTATTTTGATTACTCATCCACTGTTGGCTACTTACTCTGCTGGCCATACTACACTTCTCATTGAGATCAGAGGCAATTCATCTCTGCTCAAAACATAATGCTGCTGGAATTATCTACAGACAGTCATCAAATAAAAATTATATATAGAATAGTCTCATTTTCGACTAATAAAAATATCTTTGGATACTTCACTTCGTTGTTTCTCAGATTTTCTCACATTTTCTATCTCATTTATTCTTCCTAGTATTTATTTATTCTCATTATTTATTCTTCTAACTTTTTAGCTCGGCTGATATATTCCTTTTTATCATGGTTGGAAACTCTGTTAATATGTTTGTTACTAGTTATGGTGTAACTTTTTCCTTTTTCATCTGAATTCTCTTTAATTCTTCTTCTGGTTACTGATATTAATAGCATATTTTTACAATTTTTTTTTCTTAGTTCTTATTAATTTTTCGAATGGTTTTATTTTATGACAGTTTGTTTTTCAATGGGTTTCATTATAATTGACATCCAAGTTGTTATTATGATCATATTATATAAACATATTTTTCTTTCTTTTCTTTCTCAGAAGGTTATTATTCCACTTTTGTCTTCATTAAAATTAATTTATTAATATTATATTTTTCATGTGGCCCTTATTTCTCTTTGCCTTTCATAAATGTTTTATTATTTTCTTGCCAAGACTATTTTCTTCATATGATTGGTGTGAGTTGTCCTTCTTTGTTTTTTAAAACTGAGTAATATCATAATCATCCTTCTTGACTATTTATTTCCATAATAGTTTTATAAATAATTAGTCATAGGTTGATCTTATTATTTTTTCTTTTTAAAATTTTAATGATTTTACTATAATAACAAATTCTTCTCTTTTTCTTTCATTATTATTGCCTTCTCTTGTATATCACACTCTTTTTTGTTTTTCTTCTCTACTCCTTCAAATGTTTGATATTCACATTTATTCTGGATTCTTTCTAATTTTCCTTCTTAATTAATCACATTATTTTCTTCAAATCATATATAAGTTGATCTCATTATCTTTTATAATTTAGACAACTTTTTATTATAATAAATTCTTCTTTTTCATTCCAAATTGTTTCCTTTTAAATTATTTGTGTAAGTTGGTCTTACTTATATTTTAGAATTTTGACCATTTTCAAAATTCAAATTCTTCTTTTTAATTAATCTCATTCAAAATTAAATTCCATAAATAATTAGTTGTAAGTTGATCTTACTATTTTTTAAATTTTGTCGGTTTTATTATAATATTCTAATTTAAATCTTCCTAATTCCAAATTATATTCTTTCAAATAACTTGTAAGTTGATCTTAATATTTTTTAAATTTTGAGGTTTTTACAAAACTCAAATTCTTCTTTTTCATTAATCACATTATTTTCTTCAAATTATTTGTGTAAGTTGGTCTTACTTATATTTTAGAATTTTGAGGGTTTTTAAAATTCAAATTCTAAATTCAATCTTCGTAATATTTTTTTATGGAGGCTTGGTTGTATACTCCTTTGATTTTTCTGGAAACTATTTCTTTCAGTTCATATGTGTTGTTGTTATTATTTTTGGCAACGAGATATGGTCCAGTATAGAGTAATAATAGTTTCTTTGTTATCCCTTCTAGGGTGCTGGGTAGTTCTCGGTTTTTTAACAGTACTTTTTCTCCCTCTTTATACGTTATTACTCGTCCAATCGCCTTCTGATATTTTGTTTGCCGTTTCTCTTGGTCTTCGGCTACCTTGTTATAAAATTTCACCTTGTCAAACTTACGACCATCATCCATCGGGAACTCTATTATTTCTTCAATCTCTCGGGGGTTGGTTTCTCGTACATGGCGGAGTAAGGGGTAATTCCTATAGCTGGATGGTGAGCGAACTTTAGGAATTTCTCCGTGGCTGATAGGTATTCTTGCCACTTTTTCTGTTGGTGGTGACAGTACGTTCTCAAGATTCTCCCCACTTCTCACAATTCCCTCTCTGCCAGATTACTACTTGGGTGGTAGACTGAGGTCTTGTATGTTTTAATTCCAAGTGATAATAATGTATCCCGCCATCTTTTCCCTTTAAACTGTGTACCATGGGCAGTGATGATTGAAGTTGGTTTTCCTATTTCTGGCACATATAATTCCATTATGACTCCAAGAACTTTTATAGTGGTTGCCCGATTAACCGGGTATAGCTTCACATACTTTGTAAAATGGTCCATAATTATGATGAGGTATTTGTATCTGTGTCGACCGCCACTACGGGGAAATGGTCCGCAGATGTCTAAAACACTTTCTCCAGTTTCGCCTTAGATGTTATGGGTATCATTATGCCTTCCTTCTTCTCGTTATTAACCTTAACACACTGAGAAATATTACAGGATTTTAGGTAATTTCTCACCTTTCGGTTTATGTTTTTGATTTGAGAATTCTCCTCTAAGGCCTGTATCACTTTCAGGGCTCCCATATGGCCATACCGTATGTGGTAATCGATTATGATTTCTTTTTCAATGTTGTTTGGAATAATCACTTTCCATGTTTCTTGATTTAAGGATGTTGTAACAAATAATATACCTTTGTTAATATTGTAATATTTAGAAACTGTGTCATCGTCTGCTTCCAATCGAGTAATAATATTTTTTAACTTAGGGTCAGATTGTTGGTGGATGCGGATGTTTACCAATAAAGCCTCTAAATCAGATCTTGTTTTAATAAGGTTGTAGATCTTGACTACGGCTCTCCTTCTCTCCCTCAAAAGTCTGGTCTTCCAAATTAACGCATGATAACACGTCTGCGACAACATTCCTTTTCCCTGGGATGTATTCCCATTGTAGGTTGTACTCTTGCAGGGCGAGTACCCATCTAGCCAGTCGGCCGTGACTCAGCTTGCACCTACGTAGAAATGAGATAGATTTATGATCAGTGCAGATGGTAACTGGATACCATAAAATATATGTCCGGAATTTGCTACATGCGAATACTACACTGAGTAATTCTTTCTCGGTCACATTGTAGTTCTTCTCGCATTGATTCAAAGTTCGACTAGCGAAGCTAATCACCAGATGGTGACCCTCCTCATCTTCCTGATATAAAGTTGTTCCTAAACTGATGTTGCTAGCATCACAATTCAAGAAGAAAGGTTTTTTAAAATTCGGGTGATGAAGTATAACGATCTCTAAGAACTTGTCTTTGATGAGTTGGAAAGTAACGTCCTGTTCTTGACCCCAGATCCATTTGTTTTTCGAAGATAATTGCGGTTGAAACTTGGCTGTCAGTTTGGAATATTGATGCTGAAACTTTCTGTAATAGTTACAGAGTCCGAGAAAAGACTGTAACTGTTTCCTGTTCTTTGGTTTAGGGAACTTCTGAATCACCTCCACTTTCTCTGATGATGGGGATATACCTTGATCATCCAGATTAAAACCTAAGAACTGTACTTCTCGAGCAATGAATTTGGATTTCTCCAATTTAAGAGTTATGTTATTTTTTGCTAACTTCTCGAGTACATGTTCTACTCTGTAGCAGTGTTCCTCCCAGGTTTCTGAGGTAATCAGTAGATCGTCTACATATACAGTGGTAAATTGGAGTGCTTCCTGTCCAAGTATCTGGTCCATGCAGGCCACAAAGATGGCTACTGAATTCACAAGTCCGAAGGGCAATCTCTTGAACTGGTAATTGCGCCCTTCGAATATGAATGCCACATACTGACGACTCTGTGGGTGCAACTCCACTTGCCAGTAACCACACACAGTGTCCCATGTACTAATAAACTTGGTACCGTGGAATTGTTTCAATATCTCCTCTATCTCACCAGGTGATGTCCTGTCATTAACGATCGTTTTATTTATTTCGCGCGCATCCAAACAAAGCCGGACTTGTCTGTTTTTCTTGGGAACAGCTATGATTGGACTGGTGAATGGAGATTGACTACTCTCAATTATGTCACTGTTGATCATCTTATTAATTTCCGCTCTCACGGCCTCCTTCAGTGAATGCGTGATGGGATATGACCTTCTGTTAAATTCCACGGTTTTCTTAAATTCAAGTTGACATTGATAATTCTTTATCTTACCGGGTTCATCGGAAAATACTGATTTATATTTCTCATATACCCTTACGAGACGATTTGCTTGGTGTATGGGTAATTTCTTGTTGGTGGTTCCGCATCGGAAGTCCCGTATTTCCTGTATCTTAACTGACCATAAATCTTCTTCCACATTATTATATATTATCTGGTTATTCAGGGAGCTGTTTTCTACATAGTTTATTTTCCGAAGTTGTTGGTGTATACTGCTGGGAAGTATATTCTCGCCTCCTACTAAATCGGCTGTCCATGTTATTCCGTCTGAAAACAGTGATACCTTTTCTTTGTTCAGATCTATAATAGCGGAGTTCCTCCTTAATACATCGAACCCTAAATATATTAAATGGCAGTCCGGTGGCGATTAAAAATACCATATTTAAAGCTATACCACAGCTAACGACATTTACAGAAACTTGTTTTCTAATAGTTTTGTTCTGGCGACCAGTTGCACCTACTAAGATAATATTATTTACTGGCAACATTGGCAATGTTCTACCACATTCTTTCTGTAATCTTTCCAATTCAATTATATTAATTATTGATATATTAGCACCGGTATCAATCATGATTTTGGCGGGGATTTCTTCTACTTCCGCTTTTATATATATTATTTCATTATCCTGACTATTGAGGCTGGTGTCGTTCTCCTCCAATAGTTCAGTTCTTCTGTTTTTCAGATAGTTGTTTCTAATGATGGTAATGTTTTTCGATCCAGTTGCCTCTTGCAACTCTTGTTTATACCCAGGAGATAGGAGCAGTGAAGGGTCGTGATAATTCATCACTGCCTCCTCCCGTTTAAATTATCGTGTTCGCTGTTGTTATTAGGGCCGACCGAGGTGTTGGTCTGGAAACCTTGCGTCGGTTCTTGCCGCACTCTTGGTTTGATTGCCGGCCAGGATCATCTAGACTGGTACTCCGCCTATGTTGTTCGTACCTCGGACCATCACATTCTTCGCTCCTCCGCCGACGATCTCCATCATGGAACTGTTTCTTCGCTGACGGTTATACCTTCTTGGCCCATTATCTTCAGCTCTTATGAAATTTACCCGTGGTCGGGAAACCCTGTTGTTATTATTATAGTTGTTGGAACTGTAATTCCTATTATTTTGGTAATAACGTTCAGTATTACCGGGGTGGGGGTTTCTCTGACTATAAGAATTATTAGGGTGCTGATAATAGTTATTTCGGTTATTTGGGTAGTGGTTGTTGTTCCTGTTATTATTTGGATTATTGTTAAAGTTATTACTATTATTGTTCGGCGGGTTATTATTACCATTGTAATTATTACACGACTGCTAAAAAGGAGTGTTATGTTTTCAGTGGTAGGGTATGTATGTATGTATGTATGTTTGTTCCACTATAACTTTTTAACGGCTTTACCGATTTTGATGTTCGATGGCTCGATGGATTCCTTACTTCACCAGAAGTGTCATAGGCTATATATCACCATGAGTTGACTTCCGGTTTTGACCGGAAGTGAATACAAGTGATCGGTTCTAAGGATTTTTTTTGTTCATTTATTGGTCCATCAGGTGGCGCTAGTGGAAGGTATTCTGTAAAGTTCACTCCAGATAGTGCTCGCGATTTAAGACCACGCTCACTAATACTATGTTAGCGCGCTATTGTGTGAGAGTATATATGTGCAATCTGTGAGAAACAGAGAACAGCTGATCTGAAAGTATATATATATATATATATATTGGTTTGCTATATATATTTCTCTCTGCGAAATATGGTGAACCTGAAATACATGAAATGACGGATCAACAATATGCCGCACAAGTAAACTTAATGAATTTTCAGCAGCCCCAATTGTTCAAAATGATTTCAGACAGATTGCTTCCAAGTGAAAATAATACTGAGCCATTACGTGTGTTCGTTACTGGAGGAGCAGGCACCAGCAAAACCTTTACTCTGAAAATTATTGTACAACAGATTCGCCGTCTTTCTCATTTACCTGCAAGCAGAGTTGTTACGGTAGCAGCACCCACAGGTGTCGCTGCAAGATTGATTGGAGGTAGCACTTTGCACTCTACTTTTGCCCTTCCTATCGAAAAAGGCAAGGTGACAGCTCTTCGCCCTCTTACTGATGAGCGTCTTCAAAGGGAACGGCTAAGGTGGAAGCACCTTAATTGCTAATCATAATGATTAATTGGCTAATCATTGACAAAATCTCAATGGTACCCTATACTACCCTAAGAAATATTCACTTAAGGTTGCAACAGCTTAAAATGAATGATGCTCTCTTCGGGGGTATCAACATTATTTTGTTTGGCGATCTAATGCAGTTGCCACCTGTATCAAAACCAGTTGGTGGTACCTACTGCTTCAAGCAGCCTCATTACTTATCAGCTGAAATTAATTTGTGGACACTGTTTAGTTTCTGTGAATTACCTCAAAATATGCGGCAAGCTAACAACACTACTTTTATAGACATTCTAAATAATATACGAGTCGGCCAACTCACCATGCAGCAGCTAGAAATTTTAGATCGTCGAAGAGTTCCTTTGACAGATGAATTTGCTGATGGCGAGTGTCTGCGTATTTTCCCAACCACTAAACAGGTAGAAGAATATAATGCTATGATGACTGAAAAGTTGAAAACATCATCTAAAGTTTACGATATTGCAGCGGTGGATGTGTCTGTCGAAGCTAAGAATTACGGACAAAAGTTAAAGAAAGACTTCATACCAACGGATCCAAACAAAACTGGAGGTATTCCAAACTCTTTAGTAATCGGAGTCAGAACTAGGGTAATGTTGCGAAAAAACATTAATGTTAATCATGGTCTGGTCAACGGAGCAATAGGCATCATTAGAAAAATTGAGTGGCCTGCACTACGTCGAGATCAGCTTCAACCTGGTGAGCTTCCACAAGCCGTATTTGTAGAATTTGATGACAGATCAATTAGGGGAAATACTGCTGGTATTGGAGTAAAGATAGAGCCCACCACTGTTGAATATGATGCTTTGCAAGGCCAGGGCAAAGTAGAACGACGTATGCTGCCATTAATATTGTGTTGGCCTGTATAACAGTACATAAACTCCAAGGCACTACTTTAGACAAAGCAGTCATTGATTTGAGTAGTAATATTTTTGCCAAGGGTCAGGCATACGTCGCACTAAGTCGTGTGAAAACATTAGAGGGATTAGCAATAAGTTGTCTGGATCCACGAAAATTGTTGCATGAACCGCACGATAAAAACTCACTTGAGGAATTAAATCGACTCAGAAATCTGTAGACCAAAGCTTTTTCTTTATCATTTCTAATAAATGAAATTATTTAGTTAATTATATAATTTATAAAACAATTTATCGAAATGTTTGTATTATACTAGTTATATAATAGTATATAAAATAAAGTTATACTATATTTATAAGTTTATAGTTCATACGCTAATTATACTATGTACATAATAAAGTTTCTAAATAAAACTATGTAAAAATTGAAATTTTTTTTGCACTTCACACATACGCACGCACACACTGCACATTCCCATTATACTCTTTTTAAACACAAAAAGGAATAAAATAAAAAAAATAATTTAAAAAATTAAAAAACACGACTGCCAAAAAAATAAATGAATAAATAAAAAATAAATTGATAAAAACACTAAATAAAAATAATATTTAGTAAAAATCACAAAATCTAAATAAAGTTGATTTAAAAAGCCAAAAACAAGGTATTGAAATTCAGCTCTGATCAGATTTAACGAAAATGTTATGAATGATTAAACGCATAGTAATTTTATTAGATTTAAATTACTTTTTGATGTTGAATATATATCAATGCATCATATGAAGACTACAATTATAAAAAATATTGCTGATAAAATTTTGCTCTTCAATTTTAATTTTCAATGCAGTCGGGGGCTGTTTCTAAATAGATTTGTTCTTTTCATTAAACAGCCTCCGACTGCATTGAAAATTGAAATTGAAGAGCAAAATTTTATCAGGAATATTTTTTATAATTGTAGTCTTCATATGATGCATTGATATATATTCAACATCGAAAAGTAATTTAAATCTAATAAAATTACTATGCGTTTAATCATTCATAACATTTTCGTTAAATCTGATCAGAGCTGAATTTCAATACCTTGTTTTTGGCTTTTTAAATCGACTTTATTTAGATTTTGTGATTTTTACTAAATATTATTTTTATTTAGTGTTTTTATCAATTTATTTTTTATTTATTCATTTATTTTTTTGGCAGTCGTGTTTTTTAATTTTTTAAATTATTTTTTTTATTTTGATGGTTACGGTTCCCTTGGTAGTTGTTACCATTCTGGTTGTTACTGTTACTGGGGTACTGATTACTTCTTATTTCTGGCCTACCGTTACTCCTTCTACTCTGACGGTAGTATTCCTCGTTCTTATAAATCTCTAGTAATTCGGTCATGGCTTGCACTGTCTTTATCTGGCTGCCCCTTCTTGCTCTGATTATATCTTCGTCATAGTGGTAGGACAACTTGTTCACCAGGCATTCCTCGGGTATTGCGGGTTCTAAATGTTTTGCCAGACACACCTTTCCTAAGAAATAGGCCGTCATGGTGTTTCCTAGTTGGGCCTTGTATCGTCCATGGCAAATATTGTCTCGTATCAAGTTCTGCGTGGTTTCTGACCAGTACTTCGCTTTGAACAGGTTTCTGAACTGTTGGTAGTCCGCGATCTCACTTCGATTCGCCATCCACCAATTGTCGGTCATTTCCCTGAACGACTCGTCCAATATCTCCCGGTTGTTATTCCACCTACTCCCTCTATGTTTGGCAAAGTATTCCTCAATCCGGGCCAGGAACTCCATCGGTTTTCTTTTGTACTGTCTGAAATTTAACCATTCCTGATTTTCATTGATTGGTATCCCAGTAAAGTTAGTGGGTCGATTTCTAATTACTTCCATTTCTTCTTGGCTCTGCCGTACTTGACCCGTTCCATTCCTCTTCCATTCCGTCACACCTTTCCGCGACTTGGTTCCGTACCTTCCCGAATTCTTCCTGGGTTTCTCTTCGGTTTTCTTCCATCTTCCTTCTGTACTCTTCGATATTAGTGAACTTGGTATTTACCTCTTCTTTGAAACCCTGTACTTCTCTCTCCGTCTGGCTACACCTTTCGTCCACTTCCTTAATTTGTTGATAGATTTCCATGGTTTCTTCTTCTAATTTCTTAGTTGTGGATTCATTATTATCGTTGATTTCCTTGCTTAACTCTTCCTTTAAAAACTCTATTCTCTCATCTAATTTGTCCAGATTTTCTTGGTTAACCTCTCTTAATTCTTTTCTCAATAGTTGGTTATCCTCCTTCAATTCTTCCAACTTCTCCTCCATCTTCTCTTCTATTTTCTTGTTATTTTCCTCCAGTTTTTCTTCCATTTTCTTGCTATTTTCCCTCAACTCTTCCTTCACTTGTTGGTTGTCATTTTCTATCTTCTTCCTAGTTTCATCAATTTTCTGATTGGTGTTTTCAATTCTCTTACACAATTCTTCCTTAATTGTTTGGAATTCTTCTTTTGTTGATTTGAATTCTTCCTTTAACAACTGGTTGTCCTCTTTCAATTCTTCTAATTTTTCTCCCATCCTTTCTTCAATTTTCCTATTGTTCTCTCGCAAATCTTCCCTTAACTCTTCCTTCAATGATTGGTTGTCCTCCTTCTTTCTTTACTCGATTCTTCTTTTGTAGAATCCATTTTCTTACTCATTTCTTCGTTTGTGGAATCCATTTTCTTATTCAGTTCACTCAATTCTTCCTTCAAGGACTGGTTGTCTTCCTTCCTTTCTTTACTATTTTCTTCTTTTGTGGAATCCATTTTCTTGCTCATTTCCATCATCATTCTCATTATGGTTTCTAATAATTAATGCTTGATGCCTTTACTTGGTGAAAATCCATTGTAAATTATAGTAAAAAATAAAACCATAAAATAGTTTTAGTGATTTTCACTAGTCAATTTATTAAAATTATAAATCCATGACAGCTGTTTCGGCAGCACAGTGCCTTCATCAGATGGTGTAAGCTGACTAATTTTCGTACAATATAATACAGAATATAAAATATAATACAAGTGCTGTTGTATAGAGAGCGATAGTAATCTCGTGTCAATAAGATTTAATACACATTACACAAACATATAACATAACATAAACCAACTCTATTTATACAAATTAAGCAGAGGCGAGCTATTGAGATCTAACTGATCATTTAATAATATATTTAAATATTTGTGTTTATTAATTTCAAGGGTTTCTAATAAATCAAGCTTTGGACCCTTATCAGATAAATGTAAAATTTCAAAATTATCATTATAACTATGGTCTTTTTCTAACAAGTGATTTGCATAATTTGATTTGCCATCATTATATCTAAAACTATAATTGTGACCATACATTCTTTTTTCGAAAGATCTACCTGTCTCTCCGATATAAACTTTATTACAAGACCCACAGGATAATTTGTATACACCAGACTTTTGCAGTTTATCTGTTTTACTCTTATTATTTTTAATATATTTTCCCAATGAAGACTGCGTCTTAAAAGCTATATTTACATTCCTTTGTGCGAAATATTTACCAATATTATCAGAAGCAGAACCTATGTAAGTGAGAGTGTGATATCTTTTAATCTGTGTTGAGGGAGGGTAAACTAGTTTTAAAGCTTGTGAATAAAATTTTTTGTTTAACAAGTGATCTATGAGGCTAGGTTGGTAACCATTGTTGACAGCTATTTGTTTAATAATGTTAAGTTCTGATTGGAAATTTGAGTCTGATAACGGAATACTAACTAGTCTGTGGATAAAACTGTGAAAAGCAGCCAATTTATGTGAGTATGGATGTGTGGAAGTAATGTGTATTGTCATATCTGTATGTGTAGGCTTATGAAAAATACCGAAGTCTAATTTATTATTGCATTTTGTTATTGTAAGGTCTAAAAAATTGATACTATTGTTATCTTCTAATTTTAAGGTAAAGCTAATATTTTTGTGTAAATTGTTAATAAAATTAAAAAAGATATGTAATTGTCTACGTGTGTCTAGAAAATTGCTAAAATATCGTCCATATATCTATACCAAAAAATAAACAATTTGAAATAAGGGTGTGCTCTAATTTTAGTTTCTATGTAGTCCATAAAGATTTCAGCTGCCAAAGGGCTAAGTGGGTTTCCCATTGCAAGCCCTTCTTTGCCAATGTAGATCTTTCCATTAAATTCAAAGTAGTTTTGATTAAGGCAAACCTTCAGTAAATTCAAGATATCCTCTCTCATAAAGGGGTTATTACAATTTTCAATTAATAATTTTTCTACAATATCTATTACATCAGTCGGTGGAATACTCGGAAACAAATTTTTCACATCAAATGATAATAAAATAGCTTTGTCTGGGATATGTGAATCTTTAATTCTGTTAAATAAGTCTAGTGAATTTTTAATACTATGTGTTGATTGAAATTTGCATTGTTTTTGTATAATCTTAATTAGTCTTTTAGATAATTTAACAGAAGGAGCAGTTACATATGATACCTCTGGTCTAATTGGATGGTTATCCTTATGCAATTTAATTAAAGAGTAAAGCTTTGGTGGCTGAGGATTCATTACTGTTAAAAAATCCAAATCTCGATTATCAAAGAAAGAACAATTCTTTATAGCCTGTTTAACATCTATTTGAAATTTAGCTTGTGAGTTAGCTTGTAATAAGTACAATAAATTTCATGAAAATTCCGAATCTATACCATTGAACAAATACATTGTACCTGATAAATTAACTTCTCTTTATGCTAAACAAATTAAGACTCTACCATTTAACAATAAAAATAGACTAGCTATCAATTCAATTAAGAGAAAATCTGTAGTTAATAATATAATATTTACCCGCGCTGACAAGTGCAATACTGTAATTGCTATCGACAAAGGCGAATATGTAAACAAGGCACTTGAATGTTTGAACTCTTTTGAACCCATTGATATTAACCCGACTTTTAAATTTCAAATAGATGTTAAACAGGCTATAAAGAATTGTTCTTTATTTGATAATCGAGATATGGATTTTTTATCAGTAATGAATCCTCAACCACCAGAGCTTTACTCTTTAATAAAATTGCATAAGGATAACGATCCAATTAGACCAGTGGTATCATATGTAACTGCTCCTTCTGTTAAATTATCTAAAAGACTAATTAAGATTATACAAAAACAATGCAAATTTCAATCAACACATAGTATTAAAAATTCACTAGACTTATTTAACAGAATTAAAGATTCACATATCCCAGACAAAGCTATTTTATTATCATTTGATGTGAAAAATTTGTTTCCGAGTATTCCACCGACTGATGTAATAGATATTGTAGAAAAATTATTAATTGAAAATTGTAATAACCCCTTTATGAGAGAGGATATCTTGAATTTACTGAAGGTTTGCCTTAATCAAAACTACTTTGAATTTAATGGAAAGATCTACATTGGCAAAGAAGGGCTTGCAATGGGAAACCCACTTAGCCCTTTGGCAGCTGAAATCTTTATGGACTACATAGAAACTAAAATTAGAGCACACCCTTATTTCAAATTGTTTATTTTTTGGTATAGATATATGGACGATATTTTAGCAATTTTCTAGACACACGTAGACAATTACATATCTTTTTTAATTTTATTAACAATTTACACAAAAATATTAGCTTTACCTTAAAATTAGAAGATAACAATAGTATCAATTTTTTAGACCTTACAATAACAAAATGCAATAATAAATTAGACTTCGGTATTTTTCATAAGCCTACACATACAGATATGACAATACACATTACTTCCACACATCCATACTCACATAAATTGGCTGCTTTTCACAGTTTTATCCACAGACTAGTTAGTATTCCGTTATCAGACTCAAATTTCCAATCAGAACTTAACATTATTAAACAAATAGCTGTCAACAATGGTTACCAACCTAGCCTCATAGATCACTTGTTAAACAAAAAATTTTATTCACAAGCTTTAAAACTAGTTTACCCTCCCTCAACACAGATTAAAAGATATCACACTCTCACTTACATAGGTTCTGCTTCTGATAATATTGGTAAATATTTCGCACAAAGGAATGTAAATATAGCTTTTAAGACGCAGTCTTCATTGGGAAAATATATTAAAAATAATAAGAGTAAAACAGATAAACTGCAAAAGTCTGGTGTATACAAATTATCCTGTGGGTCTTGTAATAAAGTTTATATCGGAGAGACAGGTAGATCTTTCGAAAAAAGAATGTATGGTCACAATTATAGTTTTAGATATAATGATGGCAAATCAAATTATGCAAATCACTTGTTAGAAAAAGACCATAGTTATAATGATAATTTTGAAATTTTACATTTATCTGATAAGGGTCCAAAGCTTGATTTATTAGAAACCCTTGAAATTAATAAACACAAATATTTAAATGTATTATTAAATGATCAGTTAGATCTCAATAGCTCGCCTCTGCTTAATTTGTATAAATAGAGTTGGTTTATGTTATGTTATATGTTTGTGTAATGTGTATTAAATCTTATTGACACGAGATTACTATCGCTCTCTATACAACAGCACTTGTATTATATTTTATATTCTGTATTATATTGTACGAAAATTAGTCAGCTTACACCATCTGATGAAGGCACTGTGCTGCCGAAACAGCTGTCATGGATTTATAATTTTAATAAATTGACTAGTGAAAATCACTAAAACTATTTTATGGTTTTATTTTTTACTATAATTTACAATGGATTTTCACCAAGTAAAGGCATCAAGCATTAATTATTAGAAACCATAATGAGAATGATGATGGAAATGAGCAAGAAAATGGATTCCACAAAAGAAGAAAATAGTAAAGAAAGGAAGGAAGACAACCAGTCCTTGAAGGAAGAATTGAGTGAACTGAATAAGAAAATGGATTCCACAAACGAAGAAATGAGTAAGAAAATGGATTCTACAAAAGAAGAATCGAGTAAAGAAAGAAGGAGGACAACCAATCATTGAAGGAAGAGTTAAGGGAAGATTTGCGAGAGAACAATAGGAAAATTGAAGAAAGGATGGGAGAAAAATTAGAAGAATTGAAAGAGGACAACCAGTTGTTAAAGGAAGAATTCAAATCAACAAAAGAAGAATTCCAAACAATTAAGGAAGAATTGTGTAAGAGAATTGAAAACACCAATCAGAAAATTGATGAAACTAGGAAGAAGATAGAAAATGACAACCAACAAGTGAAGGAAGAGTTGAGGGAAAATAGCAAGAAAATGGAAGAAAAACTGGAGGAAAATAACAAGAAAATAGAAGAGAAGATGGAGGAGAAGTTGGAAGAATTGAAGGAGGATAACCAACTATTGAGAAAAGAATTAAGAGAGGTTAACCAAGAAAATCTGGACAAATTAGATGAGAGAATAGAGTTGTTAAAGGAAGAGTTGAGCAAGGAAATCAATGATAATAATGAATCCACAACTAAGAAATTAGAAGAAGAAACCATGGAAATCAAACAACAAATTAAGGAAGTGGACGAAAGGTGTAGCCAGACGGAGAGAGAAGTACAGGGTTTCAAAGAAGAGGTAAACACCAAGTTCACTAATATCGAAGAGTACAGAAGGAAGATGGAAGAAAACCGAAGAGAAACCCAGGAAGAATTCGGGAAGGTACGGAACCAAGTCGCGGAAAGGTGTGACGGAATGGAAGAGGAATGGAACGGGTCAAGTACGGCAGAGCCAAGAAGAAATGGAAGTAATTAGAAATCGACCCACTAACTTTACTGGGATACCAATCAATGAAAATCAGGAATGGTTAAATTTCAGACAGTACAAAAGAAAACCGATGGAGTTCCTGGCCCGGATTGAGGAATACTTTGCCAAACATAGAGGGAGTAGGTGGAATAACAACCGGGAGATATTGGACGAGTCGTTCAGGGAAATGACCGACAATTGGTGGATGGCGAATCGAAGTGAGATCGTGACTACCAACAGTTCAGAAACCTGTTCAAAGCGAAGTACTGGTCAGAAACCACGCAGAACTTGATACGAGACAATATTTGCCATGGACGATACAAGGCCCAACTAGGAAACACCATGACGGCCTATTTCTTAGGAAAGGTGTGTCTGGCAAAACATTTAGAACCCGCAATACCCGAGGAATGCCTGGTGAACAAGTTGTCCTACCACTATGACGAAGATATAATCACAGCAAGAAGGGGCAGCCAGATAAAGACAGTGCAAGCTATGACCGAATTACTAGAGAGTTATGAGAACGAGGAATACTACCATCAGAGTAGAAGGAGTAACGGTAGGCCAGAAATAAGAAGTAATCAGTACCCCAGTAACAGTAACAACCAGAATGGTAACAACTACCAAGGGAACCGTAACCATCAAAATAATTACAATGGTAATAATAACCCGCCGAACAATAATAGTAATAACTTTAACAATAATCCGAATAATAATAGGAACAACAACCACTACCCAAATAACCGAAATAACTATTATCAGCACCCTAATAATTCTTATAGTCAGAGAAACCCCCACCCCGGTAATACTGAACGTTATTACCAAAATAATAGGAATTACAGTTCCAACAACTATAATAATAACAACAGGGTTTCCCGACCACGGGTAAATTTCATAAGAGCTGAAGATAATGGGCCAAGAAGGTATAACCGTCAGCGAAGAAACAGTTTCCACGATGGAGATCGTCGGCGGAGGAGCGAAGAACGTGATGGTCCGAGGTACGAACAACATAGGCGGAGTACCAGTCTAGATGATCCTGGCCGGCAATCAAACCAAGAGCAAACCTTTGAACATAGTACAGAGTGGCAAGAACCGACACAAGGTTCCCAGACCGACACCTCGGTCGGCCCTAATAACAACAGCGAACACGATAATTTAAACGGGAGGAGGCAGTGATGACTTATCACGACCCTTCACCTATCTCCTGGGTATAAACAAGAGTTGCAAGAGGCAACTGGATCGAAAAACATTACCACCATTAGAAACAACTATCTGAAAAACATAAGAACTGAACTTGGATACTTGGATTGTTATTGTTAACAATTAACAACATATTGTGGTCAACAATATATTTATGGCACCCCACACTGTAATTTTGTAATGTTTTTTTTTGTGGGTCTGTAGTGGCCATTTTATGCAAATCTTTGATTTATTTCTGTTGGAAAATCAAGTCGAGGGATTTAGATAATTCCATTCGCAGATATTTACTCACTAAGGCAAAGATTTAATAATTTTTACTAAACGTGCAACACTACCAACAGTGCAGAAGATGGGAGAAAATTTGTGCGAGTTTTTGATATCATTTAGTTTAGTCATATTGTAATGTAAGATATCATTTTTATTGTAACCTGACTTTGTTAGATTTAAGGTAGTGATAACTATTAATGTATTCTAGTTTTTCCATACTTACCATCTTGACTGCAACAAAATAACTAGCAAATAACAAGCTATTTTTCTTGTTATTTTTGTAATTTTATTCACACAAAACTAAAACTTCCTAGAACCATCCTCAATAGCCACTTCTAGAACACTCAAAAGGAAATGCTGGTTGTGCCCCTGCATATATAGCAAGAGTCTTGGCGATAAGAAGCTTCTTCAAGAAATTCCAAAGTTATGCGTTTTAAACAATTCAACTGATCCTGATATAGAGAAAGAAATGCCACTGATAGAATTAAGAACTGAATTCCCTAGCAACAGTCCCAATTATGAGCAGAATTTCAAAGTAAAACACGGAGTCGTTGAAATATTATCTTGTTACCAGGAATTACTATAGGAGTAGAAACAAGTTCTGTTATTATGATTACAACAATTAAAACATCAGAGAAATGTGTGTGTGTGTGTGTGTGTGTGTGTGTGTGTGTGTGTGTGTGTGTGTGTGTGTGTGTGTGTGTGTGTGTGTGTGTGTGTGTGTGTGTGTGTGTGTGTGTGTGTAAAGACAGGCAACTTTAAATGACTACATTTTCAAGAAACCCAAAGTTGTAGAAGAAACACAGCCTAGAACATCATGCTAAAATAATTGTTTGCATTCTTCTTTTGTAAATTTCATAAGTCTGTTTATTTTCTATTATTGTATGTACTGTACTTTATAACTCTTTATATACAGTGCTACTTCATTTAGTGCTCTATGTTCATGGAATGTATCTCAAATGCTAAGTGAGGTATTATTATATGACTACAGTGCCAAGCACTGACACACAAGTAGCCATTGCTACAAGTAATAGCTATTGGTTACTGGCATTACACATGACAGCTTCAGTGTAGTGCTGTATTAAATAAACAAATTGAAAAATAGTAGGCCTACTTAAGCAATATATCACTTCTCCATGATTACTGTTAATACCAACACTGTAGCAAACAAGTAAGAAAGAAAATATATGATAAGAATAGTATCATAGCCTCAGTGCTGTCTAAGGCTACTGTAAGCGTGGAAAATAAGAATTCACAAAAGTATAAAATACTTGGATTTTGTTGTCAATGACGTGTCTGTTGATTAACCAAGTATAAGACTTATACTTAGTATAATACTACTGACTCGGAACAGTAGTATTACTAAAATAGAAGTTTTTATTGGTTAAAATATAAAATTTTTACTTTGTAACCTGAACCAGTTTTCATTTATTATAAGCTTCATCAGAGGCTGCCACTAGGAGCGCTGTCCATCTTGTTCTTGGTAATGGCGCCATCATTTGAAAGATTGATGTTGTGTGTGTGCGGTGTGATGTGTTTGAATAGTATGTGTGATTTGAATTGTGTCTGTTTGTTTAGGATGTAATTTTTATATGTTTTGGTGTGTTTGTATATATTTCTAGTTGGTCAAGAAAGTCTAGTTTTCAGCCTTTGTGTGTATATGTATAATATCCATGTTGTTTATGTTTGTGTATGTGTGGTTTGCTTCAATGAGGTGGTTTGCAAAGGTGGATTCAGTGGTGGAGTGTAGTGCCCTTGAGTGTTCAATGTATCTCTGGTTGAAGCAACCAGAATGTAGAAGTCTGGCTTATGTAGAATTTGTTGCATCCTGAGCAGTTTAGTTTGTAAACACCAGGTAGATCAAAGACGATGTACACAATAAAGTACAAAACTTCTTGAAACAGAACAACATTACAGAACTAAAACATGACCCCACTGACAGATACCAAAAAACACAGTAATACAGCTAATCAACAAAGCCAAACACATAATGACAAATTAACAAAAGTCTTACCTGAAACAAATCCAACCATCAGCCCCTACCCTCCAAGCACTTCCCAAAATCCACAAAGAAGAAATCCCAATCCCCCCCATTATCAACTACCGGAATGCCCCTGCATACAAACTTGCAAAACATTTAGACAAAATCATCAGACAGCACACACACAACAGACAACAACATTGCAGTAAAAAACAACACAGACCTTGTAACAAAAATAAAAGCATACACATCTCCCATAATGCCACACTAGCTGCCTTCGACATTATAAACCTGTACACAAACATCCCTAACTCCAAAACAATCAACATCCTACAAAACAAACTCAAACAGAACCACACACCAGAAGAACTAATCACAGAAATAACAGAAACTCTTAACATAATCACAAAACAAAACTACTTCACATATAACAATTTTATAAATTTAACAAAAATATAAATTTTATACACAGAATGACAGACTTCCCATGGGCTCACCATATCCAGCATATTAGCAGAAGCCTTTCTCCAACACTTAGAAAAACCAAGAATCTTCACAAACAATGGCAGACACTCACATAAAATACTATATTGGCACAGATATGTTGACGACATCATAATTCTATACAAGGGAAACAAAAGACAATGCAAACTGTTACAAAACCACATAAACAAAATACACAAAAACATAACTTTCACTGCTGAATATGAGTACAACAACAGCATAAACTTCCTAGACCTCACCATAACAAAATTTGACCACAGATACAAATTCAGTATACACAGAAAACCCACTACAACTGACACACTAATACACAACTCCTCCAATCACCCATTACAATTTAAACTAGCTGCCTTCAGAACCATGATACACAGGCTAAACAACATTCCACTAGATGAAAAAGACTTCAAAGATGAACTAAACATGATAAAATATCAAGCAGAAACCAACAGATACAACAGCACAATAGTCAATAAACTCGTACACAAAACACAAAACAAACAACAGACAAAGACAGAAAACAACAAGTTCATAACACTAACATACATCACTAACCATACTGAAAAAATACCCCACAAATTTAAAAAAGCAGGATACAGAATCACATACAAAACTACAAAACAAAACAGAACACACACTATCAAAAAACACACATAAAGAACAAAACAAATTGATCTACCTGGTGTTCACAATCTAAACTGCTCAGAATGCAATTATTCTACATAGGCCAGACAGAACGTTGCTTCAAACAAAGATACATTGAACACACAAAAGCACTATACTCCACCACCGAATCCGCCTTTGCAAATCACCTCATTGAAGCAATCCACAAACATAAACAATAACATGGATATTCTACACGTATACACAAAAAGCCGAAAACTAGACACTGTAGAAACATACAAACGCATATAAAAACGACATCCTAAATGAACAGACACAATTCAACTCACATATACTATTCGAACATACCACACCGCACACACACATCATCAATCTTTCAAACGATGGCAGCATTACGAAGAACAAGACGGACAGCGCTCCTAGTGGCAGCCTCTGATGAAGCTTAAATAAGTGAAAACTGGTTCAGGCTACAAGGTAAAAATTTTACATTTTTACCAATAAAAACTGTGTTCCGAGTCAGTAGTATTACACTTATAATTAGTATAAAATGCTTAACATATGGCTTGAATTAACTAGCATACTTCCATTAACAGAATATTTAAACAGTAATTTTGAAAAATGTAACTAGTGACTAATTTAGAATGCTTTTCAAGATGTTTCTCTTAAGAAACGTCATGCCTAACCTGAAATCAAATTTGAAAACTGCTTAACAACAAACTTTGTCTATCAAGCTAGATTTTGACTTAAAGACAATTTACTCATTATCATTAATTATTTAATAAGTGGGAATATATTTAAAAGTATTTGATATTATTAACTATAGAAAGCAGTGTTAAAAATTGTATTGAAAATATAAAATTAAGAAGTACCTAGTATTTTTTAATCATCATTACATTCTTACAGTAAGCAAATGCGTTACAAAAATAATTATAATAATGTAACACAGATCATTTAAATTCCTTGTTATAAAAAACAAAAGTATGTACTAACCTTCACTGTGTGTGTAAGTTTCCTTCCAGACTTTTTCTTTACTTTCAAAGAATTACTTTGTTTTGAGGGAACTGTTCCGTGTAAACACTGATGTGTTTCTGATATGGCATCATCTTCTTTTTCATCACTGCTGCCACTCAGAAATGTTATTGAACACAAACTAACAATAAACACTACATTAACTATAGAATATTTCATTTCTCCTAAAATTTTCTTTATAGTAATTAAAATTATTATTTACATATATTTTTCTAAATAAAATGATTGTAAATTCTATTGCTCAGAATACCAAAATAGTATATAATCAACAAAATTTGTTAAATTCAGAGTTATTATAATTACTATTAGTCAGTATTATATTTTGACTTTAAAAATGTTTTAGAATGCATTGCCCTAAAAACTGACATACACAACAAGACAGAACAAATTTACATTATTATAATGACATTTTTTTTTAGTGCCAAACCCAAGACCTTAAATGAAGTTAAAACAACTACTCTACATGTAGAAAAAACTGTTAAAACCTGTAAAGTCACTGCTGTACTTGTATTTAAGTTTCACACATAGGTCTATTAATCTACATGGTATTAATTTACATTAAAGATACTTGAATTTATACATTAAACTACCGTACATTGTTTTGTACAAGTTTTGTTAATTAAACTACAAATTTGATACAAAGTATTTTCATTTTTCTGTATTAATATAAATATATTTGGAAACATTAATCTATGTTGACTAAATCATGTAGCATCATTAATTTACTCCAGCTACATTGTTATAAAATAGAATGTACACTAAATAAATAAAGGAATGTAAGTTAAAAGTACCATAAAAAAAGACTTTACAAATTATTCTAGCAGTTTATTTATTGAATTTCAGACTGAAAGTGTCAAATGTTAGAGGTTTTTCAAAAGTCAGAAGAATTTTATTTGTTTTATAATTTTTATAATTAAAGAATTACTTCATTCAACTTTTCCAATTACCCTCGTGGTTGTCTGTCAGTGGAATTGAAATGCCATTCAAAATGGAATTAAAATATTCCTGAAACATTGACTAAATTAAACTTCACTTTACCACAGTGATTGTGAAGTTATCATGATAATCATGATCTAAATATCACTATAATATTGATGACTCGGAACACAAAGTTTTTTATAAGTAAAAACGTAAAGTTTTACCTTACAGCCTAAACCGGCTTTCACCTATAGAAGGCTTCATCAGAGGCTGTCGTTAGTAGCGCTGCTCGTCTTGTTGTTGGCGACGAGAAAGTGTTTCGAAAGATTGAAGCTGTGTGTGTGTGGTGAGATGTGTGTCGCCAACAACAAGACGAGCAGCGCTACTAATGACAGCCTCTGATGAAGCCTTCTATAGGTGAAAGCCGGTTTAGGCTGTAAGGTAAAACTTTACGTTTTTACTTATAAAAAACTTTGTGTTCCGAGTCGTCAATATTATAGTGATATTTAGTTAAGTAACGGACACGTCATGGACAACGAAATCCAAGAATCATGATCTCTTTGTGATTAGTGAATTCAAATTAAAACACCAAAATAAAACACATATTTCGCTTTTCACATTTAATGTCCAAAAGCAAGCAACACAATTTTGAATGTTAAAAAATTCATTTGTACAACAATATGGCCAACAAAATAAATACAAAATCTTCTAGTATTAACAGGGCAGCTATCATCTTCTGTCAATCATTAGGCACATGGCTTGTTGCATCCTCTATCCATGGTACAGCTTGCACCACTTTTTTCATATCACTGCCAATGAGAAAACAACTTGCTTTAACCAAATGCAGTGACTAAATCATGTAGTGTGTGTGTGTGTGTGTCCCCCCACTTTGTGGGGAAAAAAATTATTAAATTTTTATTCTATTTTAGCCGCCTAAAACTAGGAATTATAAAAAAACAATTTATACAAACCCTGTTGTCTTATCACCTAATTATCTTTCCTTTAATTTCTTTAATTATTAAAAAATTTACTTAGCGGAAATACGCACAAAATGTCATGCGTCGCAGTTAACCGATTCGTACAGTGCCACAGCAAGTAGTGGAGACTCGCGCAGCAGCGTGTAGCATGTGCTGTGAGGAAGGGTAGCAGTGGTATATTTTTGCTAAGGTCATTAACACTGAGGTATGATTCACCCGCTTGCCACGCGCATTCGTCAGTCTGGCAGTCTCACTCACTCAATGTGTCTGTGTAGTTCTATCTAGTGTCTGTTACTCTGTTAGTGTATAGTCAAATACTAAATGACTTTTTTTATTGTATAATCACGCCGTGGAAAATTCTGTTTTACAAAGAGAAGGTTGCATCACTGCTTGAAGCTTCTCCGCTTGTCGCAAGCGCTGTTTGTTGTCATTGTTTGTGTTTTGCCAACGTCAAGTCTTAACCTAAAACTCAACTCATGCAGACATGAGTCACAAGTGGTTTTATTTGTTTTTTCAAACGTTTTGTTATATTTTCATAAGTGCTGTTGTTGTGCTGTTTATCATTAACATATTCTTACGTGCAAACATTGTGATTAAAGGAGAATGAAGCATTCTACTGGAAAACGTTGTTTGACTTTTTTACCAAAAGACAGAACTTGGTTGGAACAAGCGACTCAGAACAATTCGATTCCGTCTCCATTGTAGATACTGTTTCCATGACTAGTGCAGAGGAGTCTGTTTCATTAAATACTGAAGCAGAAGTTGCATCTGCCTGCGTGTCCAGCGTGTCATCTGTAAGTATTCATAATCAGCTTTAACCTAGAGATCCGCTTCATGGTAAGCAAGCAGCGTTAGAATTTTTCAAAGATGGTCCAACCTAGTCTTAACAAATATCCAGAAACAAAAGGAAGAAAGTTCAGAAGTACATGGTTTGCAGAGTATAAGTGGCTTGAATACAGCGTTGCAGGAGACAAAGCTTTTTGTTTTCCTTGTCGATTATTTGGTAGCACAGGCACAGGTTGTTATGATGAGACATTTATTTCAAACGGTTTTAAAAACTGGAAAAAAGCAGTCGAACGCTTTAAAGAACATGAAAGAACGTCTTCTCATATTAATGCTTCGCAACATTGGCAAGAGGGTTTAAAATCCAAGGAAAGTGTAGTGAGAAAGACATCTACCCAACATCAGGAAGAAGTGAACAAAAATCGTGGTTATCTTAAGATTCTATTTCAGTCTTCGCTTTTCCTGGCAAGGCAAGGCTTAGCACTAAGGGGACATAGAGAAAATGAGAGTTCAGATAACAGTAACAGAGGAAATTATGTAGAATTGTTAAAGCTGAGATCAACAGATAATGTGTTATTGAAAAAAATGTTTTTTGACAGAGAAAAGTTTTTTAACTATGTTCATCACGATGTACAAAATGAAATGCTTGAAATCATGGCGAATCTAACCAGGAACTGCATACGTGAAAGTGCTAAGAAAAGCAAGCATTTGTCCATATTGGTTGATGAAACTCCAGACGTTTCACATCATGAGCAGTTAACACTTGTAATAAGATATGTCACTGAGGAACTGGAAATCGAAGAACGCTTTCTTGGTTTTTACAAAACCGACTTGACTGACGGTGAAACTTTGTACAAGTTGTTTCGCTCTATTTTTGAGGAACTTGGGATCGATCCTAGAAATATAATTGCTCAATGTTACGATGGAGCAGGAAACATGAGTGGTATTTACAAAGGTGTGGCAGCGAGAAAGAAAGAAAACATTCCCCATGTAATGTATGTACATTGCTACATGCATTCTCTTAAATCTTGCACTTGTAGATGCATCTAAGAGCATTATTTCTGTACGCAATGTTTTCAGTACAGTACAACAAATATACTGTTTCATTGAAGCTTCTCCCAAACGGCATGCAGTGTTTGCAACAGTAAAGAATTTAGCTTGTGCAGTCAAGCCAGTCAGTGATGAAAGTAATGATTTGTCTCTCAAAGCATTAAGTGACACAAGATTTAGCAGCAGATATGAAAGCTTGCGAGCCGTTCAACAGCACCTAGTAGATATACTGCATATTTTAGAAGTAATTGAAACTGCTGACCAAAAAACTGGTGGTGAAGCTCATGGTTTGATAGTGTGTATCACTAAGTTTGAGTTTGTTTTTGGACTAAATGTCATGAAACAAGTGTTTGAAAAGACGAACATTCTTTCCAAATACATACAAAACCATGATGTATCGGTTCATGAAGTAGTTGATGTTGCTAATAGAATAATAAAGTCTGTAGCTGATTTTAGAAATGAACATGAATTCAAGAAACTTTGGTCTGAAGCACTTACCTTTTGTGAAAGTCACAGTTTCGAGGGGCCAACTGTTCAACGCAAGCGAAACGTTCCACAGAAACTTGGTGGAGGAGATGTTCACCCCGATTATGACTCACCTCAAGACTTTTATTTAAGAACTTTTTACTACTCTCTCTGAAAGCATCAAGTCACGTTTTGAAAAAAAAAACCAGCTAACTTTACTGTGCCATATGGAAACATTACTGACTGCTTCAATGAAGAACAACTCGGTTTGTAGTAACCTTATCAAAGAAGCTTGCTCAGCTGTGAGTGAAGCGTTTGGGATTGAAAGTGATACTTTATCTGCAGAAATTGATGTGTTCTCTAGGAAAGACCCTGAAGAAACAGATCATAAACTGATATCAAAGTTAGTGCTACAATTTAAATCTGAAAACATCCACAACCAGAATGTATTTCCAAACCTTTTCAAGCTTTTAAAGTTGTTTTTAACTGTCCCTGTATCCACTGCATCGGCAGAACGGTCTTTCAGTGTCTTGAAAAGAGTGAAAAATTATTTGAGAAATTCAGTGCTTCAAGAACGTCTATCACACTTGGCAATGTTGGCCATTCAAAAAACGGACCTCAACTTGGATGACTGTGTGGAAGTCTACGCCAGGCGAAAACAAAGACACTTAACGTGTTTTAAAACAGAAAGACTAAACATATGACTATGAGAAGCTTATTTTATATTGTATATTTTACTTTATATAATGTAATTAATTGTATTGCTTTGAACACCTAATTAAATAATATTATTTAGCACAAGCAATCTAACACAGTATTTTTTATTATTCCTTACATATTTTGTAGTGTAATAGGGTATATAACAGGGCCTAGAGTAAACTCACTGGTTGGACTTTGGCAAATTATCACTTTTTGGTGTTTATTTTAAACAAGCCATACTTTTGAATGAAATTATTACTGACCATTTGTGAATTCTCAAAGTACTTCTATTTAATTGTAATACATGTATAATTGTTCCTTTGGTGAAAGTTATATTGTATAGTATTAATTAAAATCTTAAAAAAAACTATTATTACTGCAGTTAAGTTGATAAACTGTCAACATTTACTTCTCTGTCCAAATTTGATCAGAGAGTATCAAAAACTTACCATTTTGTAGCTATTTTTTTTAAATTTTGTTGTCTACCCCCCAGACCCCACGGTACTTTTTGTTGTCTATAAATTTTTTGCCCCCCCCCGCTTCTAATTCCCAATCGCCACCACTGCCTAACAGTATGGGTTTGGATTGACTCAACCTTGAACTGGACTCAGAGCACAGCACTAAAATGAATGCCATGCAAAGCTATCTCATCATTGTGTATAATGCAACAAACCAAACATTCAAATAGGGGTAAGTGATTGTGTAAGAGTGTAACTATTCAGATAAGGGGGAGGCTAACTAAGTGAGAAAGTATTGTTTTCATTTACTGAACAATAATGTTTTACAGATATTGACTAATTCAAACAACTTCTAAAATATCAACCCATCCAATGGGGGTAGCAACAGTTTACAAGTTCGGTATTCTCATTCACTCATAATCAACTTTGTTTTCAATGTATACTACTCATTCCAGATTTGCTATCAAGTACGAGATTTTGTACTACAACTGACAACACTGTACTCCCACTACTTTGGCTGTAAATGTAAATGTTATTGAAAACAAACTATAAAGTTGGATAAATATAAATACACAATAATTAAACAAGTGAAGTGATTTGTCTGTCTGTCTACCTGTCTATCTAATTGGGATATGTCTCATGATAACTTTTGAATGCATCAACCAACTTTCGTAAAACTTGGTATGCTTGTCCACACTTCCCCTACAGACTACTCTTTTTGAGATTGATCCCCCCACAAATAGGGGGTGGGAGGCAAAAATGTGAGGGGAAAAATTTTGAAAAAAATTACAAAAATTCAAGGGGGTATTAAATAAAAGATATGCTATGCTACATATCCAGGGGACATATTGCAATTACTAAATCGTCTCAAACAAAGACTAGCCAGACAGATCAAAGGTTATGAATAAAAGGAAAAAGCAACTTGGCATTGCAGAACAATTTAAAATTTGTGTATTGAATGTAAGAGGGCTTGGGCATAAGGAGACAGAGCTTCAACAGGAACTTAAATTAATGGATTTAAATTAAGAAGCTTAAACTAACTAAGAAGAAGGTTAAACCTGAAGCTAAGAAGAAGCGCTTAAAGTTTCAACCAAATTGATGGACTACATATTAACATACAGTGGTGCAGCTGGAGGAGTAGCAGTAATGATAAAGAAGTGGTTGAAAAACGGGATTAATAGTTAATGAGTTTATAAATGAGCGTATATTAACAGTACGGTACAAAACCATAAGGGGGTATACACACATTGGTAGCTGTATATAGCACAGAGGATGGTCGCTCACAGAGTAGACTCAGAAGAATTTTACAGGATCTTACAGAATGTTGTCAATATAATAATCATGAATGATTATGTGATAATAGCAGAGGATTTCAATGTGCATGTTGGAAACTTCCCTATAAGAAATATATAATGGGATGTCATGGCAAAAGAATGGAAAATGGAAATGGAAGATGCCTCTTTGATTTTGCCACATACAACAATTTTAGGATAACCGACACATTCTTTCCATATAAAGAGATACATAAATATATTTGTCAAGCAAGAGGATCTTGTTCAATAATCGATTATCGTTTAGTTAATGGGAAATTAGGAAATTTAGTGGAGGATACTAGGGTTTTTAGAGGATGTGACATTGAGTTTGACCATTTCCTGTTCATATCAAAATTAGTATTCCAGGTACGTGGAGAAAGGCTCGACCTACAGAGCGTCAATGCTCCAAGCAAACTTTTAAAGTGCACCTGCTCTAAGATGAAAGTATAAGGTACTTGTACCAGACTTGGTTGAATCAGTTTTCACATAAAAAACCATCAGTAACAATATCAATCAAGAATGAGGTAACATCCGAGATGTCATATCATAAGCAGGATTCGAAGCATTGGGGAAGAGACATAAAAAGAATGGAAACCGCGGCCTACAGGTATGGGATGACGATATTAGACAAATATTAGATGCTAAAAAGCAGGCATACCTGAAACATCTAGCCTTAAACACTGATCAGACAAGATGTGAATATCAAAGCTGCTTTGCCATTGCCAGAAGAGAAGTCGTGAAAATCAAATGAAGTACATGGAATAAATATATAAGTGATATAGAACATGATGTACATGCAGAACATGGCTTAAAAAATATTAAGGCATTTATATCGAATGGAAAGGGATAACCTGAAGATCAGTAATATCTCGGAACAACAATGGCTTGAATACTACGAGCATCTGTGGACCCAGGATCAACTGGAAGAAACAACCGTTGCTGGTATCAGTGTTTATGTGGACCCAATAATAATGGATGAATTGTTAACTGCTCTGCACCACTGTAAAAACAGAAAAGCACCGGGGTCTGATGGGCTGAATGAGGAGCTTATAAAGTATGCACCAGCCTTACTGCATGATTTTTTGCTGCAGTTCATGAATGTTCCTGAATGGTCATGTTCCTGACAACTGGCGGATTGCAAAGGTAATTTCCATATTCAAGAAAGGTGATCGTAATGACTTTAGGAATTACAGAGGAGTCAGCCTTCTTAATACTTCATATAAATTATATGCATTTATATTAAGAACATAGTTGAATACAATAATGGAGATCTTGCTTTCAGAGGCCCAGAATGGTTTCAGGAAGGGCAGATCATGTTTAGATTGCATATTTACAATAGCCCAGCTCATTGAAACGCATAGAGAGTTTCAGCTCCCAACACACATAGCTTTCGTCAGGTTCGAGAAGGCATTTGACAGGGTGAGGGTGAATTGGAGCAAATTATGGGCAATAATGGCAAGGAAAGGGATCCCACAACATCTAATTAGAGCTATACAGAGTCTTTATGTAGAGAATAAAATCTTAACTGAATCAGGGAAATCGAGAACAGCTCCTAGAGTTCTCCCCCACCTTCTGCATTTAACACGTTGGCGGTTGTCCATTCCAGTTTTTAGGAACCAGTCTACTGAACCAGAACTATGTTGTCACCAGGGAGCCATTGGGTTCGACCCAGATGCTGCAATAATGCACCGGGTGCAAAGACGCTACCATAATGCTACATGCTACTCCTAGAGTTGGTCTGATCAATTGTGGAGTATGACAAGGGTGTCCATTATCATCTTCTCTTTTTAATTCATATATTTACAATGTCATAAAAAACTGGCAGATATGTCTTCTGGAGCATTTTATGATTGGCCACTCTGCAATTAACACTTTGTTGTTTGCGGATGATCAGGCTATTCTGTCGGACTCAGAAAACAGGGTATACTCAGGGTGGCAGGGTATATTCTCCATATCATAGAAGAAACACAGATATACAGCAGGAATTGAATATAATGAGTATACTCCTCAGGATTGCTGAGTATCGGCTGGATTGGTGAGAATATCTTTGCCGAATGGATGTCTGGTGCATCCCCAAACAATTATGGAACTATAAGCCGAAGGGACGGAGAGATGTGGGAAGTCTGAGGAAGCACTGTTCAAAATACAATGTTTAATAATTTGCCAAAATTAATATGTCTCAACACTCTTGGAAATTTTTGACTGCCTTCAAGAAGTTTTTAAGTTGTTTTTGCAAAATAACTTGACATTTGTTATCAGTTATTTATATTTGTGAAAATTATTAGATGTAGGCCTAAGGATGTTCTATAAAGGTAGAACTAAAATATTTGCCATTTACAAATTATGTTTATAAATTAAATTAAATGTCAAGATGTAAATTTTATTTATAGTCCAGTTTACTTGATCTGATTTTCCAGGTTGTTTTAAATTGTGATTGTTGCGATCAACTATAGGCTGTTTAATAAATCTGTACATTACAATTGTTCACTGTTTGTTGTGCCATTATCATTATTATATTTGGTTAAATTTATAGTGAACTGCTTAATTATATCATCCCTATGAACTTACTAATTGAAATAGACTGGATTTTTTTTTAATATGACTACAATTTTTTTGAATTTTTGTGCCAATTGATAACCATTGACAAAAACCTGTGTTCACACTAAACACCCAAGACAAAGAAAGAACAGTACAATTGAACTAATGACAAAGAGACAACATCAGTGCCCTTTGCCAGAAAGGTTATGGCAATTATTTTAAGGGAGCAAGACACAATTTTCATTTATTATCATTCAAAAGGAAAATGGTGAACATTACAATGTACTGCAATGCCTCATAGTCTGAGCAATGAAGTCAACAAAACCATACCAGATTTGGCCAAGGAAAAGTGCTCTTTCACCAAGACAAAGCGGTGGTTCACAAAAGTTGCAATGGCCAAATTGGTCAAACTGAGGTTCAAATTGCTACTGCAGCTGCCGAACTTCCCAGATATGGACCCTGTAATTCCCATCTATAAATTTTCAAACCTACAGACATAAAGTATTCTTGGCATGTGTTATTTGTGAAGCGATAAACATCATCAACCAGAAGTGCCTTTAGGGAGGGGGGTGCAACGAAGCAGTCACACATGGCCTCACTCTCATTTAGTAAGAAGAAAAGTAAGAAAATGAGTGAGAGAGAGTGAGGGGGTAAATTTCTTGTTTTCAATTATTCTTACTTTGTTTCTTACACCCTTTCCTGTTTATTTCAATTATTTTTAACAACAGCAAATATTAATTTTATGACTAGCAAAAAATCTTTTAACATGCACTCATAAAAATTGGAAGAGATTAAACAACTAGTCAGCTGCAGTGGCATAGCTAGGCTTTTTTGGAGCCCGGGGAAAGGAGACCATTGGCCGCCTCACCTTCACAATTAAAAGGGGACAAAAGAGCAAAAATGAAGGCCCATCCAGTGAAAAAAGTACTTAATTAATGCAAATGTGTAGATTTTTGTATGAAAGCACATCCATCAAATCCATATTAAGAATATTTGTTAAGTCAAAATTAAGAAATTTCATATAATATTACCGGTATTTAGTTTGTATATATTTATTAGTAACAAATGTCGAGTATAAAAAAATGTAGTAATATAAAAAATGTATAACATAAAAATGTTCTAATAAGCATGCAGATTCCTTGTAGGTCTAAAGCGCATTGTCAAAAGAATATCCCAAAGCAACATAAAGTTAAACAAAGAACTACATTATAAGTAATAAAATAAATTGCTTAAAGCGCTTAATATTGATTTGGGAAAGCTGTTCCTTAAAATGTATATCCCCATCATTTACGAATGCCTCAAAAGAGGAATCCAAAGCGTTTTCTAACTGTTTATGTTAGAGAAACGATTTGAAATTTCAACTGACAGTTTATCCAAAATTTCTATTAGAGGATGTCGCATTTCTTGCCGAACGGCTAATGCAGAATCGTCTGCATACTCCCCTGGCATCGTGCGCTTCCTTCTTTTCCTTTCTGTGATAATGACACCCCATTCATTACATACCTGCTCTGCCTTAGAAATGACATTGTCACACAGCTCATTCCTCCAAATGTTTAATTGTCCGTTATCTTCTCCAGAAGTGTCAATGCTTGACTAAGGCTTATTCCTTTGGTCTGCAAGATTTTCTGGATTTTGTCCATAGAAGAAAGAATATCTGTCCAGAAAAAGAGCAAGTCAAAAAATTAAAGTTTTCTATTCCATTAATTATTGCATCTTCCCTCGTATCAATAATTGTTTCAGTTGGTGTATCCCTCAGTTTCTAAAGTGCAGCGATCACTTCATCCAGCTGAGTGGATATTGCTTTCACCGCATCTGCTTTTGAACTCCACTTGTTATCACAACGTCCTTTTAGAGTAATATTATGAAGTCTTTAAGAACACTGCATCTATAAGTGGAACAAGAAAAGAAGGTGAATAGATGTTCTACTGTCCCAAAAAATGTCACTGCCTGAACATTTACATGTGTTACATGAACTCCAACCAAGTTAAGTGAATGGTTGTCTCAGGGAACAAACACAGCTATTGGATTCAAATCTAACATTCTCTTATGAACTCCTGAATAGATACCAGCCATTATCGCTTGATTGTCATATGACTGACCTCTGCAATCGTTGCGATTCAATCCATCTCTCTCAAAGTTACTTGTAATAGCTTGTGTGACCCCTTCTGGTGTTTTCACTTCTAAAGGAATAAAATCTATGAAGGCTTCCTTGATATCAACAGAATTGCGTTTAATTTTCAACAAATCTTATAATTTGAGACATGTGCAGCATCTGGTGTTGTGTCAAATATAATACTAAAGTACTTCACCTTCTTATATGCAGTAATAATATAATTGTGCACTCTATCTCCTAACAGGCTTATTATTGTATTTTGAATAGTTGGCGAATGATACAATGTACACCCAGATTTATGAGAGACTGAATCCAAATGAGATCTCATGACAGGGTGAAATTTAGCAAAGTATTTTAACAAAGCCAGAAAGTTTCCAGGATTTTGATCGTTAGTAATTGACTCTTGATGTCTTGTCAGTGCCAGATTTTGTTGTTCAAGAGTTTGTACTGTGGCAATGACCCGTTCGAGGATTTCTTTCCATGTCTTAGCTGCTTTACTCATTTGTTCCTTAAGTAGACCATCAATAAGTCGCCCTTCGTTTAAAAAATGTTCCAATTCCTTTCACTCCAAAAACACAGAGCGATGAGCAGAACTATTTTCATGATGTTGATGTCCGGATTTAACTTATGCCACGACAAAAAAAAATATTTTAACCATTGAAATGGCTTCTTTGATAGTTTTTTTGTGGAAATAAAGTGCAACAAAAGTAAAATAGTGATTTATTTTAGTTGGAGAAAATCACATCCAAGTGCGATTTACCTTTTCACCATTTTGCAAGGTTTTATCAAACCAATACTTGTTTAAGGATCATCCAGCTTCAGGAAAATGGCTGTTCTTGTTCTCCAACTGACATGTTCCTCTATTCATCATTATATCTCGGAAGGATTGAGATATCCTCACTTGGCCAAGCTCCCATATATTGTAGAATAGTACCTAGAACTTGGTCTACATTGTTGCTATTAATGTTCTGTCCTTCATCACCTGTAATTTCAATACTGTGCAATGCAACATCATCGACGGTACTAAAGCAAACTGAATCTTGTAACTGTACTTTGACACTTTCACAGTTTGAAGAATTCACGTCGTTAACTTTACTGTATTTATCTACAGCCTTGTCACTAACAACATCCATTTTATAATTGCAAGTTGATGCCTTGTAAATTGTAATATTTTGACACTCAGTCTTCAATTTTCCTTGAACAAAAGAACTTCATAAATTCTTTGGAATTTGTAGTTTTCAATCTTTCTTCCCTCCTCTTCCGAAACTGGGCGCCACTGAGTTTGCTTCATTTCATATCAGCTTCAAATAAAATTAAAATAAAATCTATTTTCAATAATAGTATTAGTATGATGCAGTATTAGTAACACATGCAGTATTACAGATATATCCACAAGACGCACAAACCAAAAACAATCCACACACTCAGAATACTTATCAATTACTGATGACCAACATGTTCACTGCATCAAAATGAGAAAAATTACACATACAAAGCCCACATAACTTATTTGTTATATGTTTGCAAATAATATATTCATCTGTATACGAATAACAGTTAATATTATCTATACAAAGCTAATACTGTATTATTATATGTTCTCCTTTCCAACACAAGTCACTACAAATTTGTTATTATAATGAACCATAATTACAATGCTTGAGCATAAATAGACTAATACTGTTTATCATACAAGATTTATAACAACAGACAAGCTGACTGGTTATGCTTCTTTTATGAAAGGAATAGTCATATCAATGAAATAAAATGTAGTTTTATATACTGAAAACAATTTTTTCAAGTCTGCTCACTTTGCCGACCTCCTGGCTATGCCGCCCGGGGCGACTGCCCCCTTGGCCCCTCCCTAGCTACACCTCTGCCCAGCTGGGAGAGGCCAAACAAGTGATGTCATTGTGTCATGCATGTCTTAAAAAGATGATGAAGATAAATGGATAAGACTTGAGAGCATTACAATTTTATTGGGACATGACTAAAACAATACAAAACGCAAACAAATAGTATATAGTTACAACAGTCAGTTATTTGGCTTGTACAATGCAGTTAGTTTCTTTCCGAGAATAGACCTGCAAATCAGGTTTGTATATAATGTGTTAGTACTGGATCAGTCATTGTGATGCCTGTAATTACAATAACCAACAAAACTTTGCTTCTGCTGTGTACCTGATTTGACATTTAGTGCAAAGTACTGACATATCACATCACTGTGTCTATGTTTGTGTTACTACACTCAATGTTTGTAAACTGTATGTTGTGCATGAGAACAGTCTGTGTCACAGTGTATGTGTGTATGTGTGTGTGTGTGTGTGTGTGTGTGTGTGTGTGTGTGTGTGTGTGTGTGTGTGTGTTAGCAATATCTAGAGACAGACAAATTTTGTAAATACAAATCTGGATTTCAAAAAATAAATAAATTAAATAACAAATAAATAAAATTAAAACAATAAGAAAAGTGGAAAGATATTTGAGTCACTGTTCAACATATTTTATGATAACACAAAACAATAAAACAACTTTATCTTAATTAATTATTTGCATTTAAAAGAATTCTAAGTTATTTCGGTGAATTTCAGCTTACACTCAATTTGATAAGGATACTTTTACTTTAAGACAGTATTACCTAGAACATGAAGAAAGTGTTGAGGAGGCTGTTGTTTGACTGATAATAGTGGCTCTGCTGTGAATGTGTGGTTATTTGAGTTGTACAAATTGTTCTAGAAAAATGATGTACTAGCTCTCACACACTGCTGGGTTAAGTCTGTGAAGGTAAATGATTATATACAAAAATAAATATTGTAATGGGATATATTAATTTATGTCGCTGAAATTACTGTTTGAATGTGAAATATTGTCAAATGGGACAGCATGGAATTTTTGTAGATAATGTGGAACAAGTACACCATAAACTGTACAGAAACCAGTTTAAGCCAGTTGTTACAAAGAATGAAGACATAAGAAATACAAGTAAACACACGTAAGTTACAAAAAGTTATCTTTTACCTTGCACACAGCAAAGACATACACATACATTACTGGAGTCTTGTCAGCTGACTCTATGGCCACTCAACACAGGGTAACAACTAAATACAGAACAAATAAGTACCAAAATAAACTATAACAGTAGTTTATGAAAGACTGTGGTCACAGTAGAAAATGTAACAACACATAGTATAATTTCACAATACATAGTAGGGCATAATGTTAACACATGGGTTACATGCATTAAAAAGTGAGAGAACATCTAAGGTCTGATTTGCTCAAGTTGAGTAGATTAGAATTTTTGACTATGTTTCAGAACCCAAAACTATTACTTGAGTTTATTTGAGGATTAACTTAACAATTTTGAAATGAGCTTCAGAATTAAATTCAAATTATAAATTCTTTTAGTTAACCTAGAGTAATAAGGGTAAAATGTAAAATGTAACAACACATAGTATAATTTCACAATACATAGTAGGGCATAATGTTAACACATGGGTTACATGCATTAAAAAGTGAGAGAACATCTAAGGTCTGATTTGCTCGAGTTGAGTAGATTAGAATTTTTGACTATGTTTCAGAACCAAAAACTATTACTTGAGTTTATTTGAGGATTAACTTAACAATTTTGAAATGAGCTTCAGAATTAAATTCAAATTATAAATTCTTTTAGTTAACCTAGAGTAATAAGGGTATCCCCCCCACACACACAAACACACACTACATTAATAAAAGTAACAAAGCATACCATAATAATTATAACTCAGTTTACTGTAATGATTAAATGTTGACAATTATTGGAGAACTGTTTTATGTCACATTGTGTGTTAAAACTTCTGAGGTTATAACACTTAAAATCGCATTAGACTTCCTAGTTTTATATTTAGATTCTTGTTTAATAACTAAAATGTTTCATTACTTAAATTTTCAAATATTTTTTAATTAGTGATATTGAATAATATTTGTCTTTTATTATATTATGAGAAGGTTTATGGGAAGTTACCTGTACACCAATATGAATCATAAAAATTTGTATGAAATATAATAAGATATGTAACAGAATTAACATGATTTATTTCAGACATCATCTACCATGATACAATTGGTTCAGTGGGTTTGCCTAATTGACTTGGGGGTATTTCTATTAATACTTTCATTGGGGATGGTCCTCACCTGAGGCCCTGCTGTATGTAGCCTGCTTACCGGAGGGCCTCAGGTGAGGACCTCTCTAATTCTTCTCCTTGTTGGGTTCGAACAACTCATACGTGGTGGGGATTGCTTGTTTCTATTCCCGTCACTAACAGATGAATTCAGTAGGCTTCTAGCTTTTGAACAATTAGCTTCGTTTGTAAATCCGTTTACTAGTTTTTTTGGACTTATATATATTATGTAAGGGCTCATATCTTCAACATGCAGTTTAAGAAGCAACATGAGAAGAATAGAATACTAAATAATTAACACTATAAATTAAAAGGGATGAATCAGAGATAAAGGAATTGGTATTTAACATAATTATACGATCAAACATATAAAGGTAAAATAAAAGTAACCTCTGATAAGAGAAGAGTAGCAAGCAATGGAGCAAAACTTGGAAAACAACAGGACAATGTGATTTAACCAAAATAATCCAACAGATATGGTGAGTAGGTGGAAACAAACTCCAACCCCAATGATAGGACAAATAAATACAAAAAATAATCAAAGGCAAACAAATAATACAAAACACAAATAATAAATCAAATGTAGTAACAAGCAGTATATAAAGTTATGTAAACAAGAAGTACACTACCAATAATGAATATCACTAAAGTATTGACGACTCGGAACACTAAGTTTTTTATAAGTAAAAATGTAAAGTTTTACCTTACAGCCTAAACCAGCTTTCACCTTTAGAAGGCTTCATCAGAGGCTGCCATAGGTAGCATTGTCCGTCTTGTTGTTGGCGACGGGATAGTTATTCGAAAGATTGAAGCTGTGTGTGTGTGGTGAGATGTGTTCGAATAATGCGTGCGATTTGAATTGTGTCTGTTCGTTTAGGATGTCGTTTTTATTTGTTTTTGTGTGTTTGTATATTTCTAATTGTTCTAGAGTGTCTAGTTTTCGGCCTTTTGTGTGTACGTGTAGAATGTTCATGTTATTGTCGATGTTTTTATATGTGTGGTTTGCTTCAATGAGGTGGTTTGCAAAGGTAGATTCTGTAGTGGTGTGGAGTGCTTTTGTGTGTTCAATGTATCTCTGTTTGAAGCTACGTCCTGTCTGGCCTATGTAGAATTTATTGCAATCTGAGCAATTTAGCTTGTATACACCAGGTAGATCGAATTCGTTTTGTGCTTTGGGCATGCGTTTTGATAGTGTGTGTTCTGTTTTGTTGGTAGTTTTGTAAGCGATTCTGTATCCTGCTTTTTTGAATTTGTGGGCAATTTTTTCAGTTTGTTTGTTGATGTATGTTAGTGTTATGAATTTGTTGTTTTCTGTCTTTGTCTGTTGTTTGTTTTGTGTTTTGTGTAGGAGTTTACTGACTATTGTTCTGTCATAACCATTAGATTCTGCTAGATATTTTATCGTGTTTAGTTCGTCTTTGTAGTCTATTTCATCTAAGGGGATGTTGTTAAGTCTATGTATCATGGTTCTAAAAGCAGCTAGTTTGTGTTGTATTGGGTGATTGGAGGTGTTGTGTATTAGTGTGTCAGTTGTAGTTGGTTTTCTGTATATACTGAATTTGTGCCTGTGTTCTAGTTTTGTGATGGAGAGGTCTAAGAAGTTTATGGTATTGTTGTGTTCGTATTCGGCAGTGAAGGTTATGTTTTTATGTATTTTGTTTATGTGCATTAGTAACTGTTCGCATTGTCTTTTGTTTCCCCTGTATAGTATTAGAATGTCATCAACGTATCTGTGCCAATATAGTATTTTATGTGAGTGTCTGTCATTGTTTGTGAGTATTTTTGTTTTTTCTAAGTGTTGCAGGAAGACTTCTGCTAGAATGCTGGATATGGGGGAGCCCATGGGTAGGCCATCGTTCTGTGTGTAGTATTTATTGTTATAAGTAAAGTAGTTTTGCTTTGTGATAATGTTCAGAGTTTCTGTTATTTCATTGATAAGTTCGTCTGGTGTGTTGTTCTGTTTGAGTTTGTTTTGTAGGATGGTGATTGTTTCATGGTTACTAACGCACATAAACAAAATACATAAAAACATAACCTTCACTGCCGAATACGAACACAACAATACCATAAACTTCTTAGACCTCTCCATCACAAAACTAGAACACAGGCACAAATTCAGTATATACAGAAAACCAACTACAACTGACACACTAATACACAACACCTCCAATCACCCAATACAACACAAACTAGCTGCTTTTAGAACCATGATACATAGACTTAACAACATCCCCTTAGATGAAATAGGCTACAAAGACGAACTAAACACGATAAAATATCTAGCAGAATCTAACGGTTATGACAGAACAATAGTCAGTAAACTCCTACACAAAACACAAAACAAACAACAGACAAAGACAGAAAACAACAAATTCATAACACTAACATACATCAACAAACAAACTGAAAAAATTGCCCACAAATTCAAAAAAGCAGGATACAGAATCGCTTACAAAACTACCAACAAAACAGAACACACACTATCAAAACGCATGCCCAAAGCACAAAACGAATTCGATCTACCTGGTGTATACAAGCTAAATTGCTCAGATTGCAATAAATTCTACATAGGCCAGACAGGACGTAGCTTCAAACAGAGATACATTGAACACACAAAAGCACTCCACACCACTACAGAATCTACCTTTGCAAACCACCTCATTGAAGCAAACCACACATATAAAAACATCGACAATAACATGAACATTCTACATGTACACACAAAAGGCCGAAAACTAGACACTCTAGAACAATTAGAAATATACAAACACACAAAAACAAATAAAAACGACATCCTAAACGAACAGACACAATTCAAATCGCACGCATTATTCGAACACATCTCACCACACACACACAGCTTCAATCTTTCGAATAACTATCCCGTCGCCAACAACAAGACGGACAACGCTACCTATGGCAGCCTCTGATGAAGCCTTCTAAAGGTGAAAGCCGGTTTAGGCTGTAAGGTAAAACTTTACGTTTTTACTTATAAAAAACTTAGTGTTCCGAGTCGTCAATACTTTAGTGATATTTAGTTAAGTAACGGACACGTCATGGACAACGAAATCCAAGTATTTACCAATAATGATTAAGTGAAACAATTGTTAATAGATTATGTGTGTTATGTTACATGTGTGTGTTATGTGTGTTGTATGGGTGTTGTGTGTTATGTGTGTTATGTGTGTGGGTGTTGTTGTGTTATGTGTGTTGTTGTTTGTTAGTGAGATAAAAAAGTAAAACATAAAATATAGAAAAATTGACTATAAAATTATGTTTTAAAAAACCAATAAAAAACCAAGAGTGAGAGATAGGTAGGGAGTGATAATAATAAACAGTGAAGTGATAAGAAGAAATTAAGATAAACAATTTATAATCTTAAGAAAAAAGAATTATAAACTATGGTAATAAACCAGAACCATAATCAAATGGTTGATAGACAAATAATTTAATTGTGTTAGCTAGTAAGAAACAGAGTAGTTGTGAGGGAAATAATAAGAAAACATCTTCTATTACTAAAATAATCACTAGGATGATTATCACTATAGAATAGATGGTGTCAAGACAATACTCACCAAAATTGTTATTTGTTTAAGTTAAAAGAGTTATAGTTTATAAGAAAGAATATGGCTGAACAATAAACAGACCATAAACCTATTTCTATGTTATGTTTTGTTAGTAGGATTAAGTGTTAAAAAAGTGTGTAAGAGATAGGAGTAGGCATAAGCTAGCAATGATATAAATTTAGCAAGCACAAGATTAATCATCATTATAAAAATAGAAAAGAAAAGAATATCAGACAAGAAATGATTTTGTAAAATTAGAATAACATTAGTTGATTGTAAAACAGCCCCAAAGTAATTCAAAAGCAAATAAGTACTAAATGACAATAAGCAGAACATATGGATATAATAAATAATGTTTAAATAGTGTAAAATAAGAAATTCTAGACTGTTACAGCTTAGGCCTATAAAATACCTAACTGTCTAACTTCAGAAAAAAACAATTGTAAGCAATTAACTATTGTATTTGAAAAGCAAGACCAAGTAACTTATTGATTACAATTAACTAACAATAATAATATGTCAGAAATGGAATAAACAGTATAAATAAGTGAAATATGTAATAAAAAACATACGTTAGCAATTTTGTCAAAAAAACATTAATACATGACCAAGCCCAGCTTTGTGAGATATCAAATTGATCTTTGAAAGAAAATAGAGACATATGTGTTAATATTTCATACATTGGTAATATCACCAAGGAACAATAGCCATTATAAAATATTTATTCATTTTGAACCAAAACCCAGGATTTATAACAATAGATACAAATGTATACAACCAATGAGAGTGGAGTTGGTTACCATAACAACGTAACGTTATTACATTTAAAACCGTTACAAAACGAGAGTCCATTATTAACGATCCAGCGAGACAGACACTAAACTGAATTTGTCTCAATTAAAGTTTAATAAAGAAGAAAATAAGATCCAGATGAAAATAAAATGAATACTAGAAGTCGAAGATAGTTCCAGTAAACCAAGGAGAAACAATAAACCAAATTTTCACAATAAAAAATAAATAAAACTGAATAATAAAAAATAGACGCCAGAAAAAGAAGGAAAACCATACCATGGAAAATTAACGAAAGTATAAACACAACCTGGAAGAAATACTGGTGACCCATAGCAAGAAACAACAAGGTTTTGTTAAGTATAATTAAAATTACCAATAATCACGAACTAAATTAATTAACCTTTTTCACCAACAATAACTCTCACTCCGAACTTTGAACACTAAATTCTTTCAAGGATTGATAGATCATATTTATTCAAACTGTACGTAACTGTAACTTAACCTACGTAAGGAGCCTATAATATTGACACACACTTTCAAACACAAAGAATTGAATTTTATGTAAACCTTTTTTTGTATTTAAGTACCATTAATAAAGGTGGTGTACTTTAATCACATCTTGTTTTAAATTTTTTCGTAATGTAAAGAACTCATTGACTGAATAATTTGTGTAAACTAAATAATATCGGCGGCCATGATGGTCTCGTCAAAACGTTCAGTCAACATAGCCAATCCCTGAGGTGTAATTTGTTTATAGCCGGAGCGAAACGTTTTTACATTAATTTCTATTGTACTTGAATTATCAATAATTAGCGAATTTTGAACACTAATAAACAAGTACTGATCATTAATAATTGTCCTTTGTTTTTATTTGAAATATATTATATAATTTGTGTACTTTAGCGGTAAATAGAATTCTTTACCAAAATTCTATGTTGGCATCACGTCGAACGACACGCGAGATTCGAATTCCCGCCAGTCCACGTGGGTAATTTGAATTTGTCAACATCACACCGAAAAACGACACCGATCAAACTTTTTAATTGTTTGAAGAAAACAATTTGGCGCCTACCAGGAAGAAAAAAAACAACGAGTAAGAACAGGTAAGGATTAAACTTGAAGAAGGATTCAGTACTGTTTATTAGCACGTTCGCGATCATCACCACTAAGCGAGTACTACAAAAAACGTTACAGAATTGACACTAACAACAGTGGGACTTTTATAACAGCCTTGAGTAAGTTCAAATTGGCGACCAACTAGTGAGGCTAGAATCACAGGAAGGATAGTATCTAGCGGCGATTACGAAAAAAGGATAACAAGATGATCACTAGAGGCAGACCAAAGAAGAGGACGGAGGACGTCGACATGGATGATAAGGAAGCGACTCCGGTCGAGGACATAGAACAGATATTACCTCCCATGGAACCTGCTGAGCCCTTACAGTCAGAAAACCAACCAGAGAAACTAACACAAACTGAGGAGAGATTCCAGGAGATGATCATAGGAATAAAACAAGATTTTAAGGAAGAGTTTAAGAAAAATAAGGAGGAAATCAATGAAAAATTGGACAAGGACAGGGAGGAGTTAAATAAGAAAACTGAAGAGACCAACAAAAATATAGCGTCATTAAAAGAAGATAACCAAAAACTCAGCCAGCAGATGGCAGAAAAAATGGACGAACTGAAGCAAAACAACCAGAGAAATATGGAGGTCTTAAACGAGAAGATAGCAGAGAACAATGAGAAAATCAATAAGAAAATCGAAGACAATTATGTAAAAATGAATAAGAAAATCGAGGAGGAGATGGCAGGAGTTCGACAAGAAATTACAATGGTTAACGGCAGATTAGAGGACACCAGTAAAGAAATACAGCAAGTCACAGAAAATGTTAACTCCCGAATAACCAACTTTGAGGAAGTCAGCCAGACTAAAATAGAATCGATACGGACAAGAACCGAAGAGGGCCTGCAACAAGAATGAACAGGCTTCAGAGAGAAATGCCGGGATATCGACACCGCAGTAAGCGAAGTTCGCGGGCAAGGTCAACACAACCGGGATAAAATTGAAGAGATCCAGAAACGGGAAATCGCCAAAATCAGAGAGGAGTTGGAAATTATTAATAGCAGACCACCCATGATATCGCAATTCCAACACATGGGCAACCGAGAGATCATCAATTTTAAACAATACAAGCGTTACCCGATGGAATTCCTGGAGAGAGTTGATGAGCAGCTGGCAAAGACTCGGGATAATCGATGGACAATCATCCGAGGATATCTGGATGAATACTTCCGGGATATAAATGACAACTGGTGGACGGCAACGAGACACGACCTCACGAATTACGAGGAATTCAAAGAAGTGTTTAAGGGAAAATACTGGTCAGAGGCAACCCAGAACATCGTCCGAGATAAGATATGTTTTGGCAGGTATGATGCCAGCAGAGGGACGACTTTCACCTCCTATTTTTTGGGAAAGCGAGGAACCTGGAGCCGAAAATTCCTGAAGAGAGCTTGGTCACCAAACTTGCCTTTCATTATGAAGAGGGTGTCTCCAGAGCGTGACTCGGCAGTCAGATCAAGACAGTACAATCGATGGCAGCCCTGTTAGAAGATTATGAAAGGGAGCGATACTATCGTAGAAGTCGACAACGGGACGACAAGGGGGACAACAGAAACTTCCAGAACGGTAACCACTTCAATAACAACAATTACCGCTCAAACTATAACAGCCGTAATAACAATAACAACCGCACCAATGAGTCGTATAATAGATCAAATAATAGCCATCCGGCCAATCAACCAAACAACAGTTATAGGCCTAACAGTAACAATCGGCTAAACAACCAACATAATCAATACAACCGGCCAAATAATCCACAGCATCAACCCTGTAGGGCGAATAACCCAAACTACAACAGGCCAAATTACAATAATAATAGTAACGACGATAGAAATCGGAATAACCAGGATCGTAACTATCGCCAGGTACACTATGTGAGGGCCGAAGATGACGTGAGAGGCAGATCGTATTATCAAGGATGACGAAGTACCGACCGAAACGCATACGGACACCGGTACAGTAGCAGCAACTACGGACGGGATACCAGAGCCAACGTAGGCAGAAGTCGTAGTCAAGAAGTATACCGGCGTGACCACTATGAGGAAGATCGTAACCAGCCTGAACCCCGACCGTCAACAAGCGGAAGTCAGCCGACGAGTCAACAAGACAGGCATGACGAACAGCCCGAACCGGCTTTAAATTAAGAGCGGCAGTGAAAAATCTACTTGTACCTTCACTGAACCAGTCTATTGGGTTAAATCGTAACTTTGCTCACACAAACAATGAACTAACAATTACAATCATACAGAATAATTACTTAAAGAATATAAGGGAAGAATTGCTCAAAGAAAAAGACAACCAATCTGCTAACAACAACAAGAATGAAATTGCTTATATCTCGACTAAAGTTAATAGAGTACCAACGTGAGTAATGATTGACACGGGATCCAACATTTCATTAATCGACATTATCGAACTTCATAAAATCCAAGAAGCGAGTAAGACGACAATACTTACATTACCCATCAGCAACATTGTACTTGTAGGAGCGACTGGACGACAGAATAGAACCGTCCGAAAACAGGTACAACTAGAACTGACGAGTGACGGCCAAACTATAACGATGACATTCTTAGTAGCCAGCGGATTACCATTCCAGATGCTAATTGGTTGCGATATGCTGCGCCAATACTCAGCGATAATTGACCTAAGTAAATCTAAACTATTCTTGAAGAAGGGTGACTTGCGATGGGCAACAGACTTAATCAGTAGTGACGAAACACAGTCGAACGAAACCATATACCATATCCATGAATACCGAGACACTGAGGAACAAACACCGAACAATGGAATTTGCGACGAGACCGACAATAAACAGCTATGGCACGAAAAAATCGACGAGATCTGAACTTTCCAGAGAGAGAAGACGAAAGCACAGTTAACCGTTCAACAAGCAGAACAACTCATAGACGTGTATAATAAATACCGACACGTATTTTCAGATACACCTGGGAAGGGCAGAGATTATCAGTGCGAAATTGAATTCCGAGAGCCTGTCAACTTTAATAAAAAATCTTACCCGATCGCATATTCGTTGAAGGAAGCGGTGAGAACAGAAATCAACCGACTAATAGACGAGGACATAATTGAACCAAGCTACTCACCTTACACCAGCCCTATCTTAGCAGTCCCAAAGAAACACGGGAAGGTGAGAATCTGTCTAGACGCCCGTGAGATTAATAAAAACACAGTAAATGATCGTACATCCCCAGGGGAAATAGAAGAAATCCTGAAGAAGTTCTACGGGACCAAATTCATCAGTACTGAGCCGCCTCATTTCCCCTTCTCAAAGTTTTGAGAAATTTTAATTTTTTTTTTTTACAGTAAAATTTAAAAACTAGGCCGAAGACCCAGACGAAGCTTAAAGTGTACCAGGCCCATTGTGACAGGACTTGGAAATGAAACAGCCTGATTAACAAGACAAATTTTATTAGCGTATGATTTAAAACATCAAAATACTGCGAAAATCGCACACAACATCTTGTACAGCAAGTACCTAGTTTTCCCCTTTTTCTAAATTTTATATTATCTTACTTATATTTTTAAACATACAATTATATGAGTGCTATAACAACAAAGAAACAGATAAATACCTTTTGTGTGCCCTTTCATAACAGCCTAACATCTATTATATAAAATGAATTCATAATTATTAATGACCCTTGGTTCTGCATTAATAGAATTTGAACACTTTGTTACATACTGCAGTGACACATGTGACCAGCAAGTCAGCCAGCATAACCAGCCCACTATCAACCGAAATCTTAAATTCGAGCAATTAAATAAACAACTAACTAGAAATATAGACTAGACTAAAAACGGCAATTTGCAAAATGTAAAGTTACACAGAATTCAAAATGACTGACCCCAGCCGCATGCCCGGGCCAGGAATCCCTTGCACAGACATGACCCGAAAGAGTGAAAGAGACCAAAGTAACGAAAATAATAAATTTCAAAGTTAAAAATAATAAGCGCCAGGGTTTAGCAAATTTCACCGCCCAACTGTAAGCCACTTCAAACATCATTAAAGTAAAAAAAAGTAAAACCCGACAATAGCATGTGCAAGGCTGACATGGTAATTCATGAATGTTCCAGCATGTAGTTCAGACGGACTTGCTTGAGTAAAAGTATATACTGTATATCATAAGGTACCCAAAATTAAGTTACAAAAAAATTAAGGGAGCTGGCGATGCCTGCTAACCCGCATACAATTTATGACTCCCTATACATATAAATCTATGGTGTAATACAAACAGTGCACAACTGAGCACATTTTCTACGCACACGTCAAGTTCGGTCTATTCATATCACTTTACAGTTAAGTTCAAAGAGAATGTAATTTGATTTGTAGAAGGTGTCAATCACGTGTAAATTCTGTTGCGAAACTCGAGCGTGAAATAATGGAAAATGGTCACCTTGTATTCCGTGGTTAGAAGGCGATCAGCTGACTGCGTGTAGTTTAAGGTCACAGAAGTCCCCGTTACAGTTCATTGTAGATAGAGGGTGAAAGATTCGGGTTCCCAGGTTACATTCTCTCGACGGCGAAATTCAGGTAAAGCTTAGCTGCTCAGCAGATGACCACGGATGGATTTATAGTCATCCTCATCTCTCGAGCACTTCGACGAGTCAGGAACCTTAGGATAACAGACTTATGTACAGTGGCGGCGCTAACGTAACGGGGGCCCCCCGCGAAACTAATTAGGGGGCCCTATAAAAATGGTTAAATTTTGTATACGTAATAGGGGAAAACACTCAAATGAGTTTCTATTTACGTGTGTTTCACAACAATGGTTTGTGAATACTTTCTCGTCTATCACAAAGCGTTTGCAATTTGCAAAGGATGTTTTACACGTGTACAAACTCTTAAAATTCATTGTTGCTAAATAGACAAAGTTCTATACAAACTATAAAAAAACCAAAATAAAAAGAATGATTTATTTTTACGTCGAAGATCTAAATTCAGACTATGAAACAGTACCGCACACAGAGTGTTAAAAATTTATTATTTAAAAACGAATATCAAAGTAACATTCTAGCTTTTTTCAAACATTTAAATTAGTTTGTACCTGAATTTGTAAAATTCTTGAATATACTCTATACAAGTTCTCCTTAAGTCTAATCCAATTCAATAACACTCGAACTCAAGTAATGTACAATATTTACAGATGAGGATCAACCAAAGTTCACTGTTTTCCTAAGCCTAGTCTTCTTTTTTTAATAGCTAAGAACTTTTCAACCACTTCGTTGATATTAGTTTTCTGTGTCTCTTCATGCTGAATGCTTAACAGTGCCAAGTCACTCAACCGAGTTTGGGCCATGGTACTTCTTAAGTATGACTTAAATTAATTAATTTAAGTTTTGAAAAGAAGCTTCTTTCCGCTGTAGCTGTTGTGACAGGTATGGTTAAATAAAGCTGCAAAGCTGTAGTTAAGTCTGGGAGGCAACTCATAAGGCAGCTGTTTTCTTCAACCAGTAAATTCATCATTTCTCGAATTCTTTTCTTGTGTACAATTTCTTTGGCCATCAGAGCTTTGAAGGATATTACTTGGTCAGGCAGTGATGTGGAAAGGTCACCAGGATACACATTTACCAGAGCCTTATTTTTCTCCACTATTGTCTCTTGTGAGAAGTTTACTAAATTCTGAGGCGTCAGGAATGAAAACCTATCATCAATGCAACGCAATCCTTCGAATCTCATTTGTAGCTGAGCTATTACAATATCTAGTGTTGCATTGAAAACTTTTACTTCAAATGATTTCACTGGGTCGTCAATTCTATGGTCAACTGATAATTCAACAAAGAAGCGTTTTACAACTCGTTTACGCTTATTTTTCATGTTACAAGTTATGTCCCATGACTGGGCCAACTGGGGCCCCCCCATGAGGGTCGGGGCCCCCCCGCGCCGCGGGGTCTGCGGGGGCCTTATCGCCGCCACTGCTTATGTAGCAACCCTCACAAAATTCACGCTTACAAAACTTCACTCGAGCTCTAACACACACACCACGAATCATATGGATACTGGACCTTCACTTACAACCAGTTAGTATTCAGATTAAATAATCAAATTTAACTCGCAAAATAAACATTCATCGATGCCACTGCATGATATTTCTTATTTAAATAGTTACTTTTAACCTGTTATAACCACAATCGGTTTCGTATAAAGCTTCGCCACGTGGGCGGAATTACATACATATTAATTATTAATGCATTGCTGTTTTTTACTAATACGCGTATTTCATCAGCACCTTGCTTTGTAATATTTAATTAAATAACAATTAACAACAGAACCTCTATAATTCCTTTCAAAGTTGAAATTCATCATTAAAATTCACCACGTGGTCATTCATGCCGTTCAGAAAAAGACAGCAATCACGCCCGCTTATGTAAAATAATCTCACATACGCCATAAACACATTTAAATCCTAATTCCTTTTTATACACAGTTAGAATTATTAAATTAACTTACCAGAGGTACTTTATGGATTAGCAATCCATACAGATATAAGATGAGCACACGTCAAAAAATATTCACTGCCGAGATATGGGTAGTCATTCAGCCGTGACGGAAATGGAACTGAACTATTGTCCGTGCACACACATGCTCTTTTCAATCACCAGAATGCGCGCGCATGACTTCGACACACACCGGGCGTGCAAACAATAGAAATACGAAATTTACTAACCGTAACGGCGCCGTGATTATATGCTTTGTGCCAATCACGGCACAGTACGTGGGACACTGTCTGCGGCTATTGGCAAGTCGAGTTACACCCATCCAGTCGAAGTTACATGGCATTCATATTTGAAGGACGAAACTACCAATTTAAAAGATTACCCTTCAGATTGGTTAATTCGGTAGCAGTATTCATGAAAATTATGGACCAGATACTTGGACCAGATGCACTACAATTTACGACAGTCTACATAGACGATCTTTTAATAACATCAGATAAGTGGGATGAACATTGTCGCCGGGTAGAACACGTTTTAGAAAAACTATCAAACAACCACATAACACTCAAACTGGAAAAATCCAAATTTGTTGCTGACGAAGTACAATTTTTAGGGATTCAACTTGTCTGGACACGGGACAACCCCATCACAAGAAAAAATTGAATGTATACAGAAGTTTCCGACACCTAAGAACAAGAAACAACTCCAGTCATTCCTTCGTCTATGCAACTATTACCGGAAGTTTCAATGGAATTACTCGGAAATGACACCCAAATTTTCACCTCAATTGTCATCCAAGGACAAGTGGACGTGGGGAGTCGAACAAGACATAACACTCCAACTCATTAAAGACAAATTCATCGAATCAGTAATGTTACATCATCCCAATTTCACCAAGCCATTCTACCTAAACTGTGACGCCAGTGACGTTAGCCTTGGATCCGTTTTGTACCAGGAGGATGAAGAGGGGAATCATTGTGTAATCAGTTTCGCAAGTAGAGTATTAAATAGCAGCGAGAGAAATTACACTGTCACGGAGAAGGAATTGCTAAGCATTGTGTTTTCCTGTGGAAAATTTAGGACATACATCTTGGGATATCCGATTACCGTGAGGACCGACCACAAGTCCATATCATTCCTAAGGAATTGTAAATTAAATCATGGAAGACTGACTAGATGGAGTTTAGTATTACAGGAATATAATTTAAATTGGGAATACATCCCGGGCAAGAAAAATGTTGTAGCCGATACCCTGTCCAGAGTGAACATTAAAGACCAGACTTACGAAGGAGAAAAGGAGACTATCATTGAAATATACCACATTATTAAGAGCAGAACTGACTTGGCCAACATCATGAAAGAACTGGAACGACAACAAGAACAGGACCCCAAGCTGAATAGAATTCGACAACAGTTAACAGACAAAGACGACCATGTATCACAATTTTACTGCAATCACCAAGGAATACTTTTCATTAAAACCCGATATAAATTCAACACCTGGAAAATAGCCATACCACGGGCTACAGAGAAAGACCTAATTCTCGATTATCATGAGAGATATGGGCACATGGGCACTTTGAAGGTAGTGAAGGCGTTACAAGAACACGTATACATAAAAGACGCCAACAGAAAGGTATGGAAATGCATAAAACAATGTCACATCTGCCAACTAGTGAAGGTCAACAACAACAGAAAGGAGGGTACGATGATACCTATCACCACCTCTTGTAAATTGGAGAAAGTTTTCGTTGATATATATGCGGACCATTTCCGCGTAGTGGAGGGAGACACCAATACAAATATCTCGTCATTGTGTTCGACCACTACACCAGGTTCACGAAGCTCTACCCCATCAATTGCGCCACTACCCAGAAAATTTTGAACATACAGTAATACTATTACCATACATTATATCATACATTGTATATACCATACATTAGTGAAGTGGGGACACCCAAATGCATCATCACTGACCATGGAACGCAATTCAAGGGGAATAAATGGAAGAACACCTTGCTAAACCACGGAATAAAAACCTACAAGACATCAGTGTACCATCCAAGCAGCAACCCTGCTGAACGAGTCTTGAGAGAAGTGGGGAGAATCCTCCGGACATACTGTTACAATCAACACAGTAAGTGGACACCAGCGGCCGAAGACTTCATAAATTTATCACACCACCAGTTTATTGGAACAACACCATACACAGCAATGTTCCAAAGACCACCACCCAGAGAAATTACCTCATTAGTCCAATTTCCCAGTGGAGCAGAATACCAGTTCGATAACGTACAATTTCATAACAAAATACTCGAGAGGACGGACAAAATACAACAAAGATATAAGCAATTGCAGCCAAAACCCCTACAATATCAGATTGGAGAGCAAGTATTAATTAAAAACAGAGAGTTACCTAGTACCATGGAAGGAATAGCCAAGAAGCTACTGCTACTTTACACCGGACCTTATATAGTGAGTAAGGATAATAAAAACAATACCTATGAAATCGTAGACCCAAATACACAAAGGAGAAAGGGAACATATAACCAATCTTCAATGAAAAATATTATTAAATGTCAGAGAAGCATCCGAGAACCCAATTAATAAACAATCAGTGTTAAAAGAAAAGTAATAAAGACAACTAATAATAATAACATGTGCATAATACCCATCACTAATATCGTATCACTAAGAGCTAAAGAATATGAGTCAAGAAAAAAAAATTGAAATAATGTATTGTGTAATCTAAATAACAATAATGTGAAGAATCCCATAATGATATTTATTTATAGTCGTAGTTAGACTACTTATATAATTGTTTTGATTGTTCATCTTCTTTTTTCCCTTTTTTCACAGTACTAAATAATATAGAATATAGAACTTTCACTTGTGAAACTTACTTGTTTTCCTTTCCGTATGCGTTTCGGCGTGGTGTTCGCATTCGTCAGCAGTTTGAGACAAACTGGCCAGTAACTCGTAACGGTTTTTGTTTGGAAGGTATAGTGGGGGTGGTGTGTGGAGGAAGGGGATTGGCGCGGGGATCCAAATTATTGTTAGTTTTATGTATAATTGTGTCAAACAGTGTGTGTGATTTATAGTTTAATTGGTCGTTAAGTATGTTGTTTGGTTGTGTTTTGTAGTGTTTGTATATTTCATACTGTTCTGCTGTGGTAAGTTTTCGATTTTTGGGTAAGTAGTGTAATATCTCAAGATTAGTATCTATGTTGGTGTAGCTGTGGTTTTTTGTGTGTATGTGTGTGGCAAACGAAGAATGAATATTGTTGTTGGATAAAGCTTTTAGGTGCTCAGAGTAACGAGATGAAAAAGATCTTCCCGTCTGGCCTATATAGAAACTATTGCAATCATTACAATTTAATTTGTAAACACCTGTTTTGTTGTATTTGTCTATGTCCGTGTTATATCATTGATGTGTTTTTTGATGGTATTGTTTGTTCTGTATGCTATTTTGTACTTGTGTTTCCTGAACGTGTTGGCGATTTTGTGTGTGTTGGAGTTATGGTATTTGAGTGTGATGTATTTAGTTTGTTGTGTGTTGTTGGTATTTAGTGTTTTGTTGTTTTTGTTTATGATGTGTTTGTGTAGTTTGTTTATTAAATTAGGGTTGTATCCGTTTTTTATTGCTATATATTTGATTGTGTTGAGTTCATCGTTATAGTCCTGTTTACTTAATGGTATTTTAGTTAGTCTATGGAGCATATGGTTGAAGGCCGCATGTTTATGTTGTGTTGGATGGTTTGATGTGTTGTGTATAACCACGTAAGTTGTGGTTGGTTTTCTGTATATTTTATACGTGTGTGTATTGTTTGTTTTGTTAATTGTTAGGTTCAGAAAATTTATACTATTGTTTTGTTCTATTTCTAATGTAAATTTTAGTTTGTGGTGTATTGTGTTTATGTATTTGTAGAAGTTTTCAACCTGCCTTGTATTGCCATCAGTGGCGGCTCGTCCATAAGAGCACAAGAGCACGTGAACCCCCTATAAAAATAATTATACGATATAAATTATACAGCTTTATTGATGCAGTACTAAAATGGCTCATCTTCAGTAAGTTTAAAAGAGCGGACAATGAAAAACAGCGTAGAGCGTGCCAAGTGAAGTTAAGTGTAATGACGCGCCAGTGGCTGGGAGCGGACTGAATGCGCTGCTCTCGATGCTGTACACACGGGATATACGACAGACGGGCAAGTCCATTTGCTCGCGGTAGGGGGGGGGGAACATGTTTACAAGCTTAACGGAGAATACCGATGAGCTGCCTCTGACACAGCTCAGCTCAGTAGTTCCACAGCTGTAGTTGACGGTGGATGCTCCTTACCTTGGCGCGCGCGCGTGTTACATTTGTGTTTTGCAGTTTCGATTATTTTTTAGTGATAAAGTTTTAGTTGAAATTACAGTGTATCTATTATAGTGTAGCTAGTGAACTGTTGTTTTTATTTACTGTACAATAATCGAAAGTACCTGTAAGTACTCAGTTAGTAATTTAAACGAAGTAGTGTTTGCCAGTTTACCCATAGAAGTTAAAATAGCAATAAAAGAGAGTGGTAGGCCAACGCCCCGACTTAATATAAGTCAAACATCGACATCAAAATCTAGAACTTTTAAAAGAGAATTTAAAGAAGGGCTATACGAAAAAATTCCTTGGCTTTGTGATTGTGAACAAACAAACAAAATATTTTGTTTTCCTTGTTTGTTATTTTCCCGTGAAAAGGGCGATCCTGCTTGGGTGAAAAACGGCGTTTGTGACTTAGCTCATTTGAATCAAAAAATTAAAAAACACGAAAGTTCTCATGGACACATAAGTGCTACATTGGATTTTAATTTGCTGGGAAAGGTTGACGTTCGTCAGCAGCTTGACAGTGCTTATCGACAAAATATTAAAAAGCACAATGAACAAGTGACTAAAAATAGGTATGTCCTTTCTAAGCTTATAGACTGTATTAAATTTTGCGGTGCATTTAAGTTGGCCCTTCGAGGTCATCGTGAGGATGACGATTCCTTAAATCCTGGCATATTTAAAGGGCTTGTAAACTTTTCTGCAGAACTTGACTCATCTTTGAAAGAACACTTGAGTACCGCTACTGTCTTTAAAGGTACCTCGAAAGAAATTAAAAATGAATTGTTAGATTGTATGCTTTTTGTACGTCAAGAAAACATAATAGAAGAAATAAAAACTGCACAGTATGTTTCTTTGATTGCGGACGAAACATCAGACATCTCGTCTGTATTTCAGTTAGTTATAGTTTTCCACTATGTTTTAGCTAATGGCCAATCAGTTGAATGATTTTGGAAATTTGATAACCCTGAAGGGCACGACGCAGAATCTATAGCCAAATGTATTTGTACTAGTTTAGATTATGTTGTGCAAAATCCAGAAAAACTCGTATCTCAAAGCTGTGACGGTGCGAATGTAATGAGTGGGCACCATGCTGGCGTGCAGACCATAGTGCAACAAACCTATAAACTAAGCTACCATCTAAACTAACCTATGTCTAAGCTACCATCCAAGTAAATTTGTGTAAGTAAATACTAGACCTTACCATCATATGCAGCAGCTTTGATTATTTTCCTTTTTCTGTGTGTTTAATAATCTAATCTAATAATTGAGAGTATGAGGCCTTGTGACTAACTATCTAAATATTTAACACTTAAAACAAGCTTTCTGTTTTGCGTTTATTTTACTGCTTTAAAATTAAATGAAAATAATTGTTTTAGTAAAAAAGAACAATTAGCATATTATAACAAGTATGATCAATAAAGTAATCCTTTATTATTAAGTTGTGAAATAGTTAAAGTACAGTAATATCTATAATAACATTTCGTTTCAAAATTAATACATTACATCAAGGTATAGCAGCGCCTAAATGAATATTGCAAGCAACACACAAGTGTTTGACACAGTGTATCTCAAAACTGCAAATTATTAATTGTGAACCCCCTATAGATGTACTCACGAGCCGCCACTGATTTCCATTGAATAAAACTAATATATCATCCACATACCTGTGCCAATAAATGATATTGTTGGTGTATTTGTTGTTGTTTATTATGTGGTTCTGTTCTATGTTGTGTATGAATATTTCTGCCAGTATTCCTGATATGGGGGATCCCATCGGGAGACCATCTGTTTGTGTGTATATCTTGTTGTTGGTCTCCCGATGGGATCCCCCATATCAGGAATACTGGCAGAAATATTCATACACAACATAGAACAGAACCACATAATAAACAACAACAAATACACCAACAAAATCATTTATTGGCACAGGTATGTGGATGATATATTACTTTTATTCAATGGCAATACAAGGCAGGTTGAAAACTTCCACAAATACATAAACACAATACACCACAAACTAAAATTTACACTGGAAATAGAACAAAACAATAGTATAAATTTTCTGAACCTAACAATTAACAAAACAAACAATACACACACGTATAAAATATACAGAAAACCAACCACAACTTACGTGGTTATGCACAACACATCAAACCATCCAACACAACATAAACATGCGGCCTTCAACCATATGCTCCATAGACTAACTAAAATACCATTAAGTAAACAGGACCATAACGATGAACTCAACACAATCAAATATATAGCAATAAAAAATGGATACAACCCTAATTTAATAAACAAACTACACAAACACATCATAAACAAAAACAACAAAACACTAAATACCAACAACACACAACAAACTAAATACATCACACTCACATACCATAACTCCAACACACACAAAATCGCCAACACATTCAGGAAACACAAGTACAAAATAGCATACAGAACAAACAATACCACCAAAAAACACATCAATGATACAAACACGTGTTACGTATTGCCGCGTTACAAATCCAGGGAACCCATCTTAACTGACCTCTGTCAATTATATGGGCTGCCTACGTTGTAACGAAATGTATTCACACTTATTAACTGAACAAATTACTTACTAACTGTGTAAGGAAACAAGGGAAGGTATTTTATTGATTTACGCACTCATTATATGTGTGTAACAAGAAGACTTCTCTTTATTTGACAACATTTACTGACAGATCCCATGACATCACTAATTAAACTAAAGTTACTTCAATGCTTTCATCAAACTTTGGGATCAAATTTATTCTATATAGCTATACCTCGGATCCGGGTTAACTTTCTATATTTTGTAGTTAAGCCTTTTAATCATACTCAATTCATGATATTAGCTTGCAAGACTTCTTTAACCATTTGAAGAATGGTACTATTACTTGGAATGATACTACGATACATTAACATATAAACCGTTACAACGTATGATATTTGAGTAGTTACAATAAAACTTTTAGATTTACTCTTTTAATGTTTACATAAAATTAATAGTCTTTGAAAAGTCTCTTTTAAAGTTGTGTAGTGTAACAAATATTAGTAACCCTCGATAGACAGGCTATCGAGTCACCTTTAGAATGGAATGTAGAAACCGCGTCCTGGGGTGTCCGTCTTGGGAATCCTTGAATGCGGCGTCATCATCTCGGTCGGGTCTTCGTCGATAAGGTGTCGAGTGTTCACAGAGTATACTGAAGCTTCTACGGTGTAATTATATGTTGATTCTCGGCTGTCCTGATCTGCATCTTCTGTCGGGTATATGAGTGTTTATAAAGTTCTGGTAGATCACATCTTCAGGAATGATGTTGAAAGTGTAGTTACTTCTTGAAGCGAGTAGTCCTCTTGTTTAACACCATTTTTAGTGTTTTGTGTTACATATTATGTCCTTTTGTTATAGCACATATATATTAATTGATACATAACACACGCTTTTAGTAGCAATATCTCATATACAGTATTTAAGTTAAAACAAAAGAATTAGCGACATTGTGTCAGAGCGTTTGCTCGCACGTCTGCACTGCATGAAGTCAACATTGCGAGAGAGCGAATTTCTGCTCGCTTCGACTGGTACTTAACAAGGGGGAGAGGGGCAACTACTGCGCGAGAATATAGTCCCTATCTTTATTTAAGTTAACATTTTTTAATTACAAAACTTATGCCTTAATAAACATACATAATTTAAGTAAGTTGTTTTAGCGACTATCTGTGTCTTCAGTTATTTTGTTATTAACATTAGGTTTTTTATCTTATTCTAAATTACAGACGACTCGGGAGACATGTCGAGTCCGGAATTATCAGGTCACCGCCTGATAACAGCAAAGGGTTAAATATGACAATAATAACTTTTTTACAATTTGCCTTTTTATTAATGTTTCTTTGAACTTATTAATTACTTCTTCCTCTCATACTGAGTACATACAGGGGTTTTAGGTATTATAGTGAGATTTAAATGGCTTAATCGCTCGCGAACTTAATTTTTAAATTTTTTTTATTTTACGATTATTGTTACAATGTTACAATTTAAATCGTCACATACTCCACCGCTTAATTTGCACGTTACGGTTTTTTTTTTTTTTTTTTTTTTAACTGGGGACTTGGAGTATGATTGATGTTAGTGTGTGTAATTTCTTTCACATAGTTATTGGATAGCGTTCTATCTACTTTCTTCTTCTCCACAACACAATACGAGGTGCTACCAGAAAGTTCCCGGACTAGGTCTAATAAATTCTTTTTGCTTACCTAGGCCATTAATGGCTCCCATCTCCTTCAAAGTAGTCTCCCTGCGAATTGATACAACGAATCCAGCGTTGTTTCCATGCCTGGAAAGTGTCAAAAAAAGTCTTTTGCTGAAGGCTGTCAAGCACCTCCTGCGTTTTTTTCTTAATGTTTCTACAGTGTCAAAACAGTGACCTTTCATGTGAATTTTTATTTTTGGGAACAGAGAAAAATCACAGGGGGCTAAATCTGGTGAATATGGAGGGTGTGGGACGGTGGCCATATTGTGTTTGGTCAAAAACTCTGTTGTTTTCAGTGAAGCGTGAGCAGGTGCATTGTCGTGATGCAACAGCCAGTTTTGGTCTTCCCACAATTTGGGCCTTTTTCGTCGCACATTTTGTCTCAGCCGCCTCAAAACGTCACAATAAAAATCTGAGTTCACTGTAACACCAGCTGGCACGAACTCGCGATGGACAATGCCTTTGATGTCAAAAAACACAATGAGCATGGTTTTGTTGCACTTCTGACCTGCCGTGCTTTTTTTGGTCTCGGTGATTGTGGACTTTTCCACTGTGACGACTGCTGTTTTGTTTCTGGATCATAACCATAAAACCAGCTTTCATCACCGGTTATGACCCTGGAGATGAAGGTAGGATCATTTTCAGACGTTTCTCTGAGTTCACTGCACACATCAACACGGCGCTGTTTCTGATCCACAGACAAAAGCCGAAGGACAAATTTCGCAGCAACACGACGCATGCCTAAATTTTCAGTTAGAATTTCTTGACAGCTTCCATATCTTATTCCGGCACTTGTACACAACTCATGGATTGTTTGACGACGGTCTTCGTGAATGAGTTGTCGAATTTTTTCAACATTTTCATCCGTTTTGCTCGTGGAAGGTCGTCAGGTCGTCCTGAACGGTGATCATCTTCAAGCGACATTCTGCCAGCCTTGAAAAGAGCGTACCACTCAAAAACCTGTGTTCTGTGTAGGGAATGTTCTTCAAAAGCTTCTCGAAGCATTGCAAAAGTTCCAGTAGGCGATTTACCAGTTTAAAACAAAACTTAATGCACGCGCGTTGCTCGAATTTATCAGCCATCATAAAATTAGCAAATGAACGTTAACACACGATTACAAAACACAACGCGTAGACCGAACACAACCTCACAATGCAACGAAACTCGGCAGACTGACTCATTACGTATTACGGAATCGGACACTGGGACGCCAGGTTGTACAGTCACGTCCAACAGCCGTGCCAAGTACAGTCCGGGAACTTTCCGATAGCACCTCGTATACTTTATATATTCTTATTAACTACCCTTTTTTTTCATACTATTCACACTTAATATTTACATAATTAAAACACAAAACTATTTCTTATCTCTATCACTTAAATCTACTACCGGTTTTTTTTGTTTGTCTTACTCTCTCTCTGTCGAGTAATTTTCTAAATCCTTGCTATTTAGAATTCTATCTTGTCTTCATTGAGTCCTAGATAACTCATCTAGTTAATGAGTATTAGTTCTCCTCTAGTTAACTAGTATTCATTAATGTATACTTCGCAGGACTGGAATTTAGGTTGATCAGGCCTCATTTCCAAACTCTACGTTTAACATTTTCCACGGTTTCAGAAGTATAATTTTTTTTTTTTACTACCTAGTATTCCCTTTTCTATTTTGGGTTATACTATTACGTCTCTTCTTCTTATACAACTTTAGCTGAGAAATATGCGTTCTCCGCACATATTTCTGAGTCGCAGGTTCGCACAGGGCTACTGTAACGGGAGTTAGGTACTTCTGGATTTGGTAAGGGCCACACCATCTGAATGATAGTTTAGAGGTGGTCTTATCAATCGCACTACTAGTGGGGTGAGTCTTGTACATTACTAAGTCACCTACTTGGTACCTAATTGAATTGCTACGATTACCTTTCTCGTGGTATCTTCTGGATTTTTCTAAGTTTGCTCTTAAATTAGAGCGGGCTTTATTCCATATTCGCTTTATCTGCTTATCCGTTATTTGCGGAGGCAGCAGATCGTGTATATTCCATCTTGTGGACAAAGGGTGGTTTGGTCGGTATTTGTACAGTAACTCAAACGGGGTCGACTTGTGACCTTCGTGATAAGCTGAATTAAAAGCGTATTGAATCCAGGATAGGTTTTGGTCCCACGACGTGTGATCGTTCGCATGGTAGGCGATTAGCGCAGATTTGAGGTTTCGTAGATACCTTTCAGCAATATTGCCTTGCGGTCGATACTCTGTAGTGGTTATATGGTCTATCCCTAACTTAAAACACATATTCTTAAATTCTTTCGCTTTAAACTGTGGACCGTTATCAGATACTATCCGTACTGGAGTACCGTAGTCTTTAAATAGTCTTTCCTGCAATATTTTTACAGTCGTCGACGCTAATGCTCGTCGCATGGGATACATCCAAACAAATTTGGTGAACGAATCTACACAGATCAGTAACATGGTATTACCTGATTTGGATCGTGGATATGGATCTGAGAAATCTAGATAAAGTTTAGAAAATGGGGTCTTAGGGATTTCAGAAATCAGTTGGCTTACTTGAGTATTTCTGGCGGGTTTACTGAGGGCACATAATGTACATTTCTTTACGAAGTTGGCTATTTCGCTGTTCATATTGATCCAATGATATTCCTTTCGAATGCGATGTATTGTCTTATTGATTCCCATATGGGCTCCTATGGTAGATGAATGGAAGTATTCCATCAGCATGGGCTTAATTACATCAGGGGCTATTATTCTTAATTCCTTTCCGTTTCTTATCTTGTTACACAGTACATTTTTACTCAATACGTACTTCTCGGATTTAATACCTTGCGTAAGTTGTTCTATAATAGGCTTCAGTAAGGGGTCTTGTAGTTGATACAGGGCAATGTTCGTAAAGGCAAGGGGGAATTCAGTAATTACGGCGTTAGCAAATGCTATTTCCGGATTCTCTTTGTTTTCGGGAGTTTTAGTGGGCGACTGGAACATACGGGACAGGGTATCAGCGACTACGTTTTGAGTACCTTTTATATGCTGCACTCTGAATTTGTAGCAGTTTAATTTCAACATCCATCTTCCAATTCGTCCTAACTGTTTAGGGTGATTCAATAACCAAGATAACGCCTGATTGTCGGTTTCCAAAAGGAATTCTTTATGTTCTAGGAAGGGTTTAAACTTCTCTAACGCAAAAACAATTGCTAAACATTCCAATTCAATGCGGAATACTTTCTTTCTTGATCGCTCAGTGTTCGTGATGCATAACTAATTGGTAGTCTACAGTTATCTATCTCTTGATATATCACTGCACCTAACGCTACACTGGAACTGTCAGTTTGCACTACGAAAGGTTTTGTGAAATCCGCTAGTTGCAAAACTGGGGGAGATATAATACTTTCTTTAAGTTGCTCAAACGCGTTTTGATGTAGTGAGCTCCATTCGAACTTCGTTCCCTTCTTTCGTAAGGAGTTTAGGGGTGCTGCTATTTCGGCAAGATGGGGGATATATTTGTGGAAATAATTCACCATTCCCAAAAATCGGGCTATACCTTTTGCATCTCGTGGGGGTGCAAATTCTCTAATAGCGCGGGTTCGTTCGGGGTCAATGCTTACCTTTCCATTCGCTTTCACGATGTGACCTAAGAAAGAAAACTGAGGGGCGGCAAAACTTACCTTATTTGGGTTCACAGTTAATCCTGCTCTTAGTAACCGAGATAACACTTCGCGTAAATGTTTGAGATGTTGTTCCATTGATTCGCTGTATATAACGATGTCGTCCAAATAGTGATACACATATTTAAATTTAATATCGTGAAATATCCTCTCTAATAGTCTACTACATACGGAACTTCCTTGAGATATTCCAAAGGGTACTCTAGTAAATTGGTACAAGTTAAAAGGAACTGCAAACGCGGTTAGACGTTTTGATTCTTCTGAAAGAGGTATTTGGTGAAAAGCTTGATTCAGATCCATCACCGTAAAGACCATAGCTTTAGTGAAATAATGAAAGGCACTATGGATGTCTGGAAGAGGGATTGATTCAAATTCAATTCTTTTGTTTAATTGCCTGTAGTCCACAACTAGTCTGTGTTTATCTTGACCTTTTGGTACTAAAAAGGAGGGTGAAGAATATGGGGACGTAGAGGGTTCTATGACTCCTTGGTCCAATAACTTGTTGATATGGTTTCGCATTACTTCCATCTTGGGAGGCGACAACTTGTACGGAGGTAGGCGTATTACTTTCTGATCACTCAGATTAATTTTATATTCTATTAGGTTAGTGAGTCCTAGTTTAGGTGTAAGAACTGAGGAAAATTCTTTTATTAGTTTTAGTATTCTCACTCTATCTCTTCTTTCTAGGTGAGATAAATCTGAGTCTTGGTGTATTACATGTGCAGCAGATGAACAATATTTTTCTTTATTACTATCAAATCTATATTTCCGTGTACGGTCAAATCGGAAATAATATACTTGCTCATAGATGTCAAGAATCATTCCTGTTTTACTAATAAAGTCTGCACCTAATATTAAATCAGGTCCTAATTCCTTACATACTAACATTGTAAACATCCAGGTTAGGTTTTTGATTTTAACCTTAACGGTAATGCTCAGGTTTATGTTTATTTTACGTTTATCGGCGGTAGCACACTTTATATTCACCGGTTGATTCCGTTTTACTACATGGTGTTTCGCTAATATGGTCGCTAATTCTTGGCTGATTAAAGTTCTACTAGATCCCGAATCAATTAAAGCGATTGTGGAGATAACGCTTAAGTCAACTCGTATTAATGGTAATATATTTTTAGTCCACTTACATTTATTAATCGCGTTACATTTTTCACGAAATTCTCTCACATAGGGATCTATTTCTTTCGGACTTCTTTTCCTTCCACCTTGGTTACAAAATTTTTTATTATTGTTATTAGTATTAGTTTCTTTGCTTTCACCAGATTTCGGGTTGCTGCGGAAGACACAGGATTTCGGGTCTCCCTGCCTTACATGTTTTTTTAAGTTGGCTGATTCCGTTCCATTGGCTTACTTTTGCATTCTTTTCTTATGTGCCCATATTTTCCACAATTATAACAGGTGGGTTTATTGCGAGATGGGTACTTCGTTTCCGCTTTATATGGAGTTACACTTAAATTACCAGATTTGCGCACTTGGTGAGGTCTACTAAAAACTTGTCTTTCATACGAGGTTGTTACATCAGGCACTAGTGCTCGCAATTCATTTCTATTAGTTCCAGTGGGTTTCATTGCTTGTCGATTTTGATCGGAGTACCATACATTTGAAGAATGGATACTGCACTGTTCTAGATCAGCAATTGTATTGGGTCTATTCATCAACGATAGACGGGATCTTTCTTCAGGCGACACTCCTATTAAAATGGTGTCGACCAGTTGTGTCTCATTCCAGTCTACACGTAGTAGTCTAATATCGGAGATGTAGTGAGCTAATCTCTCCTGATGTCCTTGTACTCGGAGTACTTGTCTTTCTTTTTATTTCCTCATAGATGCCGGTGGGAATAAAGTATTTTATTATAGAGCTATGTAGCTCTTCTACTGGAAACGTAGAGGTTAGAGCTTCTAGAACACGATTCTTCAACGGGGGTTTACATTTTGGTAATAGAACTTGCAAAATTTGCCAGTCATTCAGCTGCTGTAGATCTTTTATCTGCAGAAGATAACTAATGAAAGTTAGTAGTTTGGAGACATTTAATCCATCTGTGTAAGGGATGTCGGTTAAGATTTTCTCCACAGGATGAGTCATTTTACCGTATAGGTCCGCGTTATAGTTTATAGTTGTCATTCCTTTATGAGAACGATTTGATTCATTGGAGGTGGTAGTCAATTCATGATTTCCGAGACGAAACTGAAAATGCTCGGGAGGAGGGGCATTTATATCTTTATCCGTATTTCGCTCTTGGTTCGCTTGCACTTGCGATACAGTGGGTGAGTTCCGATCCGTGTTAGGCGGAGGTAAATCAGTAGTGGGAGATTGTACTGGGGAGATGTGTAATTTCATTAAGGACTTCTCTATTTCGTCCATCCTGAATGAGTCGGATTTTCTTCTTAAGTCATTAATAATTGAAGGTAAGCGGCGTAGAGCTTCGTCTGCTAGGTTTTGTACTTCAACAGGTATTTCCATGAGATTAGGCCAGATCAACAAATTTTTCATTCGCCTGGTTAAATGCTCTATTCTCTGGGTAGTCCGCAAAATTATTGCCGGAGATTTCTCGTCTTGGAGGGTTTGGGACAATAAGGTAAGCTCACTATACTTGGCATTACAAATTTCTCTTTCGCTCTCATAATCGAGTTCGCTTAGATAATTTAATTGCACGGGTGTATCAAATCCACATTCGCGAATTGACCTACGTAATTCCGCGACTGTTACATTCGCATGGGGTAGTCCACGCAAAAGAGCTTCGTAAGACAGCTCGTCTTTTAATAACAAATCCGGGTTAAATTGGGCCATTTTCTTTTTCTAACACCTTAAAACGTACTTAAAATTAATTCTACAACACTACACATATATTACACATATATAGGATAAATTCTTAAGTGATTAATTTACACAAATTAGAAAAGAACAATTTCTCTTCTAAGGGAGAGACAGAAATTCCACACACATATTTTCAATGTTAAATAGCCGATCAGCTGTTTTCTGGAATGTAGGTCACCCTCTGTATTTAGTTAACAAAGGAAGGCTGAGCGTGTTAGTGAGAATAGGGGGTTTTGCTTTTACGCATTGTTGTCTACACAATGCTACCGATTGCTTCCTGAACAGGTCCGAACAAGCGGAAAGGGGCGCGCTGGCTGGCACGCATAGGGAGAATCTTATTCAACAACTCTATTATTACACTTTGTAACACTTTGACTCCATTCATTCATATACTTTTCCCAATTATATCAATTAATTATTTTGCTCACAATTTCAAATTACGAAATTCTTTCTACTTAATTACCTGGGTCTACATTACGCAGGAGCATTATTATTAACACAATTTTTTTTATTTATGACACATATTGGTGTATGTCTAACATATACTATGCAGAAGTATTCAAGAAACAACAGGTCATGGATTGTCATAAAACAAACCTGTCACAGATTGCTCAGTTGACCAAACATTACAAGTCAAGTATGCAGGTAGGTACATGCATATATCTTCATTCAAATATATTTCAGCTTCTACTGACTATCATTTACGTATTTTGTAAAATATTAAATATGTTTTGAAAATTAAAGTTACCTTAATAACATTTTCTGAGTGCATAGATCAATAACTGAATATAAAAATTAACCAAGCAAAGTGCTGCAATTTTGTTAGCGTCACGATGCTTACAACACCTTTATAAAAATTAGCAGAGTGGCGCAATTTTGTTTGTGACACTCTGTACACGAATAAATCTCTCCTTTTTTTTTTTTTTTTTTTTTTTTTTTTTTTTTTTTTTTTTTTTTATAAAGCAGAGTGGCGCAATTTTGTTACGTATTGCCGCGTTACAAATCCAGGGAACCCATCTTAACTGACCTCTGTCAATTGTATGGGCTGCCTACGTTGTAACGAAATGTATTCACACTTATTAACTGAACAAATTACTTACTAACTGTGTAAGGAAACAAGGGAAGGTATTTTATTGATTTACGCACTCATTATATGTGTGTAACAAGAAGACTTCTCTTTATTTGACAACATTTACTGACAGATCCCATGACATCACTAATTAAACTAAAGTTACTTCAATGCTTTCATCAAACTTTGGGATCAAATTTATTCTATACCTCGGATCCGGGTTAACTTTCTATATTTTGTAGTTAAGCCTTTTAATCATACTCAATTCATGATATTAGCTTGCAAGACTTCTTTAACCATTTGAAGAATGGTACTATTACTTGGAATGATACTACGATACATTAACATATAAACCGTTACAACGTATGATATTTGAGTAGTTACAATAAAACTTTTAGATTTACTCTTTTAATGTTTACATAAAATTAATAGTCTTTGAAAAGTCTCTTTTAAAGTTGTGTAGTGTAACAAATATTAGTAACCCTCGATAGACAGGCTATCGAGTCACCTTTAGAATGGAATGTAGAAACCTCGTCCTGGGGTGTCCGTCTTGGGAATCCTTGAATGCGGCGTCATCATCTCGGTCGGGTCTTCGTCGATAAGGTGTCGAGTGTTCACAGAGTATACTGAAGCTTCTACGGTGTAATTATATGTTGATTCTCGGCTGTCCTGATCTGCATCTTCTGTCGGGTATATGAGTGTTTATAAAGTTCTGGTAGATCACATCTTCAGGAATGATGTTGAAAGTGTAGTTACTTCTTGAAGCGAGTAGTCCTCTTGTTTAACACCATTTTTAGTGTTTTGTGTTACATATTATGTCCTTTTGTTATAGCACATATATATTAATTGATACATAACACACGCTTTTAGTAGCAATATCTCATATACAGTATTTAAGTTAAAACAAAAGAATTAGCGACATTGTGTCAGAGCGTTTGCTCGCACGTCTGCACTGCATGAAGTCAACATTGCGAGAGAGCGAATTTCTGCTCGCTTCGACTGGTACTTAACAAGGGGGAGAGGGGCAACTACTGCGCGAGAATATAGTCCCTATCTTTATTTAAGTTAACATTTTTTAATTACAAAACTTATGCCTTAATAAACATACATAATTTAAGTAAGTTGTTTTAGCGACTATCTGTGTCGTCAGTTATTTTGTTATTAACATTAGGTTTTTTATCTTATTCTAAATTACAGACGACTCGGGAGTCATGTCGAGTCCGGAATTAACAGGTCACCGCCTGATAACAGCAAAGGGTTAAATATGACAATAATAACTTTTTTACAATTTGCCTTTTTATTAATGTTTCTTTGAACTTATTAATTACTTCTTCCTCTCATACTGAGTACATACAGGGGTTTTAGGTATTATAGTGAGATTTAAATGACTTAATCGCTCGCGAACTTAATTTTTAAATTTTTTTTTTATTTTACGATTATTGTTACAATTTAAATCGTCACACACGGACATAGACAAATACAACAAAACAGGTGTTTATAAATTAAATTGTAATGATTGCAATAGTTTCTATATAGGCCAGACGGGAAGATCTTTTTCATCTCGTTACTCTGAACACCTAAAAGCTTTATCCAACAACAATATACATTCTTCGTTTGCCACACACATACACACAAAAAACCACAGCTACACCAACATAGATACTAATCTTGAGATATTACACTACTTACCCGAAAGTCGAAAACTTAACACAGCAGAACAATATGAAATATACAAACACTACAAAACACAACCAAACAACATACTTAACGACCAATTAAACTATAAATCACACACACTGTTTGACACAATTATACATAAAACTAACAATAATTTGGATCCCCGCGCCAATCCCCTTCCTCCACACACCACCCCCACTATACCTTCCAAACAAAAACCGTTACGAGTTACTGGCCAGTCTGTCTCAAACTGCTGACGAAGGCGAACACCACGCCGAAACGCGTACAGAAAGGGAAACAAGTAAGTTTCACAAGTGAAAGTTCTATATTCTATTTTACTTATATAATTTTGTTAATGATTGACTAGATAATCCAGCAATCATATACCTGGGCAGACGATACGTTCCTCTGTACTCAGATGACATAATTGACAGCGGAGCAATGGAGTCAAAAGTACCCTCCTCCGGTCCGAATCAATATAATTTTTAGAGAAGAAATGTTAGGGAATTAAATATTATAGGGGTAAAACACTAGACTAGAAGAAAAATACAGGAAATCAAGAAGAATACCGATACTATGTAAAGCATTAAGAACCGAGAGCTCAAAACTGACAAGTGATTAATGAAATAAATTAAATAAATGATTGATAATTTCACCCAAACACCTGAACGATATTTGCTGAAATAATCAATTTTAGTGGCAGGGCAATATGTAAGGGTACATATCTTCAACATGCATTTTTAGAAGCAACATGAGAAGAATAGAATACTAAATAATTAACACTATAAATTAAAAGGGATGAATCAGAGATAAAGGAATGGGTATTTAACATAATTATACGATCAAACATATAAAGGTAATAATAAAAGTAACCTCTGATAAGAGAAGAGTAGCAAGCAACGGAGCAAAACTTGGAAAACAACAGGACAATGCGATTTAACCAAAATAACCCAATAGATATGGTGAGTAGGTGGAAACAAACTCCAACCCCAGTGATAGGACAAATAAAGACAAAAAATAATCAAAGGCAAACAAATAATACAAAACACAAATAATAAATCAAATGTAGTAACAAGCAGTATATAAAATTATGTAAACAAGAAGTACACTACCAATAATGATTAAGTGAAACAATTGTTAATAGTTTATGTGTGTTATTCATAGCCTTATAGTGAGATAAAAAAGTGAAACATAAAATATATAAAAATTGACTATAAAATTATGTTTTAAAAAACCAAAAAAAACCGAGAGTCAGAGATAGGTAGGGAGTGATAATATTAAACTAACATAGTAATAATAACTGTTTAGTGAAGTGATAAGAAGAAATTAAGATAAACAATTTATAATCTTAAGAAAAAAATAATAAACAATGGTAATAAACCAGAACCATAATCAAATGGTTGATAGACAAATAATTTAATTGTGTTAGCTAGTAAGAAACAGAGTAGTTGTGAGGGAAATAATAAGAAAACATCTTCTATTACTAAAATAATCACTAGGATGATTATCACTATAGAATAGATGGTGTCAAGACGATACTCACCAAAATTGTTATTTGTTTAAGTTAAAAGAGTTATAGTTTATAAGAAAGAATATGGCTGAACAATAAACAGACCATAAACCTATTTTTATGTTATGTTTTGTTAGTAGGATTAAGTGTTAAAAAAGTGTGTAAGAGATAGGAGTAGGCATAAGCTAGCAATGATATAAATTTAGCAAGCACAAGATTAATCATCATTATAAAAATAGAAAAGAAAAGAATATCAGACAAGAAATGATTTTGTAAAATTAGAATAACATTAGTTGATTGTAAAACAGCCCCAAAGTAATTCAAAAGCAAATAAGTACTAAATGACAATAAGCAGAACATATGGATATAATAAATAATGTTTAAATAGTGTAAAATAAGAAATTCTAGACTGTTACAGCTTAGGCCTATAAAATACCTAACTGTCTAACTTCAGAAAAAAAACAATTGTAAGCAATTAACTATTGTATTTGAAAAGTAAGACCAAGTAACTTATTGATTACAATTAACTAACAATAATAATATGTCAGAAACGGAATACACAGTATAAATAAGTGAAATATGTAATAAATAACATACATTAGCAATTTTGTCAAAAAAACATTAATACATGACCAAGCTTTGTCATGATCATGATCAGCTTTGTGAGATATCAAATTGATCTTTGAAAGAAAATAGGGACATATGTGTTAATATTTCATACATTGGTAATATCACCAAGGAACAATAGCCATTATAAAATATTTATTAACTTCGAACCAAAACCCAGGATTTATAACAATAGATACAAATGTATACAACAAATGAGAGTGGAGTTGGTTACCATAACAACGTAACGTTATTACATTTAAAACCGTTACAAAACGAGAGTCCATTATTAACGATTCAGCGAGGCAGACACTAAACTGAATTCGTCTCAATTAAAGTTTAATAAAGAAGAAAATAAGATCCAGATGAAAATAAAATGAATACAAGAAGTCGAAGATAGTTCCAGCAAACCAAGGAGAAACAATAAACCAAATTTTCACAATAAAAAATAAATAAAACTCTGAATAATAAAAAATAGACGCCAGAAGAAGAAGGAAAACCATACCATGGAAAATTAACGAAAGTATAAACACAACCTGGAAGAAATACTGGTGACCCATAGCAAGAAACAACAAGGTTTTGTTAAGTATAATTAAAATTACCAATAATCACGAACTAAATTAATTAACCCTTTTCACCAACAATAACTCTCACTCCGAACTTTGAACACTAAATTCTTACAATGATTGATAGATAATATTTATTCATACTGTATGTAACTGTAACTTAACCTACGTACGAAGCCTATAATATTGACACATACTTTCAAACACAAAGAATTGAATTTTATGTAAACCTTTTTTAGTATTTAAGTAACATTAATATAAGGTGGTGTACTTTAATCACATCTTGTTTTAAATTTTTTTGTAATCCAAAGAACTCATTGACTGAATAATTTGTGGAAACTAAATAATATCGCGGCCATGATGGTCTCGTCAAAACGTTCAGTCAACACAGCCAATCCCTGAGGTGTAATTTGTTTATAGCCGGAGCGAAACATTTTTATATTAATTTCTATTGTACTTGAATTATCAATAATTAGCGAATTTTGAACACTAATAAACAAGTACTGATCATTAATAATTGTCCTTTGTTTTTATTTGAAATATATTATATAATTTGTGTACTTTAGCGGTGAACAGTGAATAGAATTCTTTACCAATATTCTATGTTGGCATCACGTCGAACGACACACGAGTTTCGAATTCCCGCCAGTCCGCGTGGGTAATTTGAATTTGTCAACATCGCACCGAAAAACGACACCGATCAAACTTTTTAATTGTTTTAAGAAAACAATTTGGCGCCTACCGGGAAGAAAAAAAACGAGTAAGGACAGGTAAGGATTAAACTTGAAGAAGGATTCGGTACTGTTTATTAGCGCGTTCGCGATCATCACCACTAAGCGAGTACTACAAAAAACGTTACAGAATTGACACTAACAACAGTGGGACTTTTATAACAGCCTTGAGTAAGTTCTATAACAATATATATATATGTATATATTGTAACGATACATATCCTCACCGTACATGAAAGAACTATGATAAGATAAGAAAACAATCAATGACTAGTACTAGTAGACCTAATAAATAAAAAGATATATAAATAAGTGTGTATTAAGCATAAAATTCAGTCCACAAACAAAACCAAAACAGAGAATGAAGAAAAAATAAATGATAAAGAATGAAAAAATAGTAATTATGAAGATAGTTAGAAAAAAAAAAACAGTAATGTGATAAACCCAATGAACGCAATAGATATGGTAAGTGAGAAGACAAACAAACCAACGGTAAAACTCGATAGAGTAAAATGAAGATATAATGAGTAAGCAACAAGACAACGAAATAAACTAGCAACTATACAAGAGTGAGTTGAAGACCACAGTAACTACAGAGTAACATAAATGCGTAGTGAAACTAAAATAAACCCAACGAAAGAGACTGAACTAAAAATCTGGTAACCACCAGGGACAATATAAATAAAAATATTAAACAAATAAAAAAACAATAATAATAAAAGAGCTAGGATCAGACAGTAGTTAAACTGATAGAAAATACAATGCAATAGAATAAATAAGATAAGAAATATGTGTATTAGTTTAAGGAAAAGGTGTAAAAACATATATTAAGGGGGAGTGAAATTATAAGTGTCAAAAAAGGAAAATAGTGATGATTAGAGATCATGTAATAAACCAGTGGGGAGTGAGAAAGGGAATTAGTGGACTTGCATATACTGTAAACTAATTCATATGAAGAACCAGTAGATGGAATCAATAATTCTTAAAAAGATTTATATACATGGTGAAGTCATAAATTTGTTATGTTATAATTATTTGTTCAAATGTTTATTAATTGTTTAAGAACAGTAGTTGAAAACTGTTAAAAAGTGTTAATATCATGTACGGAGTAAAATATTATATTATGTAAAAATTATTGTGAAAGAATGGCAAAATACTAAGCCTATAGGCCAAAAGAAATGAGCTAACTTTAAAACAGAAATAAAATAGCTGATATAGTCCTAACCAGACCAAATACTACTAAGTAGAAGCCTGACCTTAATGAAACAGGGAAGGTACTGATAAAATTATATGTAAAAACCCATAATTGTAATAACCAGATGTATAGGGAAAGTAATAATAGCACATAAGACAAGCCATTGAACTGACATGTTGTCAATATTATTGCTGTCATAAAGATATCATTAATAGGTATTTAAAATTGTGATGTTACATGTAATGAAGAGGTATCAACAATTATTGCTAGTAGTAAGGACAACCCTATTAGAACATATTAAAATAGTAAAGAAGGCAATAGGAAATGTTAAGAAAAAAAACTTTATAAAGGTGCTAAAATACATGATACTGGGCCGAAATGGGCCACATAAGTTATCAAAATACTTGAATTTTACTAAACAATAACACCGTATAAATCAAATTTAACTTAATCTAAAAATAAACAGGGAGTAATTTGAGGTGACAGATATAAAATTCAGATATTTTGAATAATTAACGTCACGTGACCAGGGGTCGGGAAATAAGGACCAATCAGAGCTCAAAAAAGCTTGGTCATAGTCGTTGACTAAACGGAAAAATTCGTTTACTCTATTGTTAACTTTCAAACCGAACAGATCAACCTCATGTAACAGAGAGTCACATTTTTGATGAATAGCCAAAAGTAAATATAAAGAGACACAAAAAACGAAATAAGAAAATAAGGAAAACCATTAACAAATTACACGAGAAAACAATACTAATAGAAGAAACCGAAAATCGAATGAAAAAATGATGATCTACTCAAACTAACACATCCCAAGTATAAAAAGCGTAACGTCGAGTTGGTGAAATTGTGGTAACCTAATAATAATGAAATAACCACAACATTACACAACACGAGATTCACCAAAAACACTGTTAAACCAGACACTTGTGAACTTTAACAAAACTTTATTCAACAACATTGTGGACATTAAGTTATTAAAACACTATTTGATTTAAATAAATTAGTCGAAGCAGATTTTCGGGCCACTCAGTTGCAGGCCGACGGCCATTTTGAATGACGATTCCGCCATTTTCGATTGACTTTTGGAACAGAACCGAGAGTAGTAATACTGTACATTTGAACTCAAACATTATTTTAATTTTATTAGTTATTAAGAATGTTGTTTAACAAATTGTAATGTATTGTATTTTATCCTGAAGCATTTTCTGATCTTTCCTAACAGCTCAAAGAATCCACTACCTGATAAAGAAATAATATTGTAATTGATCTTAAACATTTTTTGTTCGAGTCGAGTTGGGTGAGCGAGTCGATACGGCCAATATCCCGTTCGATTCACTAGCCGATAAACTGACCCAGGTTTTAAACATTATCAAATAAACTAATTTGTTAACTGAAAAAGCATTTTATTTTTTTGAGAGTGAGTTAAGGTAAAGGATTTTCAGGTGACAAGGAAGAAGAGAAATACTGCGAGAGTGAAGAACATTGAGAAATTAGGAGACAAAACCAGATAACCTACAAGACTGAGTCGAATCAGTAATCGATTGTAGAAAAACAACACAATCTATTCCACTTTTAAAGATCAATTATTTTGGCAACATTTCAAAACAGTACGGATGCGAACACCGCTCTAATAACAGTAAACTCTTTGACGACCTGTTATTGCTTGATCACTCTTTTAATTAAAGTAACTAAATAATAAAAATCAAATAAAAAAAAATAAAATCAAATAAAAACAATAATTTAATAAATAATAAATTTATTTCAAACTAATAAATTTTAAAGAAGATAAGAGCACGCTCACATAAACGGAGGCATAACATATTGGGGCACCAACTGGTGGGGCATAATAAATAATAAATAATAAATAATCAATAAAAGAAAAGAAAGACTCGCATCACATATTGGTGCTTATCATATTGGCATCCAACGTTTAGGGCTGGAATTAGGAAAAAATTATTGTATTAGGAAATTATAATTGTATTACAGGTGACCTGATTTTAGCTAGCAGCTGTTGGAAGAAACGGAAAATGCAGAGAAGAGCCACGTCAAAGAAACGCGCGGCGGAGGCCGGTAAGGAAGTCAATATGGAAGAGAAGGAGTCAACATCGGTTGAAGAAGTGGAGACGGACGATAAGGAGGAAGCTAGAGGAGAACCAAATTTGCTGAAATTTATGGAACAAATGAGTGAAAATCTGAAACAAATGAACGAAAAATTTGACGGAGTGAGGAGAGTTTGAAACAAACGAATGAAAATTTTAAACAAATGAATGAAAAAATAGACAGTATTAACAGAAATACTGATGAAAACAATAAACAAATGAATGAGAATATAGACAGTATTAACAGAAATACTGATGAAAACAATAAACAAATGAATGAGAAAATAGACAGTATTAACAGAAATACTGATGAAAACAATAAACAAATGAATGAGGAAATAGACATTATGGAGGAAAAATCAATGAAAACTCGAAGAAACAAAATGAAACTTTGAGAGAAAATTTAATACAACAGATGAATGAAAAAATTGACAGTATAAAGAAGATAATAAACAAACGACTGAGAAATTAGAAAATAAAACAGATGGTATTAAGGAAAGTTTGGGAAAACAAATTAACGAAAAGATTGAAACCTCTAATAAAGAATTGAGAGAAATTATTAATGGACAAAAGGAAAATATGAACGAAAAATTTGAAAAGAATAATGAAAACTTAAAGCAGATCCATGAGAAAATCGAGGTCAGTGAAACAATTAGCCAGCGAGTGGAGGAAAACAATAAAGAAATAAACCAAGAAATAGCCGAGACAAATGAAAAATTGGGACAAGCCAACGAAGCCATTGCAAAAGGTAAGGCAGATTTAGATACCAAGATAGGCCAGGTAGAAGAGAGTAGTCGTGCCCAAATGGAATCAATAAGAACGGACTTCGGAAATAAATGTCGGGACAATGATACAGCCGTAAGTGAAGTACGTGGACAGGGGCAACTCAACCAGGAGAAGATTGAGGACATTCAACGATAAATCAATAACCAACCAACCACGATTTTGCATCTACAACCCATGGACAACCGGGAGGCTATCAACTTTAAATCATATCGAAGAAACCCGATGGAATTCCTGGAACGGGTCAAGGAACAGTTGATGAGGAATCGGGAAAACAGATGGCCAGTGATCCGGAGTTACCTGGATGAACATTTCAAAGAAATCAGTGACTGGTGGACGGCTACAAGGCACGACCTCCAAAGTTATGAAGAATTTAAGGGGAAATACTGGTCGGAGGCCACACAGAATATCGTGAGAGATAACATCTGCCACGGGAAATACGACGCTAACAGAGGGACTACGCTCACCGCATACTTTCTCGGAAAGGTGTGCTTGGCAAGAAACCTCGAGCCAAAAATCCCGGAGGAAAGCCTCGCCACCAAGCTAGCCTACCACTACGAGGAAGGGGTGTCCAGAGCACGACTAGGCGGACAAGTTAAGACAATACAGTCCATGTCAACATTATTGGAAGACTACGAGCGGGAGGGGTACTACAGGAGGAGTCGGCAAAGGAACGACCGGTATGAGAACCGGAATGCTCAGAACAACAACAACCAGTATAACAACAGAAATTACCGGCCAAATTACAACAACCGGGCAAATAACAATAATGAGACGTACAACCGACCAAATAACAACGGTCCAGGGACTAACGGGAACAACCACAACAAAAGCCAAGTATTCCGAACAACCAGTATAACCGACCATACAACCCTAACTACCACCAAAAAAATAACAACAACCGGAATTATAATAATAACCGCAACCAGAACAACCAAAACCAGAACTACAGGAGGGCTAACTACGTACGAGCCGATGATAATGGTAGAGGGAGATCGTACTACCAAGGACGCCGGAGTTTCAACCGTGATGCATACTGGGAACCAGGACGACAATGGTAACAGGAGAGATACCAGGGCCAACGGAGGTAGAAGTCGGAACCATGAGGGTTACCGACGAAATAACTACGAGGCGGACCATCATCAGCCTGAATCCAGACTGACAGGAAATGAAGACCCACATGTAAATCAAAACGGCAGACAGGATGAAGAGTCCGAGCCGTCTTTAAACCCCACGCGACAGTGAAAACACCAACAGTACCCTCACTGAACCATTCTATTGGGTTTAATATCACAGAGAATCACGTTATAAGCAAGGACAAATTTATAACTATAATACAGAATAATTACTTAACAAATTTGAGAGAGGAATTGTTAGAAGAAGAAGGCGAAAACTCTAATAACAATAACAATGAAATCGTATACATAACAGCGGGAATCAACGGTGTACGAACAAAAATAATGATAGACAGTGGAGCCAACGTATCATTGATCAACGGGATCGAGCTGAACAAAATACAAGAGGAAGGTAAAACACCCATACTCACGTTACCAATAAGTAACATTATACTCGTAGGAGCGACGGGGCGCCAGAACAAAACTGTCCGGAGACAAGTGAGATTAGAGTTAACAAGCAACAGCGAAACAATCCCAATGACGTTCTTAGTAGCCAGTGGCTTACCATTCCAAATGCTAATTGGTTGCGATGTTAAAACAATACCAACGGTCATCGACATGAAAAGGTCCAAACTATTTCTGAAGACGAATTGCGTAGAATGGACAGCTGACTTAATTGGTAGCGATAGCGCACTTCCAAACCGAACCATATATCACATTCAAGAAACTCTAGATCGAAGAGAGCAGACACAAAATAACGAGATCTTTTACGAGATGGAAAGTGAACAGTTATGGAATGAGAAGATTAACGAAATCCGTACTTTCAAGAGGGAGAAAACGAGCGCTAAATTAACTGCAGCACAAATAGAACAGCTTATCGACGTGTACAATCGATATCGACACGTATTTTCGGATACACCAGGTAAGGTAAGAGAGTACCAATGCAAAATTGAGTTTAGAGAGCCCGTGAATTTCAACAAGAAGTCTTACCCGATCGCATACTCGCTTAAGGAAGCCGTGAGGATGGAAATTAACAGATTAATAGACGAGGACATTATTGAACCCAGTTACTCCCCTTACACCAGTCTCATCCTAGCCGTCCCAAAGAAAAATGGAAAGGTGAGAATCTGCCTAGACGCGCGAGAGATCAACAAAGTAATAGTGAATGACCAAACATCTCCGAGAGAGATCGAAGAAATACTAAAGAAGTTCCACGGAACCAGGTTTATTAGCACGTGGGGCGCAGTCTGTGGGTATTGGCAAGTCGAGCTACATCCAAACAGCCGCAAGTACATGGCGTTTATTTTCGACGGGCGGAATTACCAGTTTAAACGGTTGCCATTCGGACTGGTTAATACCGTAGCCGTCTTTGTCAAAATCATGGACCAGATTCTCGGACAAAAGGCGCTTCAGTTTACAAGAGTCTACAGGGACGATATCCTTATAACATCAATCAATTGGAATGACCATTGTCAACGAGTAGAACATGTGTTGAGAAAACTATCTAACAACAATATTACACTTAAACTAGAGAAGTCAATATTCATAGCAGACAAGGTACAATTCCTAGGATTTAACCTATCAGAAAATGGGATCACTCCATCCCAAGAAAAAATTGAATCCATCCAGAAATTTCCTACACCAAGGAACAAAAAACAACTCCAATCCTTCCTCGGCATATGCAATTGCTACCGCGAAATTCCAGAAAAACTATTCAGAATTAACGTCGAAATTCGCCCATCAGTTATCATCAAAGGACAAGTGGACGTGGGGAGAAGAACAAGATATAACACTTCAACTAATCAAAACCAAGTTCTTAGAGTCAGTAATGTTACACCACCCCAATTTCAATGAACCGTTCTACATAAACTGCGACGCCAGTGACGTCAGCTTAGGATCCGTTCTATACCAGGAGGATGACGAAGGAAATCACCGTGTGATTAGCTTCGCCAGCCGAGTCCTGAATAGCAGTGAAAGAAATTATAATGAAAAAGAACTCCTAAGTGTCGTATTCGCCTTTAACAAATTCAGGACATATATCTTGGGATACAGAATTACTGTTAGAACTGACCACAAGTCAATATCTTTCCTTAAGAATTGCAAACTGATCCACGGAAGATTAACCAGATGGAGTCTAACGCTACAGGAGTATAATCTCAATTGGGAATACATCCCCGGTAAGAAGAATGTCGCAGCAGACACCTTATCCCGAATTAACGTCAGAGATCAAACATTCGAAGGAGAGAAAGATACCATAATTAAATTATACCACATCATTAGGAGTAGATCTTATCTAGCTAACATCACAAAAGAACTTGGGCAACAACAAAAACAGGACCCCACATTAAATAAAATCTATCAGAGTCTAGTTGAACAAGACGACCGCATAACACCATTCTATTGCATACACCAGCAAATATTATTCATCAAAACACAATATAGGTATAACACATCGACAATCGCAATGCCACGAACCATAGAGAAGGATATAATTATGGGTTACCGCGTCAGATATGGTCACATGGGGGCGTTGAATGTAGTAAAGGCACTCCAGGAACATGTGTATATCAAAGATATCAACAGGAAAGTACGGAATCACATCAAACATTGTCACATTTGTCAGCTCGTAAAAGTCAATAACGATAGAAAAGAGGGTACAATGATGCCCCTCACGTCATCAAGTAAGCTAGAAAAAATTTTCGTCGATATCTGCAGCCCATTCCCGCGTAGTGGAGGGAGACACCAGGTACAAATACAAATACAAATACCTTGCCATCATATTGTTGCTATTATTCGGCTTCGACCGAATGCAACGATCGACGAATCGTACTTTGCCCGACGCCTGACGTCACGTCGTTCCCTTTACTAACGGAGCCGTTTATTCGGTTAAAACTTGTCAGTCGAACAGCAGACCGCCTTTGTGAACAGAGCCGTCCTTTCAACGCACTATGTAAGAAGTCTCGTTTACCAAGGTAAATATGAATTTTGTTATAATAAATCAATGCTGGCAGACGAATAATTTTCGTCCGTTACGTCTGTAAAATAAAAGAAAACTTGTAATTTCTATTTAAAAAAAATTGTTATTTATAACTAATCAAGACGTAGCCTGTTTGTAATAGTCAGCCTCGACTAAAATCATCTTCAGTCAGTCAATTTAATAAATAAAAAAAAGAGAAAGGGGTAATTTTTTCCAAAGTCATGAACATGGTATTGTAACGTCTCAAAGCCAATATTCGGTAGCTATATTCATGAATATTAACCATTTCTATATCTTTGACTCACACTCAAGGGGGCCAAAAGGATTTGTGGCAGGTGAAAAAGGATTATCAATGGTGATGAAGTTTCCTACAGAAGAATTGCTGTGCAGACACTTACTCGCTGTTTTAGAAGTGCGAAAATCAAGGGATCTGCAATTTTCTATCTCTGCTATAACTGCTTCTTTGATTACTACAAGTAATCATACTTCAGTTATTCGGGATACAAACGTAGAAATGATTGCTAATGATGACAGTTGTTCGAATGAATGTGACAATTTACTCAAAAATAATGTGTGTGATAGTGAAATAATAACCACAAGTATTATGCCCATTCCTACTGAGTTGCAATGCCTAAACGAGATGGAGATTAGACTAGTTTCTCGCATAAGCCCTTTTATTAAAGTAGTACGTTTAGGTGGAAAATTTGGTCAAGAGGGATGCAAAGGCCAGGCCATTCTGTTTGCGCAGCAGGTGGAAGAAGTATCAGAGCAGCTACCAATATCAGCTGCTAATGCAGGACTCGCTATTGTCGCAGAGTCACTGCAAAACGTGTCCAGCAGCCGGAGGTATTGCTTTGATGTTGGCAAAATAAAGAAGGCGCTCGAATGGCTCAAACGTAATAATCACTTATATGCTAATGTACAATTTAATTTCGAGTTGACTAGTGACGATATAAATGAATCTATCTTACAATCAGTTACGACGCAGCAACATGAATGCGTAGAACAAAGTGAACAGTGCCATTTAAAACATATCGGCGATGACAAGTTCATATTACGTGAACATTTTAACCAAGGCAATGATCGCTTTGGAGTAGAATCACGTGGCCACCAATGCATGGCAAATTCTGCAACTGCTATTGCATATTCAGTGTTGAAGCCACTGCTACAATGGTCACCTTCAGACTTAGACAGAGTTTTGCTTGCTGGTGACAGATACTTTTTACAGTGCTTAGCGCACTTACCAGTTAAGCCAACTACCTTAATATCGAGGAGTTGCTACCCTATATAACCCATCAATGAACATACATTTAACTTTCAAATTCTACCAGATGTAGTTGTAGGAGTTATCAATCCTATTGCTCCCGAACGAGTGCTGGAGGGCTACTTTACTAACATACAATCAGGTGTCAAACATTTTTTTTTCCAAAGTCATGAACATGGTATTGTAACGTCTCAAAGCCAATATTCGGTAGCCATATTCAAGAATATTAACCATTTCTATATCTTTGACTCACACTCAAGGGGGCCAAAAGGATTTGTGGCAGGTGAAAAAGGATTATCAATGGTGATGAAGTTTCCTACAGAAGAATTGCTGTGCAGACACTTACTCGTTGTTTTAGAAGTGAGAAAATCAAGGGATCTGCAATTTTCTATCTCTGCTATAACTGCTTCTTTGATTACTACAAGTAATCATACTTCAGTTATTCGGGATACAAACGTAGAAATGATTGCTAATGATGACAGTTGTTCGAATGAATGTGACAATTTACTCAACAATAATGTGTGTGATAGTGAAATAATAACCACAAGTATTATGCCAATTGATACCGAAATACCCAATGTGAACTCTGTTTTATCTGACGTTGTTGTTCACAATCGTTATATACCTATTTATCAGCTGAAGCGTAAAACAGCTCCACCCATAAATGTTATGAATGAACAAAGAGCTGAAGAATTAGCATGGGTAAAACTATTTCCTGATGGTAGAAATGGTTTTGGAGAACATCGACTGGTTCCCATTACTCCACTTGACTATTTTCAGTCACGGGTAATGAGTAAAGACAGGCGATTTCAAATGAACGAATACCTCTTTTACGCTCTCTCTATAGTTGAGTTGTATAAAGCTCAACAGAATGTTTCTGTGTGTGGTCGGTTACGCCAAAATTGAGTTGAGCCCAACAACGCAGTTCAAAATGTTCACCTTGCGATGCGCAATATTCGAGGAACTCAGTCATTCTGGCATAAAGCCTTCACAGACTTAATGGCAATGATTAAAAATCTCGGACCTCCACACGTTTACATTACGTTGTCTTGCAATGACCTAAACTGGCCGGATATCTTAAAAGCACCGCTAGTGACTGACGGTAGACCTGATTTTCCGATATCAGAACTTTCTTTTTCAGAAAAATTGCGTCTTGTGCAGTCGTATCCTGTTATCTTATGCAGACAGTTTATGCTGCGCCTAAATACTTTTTTCACGTTACTTAAACGACAAAATAATCCGATATTAAGACGACTTTTGGTGGCGTATCGAATTTCAGCTCAGAGGAAGTCCTCACGTACACATGGTGATATGGTGCACAGATATGCCACCATTCGACAGTGAAGAAGGGATAGCACTATTAGACAGCGTGATCACCTGCAGACTTCCTGATTCTAACGATGATCCCGAATTAAGGGAACTGGTTTTACGCTTGCAAACTCACAAACATACACATACGTGTTATAAAAATAACAATTACTGCAGGTTTGGTTTTCCAAGACCATTAACTGACAGAAGCAAAATACTCGATGATGATGAAACAATGAGAAATGGCGGAAGATTCTACATTTTAAAAAGAGAGAAAGGAGAAGAAAATGTGAACAATTACAACGCACGCATTTTAAAAATATGGAAAGCTAATATCGATATTCAGTCTTCTAGCACTGCCACTGGAATCGCTTATTATATTTCTAAATATGTTTCCAAATCGGAGCCTGCTGAAGTTTCTAAAAATATTCGCGACGCTATTCGACGTGTGCAAGAAAAGGGAGGCAGCATGGCGAAACAAGTTTTTGCAATTCAAAATGCTATTTTAACGCACAAAGAGGTGTCAGCATGTGAGTGCGCAGTACGTCTGTGTCACCTTAAAATGCGGGATTCCTCACGAAAAGTGATCTTTGTTAATATTTGCTTTCCTGAGTTAAGGTACCGGATGTTGAGAATTGATGATAATGCAAAAGTAGGGGGAAAATAAGGGTTCTAACCAACAAAGGATGCCGCCTTTCCCACGGTCCAAGATTTTTTCCCACGCTCTCCTCACCACCGCTGGACCTGCAGCATCCGCGAATTTCCACCAATAAAATTTCATGCCACCTTTTGCGCGCCAAGTTCAAAGAGATGCCGCCGTTCCCACGGTCCAAGATCTTTTCCCACGCTCTCCCCACCACCGCTGGACCTGCAGCATCCGCGAATTTCCGCGAATAAAATTTTTTATTTGATTTTTTTTTTTTTTAATTAAATTGATTTGCATATCAAGGGTGGGTGGGAGGTGGGGTGGGTTCAATGGACCACCCGCATCCGCGAATACAATTTTTTATTTTTTTAATAAAGCTGATTTGGATATCAGAGGTGAGTGGTGGGTGGGAGGTTCAGACTTGATGCATTATAGTTTTATATTAAAATATATGACCGCGAATAAAATTTTTATTTTTTAATAAAGCTGATTTGCATATCAGGGGTGGGTGGTGGGTATATATATAAAACTCTCTCTCTCTCTCTCTCTCTCTCTCTCTCTCTCTACACCAATCTCGTTCTTCCAATGTGCGTAAAGTGTTACGCAATTATAATGTTACAAATATTAAAATATATATATATATATTTAAACTAGTATTTACAAAATATGTATACAGACGATTGTAATTTTAAAAATTCTTTTTTGTATTAAATATATATATCGTAAACAATGAAATAATAATATTTCGTCATTGTAAGATTTTAATAAAACAATTATCAGTTTAAATAATAATTTTCATGATTGTAAGATACAACCTACAAATTATTAAAATGTCTCTCTCACACACATTTCTGATTACTATACAAATAATTGCATGCATATTCGGAGGTTTATAACGAAATAAATTAAAATAAACCATAATTTGTTTTAAATAAGTAAATACAGGGTTTTGATACGAGTACGTTGACCGCATTGATCGGTTCATCGAAAAAAGTCTATGCACACACAACGATACTGAATTAGATATAGTTATTCGATAACTTAAACCAGAGGTCATTAACCTTGTGTACGACGTCCTACTTTCTAATTGACACCTGTCAGTCATTAGCAGCGTTGACAGTAATTAGGATTAATTATGGATTATAAACTATTTACTCTAAAAACGGACAACTCTACTTTCTAATTTGACACCTGTCAAGCATTAACACCGCTGACAGTAATTACTCTAAAAACGGACATGCAAGCTTTCTCCCACTACCAGTGTACAATATATATACGCACAGAAAATTAGCGAAAATTTCTCATTTTGACTGCTTGTGTATGTGCTGATACATCGTGAAATCTATCTCTGCATCTTTTTTAATAGTTGAAAGACTGTTTGTGCGCATTCAGTATACGCAACTTTCATCATTAAGGGTGTGTAGACAACACACATACTAGTTTTTGGTAAGTGTACAGATTTTATTTAATTTTAATGTATGTGCAGATTTTATTTAAACGTAAAAATTATTTGTATTAAAACATTATCAAGCGCATTATTGAAACATTTGAATACGTTAATAACTGAGTATAATTTTTATTGTATGTACAGATTTTATTTAAACGTAAAAATTATTTGCATTAAAACATTATCAAGTGCATTATTTATTGAATTTAATACATGTGTGTGTACGCGTGTGTGTATGATCAAATTACAATTTCTGAAAATATATTCTTACCGTATTTTTATAGTGGCAATTTCTCATTGATCACCGACGTGTGCTGATACATCGTGAAATCTCTGCATCTTTTTTAATAGTTGAAAGACTGTTTGTACGCCTTCAGTGTAGACAACGCACATACTAGTTTTGGTAAGTTGTACAGATTTTATTTAATTTTAATTTTAATGTATGTGCAGATTTTTATTTAAACGTAAAAATTATTTGCATTATCAAGCGTGTTATTGAATTTAATACATGTGTGTGTGTATGATCAAATTATTATGTCTGTTACAAATTTTCTGAAAAATTGCTTTAAACAAACGTTTTTAATGTAACAAATTTAGAAAGTAGGTCACAGCGTATGATGACATTTATATCTCTCTCTAATTCTGTTGTGGACATACATAGCTGTAAGCAGTGACTATCTCCTTATGAATGCAGAATGTAGACTTTCCTAAAATTATTTGCATTAAAACATTATCAAACGCATTATTATTTATTGAATTTAATACATGTGTGTGTGCGCGCGCGCGTATGTGTATGATCAAATTATTATGGAGTGGGTTATACAAATAATAATAAAGTGTGTGTAATATATATATATATATACATTTATTAAAATACATACACACAGCTCCAAGATTATATTAAACAGTTTTACAATTAAAAATACATACACAGCTCCAAGATTATATTGTTACAAGTATGAAAATATATCTAAACTAATATTTACAATTTAAAAAAAAAAAAAAAAAAAAAAAAAACATACACAGTTCCAAGATTATATTGTTACAAGTATTAAAATATATCTAAACTAGTTTTACAATTAAAAATACATACACACACATAGCTCCAATATTATAATGTTACAAATATGATGAAAATATATATATATTTAAAACTAGTATTTACAAAATATGTATAAAATAAGACTTAAACACGTCTATGTACTGTGTTGGACAATGGCGTATATTCTACAAGCGAATCATGTAGTATCATACAGTAGGCGGTCGTCTGTGTAGGAAAATTCGTTGACGATTCAAATTCTAAACGTACATCAACTGCTGAAGACTTAAGTGCTTCGTCTTGTCTGCTACAATCGAAAACAAACAGCGGGGCTTTTGATTTGAATAATTCCGGTGTCAGTACTGGGCTGCCGTCTAAACGGTGGTAATACGAACTTTGAAAACTGGCGTACATATTGTACAATAATGCAAAACGGTCTTTCCCAATATCCAAGTTTAAATTATCGTAAGGATAATACTTGTCGTTTAGAAACAGTCTCGCATTGATCACGTTACAGTGATCGAATCATCAGCGTGTGCTGTCAGTACATTTTTTCTTGCTGTCTGAAACGCTAACACAACAAAGCGTGGTTTTTCTAGCTGACTCGAGGTCTTGACAATCCAATTCTGCCTTTTAGTCTGTGGTAAGGCAGGATACTCGTGCAACTCCCAGGTCCTAAAAGACATAGTTATCGGGTGGTCTTTCTCTATGAGTCGTAACAGTGGTAATCTGTACGCATTAGCTACATGTACATAAGGCATTTTCCAGTAAACTTTATCTAGTTCAAGAACACAATTAGCAGTCGTTTGTCCGCTTACTAAAACCATAGCATTTATGTCGGTAGAAGCACGTAGGAGTATAAGTTCTTGTTTCACGTTCAGCACGATGCGTGTATAGTCTTCTGCGAATCCCATTAGCATTTTCAGTGGTATACAAAAATTGAATTCGCCGTCATCATTCACTTTTAATATGTTCGTGGTCGGTGCCACCCAACCTGCGTTTTCCATTGCGTTACGTGTGTTGTTGTTGAGTGATAGAAAAGTTTTAATAGTTGACGTAACACCGACGTTTCTGGTATGGTCCACTACCACTCCGGCCAACTCGTAACGAATCTCTTCAAAGAGAAATGCTATAGCATTGTTCACCAGTTCCACATTCAGTGCAGTATCTGCAGCCGCACTAGGGTTTTTAACCAACTTGCCTTCGATGTAGAGGAAACTTTCTGACGGCAGTGTAAAGACGTCCTGTTGTTGTATTGGCACACGTATTTCATCATTGTTTCCATATCTTGTTGTTGCGTACGGTGCGTGCGAGTGAAATGAAAAGTGTGTGATACTGTCTTCAAAGAACGGTTGCTGCTCCACTGATAATATTCCACTCGCCATGTTACTTGTTTACAACAACAAAACCCAGTGAAATCAGGAAACGGCGGTTAACTGATGTTAATCGTTTCAGTTTCGAACGAGTACTGATGCGTTTCCTAACTGATCTTTCTTCTTCTTCTTTTTTTATTACTGACGACTGTGGTAGCAGCGGTGGCGAAGAAACAAAGTACAAGCCCATGTCTATAGTCGTTTTAGATGTAAACGCACAGTGATGACTTCTCCGCGAAAATCTATTACGTCACCGTCCTGATCGTGTAAAGATAATGTTATGTTGTCCAAACGACTCACATTCACAGGTAGGTATATGACGTTTGTAGGCGATTCAATTATTTTGAATCCTGGTTCGACTGACGGATAGAACGAGTGCAGTGTGTGCTCGGTTTTACCGTTCTTGTATGATCCTTGCGCTATATTACACCTTATCAGTATACTGTTCACTTTTATAATGTTAACTGTGGCGTCAGACGTGTGAGTTTTATTCGCTTCAAGCAGACGCTTTTCCTTGAAACCCAACATATCACCGATACCGTACACTGTTTGTTGAAAGTCAATATCCAGTGCACAAGTCAGTTCACATTTCAGTGTATTGTTGTTAGGACGTAGACTAATCTTTGAGTCTCCTAACTGCTTTTTGAGGAAGGCTTCTATGTCACCGATTTCATAAGCACCTGTAGGTAAAGTTATCAAGTCCCGCGTTGTTCCGTCTCGTAGTACTGGAAACACGTTGTTTTTTCCTTCAATCACGTTCGGTATACTGTTGTATGTAGTAAAGTCCAATAGACCTACATACCATTCGCCGTTTGTTAGTTCGAGAGGCGGGAAAAAGTCACATACAAGAGCAGCAGCATTCGTACCTGTTAAGGTGACCGACAGCGAAGACATCTTGTCGCTTACTGATCACTCACGCGTTAAGAAGTCCAAACATAAATGCCCGCAGATGACTGTGTGTGGTGGCTGTTCACGTTCGTAATTGTAGTAAATGTCAGTGTCGGTTCCAAAATACTGTGTCAGCTCAAGAGGTGGCTGCATATTACCATACGCATCATAGTAGTAAACTTGTTTGTTTCGCTTCTTGTAGCAAACCCAGTGCGTACCAGGTCCTTCTGCACTGTCTAGATTAACAACTGCACTCTCATTCTTCCATGGTCGTGTGTGTGGTAAAGTGTTACGCATAAAAACTCCTCTGAAATAAGGTATTTTCAAAAGTTTTGCGTACACATACAAATCACTGTCAGACAATGCACGCACTGGTATGCAAATTAGTTTTTTTGTCTGTAAGGACGTAGGTATAGACCTGACGCTATTTTTTTATTGTTACGTTTATGTCTTGGGACTGTTTTGCGTTTGCGTTTGTTCACGGATTGACGTTTAATTCCTGAACCCTTCTTCTTCTTGTTTTTTCTGCAACCACTACGCGAGCTCCCTCCACCCACTGCCGATTTCGCCTTCATCGCTGCCGCTACGGCCGCCGCGTACGCTCTTTCGCTAATGCCTGAATTCAAAGCTTTCACTCGATCCCACGCCTTGCCGGCTAGCACACGATCCGCTACGCGTCTTCGTTCGTTGTCCTTGTACTTAGCGTAAGCGATATCGTGTTCGCGACAGGCTTCGTCCAACTCGTTGATTCCTCGATCGCCACGTGCCAATCTCTCTTTGAGTTTTGTTCCAGGTCCACAGAATCGGTAGCCCGGTAGGTGTAATTCTACTGGTAATGCGTCCACCGCTCGATTAATCAAAGTAGGTACTGACGAACGATAGCGGGCACAGTGTTTTAAAGTATTTTTCCAATTACACCACGCCCCATTCTTTTCTTACGAAGTACGTGCATTCTTGTAAACAGATCTCCAATCCTTGATTTCCGTTTCCGTATCGAGAACGTCTATTAAACGCCCCACCTCTTCAATATATTCAGACAGGACTGAACGCTGTGTCGTGCTGTCTTGATATTTATAGACAAACTTTATTAGATTGATTATATGAGCGTGAAATACCTGAGTGACCTTGTACAATTCGGTCTTTATATGTAATTTTAATTCGTGCATTTGTCGTACAGTGACTGCGTCTTTGTCATTGACACCGTTCGCTATATTCGTAATTTTTCTTCCGGCAGCGTAGAAAGTATCGTTTTGCAAACTGATTGTGTGTGCATGTAAAAATTCCAAATTCACTGCGTCTTTGAAGTCAACAGGCGCTTGCACACGTGTTAGTCGACAGTCATTAACGATTACGTTACCTGCACGATCTTTTTTCAAACTCTTCTCGTCTACGTATCGTTTTGTGGCTGCATCTCTTGATTTAAGCGGATCGTTTAGCCTTATTATTCGATTATCTTTTGCGTCTACGGTAGCGTTGTCGTTCTTGTACTGTAAGCATGTGTCCTTTACGTACTGTAAAGAAACAACATCGTGCAACTCTTCAGGATCACCCAAGTTGCATATCTTTTTGTTTTTCACATCAAAGTGACCGTCGTTAGTCACTCCTAAACCGATATCCTCACGCAGACTTCGATGAGTTTCTTTTCGCACTCTTACAGCGCTGTCGTGTCTACCGAACTTGTCTACACTCATATTTATGAAGAAGAACTGATGGTTATAGAACGGTGCGTCTGCTTTTATATGATAATGCCGGTTTCACGTAATTCTTCCAATATCGAAACGATTTCATTCCTATGACCAGTATGGCCGCTATTTTGAGACGCCATTAACAGTCTCAATCTATTAACCAACTCGTTAGGATCATCCCAATGCACGTAATCGATTGCAGTGTTCGGTTTCATCTCCATATAGCCACTCCCTGTACGTTTTCGTGCAAACAATTTAGATATTACTAGTCGGTACTTGACGCCACTGTTACTGTTTATTCGCGTATTGTGTTTATATTTTTGTTTGTGTCCGTTGGTTGCTAGTAGTATGGACTTATATTTCCTCATATCATCCTTATTGTATTTTTTCGGTAGTTTCATAAACAAAAGTTCATACAGACCAGGTGTACCCTCGTAAATTTTTCCTTTGACATGAAAGTTGTCGTTATCATCGATTTTTACATTTGAATCACCTATCATAAATTTACCACCTTCGTATCGAACACCATACATGCGATCTATAATCCGTTTACAGTCCGCCGATTCACACAAACGCATATATTTGTTTGCTAATGAATCCTCGCTGAAATGTGAAGCGTTAGGGTTCCAGGCGTCCTCTTCACTGAAATGAGAAGCGTTATGACTTTGCATACCACTTTCGTTTTCTGTTATTACGTGTTGTGTAGGCTCTTCTTGTTTTATCTGCTGCTTCTCCTCCTCCTCCTCCTCCTCCTCCTCCTCCATCATGTCACCACTTAACTTTCGTGAAATAGCTTCTAACGGTTCCAGAATCGGTCTGTAATTTTTTCTAAACGTCTCGTCGCTTTCTCTGATACCGTGTTGTAATGCATGATATTTTTTCCTTATGTTGTCGCTTATCGTGTCTATATCATACGCGAGTCGTTCCTCCTTATTCATTGCCATCGTGTGTTAGCAAGAGGACTGATTACATTACTACAGTGCAACCACTTTTATACTTCGTCGGAAACAATTATGAATCGATCAAAGCCGATTCTATATCTACCTTCATTTATTGGTGAGTCTTTGTCTATGACTAGAAATCCATAACGATCCTTCCACGCTTCCATGCAGACGTCTTTGAAAGCATCATATTTCATATCTATGTTAACGTGATCATTGTATGCATGTCGTAAATTTAGATCGTCTTGTTTGAACAATATCAACAAGTTAGCGTTGTCACGTACCAATTGTTTCGGTATCTGGCTATATGTCTGGCATAGATAGAATGTGTCCACACCGCTATGTCTCCCCATAGCAAAATACTTTCGAATATTGTTTTGTCTTTCACACGATACGTCATCGAATACGATAACAGAGTCGAGACCAGTGATTTCACTCGGTAGCGGGACTTCTTCGTTCTCGCTGTATGCATGATAACCTAAACCTTCATCAGCGAGTGATTTCATCACTGTTTCTAGCATTCTGTATTTTGGTTGAAATAATGATTTTGAAAACACGTATACGTTGCGGAAACGTAGTCCGTTGGCATCAAACAGTAGGTTGAATAGCACATTTGATTTCCCACAGGAACTTGGGCCTGTAACGATACAGCGAATACTGTTCGGTAATAGCGGGCCATGTTTACGCTTAGCACTGCCTTCGTCACCAGCCAAAAAGTCCATATCCTTTATTGGTAATTTGTTTGCTTGCTGTACAATCTTCATCTTTGTGAATACCGAAAGCATACTGTTTTCAGCACGTGCTGTCACCTTTTTTATATTAGATCTTTCTTATGTATCCATGCATCGTGTTTACCATCGAAACCAAGCCAACGAACACGCACTCTGTCACCTTTGCGTTGTAACACCTTTTCCACTAGGTATACGTCGCCGACTTTGGACTTACTAATCTCGTGCTCGTAAAAACCACCTTTCAACACTTTGTTTAGATGATCTTTTAGCAGATAAGTGACGGGGATAGTAGTGGATTGTACTTTATCCACAGTGAATATTTCGTTAGTCCAATTTGGTGTATAACCTTTGGCGAACATCATTTTGTGCTTACTTATACGAACACGGTCACCGACTTTAAATTTGGGTGGTTTCGTTGGACTGATTTTAGGCGCTGTGTTCTTCCTTATTCGTTCCAACACTATATGTTCGTTGGCGTCATTCACTTCACTCGGTTTCATACCAATGGTTCTGTGTGTTGTATTGTTGTACGATTTCAGTAATGTAGGTAGTAGATCCAACCAGCGGTAGTGTCCTTGTTCGCTGAAAGCTCGATACATGTGTGTCTTCAGTGTGCGATTAAAACGTTCCACTATGGAAGCTTTTTTCTCACTGTAGGTTGAGTAATGTTTCACATTATACTTTTTTAGCAACGCTTGTACTGTGCTGTTGTAATACTCCTTCCCGTTGTCCGTCTGTAAATATTTCATTCGATTAGCAGTTAGTATAGGCTCTAGTGCGTGCTTTACTTCTTTTCCTGTCTTTGTTTTCAATGGTACAGCGTACGCGTACTTGCTAAACGCATTGATCACTGTCATCATGTACTTGTACCCTTTGTTCACTCGAGCGTATGGTATCATCTCCACAAGATCTGCCTGGTACAAGTCGTGTAGACCCTTCAATTCAACCGCGCGCCTAACGAAATTCCTTCTCGCTGCTCTGTGTAGCTCTAGAGCTATAGTCTTGCGTGCGTTGTTCATGGTTTAAGATACACTAACATAATACCAGCGTTAAAAATACTATATATATCTATAACAGTTTCTTTGTTTTTCAGTATACACTCTCTCGTCTGAATATCATGTCCGACCTTCAACAGAATCCAGAACAACAACAACATCAGCAGGAACAGGGACATCCTCAACAAGGTAAAAATTTTTTTAAATACCAATTGTCTCTCTCTCTCTATAATTATGCAACAAACCAAATTTGTTTGATATGAATTAACTCTGTCTAACCTGTACAAGATAGTCTCTTGACGTTGTTTAGAAATTGATATGGCGGAGAAAATTTTTTATGTTCTGACATAGGTTTGTCACCTTCTCCCCAATGTATTGTCTCTTGACATCGTTTAGAAATTGACATGACGGAGAAAATTTTTCATGTTCCACCATAGGTATGTCACCTTCTCTCCAATGAACTAATTCAATTCCGCAACAAAAGCATTTAACTCTATCGTCTATGAATGACATACTATGTCCACAAACATCATAATTGAGCGGATAGTAGTAAAACCCAGCAAACGCTAACTCGTCGGGGCTGACAAACGTCACTTCCCAATACTTGAACGATTTTCTTCTTTCACTTTCAACGCTAAAATCAGGAGTAGCTGCCATCTTCACAGTTTGCAATAAACTAACGTATTACTAACGTGTACTATCTATTTATTTACCACAAACATGAATGTGTGTATGTGTGTTATTCATCATTCCTATTAGCTAATACATGTGTTTCTATTGTTTCAGATATGACACAATTTTATATTGTGCGAAACACTAGTATTAGAGGATGCCTCACAACTTTTAATTACCTGCCTGTGTACACAGAAGAAGAAGATCAAGATATAGTACCGATAATGACCGAGGTGCGACCTTTATTGCGCAAGGATATTCTGGCAGAACAAGCACGTTTACGCAGTATCAAATGGCATATTGCATGCAGGATACGTTTCACTAAAACTGTGTTAGATGGTGACAGCGGCGAAGAAAAAGAGGTAACCAAAGACGCTGTCTTCCACGGACGTTGTCGTACGTTGCTCACGGACGACAACGACGAGTTGAACTGTCTACTCGATGAATCCTACGATAAAATCATGAATAGCATATCCAATTTTACCCGTGACGGGAGCGGATGGTCGGTGGATGCTGTACTGAAGCTGGAACTAGTTGTTGGACGGTACCGACCTCTAGCAGTGTCCTCCTACCTTCCAACCCCGCGAAAACTTGCAGTCACCAGGGCAGTAGTCAACATCAAGAACTCCCAAGATGAAATGTGTTTTCTATGGTCTGTTCTAGCTCACATACACCCTCAACAAAAGCATAAAGAATTTGTTTCAAACTACATCTTATTCAAAAACACAATAAATATGTCCGGTATCGAGTACCCTGTTTCTATAAATTCACTTTCTAAATTTGAAACACAGAATCCCAACATTTCTATAAACGTTTTCGGCTATGATATAGAAGACAATATCAGAAACGAATCAAAAAATGAGGTTTATCCGTTAAGAATTACCCCCAATAAGGACAGATTACATCATGTTAATCTTTTACTTCTGTCCGATACAAATAGCCGAAAACACTACTGTCTTATCAGTAGCATTAATAGATTGTTATCATCCCTTACAAAATGTAGCAATAAATCATTTTACTGCGACTACTGCCTGCATCGTTTCACCACAGAACATGATCTGTCCGATCATCTCCCCTACTGCACACCTTACGGCGAGCAGAAAACCAAAATGCCCACAGAGGAGGAGAAGTTTATGTCATTTAAAAATTACGCGCACTGTCTTAAAGTACCCTTTACCGTCTACGCCGACTTCGAGTCCCTCATCACTCCGCTTCAATCGTGTTCACCTGGTAACAACGTCCCGACGACAGTGCACGAGTTAGGTGAATTCTACTCAGTTGATAGCAACGGTGCCCGTCAGAAAATAACTTCTCCTCCTGTATCGTCCACATCATACGAAGCGATGCATATTCCGTCAGGTTTCTCCTATGCTATCGTCGATCATACACACAGACTCTGGAGAGAGGCTAAAGTTTATCGAGGTGAAAACGTCGTAGACACTTTCTTCTCGTGGTTGATGAAAGACGCCGAGGATATGATGAAGGTAGTACGACATAACGTACAAATAATTATGTCCGATGATGACAATGTTGCATTCACTAACGCCACCGTTTGTCATTTTTTGTGAGCGCCCTTTGACAGACGATGACAAGGTACGCAATCATTGTCATCTTACGGGGAAATTCTTGGGAGCAGCCCACAATAGCTGTAATCTAAGCTACAAGATGCCTCGTCATATCCCCGTCTTCTTTCACAACCTTCGTGGCTACGACTGTCACCATTTAATGCAGGGTTTAGGAAAATATAAGGACCAACACGTATCCTGCATTGCAACATCCAGTGAGCGTTACGTGTCGTTCTCCCTGGGTCCCTTGCGTTTCGTAGACTCCTTTCAATTTCTTAATCGCTCTCTGGACACACTCGTTACCAATCTGTCCACGTCCGGGAGCCAATTTCCTTTGCTCAGAGAGGAAATGCTTAGACGGGGTTTCGATGAACAGACCAATCTGCTCGTACGCAAGGGGGTATACCCTTACGAGTATGTTGACAGCATTGATCGGTTCAACGAAACAAGTCTACCCGCTCGTGAACACTTTGATAACCGGTTGTTGGAATCGACTATTTCGAACGCAGATTACGAGTACGCACAAAACGTGTGGAGTGCATTCAATCTGCGTACGTTTGGAGATTACCACGATTTGTATTTGTTGACAAACGTAATGCTGCTGGCCGATGTCTTTGAAAGTTTCCGAGACATGGCCTTACGCGATTACTGTTTGGACCCATGTCATTTTTACTTGCTTCCCGGACTCGCTTGGAACGCGATGCTAAAAATGACAGGGGTCGAATTAGAGCTGTTAACAGAGATAAATCTGCATCTGTTCCTTGAGTCTGGGGTCCGCGGAGGCTGCGCGATGATATCCAACCGTCACGCAGTCGCTAACAATCCTTTGATTCCAGATCAGTACGATGTATCGAAACCGACCTCCTTCATTCTGTATACAGACTGTAATAATTTATACGGTGCAGCCATGTCGCAACCACTCCCTTACGCAGACTTCCGATGGCTCGATCGTAACGAAATCGAGTCCTTGGACGTACGTAATGTGAGTGATGATTCCGACATCGGGTACATCCTCGAAGTCGACCTACACTATCCTGATACCTTACACGACCTGCATTCCGACTACCCGCTTGCACCTGTGCGCCAGCGCGTAACACCCGATATCCTTTCTCCCTTTTCCAAACGTTTACACGAGAGTATATACAGATCATCGTATAACGAATCAGGGTCATCCGTAGAGAAGTTGTTAACAACTTTGGAGGACAAACAAAATTACGTTCTCCATTATCGAAATTTGAAATTGTATTTAAGTCTTGGCTTAGAGCTGAAAGCGACTCATAGGGTGTTGTGTTTTAAGCAAAGCGCTTGGTTGAAACCGTTTATCGATTTCAACACCCGCAAGAGGCAAGCAGCCGTCAACAGCTTTGAAAAAGACCTTTTCAAACTGATGAACAACGCCGTATACGGTAAGTCGCTGGAGAACGTACGGAAACATATAGACTTTGAACTAGTCTCGAATGAACGACGGCTTCAAAAACTAGTTTCCACACCTAGGCTAAAACGTATGATTCGTTATACGAACGATCTGGTGGGGCTCTCACTCCGTAAAAAATCCCTTGTTCTTTCCCGTCCCGTGTATGTCGGCTTCACGGTGCTTGACGTTAGCGAAACGATAATGTACGACTTTCATTATCGTTATGCTGTCGCCAAGTACGGCCGCAACGTTAAATTGTTAATGACAGATACAGACAGTCTGATGTATAGCATTCAAACATCAGACTTGTATGCAGACATGAAGAAGGACCTACACGTTTTTGACACATCGGATTACCCTACGTCTCATCCTTGTTATAGCCTTAAGAACAAAAAGGTTGTCGGACTGTTCAAGGATGAAACGTGTGGTCGTCCTATTAGAGAATTCGTGGGTCTCCGAGCGAAATGTTATTCGTTCCTTGTGGCCCACGAAGATCCTACCAAAGAGTGTCAAAAACGTGTATGTAAAGGTGTGCCTCGAGTTGCGATTAAGAGGAGTCTGCGACACGATATGTATCGCAAGTGTCTCACTGATCATTGTCAGTTTTCTACCAGTGCGCTTTGTTTACGTAGCGATCATCATACGCTGTACACGATGCGTGTAAATAAGCAAGCGTTGTCACCGTATGATGATAAGCGCTATATATTAGACAATGGTCATGATACGCTTGCATACGGTCATTATCGAATACGACAACGCATCAACATGGAGAACGACACCTCCCCACCTACTAAAAAAATTCGTCTCCATGTATAGTAACCCCCTCAACACTTGTTTCTTTCGTCAGTTGACGTCTCTCGGTGCTTCAGTCCAGACGTCTGTAAACGTAAGTTCACATATTAATATCTCAACGATATTTGTATGTTTAAACATAATATATATATAGAGTTTGTAATGTGTGTGGTTTCTTTGTCTTACAGTATTATGGATAACACTGCAGTTATAATCGACTTCCAGTGCTTTTTCGACGACAACGGAAAATATATTGTGAAGGAACTGTCAATCATGGACGTTCTGAGATTTGCTGGTAGACATTGGATTTTGACTCCGCCTGCTACATCCGTTACGAATCCAAAATACGTTAGGACAAACCACTGGTTAACGTCAAATTATCATAGACTTAGATGGAGCGAAGGAGAGACACCATACGACAATCTTGTTTCATTGTTAACATCACATACACGTATATATAAATATGTGTTTGTGAAGGGTTTTGAGAAAAAACGTTTTTTGCAATCAAAGATAATACACAATAATATCATCAATCTCGATGACTTTGGTTGTCCTAAAAACATACTGTATATATTTCATGGAACAGAATGTCTTAGACATTTCAATTCTTCTGACCGTTGTGCCAACTATAAGGTGCATGCTATTCGGGAATGGATGATTCATGATTTTTGCTTTAAACAAACATTTTTAATGTAACAAATTTAGAAAGTAGGTCACCGCGAATGATGACATTTATATCTCTCTCTCATTCTGTTGTGGACATGCACATACATGCATAGCTGTAAGCAGTGACTATTTTCATATGAAAATGGACTTTCCTAATGACATTGTTATATTTTTGGTGTCTCTAATTTCGTCTGTGGGACATGTTCATACATGCAAATGAAAGTGGGACACCGACGTTACCACCACCACTATCACATTGTACTGTCCTTTTGTGTCGAATATTCTGTCATTGTTTGGTTCTCTCTCGCTTGATACAGACGTGTTCACTAGTGTCTTCTAATAATGTCGTTTCTTGTAAAGTTTAATGCTGTAAGTGCTATCGAGTACAAACGATGTTCAGAATTGACAGTGAATAAAAAATATCCCATCATGGTCTTAACAAATGTGGACACAAAATATGGGAACTCTGTGCTTGCTACGTTGGAGGATGGCGACCGCCAGTATCGTGTCTATCTTCCCAAGAGGTATGCAGGTGTCTTCACGAATGAGGAGCTCAGACATATCAAACCTAAAGAACTACATTTAGTGTATCGAGGGACGAGAAATCAAACAACACAAGTCGAGTCCTAACGTCGTAAGTAGCAATCGTGTTAACAAACAATTTATTGATGTGTGTGTGTGTGTGTGTGTGTGTGTGTGTGTGTGTGTGTGTGTGTGTGTGTGTGTGTGTGTGTGTAGTTTCAACTCTCTGTACTTAACACTTTAATAATTGAATTTGTATGTACATGATAAATGTATCATTGATTCTACAAGTTTCGTTGAATAATAGTTGGTTCGATTAGAAATTATTTGAAAGTACATTACCTTTATGCGATAAATGTATCATTGATTCTAAGCAGTATTTACAAATTTCCAGTGAATAATATTTGGTTTGGTTTGATTAGAAATTATTTGAAAGTACATTAACTTATGAAAAATGACATATACTTGAAAAAGTTTACTTACTTAACGCATTTGATTCTTTCCACTAACTGTACGTGTGCATGTGATAATTGAATATTATCGTATCAGTGATTCTAATATCGACTGTATTGTTATGTTACAGATAAACTTCCTTGTAATACGGCTGTATCTACAGCCGTGAAATTATTATTTAAAAATCTTACAATGTCAAAAATTATTATTAATATTGTATTTATTTTATATAACAATGTTTGTTTGTGATATATGCATATATTTAATCAATGTAAAATGTATTTTTGAATAATTGTATTATAACGGTTTGTAAACTATATTTTAAGTTTGTGTACAGTGCTGTAAATATATATTTAATCATTTAAAACAATATTATTATTAATATTTTATATATATAACAATGTTTGTTTGTGATATATATATATTTAATCAATGTAAAATGTATTTTTGAATAATTGTATTATAGCGGTTTGTAAACTATATTTTAAGTTTGTGTACAGTGTTGTAAATATATATTTAATTATTTAAAACAAATTATGGTTTATTTTAATTTATTTCGTTATAAACCTCCGAATATGCATGCAATTATTTGTATAGTAATCGGAAATGTGTGAGAGAGACATTTTAATAATTTGCAGGTTGTATCTTACAATCACGAAAATTATTATTTAAACTGATAATTGTTTTATTAAAATCTTACAATGACGAAATATTATTATTTCATTGTTTACGATATATATATTTAATTAATGCAAAAATGAATTTCTAAAATTACAATGGTCTGTAAACCATATTTAAATTTGTGTGTGTGTGTGTGTGTGTGTGTGTGTGTGTGTGTCTGTGTGTGCATACATAGTTAATCTTTCTATCAACCATATTTAAGTTCGTGTACACATACAAATCGCTTTGAATAAGGGAATTCTTGTCAACGTTTGCAGCGAGAGAGAGAGAGACATACACAATGTGTGTATGTGTACACAAAACTTTTGAAAATACCTTATTTCAAGGAGATTTTTTTTATGCGTAACACTTTACCACACACACACAGACTTGGCAGTATATTAATTTCTAAATCGTGGTCAATGACTGTCATGTGTCAAAAAAAAATTATAAGTAGGACGCAACGAGGTAGGTGATAAATATATATTTCCTGGTGATTACATTTTAGTATCGCTACTTACAATAATCCATAAGTAGCACGACGCTTATGTAAAACTGATGACATAAAGAGAGAGTTTATATCGTGATCGACAACTGTGTCTAAAGACAAAGAGAGAGGAGGGGAGAGAGAGTTGATATCGAAGTCGTCAACAATTTACTATAATATAGTTTGAATTTCCCACCGAAGAAAAATGTTGGCAGATCTGTTCTATACACACAATAATGCAGGATTGGTAACCCTGATCATATATTTTAATATACACTATAATACACACACACATATCAAGTTTGAACCCATACATAGGTTGGTAAACCTGATCATATAGATTTAATATACATTATAACACACAACAAATTTGAACCCATGCAAGGTTGGTAACCCTGATCATATATTTAATATATACACTATAATGCATCAAGTCGGAACCTCCCACCCACCACTCACCTCTGATATCCAAATCAGCTTTATTAAAAAAATAAAAAAGTATATTCGCGGATGCGGGTGGTCCATTGAACCCACCCCACCTCCCACCCACCCTTGATATGCAAATCAATTTAATTAAAAAATAAAAAAATCAAATAAAAAATTTTATTCGCGGAAATTCGCGGATGCTGCAGGTCCAGCGGTGGTGGGGAGAGCGTGGGAAAAGATCTTGGACCGTGGGAACGGCGGCATCTCTTTGAACTTGGCGCGCAAAAGGTGGCATGAAATTTTATTGGTGGAAATTCGCGGATGCTGCAGGTCCAGCGGTGGTGAGGAGAGCGTGGGAAAAAATCTTGGACCGTGGGAAAGGCGGCATCCTTTGTTGGTTAGAACCCTTATTTTCCCCCTACTTTTGCATTATCATCAATTCTCAACATCCGGTACCTTAACTCAGGAAAGCAAATATTAACAAAGATCACTTTTCGTGAGGAATCCCGCATTTTAAGGTGACACAGACGTACTGCGCACTCACATGCTGACACCTCTTTGTGCGTTAAAATAGCATTTTGAATTGCAAAAACTTGTTTCGCCATGCTGCCTCCCTTTTCTTGCACACGTCGAATAGCGTCGCGAATATTTTTAGAAACTTCAGCAGGCTCCGATTTGGAAACATATTTAGAAATATAATAAGCGATTCCAGTGGCAGTGCTAGAAGACTGAATATCGATATTAGCTTTCCATATTTTTAAAATGCGTGCGTTGTAATTGTTCACATTTTCTTCTCCTTTCTCTCTTTTTAAAATGTAGAATCTTCCGCCATTTCTCATTGTTTCATCATCATCGAGTATTTTGCTTCTGTCAGTTAATGGTCTTGGAAAACCAAACCTGCAGTAATTGTTATTTTTATAACACGTATGTGTATGTTTGTGAGTTTGCAAGCGTAAAACCAGTTCCCTTAATTCGGGATCATCGTTAGAATCAGGAAGTCTGCAGGTGATCACGCTGTCTAATAGTGCTATCCCTTCTTCACTGTCGAATGGTGGCATATCTGTGCACCATATCACCATGTGTACGTGAGGACTTCCTCTGAGCTGAAATTCGATACGCCACCAAAAGTCGTCTTAATATCGGATTATTTTGTCGTTTAAGTAACGTGAAAAAAGTATTTAGGCGCAGCATAAACTGTCTGCATAAGATAACAGGATACGACTGCACAAGACGCAATTTTTCTGAAAAAGAAAGTTCTGATATCGGAAAATCAGGTCTACCGTCAGTCACTAGCGGTGCTTTTAAGATATCCGGCCAGTTTAGGTCATTGCAAGACAACGTAATGTAAACGTGTGGAGGTCCGAGATTTTTAATCATTGCCATTAAGTCTGTGAAGGCTTTATGCCAGAATGACTGAGTTCCTCGAATATTGCGCATCGCAAGGTGAACATTTTGAACTGCGTTGTTGGGCTCAACTCAATTTTGGCGTAACCGACCACACACAGAAACATTCTGTTGAGCTTTATACAACTCAACTATAGAGAGAGCGTAAAAGAGGTATTCGTTCATTTGAAATCGCCTGTCTTTACTCATTACCCGTGACTGAAAATAGTCAAGTGGAGTAATGGGAACCAGTCGATGTTCTCCAAAACCATTTCTACCATCAGGAAATAGTTTTACCCATGCTAATTCTTCAGCTCTTTGTTCATTCATAACATTTATGGGTGGAGCTGTTTTACGCTTCAGCTGATAAATAGGTATATAACGATTGTGAACAACAACGTCAGATAAAACAGAGTTTACATTGGGTATTTCGGTATCAATTGGCATAATACTTGTGGTTATTATTTCACTATCACACACATTATTGTTGAGTAAATTGTCACATTCATTCGAACAACTGTCATCATTAGCAATCATTTCTACGTTTGTATCCCGAATAACTGAAGTATGATTACTTGTAGTAATCAAAGAAGCAGTTATAGCAGAGATAGAAAATTGCAGATCCCTTGATTTTCTCACTTCTAAAACAACGAGTAAGTGTCTGCACAGCAATTCTTCTGTAGGAAACTTCATCACCATTGATAATCCTTTTTCACCTGCCACAAATCCTTTTGGCCCCCTTGAGTGTGAGTCAAAGATATAGAAATGGTTAATATTCTTGAATATGGCTACCGAATATTGGCTTTGAGACGTTACAATACCATGTTCATGACTTTGGAAAAAAAAATGTTTGACACCTGATTGTATGTTAGTAAAGTAGCCCTCCAGCACTCGTTCGGGAGCAATAGGATTGATAACTCCTACAACTACATCTGGTAGAATTTGAAAGTTAAATGTATGTTCATTGATGGGTTATATAGGGTAGCAACTCCTCGATATTAAGGTAGTTGGCTTAACTGGTAAGTGCGCTAAGCACTGTAAAAAGTATCTGTCACCAGCAAGCAAAACTCTGTCTAAGTCTGAAGGTGACCATTGTAGCAGTGGCTTCAACACTGAATATGCAATAGCAGTTGCAGAATTTGCCATGCATTGGTGGCCACGTGATTCTACTCCAAAGCGATCATTGCCTTGGTTAAAATGTTCACGTAATATGAACTTGTCATCGCCGATATGTTTTAAATGGCACTGTTCACTTTGTTCTACGCATTCATGTTGCTGCGTCGTAACTGATTGTAAGATAGATTCATTTATATCGTCACTAGTCAACTCGAAATTAAATTGTACATTAGCATATAAGTGATTATTACGTTTGAGCCATTCGAGCGCCTTCTTTATTTTGCCAACATCAACGCAATATCTCCGGCTGCTGGACACGTTTTGCAGTGACTCTGCGACAATAGCGAGTCCTGCATTAGCAGCTGATATTGGTAGCTGCTCTGATACTTCTTCCACCTGCTGCGCAAACAGAATGGCCTGGCCTTTGAATCCCTCTTGACCAAATTTTCCACCTAAACGTACTACTTTAATAAAAGGGCTTATGCGAGAAACTAGTCTAATCTCCATCTCGTTTAGGCATTGCAACTCAGTAGGAATGGGTACTACACTCATATTGTTCCAAAATACCATAGATGGTGTTTTATTCTTCGTTATATAATTAGCGCACCTGTTACAGCAAACAATTTTCTTCAGGATGGCCTTGTGGTAAGAGAGTAATATTAGTAAGGACAGTAATCCTACGTGCCTGCTTTTGATAAAGTAGTTTGTCACAAGAGTAGCAAACTATTTCGGCTACTTGTGATATTTGTACTTCAAAATTTGTATCTTCAATCAACTGTTGCCTTTTTTCCACGTTATATTTTCTCTTTTTAGAGAGTCTATCTTCTCGTGACGTGGGTGACTCATCTTTACGCACCCTTTTAGCGTGTTCTCTCATAGCTGCAAGTCTTGCATCACGCGATATGGGCGATTCAATTTCTCGAACGTGATAATGGCGATTCGCATTCACGCTTATTTGTAGCGTGTTCTCTCAAAGTAGAGAGTCGTGCTTCACGTGATGATGGCGATTCGCATTCGCGCATCACTGCAGCGTGTTCTCGCAAAGCAGAGAGTCGTGCTTCACGTGATGATGGCGATTCGCATTCACGCTTATTTGTAGCGTGTTCTCGCAAAGCAGAGTCGTGCTTCACGTGATGAGGACGATTCGCATTCACGCATCATTGTAGCGTGTTTTCGCAAAGCAGAAAGTCGTGCTTCACGAGATGAAGGCGATTCGCTTTCACGTGCTATTGTAACGTATTCTCGCATAGCATTAAGTCGTGCTTCACGTGATATGGGTGTCTCATTTCTACGCACTGCTGCTGCGCGTTCTCGCATATTACTAAGTCTTGAACTACGAGCAGGTAAAGTTTCTTGAGATCGAATTTGAGACATACGATTTCTTATTCGTACTAATCGCATCTCTCGAGAACATGGAGATTCCTTTTTTCTTTTTTCCTTCATTTGTCTTGCTTTTTTTGTATTTCTTGACAAGCCCATTTTTGACAATAGAAATTTTGTATTATATTCCTATATTCCTGTAAGCATGAAAAATGATAAAATATTCATATGCAATGTGGGTATATGTACTTATATACACGCACGGGGAAACCAAAACATGGTTATGTACAGTGCCATAGTAGTACATGTAGATGGCGTGCGCAGGCAGCAACAGTGAATGGGCCTAGCACGGTGTTCCGTGGTGCCTAGCATCGAATTATACCGACGCAAGCACTCTCTTTTCATAGACTAGCAGCAGTCATGTTTGGGTTTCCCCGTGCGCATGTGTGTGAGTATGTAATTAAATAAATATACATACCGGGTGTCTTGAAGCAGCAAGTAAAGGCTGGGCTCGACTGCCGTATGAGGTCCGAACATGTATGAGAATGTTTCATGAGCAAGCTGAACCGCTAGACGGCAGCAGCGTTAACTTAATCTCGACGGCTATTAATATATCTATGTATATCTATGGTTGCGCACGCATCCTTATATATAGATATATTAATAGCTGGCGAGATTAAGTTAACACTGCTGCCGCCTAGCGGTTCAGCTTGCTCATGAAACATTTTCATATTGGGATTGAAAATGGATCGGTGGTGGGGGGCAGAGAAACGGAGGCAGAGAGAAATACATATAGCAAACCAATATATATATATAGATATACTTTCAGATCAGCTGTTCTCTGTTTCTCACGGATTGCACATCTATACTCTCACACAATAGCGCGCTAACATAGTATTAGTGAGCGTGGTCTTAAATCGCGAGCGCTATCTGGAGTGAACTTTACAGAATACCTTCCACTAGCGCCACCTGATGGACCAATAAACGAACAAAAAAAAAATCCTTAGAACCGATCACTTGTATTCACTTCCGGTCAAAACCGGAAGTCAACTCACGGTGATATATAGCCTATGACACTTCTGGTGAAGTAAGGAATCCATCGAGCCATCGAACATCAAAATCGGTAAAGCCGTTAAAAAGTTATAGTGGAACAAACATAAATACATAACAAAAACATACCCTACCACTGAAAACATAACACTCCTTTTTATTTTTGGCAGTCGTGTAAAAAAAGAGAAAGGGGAACTAAGATATGTAAAGCTTATTGTCAGTATTTGTTGTATATATAATTTGAAGTTGTAATTTTATAATGTAATAATTTTGTGAATTTGTAAATTTGGGAATGCGCACTATATGAATGAATGTGGCAGTACTAATTAAGCTGTGCGGGTGCATAAAGCAAACTAAAAGATGTGAAATTTTCAGTTAAAAAACTTGGTCCGACGTACGGCAGCGAGAATACTCGACGTAGCCTTCTACCAACGATCTTCTAGCATGATCCTGAGCACGAGCTGAGAAACGTGCACCCGTTGGGACCAGCTACGGCAGGCCGTGAGTGAACCTCGCTGGAGTGTCAAGTAATATTTAACAGTTAACAGCTTCCAGTGAAAGTCATACTGTAATTAACAATGAAAAGAGTGCTGGACTAGTTTCCTCACTTTATGTGACATAAACCAGAACCTTTTGCGAATATTTTGTGAAACAACACAGTGCCAGAATTTTCATAAACCGATCACCGCTTGTATGTTAAACACCATTTAATGTAAACCAGTATTGATCTGTGCAACCGTTTCATACATATCCAGTAATTCGTTATCCAAGTTGTAATTGTACAATTATTCAATTTTAGTATTTATTTTACAATTTATTCAGTATTTAGTCTTTTCGACATTTAGCCTTTTGGGAGTTGGGTTAACCCAGTGCTGATTGATTAACTTGGATTAACTTTTGCTGACTGTTTTGCAATTTCGCAAGGTTTCGAGGCTCGTATCATTTGAAAATAAACGGGTCGTGTTCGACTCTGTTCACTAACTGGCGTTTCAAATTTTTTACTCAGACCCAACCCCCATTTTATGAATTATGTTAAGCTTTAAGTATATTTGGATAGTATGTTATTAGGTGTAGAGAGATTATAATAGTAATAAGTGTTTTGGTTGGTTTTGTGATATACTATGTTATTTTGGGTATATTCTGTGTGTTGCGCTTCTGGGCCCCAGCGCACGCAGGGGAAGCGTGCAAAAGAAGTGTTAGCCGGAGCGCGGTTTTCCTTGGTCCATGTGTTACAAGGCATAGTTATTATGTGTAATTTTGTTAATGTTGTATTTTTTGTTAGTGAGTTGTGTTGAAATTTTGTATTTTACGCTAATTTTGTATAGGGTTTTGTGTGAGGTATTTCGAAATGTTATGTGGGGTTGGCAGGTTTTGTCACGAGTAGCTAGCTTATTGTAAAATCGTTTTATTCGGAATTGTTCAAATTATTCGCTCGAGATAAGAAAACCGTTAGTTGTACTTTGCCTGGCAGATAACGCGGTGCATTGCGGTATTCGGCTGGCCCGACTTGCCATATCAGCAGTTCTCATCGATCAGCTGCTCCCTTATCGTTGCGCTTTGTATATTTTAATTTTCTCCGCTTCTTGTAAAATGGCCTTACTAAGAGACATTGACCAGCTACGAAAGCACGACTTATTATTCGTATTAAGGGCTCGTGGTGTCATAAAAAACGGGACAGTGGGGGAACTGCGGAAATGCCTGCGCAATGTAATATACGAAGGGAAAATCCCCGACGCGAAACATCTCGAGGGGATAGATATTTCGAGTGAATGCAAAGAATGCGACTTAATATTTTAGATGTCGATCTTGCAAACATCGGCGAGTCCCAGTGCCGGAACGATCACCAAAGGCTTAGAGCCAGGTGTCGGGCCTTTGAAGGCCGGTTAAAGTTATTAGAGTCCTGGGCGGAATCGTCGGGTGACGTAAACGCCCGGAAACACATAGTCTTAATAGGGGAAAAGGTTAAAAAGGTTTTGGCGGCCAGCGAGACTTGGCCCGTCGCGGAAAACGAGGTGAGCCCACACAAGTCCGCGCGGCCGGGTGGCAGTAGCTCTAACGCTAGCACGCTCATTCAATTTGAAGATAAGGCGGCCCCATTAGGGAACGCCGTTCCCGGACTCGAGCGGAACCCTTTCTTGAGCGAAGCGAACGCTTCTCCTTCACTGCTGCCTACCTGGTTTTGTTATAGCAAGTTACCACATCCCGCCGAAAAAATAGTCCGCGGCCTCCCTAAGGCAGACGGTTTCTGCGTGGAAACTCTTCTAGAGTTTTTAAAGTCGCCATGAGACTGAAAAGGTGCTTTCCGGTTTCGGAGGCCGGGTTTCTGGCCTTGTTTATGCCTTATTGTAACGGGGCTTTGGCGATCGACTTGCCAAGCACCTAGAGGCGGATAACTTTGACCGTTTTCACCAGGAAGCCCTGGAATTTTTTATTCCCAATCGGCTGTTTTCCTCCTTAAAGCAGAAGCTGTTTTTAAGAGCCCAAGCGCGCGGAGAGCCTTTGTCGACTTACATTTCCGAAATAAAAGAGGCAGCCCAAGTATTGCGACTACCCGTGACTGAGAGGGAAGTAGTAGATAACATCGTTTCGGGGCTGTCCGCCCAAACGAGGTCCTGTCTCGTGTTCTGCAACCGCCCGTCCACGTTTGCCGATCTGGACAAGATCTGCGTGGAGGTGGCCAATTTCCAATTCACCGACCAGACTACGGCAAATAGAGGTCCTGCTAACCCCCCAGCTAATGCCGGACCGCACGAGGAACGGAGGTTGTGTAAGGAAGAAGGGCACGTGAGGCGTTACTGTCCCCGTTTGAGAACCGCGAATCCAAAAAACGCGTATTGAGAGGCCGTACGATCAGCAACTGTTTCTCAACCTTGTGCCGTAAGCCTGACCTGATTAGCCGCCGCCGCGTTCCCGTCAAGATTTCCTTCAACCCAACTTGTTACCAGTGTGGTAAAAAGAGTCACTACATCTGGCGGTGTCGTTCGTTTGTCGGGAAAGCGTCAAAAAAGAATCCCCGAAAGCGCCGTCGCACGACCAACGGAAGAAAGAGCCGAATGTTGACTCAAAGAGTCATTCCTACGACTTGTACAAAGAACATCTGGGAGCGGAAAAGAACTTAACGAGTTTGTTCAAGAACAAACTATTTTCGCCCCAGGTGGAAGTAAGCTTTAGGGATAAAACCGTGAACGGACTGATTGTCTCTGGGTCGGTGCGCACAATTATGTCGCGTCGGCTGTTCGAGAGTATTGAAAATAACCAAAGCGTCTTGAAGCGGACTAAGAGTGCTGTAGTAGGCAGGAGTGCCTGCAACAGCAAATTACAAATCAATTTGGAAGCCTTGTGCAGGGTGAAAATAGACGAGTTTACCTGGAATTTCCCCATACTGGTCGCCGAGGGCCTGTCTTGCGACCTCATACTTGGCGCAGACTTTATCCATCGCACCCGTTTGGTGCTGGATATTCACCAGGGGATAATATATTTCAAATTTCGTCCGAAGAACCTTATTTCTCTGTGCGACCGCAAAAACAGTCCCGAAGGCTGTCATTCTAACCTTTTGGAAAAAGAGCCTTTTGATGTCGGACACCTCGACCAAGAGAAGGCGGACGAAATACTTAAGGTATGTGGCCGTCATAAGAACGTTTTGACCGGGGAGCTTGGCCGGACAGACAAGTTGACGTATGATATAATCTTGCTGGATAACCGGCCTATCAAGGCTCATCCCTATCAGCACGCACCCCCCCCACCCAAAATGAAAGCCATGCGTGAGATTACGGACCAGCTAGAGGGCGTGATCAAGCCGAGCGTATCCCCTTATGCGAGTCCAGCGTTTTTGGTCTGCCGACCTGGTAAAAAACCTCGGTTTACCGTAAGCTCAACAAGAACATCGAGATTGAAGCGAAGCCGTTACCGAATATCCATACCTGCTTCCAATGGTTTTCAGGCGCGAGGTATTTTAGTATCCTGGACCTCTCTAACGCCTAGTTCCAGATTCCGCTATCTGAAAAATCGATGCCCATTACAGCTTTCGTCGTTCCTTACGGGTTATACGAGTTTTGTCGGGTCCCCTTTGGATTGAGTACCGGCGCCCAGGTACTTACCAGGTTGTTGGACACGGTCTTGTCCGACATAAAGTACAAGTTCTTGTTCAACTATCTCGATGACATAATTGTATATTCCAAATCATGGGAGGACCACGTCCGTCACGTGGACGAAGTGCTCGCGAGACTGGGAAAAGCCAAGCTCACTGTAAATCCCGAGAAAGTACGTTTTGGGTTCAAGCAAATAAGCTTTTTGGGACACCCTGTGTCCGAGCAAGGCGTTTGCGTTGATCCGGATCGGACCCGCGCCATTCGGGAGTTCTCGCGTCCCAAGGACGCCAAAGGCGTAGCACGCTTCATCGGGATGGTGAATTATTTCTCCAAGTTCATCCCCAAATTTTCGGAAATCGCGGCATCCCTGAACCGGTTGAGAAGGAAGGGCGAGAAGTTCCTTTGGGGAACCGAACAACAGGAAGCTTTTGTGGCCTTAAAAGACGCAGTTACTCAACCCCCTGTCCTGGGCATGGCCGATTTTGACAAGACATTTATCCTCCAGACTGACGCTAGCTTTGTTCTTGGCGCCGTGCTGTTGCAGGATATCGAGGGGTGCGCCAGCCTATCGCGTACGCCTCCCGTGTGCTTACCCCACAAGAAAAGAAGGCGTCGTCCGTGTATGAGCCCGAGTGTTTGGCAGTTATATTTGGAGTAGAGAAGTTTCGGCAGTATTTGGAACATCGAGAGTTTGTACTGGAGACTGATAATCAGGCCCTCTCGTGGCTGCTTTCCCATCTGCGCCAGATGGGTAAGTTAGGGCGCTGGATCGCCCGACTTACTTCGCTAAAGTTTGAGGTACGCCACATCAGGGGCACGCAGAATCCCGTGGCCGACGCCTTATCCCGAATGTTTAATGTGGACGACGTTGAGGATACGCCAGCACTGTGCGCTGGCGTCCTGTCCAACTTTCCCTTAAGTTTTTCCGACCTGTATCAGCTGCAGCGCGAGGATGACGACGTGGCGAAGATAATAGAGGACGTCAAGTCCGGATCGTGCACGGACAAGTACTGCCTGTCGAAAGGAGTCTTATGTACGACAGATAAAGCGGGTAAGCCTTATAGGATTTACTTACCGAAAGCGGTAAGAGACATGGTTTTTAAATATTTTCATGACTCTCTCATGGGAGGGGATCTGGGTTTTTTCAAAACTAAGAACAAGATCTGCAACCAGTTCTTCTGGCCCGGTTGTCATAATGATGTAAAAAGAATGGTCAGACGTTGCGACGTATGTCAGATGAGTAAGCCCGCTCGAAACGCAAAAATAGGTCTTCTGTCATCCTCAGTTCCGAGCAGCCCTATGGAGAAGATTCACATTGACTACGTCGGCAAATTGCCCCGGAGTAGAAAGAGAAATCGATTTATATTGGTGGCTGTGGACGCGTTTTCTAAGTTTTGTTGGTTATGTCCTGTCCGCGATTCCACTTCGGGGGCTACCGTGCAGGCGTTGAACACTCATATATTTCAGAATTTTGGCTTCCCTAAATAATGATCTCAGATAACGCTACCAGTTTCAGCTCTCATTCGTTTCGGAATTTCTGTTTTTCTCACGGCATCAGACACAATACCTTATCCCCTTATCACTCTCAACCCTCACTGGCTGAACGCTGTAATCGCAACCTAAAAGCCTCCCTTATAGCTTTCCATTCAGGGATGTAGTCTTCCTGGGATGAGTCCCTACCCTGGCTACAGATAGCTTTCAATTCCGCTAAGCACGAATCCACAGGGAGAAGTCCGTTTGATGTAATGTTTAAATTCGCTCCGTCCACTCCCCTAACCTGCGCTTGGGACATTCAGAGCCTTTTACCCGATGCAGCAGAAGATATTCAGGTAGTGTGGCAGTCGGTGAAGTCCCGCTTAATGAAAGCCCACCGCCGTGCTGCAAGCTCGTACAATAAGGATCGTCAGGCTTGTCATTTCAAAATAGGTGATTTGGTGTGATGTAAGACCCATCCTCTTAGTTCGGGAGTGAACAAGCTTACTGCTAAAATGATGCCCCGATGGTCAGGTCCTTTCCGCATTGTCGATTTTCTAATCCCGGTGACAGTGAATTTAGGACACCCGGAGACCCTGTCACACGTCAAGAAAAGTCATGTCAGTTCCTTGAAACCCGCGTTTCGTGAAGATAGCTCCCATGCCCCAGACGCCGCCGTACCGGCGTAGTAACAATTTTCCCTTGTACATAGAGATGCTAGTTCCCTATACCGCTTTCACTCACCTTGCTGGGTGAGCGACCGGGGGACTGATCACCCCCCTAGTCGTTTGCTTCCGGTATCGAAGCGTTGCTGTGCGCAGGCAGCGTTTCTAAGGTGACTGAAGGCGGCTCTCAGAATTGTCCTTAGGTAGCGGCAAATGCCGTATTGAGTGACTAGAAACCTCTCAGTTTAGTACACGAAAGCTGTCTAGTTATCGAAGTTGACTTAGTTGATTGTCTCACAACCCTTTCCCCGCGCGCGCGGGACACCCATTGACATTCACGAGATGCCTGTTTACGGATACCCATTTACGAAGTGCCTGTCCGAGGTACGCCCAATGAAGAATTGTTTATGCCTTGTTGTTGGTTTGGTATTTATTAGAGTATGTGTTCAGTTGTATCATTGATGTTAATGTGTGATAAAATTAAGTCGTTATATTTTCTTGTTGGTTACTAAGTTATTGGACGCCTTTTGTCCTTATGTGGGTGTCTGTTGTTAATTTGATTGTTGGCGATTTTATTTTTGCAAGAAACCTTACATGGTCTCTTTGTAACTGATTATTGGTGTTCTGTGAATATTGAATATTGCTTTTGGTGAATGTGACCTTGGACAACCGTCGTCTCCACACCCGACGCTTGCCTTTCGAGGGGGGGGGAGTTCTGTTGCGATTATTCGGCTTCGACCGAATGCAACGATCGACGAATCGTACTTTGCCCGACGCCTTACGTCACGTCGTTCCCTTTACTAACGGAGCCGTTTGTTCGGTTAAATCTTGTCAGTCGAACAGCAGACCGCCCTTGTGAACAGAGCCGTCCTTTCAACGCACTATGTAAGAAGCCTCGTTTACCAAGGTAAATATGAATTTTGTTATCATAAATCAATGCTGGCAGACGAATAATTTTCGTCCGTTACGTCTGTAAAATAAAAGAAAACTTGTAATTTATATTAAAAAAAAATTGTTATTTATAACTAATCAAGACGTAGCCTGTTTGTAATAGTCAGCCTCGACTAAAATCATCTTCAGTCAGTCAATTTAATAAATAAAAAAAAGAGAAAGGGGAACTAAGATATGTAAAGCTTATTGTCAGTATTTGTTGTATATATAATTTGAAGTTGTAATTTTATAATGTAATTTTGTGAATTTGTAAATTTGGGACTGCGCACTGTATGAATGAATGTGGCAGTACTAATTAAGCTGTGCGGGTGCATAAAGCAAACTGAAAGATGTGAAATTTTCAGTTAAAATACTTGGTCCGACGTACGGCAGCGAGAATACTCGACGTAGCCTTCTACCAACGATCTTCTAGCATGGTCCTGAGCACGAGCTGAGAAACGTGCACCCGTTGGGACCAGCTACGGCAGGCCGTGAGTGAACCTCGCTGGAGTGTCAAGTAATATTTAACAGTTAACAGCTTCCAGTGAAAGTCATACTGTAATTAACAATGAAAAGAGTGCTGGACTAGTTTCCTCACTTTATGTGACATAAACCAGAACCTTTTGCGAATATTTTGTGAAACAACACAGTGCCTGAATTTTCATAAACCGATCACCGCTTGTATGTTAAACACCATTTAATGTAAACCAGTATTGATCTGTGCAACCGTTTCATACATATCCAGTAATTCGTTATCCAAGTTGTAATTGTACAATTATTGAATTTTAGTATTTATTTTACAATTTATTCAGTATTTAGTCTTTTCGACATTTAGCCTTTTGGGAGTTGGGTTAACCCAGTGCTGATTGATTAACTTGGATTAACTTTTGCTGACTGTTTTGCAATTTCGCAAGGTTTCGAGGCTCGTATCATTTGAAAATAAACGGGTCCTGTTCGACTCTGTTCACTAACTGGCGTTTCAAATTTTTTACTCAGACCCAACCCCCATTTTATGAATTATGTTAAGCTTTAAGTATATTTGGATAGTATGTTATTAGGTGTAGAGAGATTATAAATAGTAATAAGTGTTTTGGTTGGTTTTGTGATATACTATGTTATTTTGGGTATATTCTGTGTGTTGCGCTTCTGGGCCCCAGCGCACGCAAAGGAAGCGTGCAACAATATTCGATCACTATACCAGATTCACAAAACTCTACCCGATAAACCGGGCAACAACGCAGAAAATCCTGAACATAATCTTACAATATATCTGTGAAGTAGGAATGCCTAAGTCCATCATTACTGAACATGGGACGCAATTCAAAGGGAGCAAGTGGAAGGACACTCTGCTGGATAATGGAGTGAAGACATATAAAACGTCAGTGTACCATCCGAGCAGCAACCCTGCAGAACTAGTTTTAAGAGAAGTAGGGAGAATTCTCAGAACATATTGCTTCAATCAACAAAGGAGGTGGACAGAATATTTACCAGCTGCGGAGGATTTTATAAACTTGTCACACCACCAGTTTATTGAGACGACCCCGTATACAGCAATGTTCCAGAGACCACCACCCAGAGAGATTACAGAGTTGATACAGTTCCCTAGTGGATATGAATACAAATTTGATAGTATAAAATTTTATGATAAAACATTAGAACGGAACAAGAAGATAAAAATAAAATACCAAAAGTTACAACCAAAGCCAGTACGATACCAAATTGGAGACAAAATATTGCTAAAGAACAGAGAGTTACCCACCACAATGGAGGGTATAGCAAAAAAGCTATTACTACTGTACACCAGACCTTATACCGTAATCAAGGACAACGGTAATAATACCTACGAAATTATAGAACCAAATACACAGAAAAGGAAGAGGACTTACAACCAGTCACCCATGAAGAGATATTATTAAACGATTGAGAGGAGAATCACTGAATCAGGTAATAACTAGTGCATAATAGAATGAAATTGATAGAAAAAAATATATATATACAAATAACGAGAAGGAAGTACGAATAGTACCCATCACCAACATTATATAACGGAGAGCTAGACAGTATGAGCAAAGGAAATAAATAAAACAGAAAAGTATTATATAATTGAAACAACAGTAACGTGAATAATCCCAGAATAATTTTATAGTCATACTTAGACTACTTTTAGAATTTTTTTTGAAATGAGTTGTCTGTAGAAGGATTCCAGCAACCATTGACCTGAGCAGACGATACGTTCCTCTGGACTCAGAAGGTGAAGGATGGACATCGGTGAAATGGAGCCAAAAGTGCCCACCCGAACTGTACCAACTCATGTGATTAGGAAAATTAAATATTAAAGGGATGAAAAACGAGGAAAGAAGATGATATATTAAACAGAGATTATGATAAAAAAATATAAGAGATCGAAGGGAGAAGTTCAAGTGAATAAGTTATTAAGTAAATAAAATGTTTGATTATTTCATCAACATCTAAACGACATTTTCTGAAATGATCAATTTTAGTGATGGGGCAATATATAACGATACATATCCTCACCGTACATGAAAGAACTATGATAAGATAAGAAAACAATCAATGACTAGTACTAGTAGACCTAATAAATAAAAAGATATATAAATAAGTGTGTATTAAGCATAAAATTCAGTCCACAAACAAAACCAAAACAGAGAATGAAGAAAAAATAAATGATAAAGAATGAAAAAATAGTAATTATGAAGATAGTTAGAAAAAAAAACAGTAACGTGATAAACCCAATGAACCCAATAGATATGGTAAGTGAGAAGACAAACAAACCAACGGTAAAACTCGATAGAGTAAAATGAAGATATAATGAGTAAGCAACAAGACAACGAAATAAACTAGCAACTATACAAGAGTGAGTTGAAGACCACAGTAACTACAGAGTAACATAAATGCGTAGTGAAACTAAAATAAACCCAACGAAAGAGACTGAACTAAAAATCTGGTAACCACCAGGGACAATATAAATAAAAATATTAAACAAATAAAAAAACAATAATAATAAAAGAGCTAGGAAGTTCATGGGAGAGCTCTCTCGTCCATTCGAAATTAAGACAGGAGTGAGACAGGGCGATGGCTTATCGCCACTCCTATTCAACTGTGTCCTAGAGAAGATCGTGAGAATTTGGAACTTGGAACTGGAGAGTCGAGGAATAAACCCAATATGCCTCGGAAGAAAGTCGGGAGGAATTAAAGTCAACTGCCTGGCGTTTGCAGATGACTTTGCGGTACTATCAGAAAACCCAGAAGAAGCAACCGTACAAATCAATCTCTTGGAAAAGATAGCCAGCCAAACAGGGACTAAGGATCTCAGTTGAAAAGACCAAATTTATGACAAATGACAAACATGGACCAAAATTCCTTGAAACGGAGATAGGACGAATTGAAAGAGTCAAAAAGTTCAAGTACCTGGGTGAGACTATACAGGAGAATGGGTTAGAAAAGGCAGCTGTTGGAGATCGAATTCTAAAAATGGAAAGAGCATATGGATTAACAAAAAATATCTACAACAAGAAATGCATCTCCTGGAATGCCAAAATAAGGCATTACAACACCGTCGTAAAAACGGAATGTCTCTACGCCAGTGAATGCCTCTCGATGAACTATAACCTCGACAAACTAGAAGTCTTGGAAAGGAGAATTTTAAGAAAAATCATGGGTGCAGTTCGGACTGAAGATGGATGGAAGCTGCGAAGCAATAGGGAAGTCTACCAGAGCGTGGAAAGAATCTCGGAGACTATGCGGAGGAGGAGGCTGACGTTTCTCGGACATCTATACAGATTGGACAAAAATCGATTAACCAAACAAATATTCGACTACCGCTGGAAGAAGAAGACCACTACAACGTGGATTAAGGAAGTTAGAAAAGATTTAGAAAAGTCGAATATCACAGAGTCCCAAATGTTAGAAAGAAGTGAATTTAGGAGTACAGTGAAAAATCTTGAATTGTTTCAAGATGCAGGAAGACCTAATAGAAGTGGACGAACTTGGACAGAAGATCAAAGGAAACAAGCCAGTGAGTGTATGAAGGAGTATTGGAGACAGAGGAAACTCCAGGCAAAGAAAAAGAAATAAAGTTGTAGCGTGATCCTAAGTGGTCAATTCGCTATAAAAAAAAAAGAGCTAGGATCAGACAGTAGTTAAACTGATAGAAAATACAATGCAATAGAATAAATAAGATTAGAAATATGTGTATTAGTTTAAGGAAAAGGTGTAAAAACATATATTAAGGGGGAGTGAAATTATAAGTGTCAAAAAAGGAAAATAGTGATGATCAGAGATCATGTAATAAACCAGTGGGGAGTGAGAAAGGGAATTAGTGGTCTTGCATATACTGTAAACTAATTCATATGAAGAACCAGTAGATGGAATCAATAATTCTTAAAAAGATTTATATACATGGTGAAGCCATAAATTTGTTATGTTATAATTATTTGTTCAAATGTTTATTAATTGTTTAAGAACAGTAGTTGAAAACTGTTAAAAAGTGTTAATATCATGTACGGAGTAAAATATTATATTATGTAAAAATTATTGTGAAAGAATGGCAAAATACTAAGCCTATAGGCCAAAAGAAATGAGCTAAGTTTAAAACAGAAATAAAATAGCTGATATAGTCCTAACCAGACCAAATACTACTAAGTAGAAGCCTGACCTTAATGAAACAGAGAAGGTACTGATACAATTATATGTAAAACCCCATAATTATAATAACCAGATGTATAAGGAAAGTAATAATAGCACATAAGACAAGCCATTGAACTGACATGTTGTCAATATTATTGTTGTTATAAAGATATCATTAATAGGTATTTAAAACTGTGATGTTATATGTAATGAAGAGGTATCAACAATTATTGTTAGTAGTAGCCCTAAGGACAACCCTATTAGAACATATTAAAATAGTAAAGAAGGCAATAGGAAATGTTAAGAAAAAAAACTTTATAAAGGTGCTAAAATACATGATACTGGGCCGAAATGGGCCACATAAGGTATCAAAATACTTCAATTTTACTAAACAATAACACCGTATAAATCAAATTTAACTTAATCTAAAAATAAACAGGGAGTAATTTGAGGTGACAGATATAAAATTCAGAGATTTTGAATAATTATTGTCACGTGACCAGGGGTCGGGAAATAAGGACCAATCAGAGCTCAAAAAAGCTTGGTCATTAGTCGTTGACTAAACGGAAAAATTCGTTTACTCTATTGTTAACTTTCAAACCGATCAGATCAACCTCATGTGCCAGATAGTCACATTTTTTTATGAATAGCCAAAAGTAAATATAAAGAGACACAAAAAACGAAATAAGAAAATAAGGAAAACCATTAACAAATTACACGAGAAAACAATACTAATAGAATAAAACCGAAAATCGAATGAAAAAATGATGATCTACTCAAACTAACACATCCCAAGTATAAAAAGCGTAACGTTGAGTTGGTGAAATTTTGGTAACCTAATAACGAAACAACCACAACATTACACAACACGAGATCACCAAAAACACTGTTAAACCAGACACTTGTGAACTTGAACAAAACTTTATTCAACAACATTGTGGACATTAAATTATTAAAACACTATTTAATTTAAAGAAATTAGTCGAAGCAGATTTTCGGGCCACTCAGTTGCAGGCCGACGGCCATTTTGAATGACGATTCCGCCATTTTCGATTGACTTTTGGGACAGAACCGAGAGTAGTAATACTGTACATTTGAACTCAAACATTATTTTAATTTTATTAGTTATTAAGAATGTTGTTTAACAAATTGTAATGTATTGTATTTTATCCTGAAGCATTTTCTGATCTTTCCTAACAGCTCAAAGAATCCACTACCTGATAAAGAAATAATATTGTAATTGATCTTAAACATTTTTTGTTCGAGTCGAGTTGGGTGAGCGAGTCGATACGGCCAATATCCCGTTCGATTCACTAGCCGATAAAATGACTCAGGTTTTAAACATTATCAAATAAACTAATTTGTTAACCGATAAAGCATTTTATTTTTTTGAGAGTGAGTTAAGGTAAAGGATTTTCAGGTGACAAGGAAGAAGAGAAATACTGTGAGAGTGAAGAACATTGAGAAATTAGGAGACAAAACCAGATAACCTACAAGACTGAGTCGAATCAGTAATCGATTGTGGAAAAACAACACAATCTATTCCACTTTTAAAGATCAATTATTTTGGCAACATTTCAAAACAGTACGGACGCGAACACCGCTCTAATAACAGTAAACTCTTTGACGACCTGTTATTGTTTGATCACTCTTTTAATTAAAGTAACTAAATAATAAAAAACAAATAAAAAAAATAAATAAAATCAAATAATAACAATAATTCAATAAATAATAAATTTATTTCAAACTAATAAATTTTAAAGAAGATAAGAGCACGCTCACATAAACGGAGCTTAACATATTGGGGCACCAACTGGTGGGGCATAATAAATAATAAATTATCAACAAAAGAAAAGAAAGACTCGCATCACATATTGGTGCTTATAAATATATATATATATATATATTGATGATCTTTAGGAAAACAGAATCCAGTTGCGGAAATTCAATTATTTTAGTTCATTCACAAGGTATAAGCAGTGTTTTATGTTAAAATTGTATTCAAACGTAGCGTAAATAGTACATTTTGTAAATAGTTAGGTTGGACAAAAACGTAGCGTATTTAGATTAAATTTTGTAAATAGTTAGGTTGAAGAAAAACTTTGCGTAGCCTACTTAGATTACATTTTCTAAATCGTTAGGTTGGACAAAAACGTAGCGTATTTAGATTAAACTTTCTAAATCGTTAGGTTGAACAAAAACGTAGCATATTTAGTTTAATTTTTATAAATTGTTAGGTTGGACAAAAACGTAGCTAAATATAATTAAATCACTACAGACTCGGAACACAAAGTTTTTTATGGGTGAAAACGTAAAAGTTTTACCTTATAGCCTGAACCAATTTTCGCTTATTATAAGCTTCGTCAGAAGCTACCACTGGGACATTTGTGTCCATCTTCTTCTTGGCGACGGTGTCGACTTTTGAAGGAGTGATGTTGTGTGTGTGGGGAGTGATATGTTCGAATAATACATGTGATTTGAATTGTGTCTGTTCGTTTAGGATGTCGTTTTTATGTGTTTGTATATTTCCAATTGTTGAAGAGTGTCTAGTTTTCGGCTTTTTGTGTGTGCATGTAGAATATGCATGTTGTTGTCAATGTTTGTGTATGTGTGGTTTGCTTCAATGAGGTGGTTTGCGAATGTGGATTCGGTAGTGGAGTGTAGTGCCTTTGTGTCTTTAAATCGGTAGAGATTTAATTATATTTAGTTAAACAACGGGACGCGTCATGGACCACGAAATCCACAAAAAACAGCGTATTTAGATTAAATTTTCTAAATCATTAGGTTGGACGAAAACGTAGCGTGTTTAGATTAAGCTTTGTAAATAGTTAGGTAAAGTTTATAGTAACAGTTAGGGATAAATTTGTTTAGTTTTATTTAAATTTCATAATTTTTTAATGTTAAATAATAACACAATTAATACATAGTCGATATATCTTTGTATTTTTACTTTTTTTATTAAAATTAGTTTTGAAATTTTTATTAATTGAACAGTTCTTTTTTTATATGTAGTAGTACTAAAATCGTTAAGATTTAATAAACAGTGTTGTAAAAAATATTTGTTCTCATTTCATTGTAACCTGGCAAAAATGTTATTTTTGTTTTTTATTGTAAAGTGCACAAAATGTCAATACTACAAGTGTGACACAAAAATCTGAAGTAAATAAAAGTGTTTTAGAATCAACAAAATATACGAGTTTTAGTGAAAACAGTTCGGTTTCAGATTCATACGGCCAAAGGCCAAATCGTGAAGGTTGCAGCTTATCTTCCCTAATAGATGGGAACCCAGGAGATAAGCAAAATCACCAGCTACATTGTCATTACTTTAAGGGTGATCCGACCCTTGGTCATTAGTTTTCTAGTTTGGCAGCTGTCAAGTGTAAATTTAAAGTTATAAGAGATAATTCTTTTCTTCTTATCTTTTATTGTAATCTTTGCAACCCTTACAAGACAATTTGGGTATCTATAATCACTATTTTTACTCAGAAGTTTGGATTTTTACATTTGAAATGTTTTCAACGGAACAAAAATCTAAAATTATGAATTAATAAAAATTGTTTATCATTTTATTTGGGAAATTTGTAAAGGTATAATGTGGGCTTAGCATAATAAAACAGTAACCGGGCGGGTAGTATAACTAGCCCCTAGCGGGCGAACTTTCCCGATTATGGATGGACCTCAGGTGAGGACCTTCTCGTAAATTCACTTCCAGTTGATTTTTTCTCCTCCAAACTACTAACAAAAACATAAAAAAATGATAAATAACACATCAATGTGAAATACGAAAAAAATATCTTCACCCGTAACTAAGGGATATTCAAAAATTACTGTCCACAGTGAAAGTGTTAAGAAAAATCAGAATTTGTAAATAATGCAGTCAGTGATGCTGTTTCTGCGCACCAGCATTAAAAATCCAAGTGGCAACACTAACTTTTGCTTTTTGAAGAGCTATGTGTAGTAGGTTCTAGGCAGTGCCGGATTTAAGATTTTTGAGGTCCTAGGCCAAGTTTTCTGAGCCCCCTCCCCTCAGATGTGATTTTGAAGTAATATATGTTGCGACAACACAAATAACTTAACTAACTATTTGCGCATAGGATATGGTAGTATACACACATCAATTTAGGAAGTTGCCTGGTTAGCGCATGCGCAATGAATGAGCGTCTCCCACCATACAGTCCGACTGTAAGTTTGGTGTTGTTTACACGTACAGTCTGCAAGCATTCCAAAAGTTACTGAGTTGCTGTTGTGTTTTGTGTTTTGCAATCTGTGCTGTGGTTTTGTATTTTAATAGCTATCTTAGTGATTAGGTTTACCTTTCTGTGACGTTATTTAAAACTAATTTGTTTGTATTGTTTTTCGTCGCGATACATTTTATATCTTTAATTTTTGTTATTAGTGATTGCTTAACAATGAGTAAGTTGTCGGGAAAGGTGCTTAAAAGCCAAACTCGCGAAGTTATATACAATGTGATGGAGTTTATGAAGAAGGAAGCAGATCATGGAGGGTTTTTAATAGACTGTAAAAAAGTTAGAGAAAGAGTGTCGGCTTCAGTTGGTGTAAGTCGGATGACACTAGCGAGAATAAACCAGGAAGCGAAGAGGCAGAGAAGCGAAGGGCAACCATTATTTGAAACGCCAAATAAGAAAAGGAAGAGAGAAAAGCCTGTGACAGATTTGGACGATTTTGATAAATCTGTTATACGCCGAATGATCAACGGCTTTTACCTCGTCGAAAAATGTCTACCTACACTACCAAAATTACATTCAAAATTAGTGAAAGATATAGGGTTTAATGGAGGGAAGACAAGTTTAAGGACAGTAATCAAACAGTTGGGTTTTAAATGGAAAAAGACGAGAAACAACAGACACGTACTTATTGAACAACAACACATAGCCTTCCACAGACACGAATATTTAAAAAACATTAGGAAATACAGAGAAGAAGGGCGACCAGTAGTTTACATGGATGAGACTTATATTCACTCGTCACATGTGAGCCAGAAATCGTGGGCAGACAATAACAATGATGGTGTCGCTATACCCCTCACTAAAGGAGCAAGACTTATAATAATTCATGCGGGAGGAGAGATGGGTTTTATTGAAAACTGCTTCACCATGTGGAAATCAAGTCTGTGTTCAGGAGACTATCACAGTTCAATGAACTTTGGAAACTACCAAAAGTGGTTGACAGAAAAATTAATACCAAACCTGCCAGAAAAAAGTGTACTTGTCATTGGCAATGCACCATACCATAATGTGCAGTCAAAAAAGTGTCCAACCTCCGCTTCAACTAAAAGTAAAATGCAAGAGTGGCTTCGAAGTAACCGAATACCTTTCGATGATTCGATGCTGAAGGTACAGTTACTGCAGTTGATTTCGTTACATAAACCAAGGATCAAAGAATATGTAATCGATTCGCTCCTTCAACAACACGGCCACACTGTATTGCGCTTACCTCCATACCATCCGGAGCTCAACCCAATAGAACTTATTTGGGCCGAGGTGAAGAACTGGGTAGCAACCAACAACACAACGTTTACAATTGAAGACGTGAAGCAGCTAACAGTACAAAAATTCGGGGAAATCACCAGAGAATCCTGGCAAAAAAAATGTGACCATGTAAAAAAGGTTGAAGAAGACTACGTTACATCTCAACCACAAATAGAAAACGCTGTTGAAAATTTCATCATTCAACTTGGAGGGGAAACCAGTGACACAGATGAGGATGACGCCAGCGGATGTAGTCAAATGGACACGGACAGTGAAGAAACTCTATCAGGAATTGAAGACTTAATGTGAAGTGTGGTTTACCTGCTGTCATAGCTGTTAACTTAGTTGAAAATTTTTTTGGTACAAAAAAGTCCATTACTATAAAAAAAGTCATATTACTATATGACTTGCACAGTAAAAATTTTATTATTTTCTATTTGAACAGTTAGCAATTATTTGTGACCATAGGACTGCATATTACTGATCGTCTACTGACATGAAACGAAAAGGAGCTCTGAAGATGACCCTTGGAATCATTAAAGGTAATTTGTATAAACATAATTCCATTTTTCATTTTTGTTGTGTTGTGTAGGGCCTACTTCTATAGTACGTAGTTCCAATGATCTATTTTACTGCATAAATAGGAGCAAGTGGGGTGAGGTGATGAATGGATTAATTTGATAATGTCGGCATATTTATAGGCCTACAATAATTTTACAATAATTTACAATAATTTTCGGTATGCTTTGTTAGTGTTCTGTGTTTAATTTGTAGTACGTTAATGATTATAAATGTTGTTCTTTAGATCCAAAAACATTAAATAGAAAATAATTTGCATTACAAAATTTAGAAATTACAGTAGCACATAATTACCAGTAGTATTTGCATTTCGTTGTTTGGTTCTATTTTTAAAGGGACAGTGGATATTTTTCTTAAGAAATAAAAATATAAGGCATATTTGCTACCACCTGGGGGCTATGAGCGCACGAGTGTGCAATTTTTATTGCTTTAAAATAATAAGATAATTAAATTAAAACAGCTCTTAAATTATTGAAATTTAAACAAACACTGACACAAACAAAGCGTTCCGAACACTGCTTGCAGTAGTGACTGTACCAACTAGTACACGCGTACTCACGTAATAGTGGGAAGTCAGTCAGCGGAGGGGAAATTTCCCCTCTGTGGGTTTCCAGCTACATTGATGTATGTATATGTGTGTTTTAATGCAAAAGTCTATATTGGAGGGTTTAAGATTATTTATTGCACACAAAACATATGAAATTGTTTATACGATATATTTGACCAGCATAATAATGATAGTGTTTCAGAGTGGTCTTTCAAAGTGTTAATTATTATTGTTCATATACGAGTTGTGGTACATTACATATATGATGATTCCCACGGCGATGTTGATGGAAAGGGGGGGGCTTTGCTGTGTCGTGAGTCGTCAGGCGTGGCGTACGATGACAGATGGATGTTATCCTGCGCATAGGGAGGTCTGCTGTACAGGTCTTTGGTTGCGTTAAAGGCATGCTCGTGACGCTCCTCCCATCTCCATTTTGTATTCTTACGTAGCAGTTCCAGCAACGGCTCAATTGATTCAGAATACTCAGGAGTAAAACGTCGGAAATAACCCGTCAGACCGAGGAACGCTCTCATGTCCTTAGGTTTCCTGGGGTTCGGGAACTCCATGATTACTTGTATTTTTTCAGAATCAGTTGTTATACCATCCGCCGAAATTATATGTCCTAAAAATTTAATCTGCGATTTACCAAACTCGCACTTTTCAAGGTTGAGGGTCAGGTTAGCGTCTTTTAATTTTTGAAATACAATTTCGAGGTGTTGGATAAGCTCTTCGAAAGATTTGGATATAATCAAAATATCATCCACGAATACGCTAACAAAATCTTCTACCTCAGGACCCAAAGCTAATTCCAAACACATGACCATGGCGGCTAAACTTGTTACTAATCCAAAGGGAACTACTTTGAATTGGTAGCATTTATTCCGATACAGAAATGCTGTATACTTCCTTGATTCTTTAGCAAAGGGAATTTGCCAGAATCCACTTTTGAGATCGAGGCGGGACATATATTTAACCCCCTGGCATTTAACGAACAGGTTCTCCGCATTCGGAACACAGTCGTAGCATTTTTTTGTAATGGTGTTAAAGTTCCTCATGTCAAGACATAACCTAACGTCATTATTCTTTTTCTTGACAACTACCATAGGGTTCAGAAAGTTGCTATCTGTGCGTTCTATCACGCCACTCTCAAGCATTTCCCTGACTTCTTCATCAACTTGCTGTTGATAGTGTAGAGGGATGGGGTAAGTTTTTCGCACAAATTTATTCTCATCAGTGATCTGAATTTTGTGCTCGTATACATTTGTTGTGGTCGGTTTATTTGAAAATACCGACCCGAATTTATCTAGCACACGTTGTAGTTTGTTTTGCTCGCTGCCTGTTACCTGACTACTGTGTGTCAGTGAGTTATGTATTATCTTATCGGCTTGTTGAACAGCCGGTCGGGCTAATGTATACGGCTTACATACGGACCCCTCCTTACCCCTCCTGGGTCCCAATCTGATATTGTGTTGATTATTATTAACACAACAAATTTCAACGTTTTGTTTGGAAAATCAATGGTAGCGTGCAGTTTATTTAATGTGTCGACTCCCAAAATAATATCATATACAAGTTTTTTAATTATAAGTACCGTGATTTCTATTTCTACTCCCTGTATGGATATTGTTATAAGTGCTTGTTTGTCAACCATCTGCGACTCACCCGTCGCTGATTTTATAATTTTGTGATTTACCGGCAGAATCGGGATTTTTTAAAAGTTGTTTTTGTGCCTCACTAGGAACCGATCGTCCATCAGCGAGATTTCTGCGCCGCTGTCGAACAATACCTCACCAACACAATCATTGATTTTTGCATCGACGATAAGGTTAGTGTCATTTTCAACACTAATATTTTCATTACATTCCTTGTTATCATTACTACAAATTAGACTATCCCTAATTTCTGCAGGATATAGGCCAGACACAACAACCTATTCTTACAGCTAACATTATTCACATTCGATTGATTGAACTGCTTTTTAACTGAATCACTTTCAGTAACTGCTGCTACTTTGTTGGTATTAAATTGCTGAGTTGTATTTTTATGTGGTTGTGATTGTGGCTGATTTTGTGGTGGTTGAAACTGAAACTGATTACGCAGTGGTTCCTTACTATTTACCATAATTGTTTCCACCTTATTGTCATCAGTATCATTCACCTCCCTGTCCTTCGTAAATACCTTAGTATCTGATTTAGATTCATCTAGTACCTCACCAGTCTGAAATGTGTCATTAATACCTGCCCCGTTTGTATCAATACTAGTTCCAGGCTCTACTACTGGTTCAGGATTTTTATGTGTTATGCATATACTGTCTGAATCAATAATAGTTTCCGATTCTACTATTCGTTCACTGTTCTCGCACGTTATATCTGTTCTGTTTGTGCCAATAACAGTTCCGGGCTCTCCTTCTATGTAAACAAACCTTATATAACACACAAAACAACTAATAATCTACTTCCAATATACTGATAAAATTGTTCATATATGACACACAAGAGAATATGCACAATTGATAAATTATATCCTCAGATTTTCATATGAACCATACACACACAAATATTACATTAATTATAATTATACGTCGGATTTTACCAACAAAGTTTATATTCTTTGACATATATAAAATAGCGTAAAATTACCGCTATTTTTCGTGCCCCACGTTGGGGGCCAAATATCTCTATGCGACAACACAAATAACTTAACTATTGGCGCATAGGATATGGTAGTATGTGTGTTTTAATGCAAAAGTCTATATTGGAGGGTTTAAGATTATTTATTGCACACAAGACATATGAAATTGTTTATACGATATATTTGACCAGCATAATAATGATAGTGTTTCAGATATAGTATTTCAAAGTGTTAATTATTATTGTTCATATACGAGTTGTGGTACATTACATATATGATGATTCCCACGGCGATGTTGATGGAAAGGGGGGGGGGCTTTGCTGTGTCGTGGAGTCGTCAGGCGTGGCGTACGATGACAGATGGTTCACCCTGGTGACGCTTCCAGCTGGGCTGGTGTCCTGGAGTTCCAACGTTGACACTGAAGCTTCGCACACGAACAACAGTTCTAGGGATACTAATTCTGAAATTGTATACAGTATTTCTAATTCATAAGTATCTCAGGTCACAGTGGGTATTACTTAGAAACGGTATATTAGGCTTATACCAATCCGGACTCTTCAAGTGTTCACGCGTAACACTTGGGTCTACCACGATCAGCAGACCTCCCTATGCGGAAATCTTCCACTCACGCGGAAACTAATGATGACAATATTTTATTAATAAGTAAATTATGAAATACTACTGGTACTGCAGAATACCTCACACAGTAACACAGTTCAAGTTCACTTATTTATTCACTCTGTTATAATAACAATACCGTGTGTAAAGATGTACGCGTATTAAACAAACAGTTCTGAGCGTTCGCACTCATTACTACCGCCGAAAAGACTTAACAAATTCTTGCAAGCGAAAAATCTTGCACAAGAATTACACGTTCCGATCGTGATAGCTAGATGAGAACAACTAACTGTGCAGCCACAGGCTTAAGAAAATTCCGACTGCCTTCCAGCTTCTTATTGGTGGAAGGAAGTCACATGGTTACTTTGCACACGACTCGGCAGTGTTTCATGCCGTAAAGTGCATCGAATTTGCAAGAGTGCGTTTTACAACGAGCTTTATATTTTAACGAAATCATATTTTAACGTCATTTTAAGCTTAGGAAATATACAGGAACTGTAGCTAATGTAGTAGTTTATGTTCAGTTCAAGTGTCACAACGATACGATAATTATGTCACGCACAGCCGGAAAAACGTTTATCACTCGCGCACGCGCGCACATTTCCACTGACATAGTACATTAATAAATAACACATAAAATAATACACAGTTTGACTAAGCATAATTCCTTATCCGTTCTAAAATACAAAACTTATACCACAAAAAACCAAACCTAACAAACTACCATTTGAAACATGAATGTTTATTGTCTGTGTATTACACAAGCCTGCACTGCTTATCAGGATCCTGTGTTTCATTGCAATGTACTGCAGAAATAATTTGATGTCAGATTAATACTATCAGGGAACACAATAGAAACAGCCCTTAGAATTAAAGTACATAAGCCACTCTCGTTTTTTCAACTCCCCGCTTGGCAAACAAGTAAATAACGTATTATATTCTTTCGCTACTCTTACTTTGCGTATTTACGTTTAGATTTAGAAAAATAGCAGTCCTTGACGTTTGAAAAATATTTGGGTAGGATTCTTATAATATAATCAGTCAATCTGATGTTAAAGTATCCCCATGTATTTGGATCTAATAAATTAAACCCTGGAATACAAGGAATACTTTTTGAATTATTTTGATTCCCTTCAGTGTTTAAATTATCCACGGGCTTATTAATGGTCTGATTGTCTGCAACCTCTGCTGCAGAAGTACTTGGAACATTGAAGTCAGTTTCTGATACACATTTAACTGCAGAGCTCTCATTAGAAACTGGTGTAATTTAAAAAAAAATTGTTCTAGTTTTTTTATTGTTTCCAAATGAGCTTCCTTTTTAATTTTGTTTAGCTTACGTTTGTAGGCTCTACTAGCCGTGTGAATGTTTATGTTCATGTTCATGATAAATACGTCAAAATTCTATGTTCATAAAGGTTTCACACTAATAAATATCAAAGAAACAACATGCAGCCTACCACACAAAGCTAAAAACCTTCTTTACATTCAGAACAAAATAAAAACAACCTCAAATCGCAAACCGTTGTCACAATGCAAATAAACAATGATAACAAACGAGGGTGGTCCCATGGTCGTGTAAATTCGGGGTTGGAACACTTGTACGGAGTGACACTTCTACGGAGAGACATTTGTACGGAGCTTTTTCCTCTACCTGAGAGTCAGAAGTGGAATGTTGACACTTGTACGGAATGACCACTAACGACTGTTAATAACCGGTTTTGCAATTTTCTAGGTAAACGTTAGCGTGTCAGTTTGACATGCTAGAACGCTGTGGTTAGAAGGGAGCTGGTGCTGAGTATTAAACTTTTTTGTACAAATTGTAAGAGACATTCAGCCGACTTTGTGTCGTTTCCAGGGAACACCACGGGGAGGTAGTCTCTTTTCGTCCCCCATTTTTTTTTAATTTTATTTTATGTTTTTTATTTTATTTTTTAATGCTTTAATTGAGTATTAAACTTATTTACAATATTTACATTTATATATTTGCCAATGGTTTGACGTCGTCCTGTAGTAGCCTTTTTCTTTACTGTAATTTCTGTGAGTAAGCCACACAAGCCAGAAATGATTTTAAGTTGCCATCAACTTGGAGTCTTTGTAATGCCTTTGAAATAGTCTCGTCGGTCTTCATTGCTGACTTCCTTCTTTTCCCGTCCATATTTAAAACTAATCTGTCAAACTGGTGGCCGTAGTACTCTGCGTCTTCTCGAAGATTTTTTATTAGCGAGTAAACATTAGGATGAACTCTTGAAATTAATCTGTTGATTCTTTGATTCCACCCTTCTGAGACGTTATTAGTGCGGTGGCGCCTTCCACTGCAGTTCCACATATCTCTTGGCATATGCTCGTTATCGAGCCACTGGTCTACAAAATAGTCGTAGAACTCCTGAAGTTTTTGGTTTTCAGGCGAGCTCTCCTGAATACAGAGCCAACCATCGTCCAATATTTCCAGGGGAAGATGTGCCAGAGCTGAACACATTCTTATGTGACAGCGTATTTCTTCGTTTTCCTTGTAGGCAGAAACAAAGCCGCAATATTGCACTTTTTTCCACAAACATTGATTAAAGTGATAATTGCAACCCAAAATCTCTGTTTCAGGAAACAAACTTCTAGCTGACTGGACGATAGCGATTTCGAAGTCCATCATGAGAGTTGTAGGGCACCATCCAGACACGTTGGTTTTTATAGCTTTGAAAAAACGATCATATGTTTCTCGTTTTTTGTTCGGTAGCAAGGCGTAGACAGCTGGAATTGTGTTTGTTTCCTCCCAAGAACTTCCAAGATCGGCGTGAATGACAAATAACTGTCCAAACTGCTTGCTCGAACTCTTGAAGGTTCCGTCGATAAAGAATGAAAGACAGCTTGATAAAGATGATTTTCCATTTTCGCTGGCAAACACCAATATTCTGTCATTAGGTCCCCTGTTGTCATTTTCGAGTAAAAAATTGCTACCGTCGTTCATAAGTAAATTATTTTCTTGAAGAATTATTCCTTCCGAATCGGTCGCTTTTATAGGTCCCATATTTTTTCGCCTAATGCGATGCAGCGATTGTTTGGCACTCTATGTGATGGTAGCGATGTGACTAAGTCGTAGCCTCGATTGAAGAGCTGGCCTACATCTTCAGCGTAAATAGTTGAAATTGTAGTGTCTGTTTCTCTTGCACGCTTTTTTGCGTTTACAAAATGTTTTCGCACTTCATTTGCTGCTTCATCCGGAATGCAAACATGGCTTCCTTCGCCTACAACTGTGTTGTTTTTATTTTTTAGTCTTCCTTTGCGTTTATTCTTTACGAAGTTTATACAACGCCAATAAGTTACCTCTTCTTTGTTGGTATAATCCACTACATACTGATGCCCGTTGTAAATAACTAAAGGTTTTCCTTTGGTGGTCTCGCTGAACTCCATATCTCCAAAATTATAGCACGCACACTACTTGACACTCGGATATCAACTGTAGTAATGAACTCTTCTTAGCGAGTGCCACCCCCCCAACCATTACCTGCCAGCCACGCATTCCAACCCTTATAGTTCTCGCGTCAAAATTCTAAGAAATGCATTAGGCCGGGATTATACTGGCGCTGCACAGTGTAAGGGTTGAACACCCTAAATGTATAGGCTATTTTCTGGGAATTGGCTGGCCAGCACCAGATTACTCTCCGTACAACTGTAACTTTCTAAATTTTTCATGCTTGGCCATTTCCGGGAATATTTTGGGCTCCGTATAAATGTCAACAAATTTCATCTCCGTACAAGTGTCGCTCCGTACAACTGTCACAACTTCTGTAAATTCGGGGGCAATATAGTGGACGTTCAAAATTCACATGCGCAGATTAGTTTTCAAGGATACCAACATCTTAAAAATAAGCGCGCAATATTTAAATAAGTACCGTCTTCCATTTATATTATTAACAAAAATTGATAATTTAATTTCAAAAAATCATACTCAAATAAATCAAAGTGTCTCCTACTTTTATAAAAATATTTGTTAAAAAAAAAATATCTGTAGCTTGTTGGCCCCTTTGAGCCGGCGGCCTAGTGGTAAATCCGGCACTGGTTCTAGGCCATTACTTAAATCTATTACAATATAATTCACCCTGATCGCGTTTTCAGTTGCGTTACTTATCAAACTGTCCCCATATTTGTAATAAGTTCAAGTCCTATGTTGAACATTTTGAGTTACAGTCACATTACTGTTATATTATTAAAAGTTGTAGAAGGAATCAAGATATAACACAATTTCTCTACCTCCACATAATTTGTTCATTTTTTCTTACTTTTTTCAACACGTAAAAGGTCTGAACATGTAGAAAGCTAAAAAAGTTGGGTTATTATTCAATTATAATTGCTTAACTCAACATTCTCATGGAAACTTTTTTTTTTCATTATAATATTTACTTATAAGATACAGATTCAGAACAACTTGCAATCATTTTAACACAAGGAATTTGGTGAAATACACCTGTCACACATATAAAGATATACATGCATCATAGTTGGTAGAAATGTGACAGCCTTTCTTGGTTGCTGATCTGCGCAGACTCAAGCGAATGAATTACCCCCACTTAAGTTGTCTAGAGAGGAGTGAGGGTAGACAACGTGATAACAGTTCATTAATCTCACTTTACTCACTAATTCTGCCTCTGTCACACACATGCCTCCATTGTTCTTGCCAGCCTGGTTGTAGCCGACATTCCAACTATGAAACACTGAACAAGACTGTGGTGCGCATATGCAAAATGCCTGAAAATTTTGTTAGCCTCAAAGCAAGGTGTCTGTGCTTTGCGCACCTCAAGGTCAGTGTTCAATTTTATCGTCAGGTTTCTAGATGGTCCACTAAGTCCTGGTTTGATATGCTTTTTGAAGTTTTTTTTTTTTAATTCATAGTTTTTATTTTCATTATCATTATTATTTTATAGTTCATGACTTGTGTTACTTATTTGATTATTTGCTACTATCAACATGTGTCACCAGGTACAGTAATATTAAATAGACATGAAGCAACGCGCATGTTGTAGTGGGGAGAAGTCAGGAGCGGTGGAAGCTACGAGGAGGAAAATGTCTACTAACGCAGTTGAAAATATCGGTCTACTCTGTCAATTGTGAATGAGACGCATGTGTGAGATGAGTAATCTATTTTGAGACGGATTAACTTTTTATACCTATTGTGCCGAAGTTACGCATCTAATTAAAGATGAAAGAAAAGTAAAATTTACGTTTTTCCCTGTAAAAGTACTAAAATTTAAAAACTGATATCGCTTATAATGACAGCTGAAATAAAGCAGTTATACTTCCTTGTCGATTCACAATAATTTACTTTTTATTAGTTTTATAACTTTATTTACTTAATTTTGTATTGTCTATGCATTCTTATAATGCTTTCAACTGTTTATTTTTAATTTGTAACGTTTTTATGGGTTTATTGTTTTCTACATTTCATTAGCTACATTTTTAACTATATTACCAAATTTACCCAACTAAATTTTATAGCCCTACCACACACACACACACACACACACACACACACACACACACACACACACACACACATATGTAACTTACTTTTTACTAACTTACCTAACGTTTTACTAACCAATTATTCTTATAATTTTCAAATTGAATTGTTTTGTTATTCTTTTAATTATTTTTAAGGTTTTTACAGTTTAGTACGTTTTATATTTAATTCACTACTTTTTTACTAAATACTAAAAATTTGGTTGTAGATAATTTTGATTTCTATTACGACACGACCAGACAGTAAACGTGGACATTTTTTAAGACGAAACAAGAGTCAGACACAACAGAAAGAGACAATGTAATAAAGCTTTCACACAGCTATAAAACGTTTAATACTGCCATTATTTTGTAAACAGTGACTTGGCGTGTTGTGTCTGTTGCAATGTTTCTCCAAAGTCGAGCCTAGACATCAACAATAGTTGTACATTTTGGAATGTGTACACGTTACGATTCACGAAAAAACGTAGTAATATATGATCCACATTGCTTTGGCATTTTAATTTGTTTGAGTAAGTAACATCAACAACAGATGCGAAATACTGCGTGTGTGTTTTTTTAAACAAGCAGATGTAAACTATCCATAAATAACATGAGAGACAATATTAATGCAACAATTAGACTAAAACTATTTAAGTAATATAGAGCTCATTTACTTACGTGCAATTACAATTATTTAGGTCAGTTCTTCCACCCCACTAATATTTCCGTCACTGTTACTATCACTATCACTATCACTCAAATCGTCTTCACTGCTGCTATCCCGTCCAATATTAATTTCTAAACGATCTGTCACAGTATCCATTATTTGGTCCGATCTCACGCAGTCGTTTTCAATTTTCATGACGTGGTCACATCTTGATCTCCAGTCTGCGGGAGAAATACAATCAAATTCTGTTTTCTCTAAGTTTATGACACTGTCTACAGAAAAATGCACGTTCTTTCTTTTAACACGCTCCTTCACGGTTGCCCAAATCAGTTCAATAGGATTAAGATCTGGGTGGTAGGGTGGAAGTCGTAAAACGGAATGTCCATGGTTTGCCAAAGTAGCATCTATTTTTAAAAGTTTTGTATGTTGGTTTATGTTGCTTGATTAGTGCATAGAGCTCAGGTTTCAACATAGATGGACTACAAGGAATATTATGGTTCTGTAACCAGTTAATCATGTCTCCCTTTTTTGTTAATGATGTTGGAGGTGGATTTAATTGTACATTGTGGTAGGGGGAATTGTCTATTACTACTACACTGTTCTTACTCAAGTTCGGTATAACCATTTCACTCACCCACTTTTCATAATTTTCGTAGGTCATGTCGTTGTGATAATCGCCTTTTTTGAAACCCGATTTAAACATTAAGAGAGCATTGGATACAAACCCAGTTTCACCACTAGCATGAACTACAACCACCCGCTGTCCTTTATTTATTGGAGTTTTTAGGCCACTTTTATCACTGTCTGTCCACGTTTTTGTAACTGACGTTGAACTGTGAAAATAGGTTTCGTCCGTGTACACTATGGGCCGCCGTTCTCCTCTGTACTGCTGTATTTTTCTTATACAATCTACTCTTAAGTTTATAATGTCATGTTTCTCTATTAAAAGTTTTCTATTGTTTTCAGCACGTTTCCACCGAAATCCCATTTGTCGAATAATTTGTCTAAGACTAGATACACTACCATTATGATTAATTCGTTCTCGTAAAATTCTTAAAATAACTTTTAATGTTGGTCTTTCCCCTTCCGTTGTGTGACAGTCGTGAATAATTCGTCGAATAGTACACTTGTCAAAATCGTCTATATCGGTTTTTACTTTTTTTCTTGGACGTTTTTTATGGGGAGTGCTGAAAGATTTTGTATCACCCGTATACGTGGATGCTTCTTTAATGATTCTAAAAACACTACTTAGCGACACACCACACGCCTGAGCTACCCGTTCCTGTAATTTTCTTTCTGATGTTTCTTTGCCTTCAGATTTCATAAACTTGTAAACGTTATAAATTATTTTCCGACTCTGACTATGTATGACTTTCCTTTGCACAGAAGTCGACGGTGAACCAGACTGATCCATTTCACTCGACAAACCGGAAAAAAAGCAAACTACATAAATGAAACTAAACGCTACATTTTGATGAATACTGATGTTTTTTGAAAAGTACGCACATAATAATCTCCACAGTCGTCTGGAAGGCAACTGAGTTTTGTTTCTCTGCTGACGCATGCGCAATTCGTAGCATGCGCTGTTAGCACGAAAACGGTTGATTCATGTCTAGAATAGTAAACTTTACTGTAGTTACTTTTGTTGTATACTAGAGAACCCCAAACCCACATTCAAAATAATATTATGAATATTGCATAATATATTACATAATATTGTGTTTAGTATTATTAAAAATATTTGTCATTAGAATAGTACATAAGTTATGTTACTCGTGAAGGTTAAGTATGTACTCATATGTATTTAAAATATCCACAATTGATGTATAACTTATGTATATTGATGGACAAATAGAATACACTAGAGTGTTCTTTATCAATGTACAATACATGTATAGGTAGCACAGTTTGTTCTACTAGATTCTAGAGTACGCGGCTGGAATGTACTCCACTCTACGAGTAAGTAGTATTAGACACATGTTTGTGAATGACTATATGTGAGACAGTAGAGACAGAGAGAGTTAGTCAGCCTCGATTTTGAGTTCAGTGCATTATGTAGCAGGGTTAGTGCATGTGTTAATATTAGATACCACATTTGTGGATCAATATTATATTTGTGTGTTACCTTTTTGCTTGTGTAAATTACAGTTGTGTCAATAATCGATGTCACAGTTAAGAAACAAAATTCTATTTTCTGTGTTATATTTTTATTTGTGGAAAATTATTTGTGATACCGGTAAATAAACAAGGTGTCAACAGTGATACGAGTTTTTTTTATTTACGTTGCTGACCTACAAGACAACACTTTAACAAGTGAAATTAATGTGTATCAAAAATATAAGATATCTCCACAATCAAAATGTTGCGTTTATATTAAATAAGTGCAGGAGAGAAATATTATTTAGGACAGTAGTTTGTTCACAAATAGTGGGTGAAAAAGCATTATACATATTACAAACCATAACAAAAATTCGGTATGGAGAACCATACATGACTTCCATGTTCTAAGATTTATATTAAAATCATTTTCTAAATGAAATATTTCCATAGAAACTACTTCTTCCTACTTACTGCTTCACCCTTAACCACAGTCCTGTGGTCACTAACGTATACCACCTCACGTTATCACACTCGATTTTCACTGATGATGGAAGTCGATGGCACTGCCGAAATGTCTGGTTTTGCAGAAAACATTGGTCTATGGCCAAACAGGCCGGGAAGGAATTTTAACAACAAACTACTTCTTTGTCCCGATAACGTAGTACATATATAACAAATTATCCCCTCCCCCTTCAACTATAATTTTCATTTATAGAAAATTACCCCACCCCGTTCAACTAGCCTCTTCATTTATAAATATTTGATCTACGTCTCTACAGTGGATTATTAAGATCTTATCAGGATATTTTATTTATCAAAATTAAGTAGCCTACTTTACTCTTGTTACAACAAAAAATGTCTCAGGTAAACTGCCCTTTTCCCGTTACCGATCTTCACCAAAAACAACAGGCCTTGAGTCCTCTACAACTCAGGCACATATGTAACCAATTATTTGATTTTGTTTGAATTTACGGCAGTTATCGTTCGTCATAGAAAAAATTACCCTTGTTACAACATAAAACGTTGCAGGTAAACTACCCCTTTCCCATAACCGATTTTCACCAAAAACAAAAGGTATTGAGAACTCTATAATTCACGGCTGTATGCAAAAAATTATTTGATTCTGTTTTAATTTGCGGCTGTTATCGTTTGCCATAGAAAAAAATCTACACACAGACAGACACAGACACTTTTCGAAAATGACTTTTACTTCCACGTTCCATAAGGAAATGGAAGTATGGTGCTGGCAAAAAAATCGTGTTCGAGATTATTGCAGATTCTGATTGTACTACCCTCAAAACATGAAAAAAGTCATTTTTCGAAAAGTGTCTGTCTGTGTGTCTATAGATTTGTTTTCTACGGCAAACGATAACAGCCGCAAATTCAAACAGAATCAAACAATTTTGTTTTGGGAAAGGGGTAGTTTACCTGCAACGTTTCATGTTTTAACATGGGTAATTTTTTCTATGACGAATGATAACTGCCGTAAACTCAGTCAGAATCAAATAATGCTTTGCATACCTTCCTGAGCTGTAGAGATCTCAATGTCTGTTGATTTTGGTGAAGATCGGTTAAGGGAAAGGGGTAGTTTACCAGCAACATTTTATGTTTTGACATTGGTAATTTTTTCTATGACGAACGATAACTGCCATAAATTCAAAGAGAATCAAATAATTGTTTGCTTACTTTGATGAACTGTAAAGAACTAAAGGCCTAACCGATTCATGCATCCCTGAATTGTAGAGGACTCAAGATCTATTGATTTTGGTGAAGTTCAGTTAAGAGAAAGGGATAGTTTACCTGCAACGTTTTATGTGAGAACAAGGTTAATTTTTTTCATTAACGAACGATAACTGCTGTAAATTCAAACATAATCACATAATTTTTGCATACATCCCTAAATTGTAGAGAACTCAAGGCCTGTTGATTGTGGTGAAGATCGGTTAACGGAAACGCGTAGTTTACCTGCAACATTTTATGTTGTAACGAGAGAAATATTTCCATGATGAATGATAACTGCCGTAAATTCAAACAAAATCAAATAATTTTTTACATATGTGCCTGAGTTGTATAAGACTCAAGGCCTATTGATTTTTGTGAAGATCGGTTACGGTGAAAGGGTAGTTTACCTGAAACATTTTATGATTTAACAAGAGTATAGTACTTAATTTTTATAAATAAAGTATCCTGATAAGAAGATCTTAATAATCCACTGTAGAAAGGTAGAAGAAATATCTATAAATGAAGAGGATATTTGAACGGGGAGGGGGTAATGTTCTATAAAAGAAAATTACAGTTGAAGGGGGAGGGGATAATTTTTATGTGTACTAGATATCGCCAACAAAGTAGTAGTTTGTTGTTAAAACTCCTTCCCGGCCTGTTTCGCCGTAGTCCAATGTTCTGTGCAAAAACCAGACGTTTCATCAGTGCCGTCGACTACCATCATCAGTGAAAATCGAGTGCGATAACGTGTGGTGGTATACGTTAGTGACCACAGTACTGTGGTTAAGGCTTGTGACGATTTAAATGATAATAAAATATTTAATAATAAAAAAAAAATTAAAAAAGCATTAAGTATTTTTAAATCGCACAATTAAACCTAATACCCCTGTACTAACCCAGAATAAGTATGATATTTAAATGGCCAAATCTAACTAAACAAGTAATAAAAAAAATCGTATTGTAAAAGGCTAATAATATCACAGTTAACCCTTTAGTAAATCATCATGCGTTGACCTGTTTAATTCCGGACACAACGTGCTTAGCGAACCGTCTGTAACTTAGAAATGTCTGAAAATCGTAATGTAAGTAATTAATAATTTGAAGGCACGAGTAGTAGTTAAAATAATTCCTGTAAATTAAATAAGTATAAATAATTTGTTTCATCTTGTTATAATAATGTAGATTTAAATAAAAGTAGGAACTATATTATCGCGGAGTACTCGCTCCGCTTCGTTGTAATGTACCAGTCGTATCAAGTAAAGAGTTACTATGCCGCCGTCAGACAGTACACACCTCCGAGCGAGAGCTCTTCAGAAATGTGTTAATTAAACTTAAATTAGAACGGTTAGCTACCACTACAAAACGTGGGCAGCTAGTATTTCTTAATATATAAGATGTAGAAAAGTTTGTTTAAGAAATGTAATAATTTAAAGAAAATTAACAACACGTAAAGAAGGTGACGTCTCTACTTAAGATGTAAACTCTCATACAACTCTACTTGCGAATATGTGACCTGCACAAACTCCACATATGGACGTCTACAACCCATACGACGCTGACCAGGACCGACGTGGATCAACCCAACTTTAACCAGCATTATTTCAATCTCCTCACTGATACAGCTGTAAAATATTCGCCAGAGACACGACCCAGATGACTACGCCGACTACCAGAATTCCGAAGAGTCACACCCCAGGACGAGGACAGCAAAGCTTATTTTAAAGGTGACTCGATAGCTTGGCTATCGAGAATTAATTACATTTGAGACGTAACTTTATAGATGAAAGAGACTTTTCAAAGACTATAATTTTCTTTAAGCAATAAATGAAACCAAAGAAATGTAAACTGTAGTATTGAAAATCATACGTTGTAACGTTTATATATGGAAATGTTAATTATAATCCCTTTAGTAAATAACACCATTCTTCAAATGGTTAATGTAATCATGCAAACTCCTAGAGGAGCATAGTATAACTCAGACGTCTTTACAACATTTAAAGTAAACCAGGATCCGAGGTAAAATTACATGATCAATATGATCCCTTGTTATACAGAAAACCCTTTTGAATTTTAGTATAAATAATTATGTTATTGGATCTTTTCAAATAATTTTTTAATAAAGAGATGTCATCTTATTACACATTGAAGTGAGTGCATAAATCAGTGAAATACCTTCCCCTTGTGTCCTAATAAATAGCGTAAATACTATTGTTATTTGTGTTGAGTTTAATTTCAGTTCGTTACAACGTAGGCAGCCTGTATAATTGGCGAGTGTCAATTATGATGGGTTCCCTGGATTTGTAACGTAGCCCACAACGTTACAAAAATGCGCCACTCTGCTATGCTTTGCTTTGCTATGCCTTGCTTTAGTGTAAATAATAATTAATTGTGTATTGTGTTGTTGCTGTCTTGTAAAAGTAATTGTGTACAGAGTGTCACAAGACTGCGCTGTTGTTTTATATAAAAGGTTGTAAGCATCGTGACGCTAACAAAGATACGTCACTCTGATAATTAAAAATAATTGTTACGTAGTAAAATAGATAACTCTCTGCACTCGTTATCTGATCTATGCACTCAGTCATTGTATTTCATGTAATAGTAATTTTCATAAAATTAATTTCGTAAATAAATTCACCTTATGAATTTATTTTGTACAGGATTGATCATTATCTTGCGTATGATGTAATTTGTTTAAGATACGCAAAATAATACAGACTATCATTGTATGACGCCAATGCAAGTACGTACATGAATTTTAGTGCTTGTCAAACTGTTCAGTCTTTAACAGGTTTATATTGTGACAATTCAAGACCTGTAGTTTCCTGAATATGCCTGCATAGAATGTAAGTGTATGTCTGTCGTCAAGGTAAAAAAAAAATATATATAAACACCTGTGTAAAGTAGACCTGGTTAATTACGTGTAAAGAAATTCGTAACTTAATTTTGTTACCAAAAATTAAAAATAAATTAAAAAAATTAATGGTGGAAAGTAAGACAATTAATTACCAAACTCAGACTGTTATAGCCATAATACACCTGTATCTTGTAAAGCGTGTTTCGTTGAATTAGATTCACCCCTTAGTCCGACTTGCCTCTCCAGTTGAAACCGGTCGAGAAAGATAGGTTGAGCTATTGTTATAGAGAACAATACGTGTGCGTAATCCGCGCGTTCCCACGCATACAACTACCCTGTCATTGTTTACTAAATAAACGAGGGTGACCTACATTCCAGCAAACAGCTGATCGTTGATTTCACATTGAAGTATGTGTGTGGAATTTTTGTCTCTCTCTTAGAAGAGAAATTATTCTCTTGTGAACAATGCAAATGATTTACCCAAGAAAGAACTTGTCTGTGTAATTGTGTATAGTATAGTAGAGCAAGTATTTTCACCGTGTCAACAATTAAATAATATAGTGACTTAAATTTCAAATAAATAATTGACTTAGTTAACCCTCCATTGTTAGATAAAGTGTTAAACCCCATGCCCCAAAACAGTAAACTTTTAAACTAAGAAAAATGAAAACAAAGTAAATAAAGTGTCCTAAATAAATATGGTAATTCAATAGGAAATAATTCTAAGTAAGTTTCTTAAATCTCCCCCAAAGTAAAAAAAAATAAAATAAATAAAAGAAAAAGGTAAGTTTCTTAGAAAGAGACCAAAAGGAAAATAATAATAAGTGAATAATAATTGCTTTAAATAATAAGGCTGAATAAATCTTAATTTAAACTAAATCGTGTAAAGTGTAGCAGTAATTAAAAGGGAAAAGAAAATAATAATAAAAGTATAGTTGAATAGTGTAAACACCCGGTCGTGGCCTGTTCGAGAACAATAAAGAGTGTTAAGAAATGTAATAAGCAGCCACCTTCCCCCTATTGTTATAAAATGGTAGCATCGCTAGACAATGAAAACCTCTCTAGTGAATAATACAATGCGGCCAGTGTTTGACCCCTCGTTGAAAGTAAAGTGTTTGTCCCCTCCTGCATAGTTTGTTTAAGTATTACAGCTGATCATTTAGAGAGAGAATAAGAATTATCTTCGTGAAATTCCGCTTCTCTCAGTAGCGTAAGAAATTAGGATTAGAAATAATCTAAAGTGGAGTATGGGATCCGCTTTAGGTTATATTAGAAGTAATTAAAAAGAATTATACATGTGTAACGTAACATAGTCACAACGGCGCCGACTGAAAAGGGTAATGATGGTGCAGAAAGCTAACTAGTGTAGTTAGAGTGTGCCAAGGTAATCATTAGTGAGTGCTGAAAGCTAACTTGTGTAGTTAGAGTAAGCCGATGTCAGTCGGGCCACGATATTGTGAGTTACGGAAAAGTAGGGAAATTAGTATTAAGAATTAAAATATAAGTTAGCGTTTTAAGTAACGAGATAAAGGGAATTTCACGAATGAGAACAAGAAAAAAGTACATAAATTTCAAGAGAGATAGAGAAAACAAACCGTGTACAAAATTAAACTTCCACACATTGACGCCAAGCATACTCCAAGTCCCCAATTTTGAATTTTCCTTACTAAAATTCCTAATGTGGATTTTAAGCGGCGGAGTATGTGACGATTTAAATGATAATAAAATATTTAATAATAAAAAAAATTAAAAAAGCATTAAGTATTTTTAAATCGCACAATTAAACCTAATACCCCTGTACTAACCCAGAATAAGTATGAGATTTAAATGGCCAAATCTAACTAAACAAGTAATAAAAAAAATCGTATTGTAAAAGGCTAAGAATATCACAGTTAACCCTTTAGTAAATCATCATGCGTTGACCTGTTTAATTCCGGACACAACGTGCTTAGCGAACCGTCTATAACTTAGAAATGTCTGAAAATCGTAATGTAAGTAATTAATAATTTGAAGGCACGAGTAGTAGTTAAAATAATTCCTGTAAATTAAATAAGTATAAATAATTTGTTTCATCTTGTTATAATAATGTAGATTTAAATAAAAGTAGGAACTATATTATCGCGGAGTACTCGCTCCGCTTCGTTGTAATGTACCAGTCGTATCAAGTAAAGAGTTACTATGCCGCCGTCAGACAGTACACACCTCCGAGCGAGAGCTCTTCAGAAATGTGTTAATTAAACTTAAATAGAACGGTTAGCTACCACTACAAAACGTGGGCAGCTAGTATTTCTTAATATATAAGATGTAGAAAAGTTTGTTTAAGAAATGTAATAATTTAAAGAAAAGATTCGCCAGAGACACGACCCAGATGACTACGCCGACTACCAGAATTCCGAAGAGTCACACCCCAGGACGAGGACAGCAAAGCTTATTTTAAAGGTGACTCGATAGCTTGGCTATCGAGAATTAATTACATTTGAGACGTAACTTTATAGATGAAAGAGACTTTTCAAAGACTATAATTTTCTTTAAGCAATAAATGAAACCAAAGAAATGTAAACTGTAGTATTGAAAATCATACGTTGTAACGTTTATATATGGAAATGTTAATTATAATCCCTTTAGTAAATAACACCATTCTTCAAATGGTTAATGTAATCATGCAAGCTCCTAGAGGAGCATAGTATATCTCAGACGTCTTTACAATATTTAAAGTAAACCCGGATCCGAGGTAAAATTACATGATCAATATGATCCCTTGTTATACAGAAAACCCTTTTGAATTTTAGTATAAATAATTATGTTATGGGATCTTTTCAAATAATTTGTTAATAAAGAGATGTCATCTTATTACACATTGAAGTGAGTGCATAAATCAGTGAAATACCTTCCCCTTATGTACTAATAAATAGCGTAAATACTATTGTTATTTGTGTTGAGTTTAATTTCAGTTCGTTACAACGTAGGCAGCCTGTATAATTGGCGAGTGTCAATTATGATGGGTTCCCTGGATTTGTAACGTAGCCCACAACCTTACAGGCTGAAGCAATAAGTGGAAAGAAGTAGTTTCTATGGAAACACTTCATTTCGTAAATGATTTTAAATATATATCTTAGAACATGGAAGTCATGTATAGTTCTCCATTCCGATATTTAATTCCATGTTCCATAAGGAAATGAAAGTATGGTGATGGCAAAAATAATCGTGGTCGAGATTATTGCAGATTCTGATTGTACTACGCTCAAAACATGAAAAAAAGTAATTTTTCGATAAGTGTTTGTGTGTCTGTCTGTCTTTGTGTAGATTTTTTTTCTATGGCAAACGATAACAACCGCAAATACAAACAGAAACAAATAATTTTTTGCATACAGCCCTGATTTGTAGAGAACTCAAGTCCTATTGTTTTTGGTGAAGATCGGTTAAGGGATAGGGGTAGTTTAACGGCAACGTTTTATGTTTTAACAAGGGTATTTTATATGGCATACGATAACAGCCGCAAATTCAAACATAATCAAATAATTTTTTGCATACAACTCTGAATTATAGAGTTCTCAAGACGTATTGTTTTTCGTGAAGATCGGTATGGTGATGGCACAAAAAAATCGTGGTCGAGATTATTGAAGATTTGATTGTACTACCCGCAAAACATGAAAAAAGTCATTTTTCGAAAGGTGTGTGTGTGTGTGTGTGTGTGTGTGTGTGTGTGTGTCCGTCTGTCTATAGATTTTTTTTCTGTGGCAAACGATAACAGCCGAAAATTCAAAAAGAATCAAATATATTTTTGCATACAGCCCTGATTTGTAGAGTACCCAAGACCATTTGTTTTTGGTGATGATCGGTTAAGGGAAAGGGGTAGTTTACCAGCAACGTTTTTTTTGTAATCAAGGGTAATTTTTACTTCCATATTCCTTAAGGAATGGAAGTATGGTGATGGCAAAAAAAATCGTGTTCGAGATTATTGCAGATTCTGATTCTACTACACTCAAAACATGAAAAAAAGTCGTTTTCCGAAAAGTGTCTGTGTGTCTGTCTGTCTGTCTGTGTGTCTGTCTGTAGATTTTTTTTCTATGGCAAACGATAACTGCCGCAAATTCAAACAGAATCAAATAATTTTTTGCATACAGCTCTGATTTGCAGAGTACTCGCGACCTATTGTTTTTGGTGAAGATCGGTTGAGGGAAAGGGGTAGTTTACCTGCAACGGTTTTTTTTTAGCAAGGGTAATTTTGTTTGTTTGGCAAACGATAACAGCCGCAAATTCAAACAGAATCAAATAATGTTTCGCATACAGCCCTGAATTGTAGAGTTCTCAAGATCTGTTGATTTTAGTGAAGATCGGTTAAGGGAAAGGGGTAGTTTACCTGTAACGTTTTATGTTTTAACAAGGGTATTTCCTATGGCAAACGATAACAGCCGCAAATTCAAACAGAATCAAAAGGTTATTTGCATACAGCCCTAAATTGTAGAGTTCTCAAGACCTGTTGTTTTTGGTGAAAATCGGTTGAGGGAAAGGGGTAGTTTACCTGCAACGTTTTTTTAACAAGGGTATTTTTTTCTATGGCAAACGATAACTGCCGCAAATTCAAACAGAATCAAATAACTTTTTGCATACAGCCCTGATTTGTAGAGTACTCACGACCTATTGTTTTTGGTGAAGATCGGTTGACGGAAAGGGGTAGTTTACCTGCAACGGTTTTTTTTTATCAAGGGAAATTTTTTGCCAAACGATAACAGCCGCAAATTCAAACAGAATCAAATAATGTTTCGCATACAGCCCTGAATTGTAGAGTTCTCAAGATCTGTTGATTTTGGTGAAGATCGGTTAATGGAAAGGGGTAGTTTACCTGTAACGTTTTCTGTTTTAACAAGGGTATTTCCTATGGCAAACGATAACAGCCGTAAATTCAAACAGAATCAAAAGATTATTTGCATACAGCCCTAAATTGTAGAGTTCTCAAGACCTATTGTTTTTGGTGAAGATCGGTTAAGGGAAAGGGGTAGTTTACCTACAACGTTTTTTTAACAAGGTTATTTTCTATGGCAAACGATAACAGCCGCAAATTCAAACATAATCAAATAATTTTCTGCATACAGCCCTGGTTTGTAGAGTACTCAAGACCTTTTGTTTTTGGTGAAGATCGGTTGAGGGGAAGGGGTAGTTTACCTGCAACGTTTGTTATAAAGCGTATTTTCTATGGCAAACGATAACTGCCGCAAGTTCAAACAGAATCAAATAATTTTTTGCATACATAAGTGAATTGTAGAGGACTCAAGGCCATTAGATTTTGGTGAAGATCGGTTAAGGGGAAGGGGTAGTTTACCGGCAACCTTTTACGTTTTAACAAGAGTAAAGTACTTGAAAATTCATTTAAACTTTTTCAAACAATGGTAATTGTTAAAATAAAATAATTTTGTTGCCAGGCAATAAAATTATAATTTTTTCATTTTAATGTAAATTATGTATATATTAGAAAATATATCGTGCTTGGCAGGCAAGCATATTTCAGATTATAAGTCTTAGAATATGGAAGTCATGTATGGTTCTCCATACCGATATTTACTTCCATGTTCCATAAGGAAATGGAAGTATAGTGATGGCATACTTGCGTAGAATTATTTTCTATGGCAAACGATAACAGCCGCAACTTCAAACAGAATCAAATAATTTTTGCATACAGTCCTGAATTGCAGAGTTCTCAAGACCTATTGGTTTTTGTGAAGATCGGTTTAGGGAAAGGGGCATTTTACCAGCAAAGTTTTTTGTTTTAACACAAGTAATTTTTTCTATGACGAATAATAACTGACGTAAATTCAATCACATTCAAATAATGTTTTGCATACCTTCCTGAGCTATAGAGAACCCAATGTCTGTTGATTTTGGTGAAGATCGGTTAAGGGGAAGGGGTAGTTTACCGGCAACATTTTATGTTTTAACATTGGTAATTTTTTCTATGACGAACGATAACTGCCATAAATTCAATGAGAATCAAATAATTGTTTGCATACTTTCCTGACTTGTAAAGAACTGAAAGCCTATTGATTTCGGTGAAGATCGGTTAAGGGAAAGGGGTAGTTTATCGGCCACATTTTATGTTTTAACAAGACTAATTGTTTCTATGACGAACGATAACTGCCGCACATTCAAACAGAATCAAATAATGTTTTGCATGCCTCCCTGAATTATAGATGACTCAAGACCTATTGATTTTGTTGAACACCAGTTAAGTGAATGGTGTAGTTTATCAGCAACATTTTATGTTTTAACAAGGGTATTTTTACTTCCATATTCCTTAAGGAATGGAAGTATGGTGATGGCAAAAAAAATCGTGTTCGAGATTATTGCAGATTCTGATTCTACTACACTCAAAACATGAAAAAAAGTCGTTTTCCGAAAAGTGTCTGTGTGTCTGTCTGTCTGTCTGTCTGTCTGTGTGTCTGTGTGTCTGTCTGTAGATTTTTTTTCTATGGCAAACGATAACTGCCGCAAATTCAAACAGAATCAAATAATTTTTTGCATACAGCCCGGTTTTGCAGAGTTCTCGCGACCTATTGTTTTTGGTGAAGATCGGTTGAGGGAAAGGGGTAGTTTACCTGCAACGGTTTTTTTTTAGCAAGGGAAATTTTGTTTGTTTGGCAAACGATAACAGCCGCAAATTCAAACAGAATCAAATAATGTTTCGCATACAGCCCTGAATTGTAGAGTTCTCAAGACCTATTGTTTTTGGTGAAGATCGGTTAAGGGAAAGGGGTAGTTTACCTGTAACGTTTTATGTTTTAACAAGGGTATTTCCTATGGCAAACGATAACAGCCGCAAATTCAAACAGAATGAAAAGATTATTTGCATACAGCCCTAAATTGTAGAGTTCTCAATACCTTTTGTTTTTGGTGAAGATCGGTTAAGGGAAAGTGGTAGTTTACCTACAACGTTTATTTAACAAGGGTATTTTCTATGGCAAACGATAACAGCCGCAAATTCAAACAGAATCAAATAATTTTCTGCATACAGCCCTGATTTGTAGAGTACTCAAGACCTATTGTTTTTGGTGAAGATCGGTTGAGGGGAAGGGGTAGTTTACCAGCAACGTTTTTTATCATGCGTATTTTCTATGGCAAACGACAACTGCCGCAAATTCAAACAGAATCAAATAATTTTTTGCATACAGCCCTGATTTGTAGAGTACTCGCGACCTATTGTTTTTGGTGAAGATCGGTTGAGGGGAAGGGGTAGTTTACCTGCAACGGTTTTTTTTATCAAGGGAAATTTTTTTTTTTTTGGCAAACGATAACAGCCGCAAATTCAAACAGAATCAAATAATGTTTCGCATACAGCCCTGAATTGTAGATTTCTCAAGACCTATTGTTTTTGGTGAAGATCGGTTGAGGGAAAGGGGTAGTTTACCTGCAACGTTTTTTTAACAAGGGTATTTTATATGGCAAACGATAACAGCCGCAAATTCAAACAGAATCAAATAATGTTTTGCATACAGTCCTGATTTGTAGAGTACTCAAGACCTATTGTTTTTGGTGAAGATCGGTTAAGGGGAAGGGGTAGTTTACCTGCAACCTTTTACGTTTTATTTTCTATGGCAAACGATAACAGCCGCAAATTCAAACAGAATCAAATAATGTTTTGCATACAGCCCTGATTTGTAGAGTACTCAAGACCTATTGTTTTTGGTGAAGATCGGTTAAGGGGAAGGGGTAGTTTACCTGCAACGTTTTTTTATCAAGCGTATTTTCTATGGCAAACGATAACAGCCGCAAATTCAAACAGAATCAAATAATGTTTTGCATACGTCCCTGAATTGTAGAGGTCTCAATGACTTTCGATTTTGGTGAAGATCGGTTAAGGGGAAGGGGTAGTTTACCTGCAACCTTTTACGTTTTAACAAGAGTAAAGTACTTGAAAATTTATTTAAACTTTTTGAAACAATGGTAATTGTTAAAAATAAAATAATTTTGTTGCCAGGCAATAAAATTATAATTTTTTCATTTTAATGTAATATAATATTTTTCATTTAATACAGCAATAAAAAGGCAGGTAAGACACAGCCTGGCTGTTTGGCTGAAAATGATTTTAAATATAAATCTTAGAATATGGAAGTCATGTATGGTTCTCCATACCGATATTTAATATGATGAACGATAACTGCCGTATATTCAAAGAGAATCAAATAATTTTTTGCATACTTTCCTGCATTATAAGCAGCTGAAGGCCCGTTGATTTTGGTGAAGATCGGTGAAGGGAAAGGGGTAGTTTACCTGCCACCTTAATGTTTTATCAAGATTAACCCGTTGATTTTGGTGAAGATCGGTGAAGGGAAAGGGGTAGTTTACCTGCCACCTTAATGTTTTAACAAGAGTAATTGTTTATATGGCGAACGATAACAGCCGCACATTCAAAGATAATCAAATAATGTTTTGCATCCATCCCCGAATTGTAGAGGACTCAATACCTATTGATTTTGGTGAAGATCAGTTAAGAGAAAGGGGTAGTTTACCAGCCACGTTTTATGTGATAACAAGGGTAAATTTTTCTATGACGAACGATAACTGCATTAAATTCAAACCCAATCAAATAAGTTTTTGTATACAATCTAAATTGTAGAGAACTCAAGGCCTGTTGACTTTGGTGAATATCGGTTAAGGGAAATGGGTAGTTTACCTGCCACTTTTAATGTTTTAACAAGGGTATTTTCTATGGCAAACGATAACAGCCGCAAATTCAAGCAGAATCAAATGATTATTTGCATGCAGTCCTGATTTGTAGAGTACTCAAGACCTATTGTTTTTGGTTAAGATCGGTTACGGGAAAGGGGTAGTTTACCAGCAACGGTTTTTTATCAACGGTAATTTTTTCTATGGCAAACGAGAACAGCCGCAAATTCAAACAGAATCAAATGATGTTTCGCATACAGCTCTGTATTGTAGAGTTCTCAATACCTATTGGTGTTGGTGAAGATCGGTTAAGGGAAAGGGGTAGTTTACCAGCAACATTTTATGTTTAAACAAGGGTAATTTTTTATATGACGATCGATAACGGCCGTAAATTCAAACAGAATCAACTACGTTTTTGCACACCTTTTTGAACTAATGATAACTCAAGGTCTGTTGATTTTGTTGAAGATCGGTTAAGGGAAAGGGGTAGTTTTCAGCAACGAGATTTATGTTTTAAGATGGGTAATTTTTTTATGACGAACGATAACTGCCGAACATTCAAAGAGAATCAAATAATTTTTTGCAGACTTTCCTGTATTGTAGAGAGCTCAAGGTCTGTTGATTTTGGTGAAGATCGGTTAAGGGAAAGGGGTAGTTTACCTGCAACATTTTATGTTGTAACAAGAGAAATGTTTCCATGACGAACTATAACTGCCGCACATTCAAACAGAATCAAATATTTTTTTGCATGGATCCCTGAATTATAGAGTACTGAAGGTCTATTGACTTTGGAGAAGATCGGTTAAGAGAAAGAGGTAGTTTACCTGAAACATTTTATGATTTAACAAGAGTAAAGTACTTAATTTTTATAAATAAAGTCCTGATAAGAAGCTCATAATAATCCATTGTAGAAACGTAGATGAAAAATCTATAAATGAAGAGGTTAGGTGAACGGGGTGGGGATAATGTTCTATTATTAAAAATTATAGTTGAAAGTGGAGGGGAGAAATTTTTATATGTGTACTACGTAATCGGCAACGAAGAAGTAGTTTTTTGTTAAAATTGCTTCCCGGGCTGTTTAGCCGTAGTCCAATGTTTTCTGCAAAAACCAGACGTTTCAGCAGTGCCGTCGACTACCATCATCAGTGAAAATCGAGTGCGATAACGTGTGGTGGTATACGTTAGTGACCACAGTACTGTGGTTAAACATTTAAACATTACCAGCAACGTTTTATGTTTAAACAAGGGTAATGTTGTCTATGACGAACGATAACTGCCGCACATTCAAACAGAATCAAATAATGTTTTGCATGCATCCCATAATTGTAGAGGACTCAAGATTTGTTGATTTTGGTGAACATCAGTTAAGAGAAAGGGATAGTTTACCAGCAACGTTTTATGTGATAACAAGGTTAATTTATTCTATGGCTAATAATTTTTTGCATACAGCCCTGATTTTTAGAGTACTCAAGACCTATTGTTTTTGGTGAAGATCGGTTAAGGGAAAGGGGTAGTTTACCAGCAACGGTTTTTTATCAACGGTAATTTTTTCTATGGCAACGATAACAGCCGCAAATTCAAACAGAATCAAATTATGTTTCGCATACAGCCCTGTATTGTAGAGTTCTCAATACTTATTTGTGTTGGTGAAGATCGGTTAAGGGAAAGGGGAAGTTTACCAGCAACATTTTATGTTTTAACAAGGGTAATTTTTTATATGACGAAAGATAACGGCCGTAAATTCGAACAGAATCAACTACGTTTTTGCACAGCTTTTTGAACTAATGATAACTCAAGGTCTGTTGATTTTGTTGAAGATCGGTTAAGGGAAAGGGGTAGTTTATCTGCAACATTTTATGTTTTAACAAGCGTAATTTTTAATATGATGAACGATAACTGCCGTATATTCAAAGAGAATCAAATAATTTTTTGCATACTTTCCTGCATTATAAGCAGCTGAAGGCCCGTTGATTTTGGTGAAGATCAGTTAAGAGAAAGGGGTAGTTTACCAGCCACGTTTTATGTGATAACAAGGGTAAATTTTTCTATGACGAACGATAACTGCCGTAAATTGAAACAAAATCAAATAAGTTTTTGTATACAATCTAAATTGTAGAGAACTCAAGGCCTGTTGATTTTGGTGAATATCGGTTAAGGGAAATGGGTAGTTTACCAGCCACTTTCAATGTTTTAACAAGGGTATTTTCTATGGCAAACGATAACAGCCGCAAATTCAAACAGAATCAAATGATTATTTGCATTCAGTCCTGATTTGTAGAGTACTCAAGACCTATGGTTTTTGGTGAAGATCGGTTATGGGAAAGGGGTAGTTTACCAGCAATGGTTTTTTATCAACGGTAATCTTTCTATGGCAAACGATAAGAGCCGCAAATTCAAACAGAATCAAATGATGTTTCGCATACAGCTCTGTATTGTAGAGTTCTCAATACCTTTTGGTGTTGGTGAAGATCGGTTAAGGGAAAGGGGTAGTTTACCGGCAACATTTTATGTTTTAACAAGGGTAATTTTTTATATGACGAACGATAACGGCCGTAAATTCAAACAGAATCAACTACGTTTTTGCACACCTTTTTGAACTAATGATAACTCAAGGTCTGTTGATTTTGTTGAAGATCGGTTAAGGGAAAGGGGTAGTTTTCAACAACGAGATTTATGTTTTAAGAAGGGTAATTTTTTTATGACGAACGATAACTGCCGAAAATTCAAAGAGAATCGAATAATTTGTGGCACACTTTCCTGTATTGTAGAGAGCTCAAATTCTGTTGATTTTGGTGAAGATCGGTTAAGGGAAAGGGGTAGTTTACCAGCAACATTTTATGTTGTAACAAGAGAAATGTTTCCATGACGAACGATAACTGCCGCACATTCAAACAGAATCAAATATTTTTTTGCATGCATCCCTGAATTATAGAGTACTGAAGGTCTATTGATTTTGGAGAAGATCGGTTAAGAGAAAGAGGTAGTTTACCAGAAACATTTTATGATTTAACAAGAGTAAAGTACTTAATTTTTATAAATAAAGTCCTGATAAGAAGCTCATAATAATCCAATGTAGAAACGTAGATGAAATATCTATAAATGAAGAGGTTAGGTGAACGGGGTGGGGATAATGTTCTATTATTAAAAATTATAGTTGAAGGTGGAGGGGAGAAATTTTTATATGTGTAATCGGCAAAATCCCATACTTTTTTGCATACATCCCTAATTGTAGAGAACTCAAGGCGTGTTGATTGTGGTGAAGATCGGTTAAGGGAAAGGCGTAGTTTACCTGCAATATTTTATGTTGTAACAAGAGAAATATTTTCATGACGAACGACAACTGCCATAAATTCAAACAGAATCAAATGATTTTTTACATTATGTGCCTGAGTTGTAGAAGACTCAAGACCTATTGATTTTGGGAAAGATCGGTTACGGGGAAAAGGTAGTTTACCTGAAACATTTTTTTTTGTAACAATAGTAACGTAATTAATTTTGATAAATAAAGTAAACTGATAATAAGATCTTAATAATCCACTGTAGAAACGTAGATGAAATATCTATAAATGAAGAGGCTATTTGAACGGGGAGGGGGTAATGTTCTATAAAAGAAAATTACAGTTGAAGGGGGAGGGGATAATTTTTATGTGTACTACATTATCGGCAACAAAGTAGTAGTTTGTTGTTAAAATTCCTTCCTGAGCTGTTTGGCCGTAGTCCAAAGTTTTCTGCAAAACCAGATGTTTCGGCAGTGCCGTCGACTGCCATCATCAGTGAAAATCGAATGCGATAACATGTGGTGGTATACGTTAGTGACCACAGTACTGTGGTTAAGGCTGAAGCAATATGTGGAAAGAAGTAGTATCTTTGGAAACATTTAATTTCGTAAATGATTTTAAATAAACATTTTAGAACATCGGAGTCATGTATGGTTATCCACACCGATATTTTTCTATGGCAAACGATAACTGCCGCAAACTCAAACAAAATCAAATAATATTTCGCATACAGCCCTGAACTGTAAAGTTTTCAAGACCTTTTGTTTTTGGTGAAGATCGGTTAAAGGAAAGGGGTAGTGTACCTGCAACGTTTTATGTTTTAACAAGACTAATTGTTTCTATGACGAACGATAACTGCCGCACATTCAAACACAATCAAATAATGATTCGCATGCATCCTTGAATTGTAGAGGACTTAAGACCTATTGATTTTGTTGTAGATCATTTAAGTGAATGGTGTAGTTTACCTGCAACGATTTATGTGATAAGAAGGGTAATTTCTTCTATGACGAACGATAACTGCCGTAAATTCAAACATAATAAAATAATGTTTTGCATACTTCCCTACATTGTAGAGAACTCAAGGCCTGTTGATTTTGGTGAAGATCGGTTAAGAGAAAATGGTAGTTTACCTGCAACTTTTTATGTTTTAACAAGGGTAATTTTTTATATGATGAACGATAACTGCCGTAAATTCAAAGAGAATCAAATAATTTTTGCTTACGTTCCAGAATTATAAACAGCTGAAGGCCTATTGATTTTGGTGAAGATCGGTTAAGGGAAAGGGGCAGTTTATCTGCCACCTTTAATGTTTTAACAAGAGTAATTGTTTCTATGACGAATGATAACTGCCGTAAATTCAAACACAATCAAATAAGTTTTTACATACAATCTAAATTGTAGAGAATTCAAGGCCTGTTGATTTTGGTGAATATCGGTTAAGGGAAAGGGGTAGTTTACCTGCCAACTTTAATGTTTTAACAAGGGTATTTTCTATGGCAAACGATAACAGCCGCAAATTCAAACAGAATCAAATGATTATTTGCATACAGCCCTAAATTGTAGAGTTCTCAAGATCTATTGTTTTTGGTGAAGATCGGTTAAGGGAAAGGGGTAGTTTACCTGCAACGTTTTATGTTTTAACAAAGGTATTTTCTATGGCAAACGATAAGAGCGGCAACTTCAAACAGAATCAAATAATTTTTTGCATACAGCCCTGATTTGTAGAGTACTCAAGACCTATTGTTTTTGGTGAAGATCTGTTAAGGGAAAGGGGAAGTTTACAAGCAACGGTTTTTTATCAAGGGTAATTTCTTTCTATGGCAAACGATAACAGCCGCAAATTCAAACAGAATCAAATGATGTTTTGCATACAGCCCTGTAATGTAGAGTTCTCAATACCTATTGGTGTTGGGGAAGATCGATTAAGGGAAAGGGGTAGTTTACCTGCAACGTTTTATGTTTTAACAAAGGTATTTTCTATGGCAAACGATAAGAGCGGCAACTTCAAACAGAATCAAATAATTTTTTGCATACAGCCCTGATTTGTAGAGTACTCAAGACCTATTGTTTTTGGTGAAGATCTGTTAAGGGAAAGGGGAAGTTTACAAGCAACGGTTTTTTATCAAGGGTAATTTCTTTCTATGGCAAACGATAACAGCCTAAAATTCAAACAGAATCAAATGATGTTTTGCATACAGCCCTGTAATGTAGAGTTCTCAATACCTATTGGTGTTGGTGAAGATCGATTAAGGGAAAGGGGTAGTTTACCGGCAACATTTTATGTTTTAACAAGGGTAATTTTTTATATGACGAACGATAACGGCCGTAAATTCAAACAGAATCAACTACGTTTTTGCACACCTTTTTGAACTAATGATAACTCAAGGTCTGTTGATTTTGTTGAAGATCGGTTAAGGGAAAGGGGTAGTTTTCAACAACGAGATTTATGTTTTAAGAAGGGTAATTTTTTTATGACGAACGATAACTGCCGAAAATTCAAAGAGAATCGAATAATTTGTGGCACACTTTCCTGTATTGTAGAGAGCTCAAATTCTGTTGATTTTGGTGAAGATCGGTTAAGGGAAAGGGGTAGTTTACCAGCAACATTTTATGTTGTAACAAGAGAAATGTTTCCATGACGAACGATAACTGCCGCACATTCAAACAGAATCAAATATTTTTTTGCATGCATCCCTGAATTATAGAGTACTGAAGGTCTATTGATTTTGGAGAAGATCGGTTAAGAGAAAGAGGTAGTTTACCAGAAACATTTTATGATCTAACAAGAGTAAAGTACTTAATTTTTATAAATAAAGTATCCTGATAAGAAGCTCATAATAATCCATTGTAGAAAAGTAGATGAAATATCTATAAATGAAGAGGTTAGGTGAACGGGGTGGGGATAATGTTCTATTATTAAAAATTATAGTTGAAGGTGGAGGGGAGAATTTTTTATATGTGTACTATGTAATCGGCAACAAAGAAGTAGTTTTTTGTTAAAATTGCTTCCCGGGTTGTTTAGCCGTAGTCCAATGTTTTCTGCAATACCAGACTTTTCGGCAGTGCCATCGACTGCCATCTTCAGTGAAAATCGAGTGCGAAAACGTGAGGTGGTATTCGTTAGTGACCACAGTACTGTGGTTAATGCCGAAGCAATAAGTAGAAAGACGTAGTTTCTATGGAAATATTTCATTTCGAATATGTTTTAAATATAAATCTTAGAACATGGAAGTCATGTATAGTTCTCCATACCGATATTTCGAAAAGTGTCTTTAAATTTTTGTTCTATGGCAAATAATAACAGCCGCAAATTCAAACAGAATCAAATAATTTTTTTGCAAACAACCCTGATTTGTAGAGTACTCAAGACCTATTGTTTTTGGTGCAGATCGGTTAAGGAAAAGGGGTAGTTTACCTGCAAATTTTTTTTTTAATCAAGGGTAATTTTTACTTCCATTTTCCATAAGGAAATGGAAGTATGGTGATGGCAAAAAACATCGTGTTCGAGATTATTGCAGATTCTGATTTTACTACCCTCAAAACATGAAAAAGTGATTTTTTCGAAAAGTGTCTGTGTGTCTGTTTGTGTGTGTGTCTGTCTGTCTCCAGATTTTTTTCTATGGCAAACGAACACCCGCAAATGCAAACAGAATCAAATAATTTTTTGCATACAACTCTGATTTGTAGAGTACTAACCTGTTGATTTTGGTGAAGATTGATTAAGGGAAAGGGGTAGTTCACCTGCAACGTTTTATGTTTTAACAAGGGTAATGTTCTCTATGACAAACGATAACTGCCGCACATTCAAACAGAATTAAATGATGTTTTGCATGCATCCCATAATTGTTGAGGACTCAAGATCTATTGATTTTGGTGAAGATCAGTTAAAAGAAAGGGATACTTTACCTGCAACGTTTTATGTGATAACAAGCAGTGCTGGATTAACCATATAGCAGGAGTAGCAAATGCTACGGGCCCCACGCCCAGGCAGAATAAAAATCAGAATTCTTATTAAGCACCATACGCACCTTCGGCGCACCACAGTCTCCTTCGCCATACTTGCAAAACGCATAAACGCTTAAACGATAAAAAACAAATTTTGTGAAAAATCGAATAAAGTATCTGAATAATTGTTTTAGAGATTTTTTTATATCGGAATCTGAAAACCGCACCACAAAACTCCTATAAGTTAAATGAAATTATTCTTAAATTGCTCGTGTGTTGACTAAATGGCAAGCATTTAAATATACTCTCTAAAAATTGTGCATTTGAGCGTTAAAGAGTTAATTTATACAAAAGGCGAAATAAATACATTAGAAAATTTCATTCATTTATGAAGATTAGAGAATTATATTAATCGCATTAAAAGCATTCGAATTCTTTTATTTTTTATATTTAGTATATTTACAATTTGAATTCGCGCTCTACTGCAAGGTAATTTTGTGCTATGCACTTTGCGCCCTAGGTGTCTCTAGCTGTCAAACAATCATAGACCGTGAGCATAGCGCCATGTGAAACCAACCCTGGTCGTAACGTAACCTCAAAACTAGTAGTAATATTTTCATTTCATATCGAGTTGTAGTATTGCAATTGCAATGACCTATTATTGAAAAAATTGTATAGGCCTACTGTTTAACTGGTTGAGTTATTTTACTGTTATTACGTTGAGCTAAATCAGTACGAATATTTTGTAAAATAATTGAAGTAACTTTGCAGACACCTAAAAGGTAAAGACAACCTTCACATATTGTTTTATATGAAACATTTATTTTATCTCTACTTATTATTTAATTTGTTGATATTTAACATGTTTATTTTACTAATTAAATATCAGTTAGTTCTTACGAAAGCACTGAAAGATGAAGGTTCAAAACTCCCGATTTTGAAAAGACTGTCAGACACCAGGTGGTCTGCCCGAGCTGATGCGACGAAGGCACTTTTCTGCGGTTTTACCACTATCAAAGACGTTTTGGATGGCATATCTAATAATATGGATCAAAAGGTAGAGTGTCGAAATCAGGCGTACGGACTAGTTTCGAAGATGAATAAGCTGGAAACGGGAATAATGACTACTTTGTTGAACGAAATGCTAGAACGCTTGCAAGCGACTAGCGCTTTGTTGCAGTCACCTAATCAAAACCTTAACACGGGATATGCCCTTTATGAATCGTTACACGGGTACGTTCAAGCAATGCGGTTATATTTTCAGATATTGAGGCAAAAGCCAAAATCCTGACTGGCTGTGAAGAATATCAGCAACAAACTTCGAGACAACGCAAGCGAAACACTAAGTACGACTATTTCAGCGGCTGTACTACGCTCGATCAAGTTGTAGAAAATCAAACGCCTAAACAAAAATTTGAAAATCAGGTGTTTATTGTGATAATTGATAATATACTGTCTGCCTTAGCTAAACGCATGGAAGCGTACCATCAAGTGACTGGTCTATTTGGAATACTTCGGCAGTTAAAATCTCTTACACCAGAAGAGATCTTGAAAAGAACTCTAAATATCGTCAGTGCTTACCAAGACGATTTGGAAGAAAGCCTAGGCGACGAACTTGTGCAGTTCGCCGAACTACTTAAAACAGAAGTGGCTGCTGCTATTGACAACAAAAAGCATGAGGCTCTGGAACTACAATTTTATAGACTTATAATGGAAAATAAATTAGAGTCGTGTTTCCCCAATGTGGAAATACTCTTACGCATTTACTTGTCTTTAATGATTACTAACTGCAGCGGAGAACGTTCTTTTATCGAAATTAAAACGTATAAAAAATTAGTTAAGGAACACGATGGGACAAGATCGTCTAAATAATCTCACCTTAATAAACATTGAATGTGATTTACTTAGAGAAATTGATTTGTCTAGTATTATCTATAAATTTGCACACATTAAATCGAGAAAAGTTTGTTTGTAAAAGTGGTGTTTTATTTTACATCCTAAATCCATTGGCGCACCCAGGGGTGTCCAACGGGTCTGGACCCCCTCTCCAGGAAAAAGAAAATTATATATATATATTTTTGTAATTTTTTAGGTGCTTCTACTTATACATTTTGTCATCTATTTTGACTTTTTGCTTGTTTGGTGTTTAGTAATTTTGCAAGGTTGCCTTTCTGTCTGTTTGGAAATTCAAAAGTCTTGTATTCATAATTTTTGATATTTTTTTCATGATTTGATAAATCAAAACTTTCTTTATTTAAAATTGTACGTTCAAAATGTATACTATTCCTAATTTTTAGCTATCAAAATTTTTGACCAAACCCCCCTGGAGAAAGAAAATTATATATATATATATATATATTACATTTAATATTTATAAATAAATTTACTTCAAGATATACCTTTTTTCCTTATTAGGAACATGTTTCGGGTACTATCTTGTACCCATCCTCAGCCTTCCGGTTTTTTTGTCTGGTGAAGTACATATGTGTTATTGGTTGACTATTATTATTGTGGTTTCCTGTTGGCTTCTGGTATTTCAAATTGGTTTTATTGTGTGTGATTGTGGTGTATGTGTTAGTTTTTTGTGTATTTTCAACGTTGAGTGCTTTGAATATTGTGTCATGTTTTGTATTGATTTGTATTTGTTCAGGTATTAGTTTGTTTTCTGTTTCATGTTTGTATATTTGTAAATATTCCCAAATGTTCATTATGGTGCCTTTGTGTGGTATATGTTTTATTAGTGTTACATTGGTTATGTCTGGGAATTCATGTCCTGTGTTTATTGCATGTGTGGCTAAATTGGATTTATATATTTCTGGTTTTTTGTATGCATTTAGGTGTTCAAAATAACGTTTTTTCAGCTGTTTTTTTTTGTTTGTCCTATGTAACATTTATTGCAATCTTGGCATTCAATTTTGTATATACCGTTAGTTGTTGTATTATCTTTGTTGTGTGAGCTATTTAGATTTTGTAATTTATTTTTATTAGTTTTGTATGCTATTTTTATATCTGTGTTTTTAAATAGTTTTGTTAGTTTTGTCATTTTACTATTTATATATGTGAATGTGGCCCATTTTTTGTTGTTGTTATTATTTATGTGTTGTTCACTTTGATTAATTCTTAATTGTTCAGTTTTTATTTTGTATTTGATTTTATTTTCTATTTTGATCATAGTATTTTTATTGTATCCATTTTCATAACCAATTTGGTATATTATATTTCTTTCTTTGTCAGTTTCTTGTTTGTTTAGGGGAATTTTGTACATTCTGTTAAATAGCGAATAAAATGCTGCCATTTTATGTTGTGGTGGGTGGTCAGAATGGTTAGGTATAACGATGTTAGTGGAAGCTGGTTTTCTATATATTGCATATTGTATGTGGTTGTTGTATCTTGTGATAGTTATGTCTAAATAGTTGATTTTGTTATGTTTTTCTTTTTCTTCTGTGAATTGTATTTTGGGATGTATGTTATTGATTTGTTTCAGTATGTTCTCTGCATTTGCGTTTTTGTTATTTGAAAAATATAGCCCATCATCTACATATCTTATCCATATGCCATTTGGGTCATGTGATTTTATGATATTTTGTATTTTGGTGTCTATGTGTTGTAGGAATATTTCTGCTATTATGCTTGATAATGGTGATCCCATTGCTAAACCTTCTTTCTGTTGATAAATTTTGCTATTAAATTCAAAGTAATTTTGCTTTAGTATTACTTGGAGGCTATTTTTTATTTCGGTTATATATTGTTTGTTTTCATTTTGTTCTTTAAGTTTGTTTATTATTATGTCAATTGTTTCTTCTACTGGGATGTTGGTGTACATGTTTGTGTCATATGATGTGAAAAATGTATTTTCATTTATATTTATTATTTTTAGTTTGTCTATTAATTCGTATGTATTTTTTATGTTATGATGGTTATTTGTTAGATGGTTACTTTTTAGTTTTTGTGCTATTATTTTTGCTATTTTGTATGTAGGAGCTTTTTTGAAATTGATTAATGGATGTATTGGGTTGTGTAATTTGTGTATTTTTATTAGGCTATTCATTTTAGGTGGTTCTGGATTATTATTTATATATATTACAACGATACAACGTTGCAAATATAAATTTATTTGTGTTTGCGGAGCCCCACAATCTGGGACGCCATATTATACAACGTATTTATGTGTACAAATTTATATGTAATTTAATTTGTATAGCCCCACGTTCTTTGGGAGCCATATTATGCAACGATACAACGTTGTAAATATAATATAATTTACATTTGTGATGCTCCACGTTGGAAGTGATAATTAATATGCAACAATACGATATACATAAAATAGGCGTGACTGGTCTCACGTTCAAGATTGACAAATTATGTAACAACATAGCATTTAAATTGGGTTTCAGGTGTATCTGCAATAAGAACTCTATGTAACTTGTAACGGTATTTCAAATTTATTTGATATTAATAAAATTGTGCACCTAGCACTTACTTCGACTTAAAACATTTGTTATTATGCTGTAAGGCTTATGCTATATACATCCTTACTGACTAAATATTCTATTCTACTAATTATTGTATTAAAGAAAAATCTCACATTTCCAGACTACTCAGTCAATTAATGTGTTTCAAAATATCAATATTTAACTATCTTTTTATATATTGTAATGTACTCAAAATATTAATAGTTATTGAATTTATCTTTTGTTTCTCAGTACTGATTTATATCAAACACTAATTGTTTTCATTTAAATTCTTTGTATTCGTTTTATTTCAATACTAATTTGAGCTCTTGTTACGTTAATCGTATTTCTAAAACATCTGTGACTTTAATTCTACTTTAAAATAAACATTGGCTCTTACTTTTAAATAAAACAAGAATGTCTTTAATTGTCTTTGAGTTCATTGTTCGATTAAGAGATAAATAAGTTGTTTATCACCTTATTGTCGTCAATCATACTCGATCATTTGGTCCATCTGTAGTCGTCCTCGTCTCTCACTCTCGCTCCTCTTGTCCAGCGTCGACTCGCTCTTCTGCCCAGCGTCGACTCTCCTCTTGTCCAGCGTCGACTCGCCTCTTGTCCAGCATCGACTCGCCTCTTGTCCAGCGTCGACTCGCTCTTCTGTCCAGCGTCGCATCACACTCTGGAACTTCTCCTCGTGCTGTTTCTGACGCAATGGATCTTCTTATGTGGATCTTCTTATATAATTTTGTTATTATTTAAAAACAGTTTGTTTGACAATCGAGTTACATAACTGTATGTAACTGGAAGGGTGAAATTATTTACAAAAATTTTAAATATTCTGTGTGGACGGGCAGAAGCTCCCGCTGCACCGTGGATGATTTAAGAAAGAGAACCACTGTAGCTTGTGTGTCCTATTTATACCCATGTCTTGGTCGACACCTGCAGTGGTACGAAATCGACATGTCAGAAACTGTCTCTGGATTCAGTTCCCCCACTCTTTGTCAATTTCGCTATTTCTTATATTTCTGCGAATTGCAGAGTCCTGTAAGTATATTCTTATACTTATCTTATAACTATTTTTACAACACATGTTCACTGTAATTTTGGACATTGCAACTTAACCCTTTCGATTTGTACACAGTTATTTCACTATTACACTCGTACGGTGTGGCACTTTCACATGGTTTTCGTACACAATATTTAGTAAATTTTCTTACATTTTATTGTGTTTTCGGATTTTACTCTTTAATTATAGTTTATGAATAATTACGGAAAAACAGTAATTATGCAATTATTCATCTTGGGGTGGTAAACTCGCCTGCATAGACCTGCGTTCACACACACTAGCAAAATACTGGTGTACACACTTTCAGTTACATTTGTGTGTGTGTGCACGTCGATTCAGGTCGAAACACCTGTTCATATTTTTGTCTGAGCCAAGCTTGCAATCCCTGACATGCTTATTTCTAATACATTATTAATTATTTACAGTTTATTAGGTATATTTAAATTTTTATATTCAATGCTCAGTACATCACTTATTTGTACTGTCGCAATATGTCTGTGTTTTTATTGTTGAAAATGTTTTTAGTTGTTTTTATTAGTTTTATTGTTTGTTTAAGATAGTTTTCTGTTGGGTTTTTATCTAGTTGTACGCATTTATTATTGTTGATGAAGTCTTCGGTTTTTTTGATGTAGTCTGCTTTATCAATGATTACTGTTGCTTGACTTTTGTCTGCTTTAGTTATTATTAAATTATTGTTCTTTACTTTATTTTTAATTTCTTTTATTGTTTTTCTTTTGTTTATCTTTGTTTTTCATTCCGCTAGTGATTATTTTTTTAATTATATGTGTTGCTAAGGTTAATGGTTCGAGGGTAAAATGTGTGTTTATTTTTGTTTTTTTGTTCTTGATTTTTGTTAAATACGAATTTAACAAAAAAGAAACAGAATATTTAAATAATATGTCAAAAACTAACATAACTCAAAATGCAAACAAAAATCTAGAAAATTTAATAGTAGAAACAGAATTTGCCATTAACCTAATAAAAGACAATATACAAGAAGAAAAAAGAACAGAAGCAACCCATAATTAAAAAAATAATCACTAGCGAAATGAAAAACAAAGGTAAACAAAAGAAAAACAATAAAAGAAATTAAAAATAAAGTAAAGAACAATAATTTAATAATAACTAAAGCAGACAAAAGTCAAGTAACAGTAATCATTGATAAAGCAGACAACATCAAAAAAACCGAAGAATACATCAACAATAATAAATGCGTACAACTAGATAAAAACCCAACAGAAAACTATCTTAAACAAACAATAAAACTAATAAAAACAACTAAAAACATTTTCAACAATAAAAACACAGACATATATATAAATAATAATCCAGAACCACCTAAAATGAATTGCCTAATAAAAATACACAAATTAAACAACCCAATACGTCCATTAATCAATTTCAAAAAAGCTCCTACATACAAAATAGCAAAAATAATAGCACAAAAACTAAAAAGTAACCATCTAACAAATAACCATCATAACATAAAAAATACATACGAATTAATAGACAAACTAAAAATAATAAATATAAATGAAAATACATTTTTCACATCATATGACACAAACATGTACACCAACATCCCAGTAGAAGAAACAATTGACATAATAATAAACAAACTTAAAGAACAAAATGAAAAGAAACAATATATAACCGAAATAAAAAATAGCCTCCAAGTAATACTAAAGCAAAATTACTTTGAATTTAATAGCAAAATTTATCAACAGAAAGAAGGTTTAGCAATGGGATCACCATTATCAAGCATAATAGCAGAAATATTCCTACAACACATAGACACCAAAATACAAAATATCATAAAATCACATGACCCAAATGGCATATGGATAAGATATGTAGATGATGGGCTATATTTTTCAAATAACAAAAACGCAAATGCAGAGAACATACTGAAACAAATCAATAACATACATCCCAAAATACAATTCACAGAAGAAAAAGAAAAACATAACAAAATCAACTATTTAGACATAACTATCACAAGATACAACAACCACATACAATATGCAATATATAGAAAACCAACTTCCACTAACATTGTTATACCTAACCATTCTGACCACCCACCACAACATAAAATGGCAGCATTTTATTCGCTATTTAACAGAATGTACAAAATTTCCCTAAACAAACAAGAAACTGACAAAGAAAGAAATATAATATACCAAATTGGTTATGAAATGGATACAATAAAAATACTATGATCAAAATAGAAAATAAAAACTGAACAATTAAGAATTAATCAAACTGAACAACACATAAATAATAACAACAACAAAAAATGGGCCACATTCACATATATAAATAGTAAAATGACAAAACTAACAAAACTATTTAAAAACACAGATATAAAAATAGCATACAAAACTAATAAAAATAAATTACAAAATCTAAATAGCTCACACAACAAAGATAATACAACAACTAACGGCATATACAAAATTGAATGCCAAGATTGCAATAAATGTTACATAGGACAAACAAAAAAAAACAGCTGAAAAAACGTTATTTTGAACACCTAAATGCATACAAAAAACCAGAAATATATAAATCCAATTTAGCCACACATGCAATAAACACAGGACATGAATTCCCAGACATAACCAATGTAACACTAATAAAACATATACCACACAAAGGCACCATAATGAACATTTGGGAAAATTTACAAATATACAAACATAAAACAGAAAACAAACTAATACCTGAACAAATACAAATCAATACAAAACATGACACAATATTCAAAGCACTCAACATTGAAAATACACAAAAAACTAACACATACACCACAATCACACACAATAAAACCAATTTGAAATACCAGAAGCCAACAGGAAGCCACAATAATAATAGTCAACCAACAACACATATGTACTTCGCCAGACAAAAAATCCGGAAGGCTGAGGATGGGTACAAGATAGTACCCGAAACATGTTCCTAATAAGGAAAAAAGGTATATCTTGAAGTAAATTTATTTATAAATATTAAATGTATTATATACATCAAGAAACGGACTGTAGCAGAAAGTGATTGAATATATATATATATATGTCTGTCTGTATGTATGTATGTATGCATGTTATGTATGTATGTATGTATGTATGTATGTATGTATGTATATATATATATATATATATATATATATATATATATATATTGCAATGAAACACAGGATCCTGATAAGCAGGGCAAGCTTGTATAATACACAGACTATGAACATTCATGTTTAAATTGGTAGTTTGTTAGATTTGGTTGTGATATCAGTTGTATTTTAGTTAGGATAAGGAGTTAGGTTTAGTAAAACTGTGTATTATTTATTTGTTGTTTATTCATGTACTATGTCTGTGGAAATGTGCGCGCATGCGCGAGTGATAAACGTTTCCCCGGCTGTGCGTGAATAAATTATCGTTGTGTTATGACACTGAACTGAACATAGACTAATGTATTCGCTACAGTCCCTATATATTTCTGGCTATTAGTTGACATTCATATATGATCTTATTAAAGTATGCAGTTATGTACGAGATAAGGGTATTCGGTTATTACCAGCTATGCATGCTCTTACAAAGTTGATGCACTTTACGGCATGAAAAGTTGCATGTCATGTTGTATGTAACCATGTGACTTCCTTCCACCAATTAAATGCTGGAAGGTAGTCGGAAATTTTCTTAAGCCTGTTGTGACACAGTTAGTTCTTCTCAGCCAGCTATCGCGATCGGCACGTGCAATTCTTGTTCAAGATTTTCCGCTTGCAAGAATCTGTAAAGACTATTATGCGGTAGTAACATGTGTGAAGACTCGGAATTGTTCGTGTATTACATCTACACACAGTATTGTTATTAAAACATAGCGTGCATAATTACGGCAGTTCTTCTCAACCAGCTATCACGGTCGGGTCGCGCAGTTCTTGTTCAAGATTTTCCGCTTGCAAGAATCTGTAAAGACTATTCGGCGATAGTAATGCGTGCGAAGACTCAGAACAGTTGAATATTACCTCTTTACACACTGCATTATTACTAAAGCAATTGCGTGTGTAATAAGTGAGCTTGAACTGTGTCACTGTGTGAGATTTTCTGCAGTGCCAGTAAAATTTAATAATTACGCAATAGTAAATTTTATCATCAAGAAGTTTCCCCGTTAGTGGAAGATTTCCACATAGGGAGGTCTGCTGATCACGGTAGACCCTGTGATTCGCGTGAACACCTGAAGAGTCCGGAGTGGTATAAGTTTAATACACTGTTGTTATATAAAACTCACTGTTACCTGAGATACTTGTAAGTTATAAACTCTATATGAAATTTAACCAATAATATCCATAGAACCGTTGTGGTGTGCGAAGCGTCAGTGTCATCGTGGGAACTACAGGACATCAGCCCAGCTGAAAGTGTTTCCAGGGTGAACCGTCTATCATCAATAAGCCACGCCTGACGACTCAACAACGCAGCAAAGCCCCCCCCCTTTTTCTTCAGCAACATCATCGTGGGAATCATCACTTATGTAACGTATCACATCATGTGTATGAACAGTAATTAACACTTTATAAGACTATATATATCAAACACTACCATTATTATACTTATCAAATATACCATATAAACAATTACATTTGTCTTGTGCAATAAATAATCTTAAACCCTCCAATATAGACTTTTGATTTAAGATACACATACTACTATATCCTATGCGCAATTAGTAATTTGTGTTGTCGCAATAGATATATATCAATTTTTTATGGGTTATGGACCCCCCTAAGAAATAATTCTGGGTGCACCCCTGCCTAAAATCACACTAAGGGCCTCGCGCAACATTTGCTACAGGCCCCACGCTGGCTTAATCCGGCACTGATAACAAAGTTAATTTTTTCTATGATGAACGATAACTGCCGTAAATTCAAACATAATCCCATACTTTTTTGCATACATCCCTAAATTGTAGAGAACTCAAGGCGTGTTGATTGTGGTGAAGAACGGTTAAGGGAAAGGCGTAGTTTACCTGCAATATTTTATGTTGTAACAAGAGAAATATTTTCATGACGAACGACAACTGCCATAAATTCAAACAGAATCAAATAATTTTTTATATTATGTGCCTGAGAAGTAGAAGACTCAAGACCTATTGATTTTGGGAAAGATCGATTACGGGGAAAAGGCAGTTTACCTGAAACATTTTTTGTTGTAACAATAGTAACGTACTTAATTTTGATAAATAAAGTATCCTGATAAGATGATCTTAATAATCCACTGTAGAAACGTAGATGAAATATCTATAAATGAAGAGGCTATTTGAACGGGGTGGGGGTAATGTTCTATAAAAGAAAATTACAGTTGAAGGGGGAGGGGATAATTTTTATGCGTACTACGTTATCGGCAACAAAGTAGTAGTTTGTTGTTGAAATTCCTTCCCGGGCTGTTTGACCGTAGTCCAAAGTTTTCTGCAAAACCAGATGTTTCGGCAGTGCCGTCGACTACCATCATCAGTGAAAATCGAATGCGATAACATGTGGTGGTATACGTTAGTGACCACAGTACTGTGGTTAAGGCTGAAGCAATATGTGGAAAGAAGTAGTATCTTTGGAAACATTTAATTTCGTAAATGATTTTAAATAAACATTTTAGAACATCGGAGTCATGTATGGTTCTCCACACCGTTTTTTTTTCTATGGCAAACGATAACTGCCGCAAATTCAAACAAAATCAAATAATATTTCGCATACAGCCCTGAACTGTAGAGTTTTCAAGACCTTTTGTTTTTGGTGAAGATCGGTTAAAGAAAAGGGGTAGTGTACCTACGTTTTATGTTTTAACAAGACTAATTGTTTCTATGACGAACGATAACTGCCGCACATTCAAACACAATCAAATAATGATTCGCATGCATCCCTGAATTGTAGAGGACTCAAGAGATATTGATTTTGTTGACGATCAGTTAAGTGAATGGTGTAGTTTACCTGCAACGTTTTATGTGATAATAAGGGTAATTTTTTCTACGACGAACGATAACTGCCGTAAATTCAAACATAATAAAATAATGTTTTGCATACTTCCCTACATTGTAGAGGACTCAAGGCCTGTTGATTTTGGTGAAGATCGGTTAAGAGAAAAGGGTAGTTTACCTGCAACTTTTTATGTTTTAACAAGGGTAATTTTTTATATGATGCCGTAAATTCAAAGAGAATCAAATAATTTTTTGCATACGTTCCTGAATTATAAACAGCTGAAAGCCTATTGATTTTGGTGAAGATCGGTTAAGGGAAAGGGGTAGTTTATCTGCCACCTTTAATGTTTTAACAAGAGTAATTGTTTCTATGAAGAACGATAACTGCTGTAAATTCAAACACAATCAAATAAGTTTTTGCATACAATTTAATTGTAGAGAATTCAAGGCCTGTTGATTTTGGTGAATATCGGTTAAGGGAAAGGGGTAGTTTACCGGCAACGTTTTATGTTTTAACAAGGGTATTTTCTATGGCAAACGATAAGAGCGGCAACTTCAAACAGAATCAAATAATTTTTTGCATACAGCCCTGATTTGTAGAGTACTCAAGACCTATTGTTTTTGGTGAAGATTTGTAAAGGGAAAGGGGAAGTTTACCTGCAACGGTTTTTTATCAAGGGTAATTTCTTTCTATGGCAAACGATAACAGCCGCAAATTCAAACAGAATCAAATGATGTTTTGCATACAGCCGTGTAATGTAGAGTTCTCAATACCTATTGGTGTTGGTGAAGATCGGTTAAGGGAAAGGGGTAGTTTAACTGCAACATATTATGTTTTAACAAGGGTAATTTTTTATATGACGAACGATAACTGCCGTAAATTCAAACAGAATCAACTACGTTTTTGCATACCTTTTTGAACTAAAGAGAACTCAAGGTCTGTTGATTTTGGTGAAGATCGGTTAAGGGAAAGGGGTAGTTTACCTGCAACATTTTATGTTGTAACAAGAGAAATGTTTCCATGACGAACGATAACTGCTGCACATTCAAACAGAATCAAATATTTTTTTCCATGCATCCCTGAATTGTAGAGGACTGAAGGTCTATTGATTTTGGAGAAGATCGGTTAAGAGAAAGAGGTAGTTTACCTGAAACATTTTATGATTTAACAAGAGTAAAGTACTTAATTTTTATAAATAAAGTATCCTGATAAGAAGCTCATAATAATCCATTGTAGAAAAGTAGATGAAATATCTATAAATGAAGTAAAGGAGGTGGGGGTAATGTTCTATTATTAAAAATTATAGTTGAAGGTGGAGGGGAGAATTTTTTTTATATGTGTACTACGTAATCGGCAACAAAGTAGTTTTTTGTTAAAATTGCTTCCCGGGCTGTTTAGCCATAGTCCAATGTTTTCTCCAAAACCAGACTTTTCGGCAGTGCCATCGACTGCCATCTTCAGTGAAAATCGAGTGCGAAAACGTGAGGTGGTATACGTTAGTGACCACAGTACTGTGGTTAATGCTGAAGCAATAAGTAGAAGGGTAATTTTTTCTATGACGAACGATAACTGCCGTAAATTCCAACATAATAAAATAATGTTTTGCATACTTCCCTACATTGTAGAGAACTCAAGGCCTGTTGATTTTGGTGAAGATCGGTTAAGAGAAAAGGGTAGTTTACCTGCAACTTTTTATGTTTTAACAAGGGTAATTTTTTATATGATGAACGATAACTGCCGTAAATTCAAAGAGAATCAAATAATTTTTTGCATACGTTCCTGAATTATAAACAGCTGAAAGCCTATTGATTTTGGTGAAGATCGGTTAAGGGAAAGGGGTAGTTTATCTGCCACCTTTAATGTTTTAACAAGAGTAATTGTTTCTATGAAGAACGATAACTGCTGTAAATTCAAACACAATCAAATAAGTTTTTGCATACAATTTAATTGTAGAGAATTCAAGGCCTGTTGATTTTGGTGAATATCGGTTAAGGGAAAGGGGTAGTTTACCGGCAACGTTTTATGTTTTAACAAGGGTATTTTCTATGGCAAATGATAAGAGCGGCAACTTCAAACAGAATCAAATAATTTTTTGCATACAGCCCTGATTTGTAGAGTACTCAAGACCTATTGTTTTGGTGAAGATCTGTTAAGGGAAAAGGGTAGTTTACCTGCAACAGTTTTTTATCAACGGTAATTTTTTTCTATGGCAAACGATAAAAGCCGCAAATTCAAACAGAATCAAATGATGTTTTGCATACAGCCCTGTATTGTAGAGTTCTCAATACCTATTGGTGTTGGTGAAGATCGGTTAAGGGAAATGGGTAGTTTACCTGCAACATTTTGTTTTAACAAGGGTAATTTTTTATATGACGAACGATAACTCCCGTAAATTCAAACAGAATCAACTACGTTTTTGCATACCTTTTTGAACTAAAGAGGACGCAAGTTCTGTTGATTTTGTTGAAGATCGGTTAAGGGAAAGGGGTAGTTTTCAGCAACGTTTTATGTTTTAAAAAGGGTAATTTTTTTATGACGAACGATAACTGCTGAAAATTCAAAGAGAATCAAATAATTTTTTGTAAACTTTCCTGTATTGTAAAGAACTCAAGGTCTGTTGATTTTGGTGAAGATCGGTTAAGGGAAAGGGGTAGTTTACCTGCAACATTTTATGTTGTAACAAGAGTAATGTTTCCATGACGAACGATAACTGCCGCACATTCAAACACAATCAAATATTTTTTTGCATGCATCCCTGAATTGTAGAGGACTGAAGGTCTATTGATTTTGGAGAAGATCAGTTAAGAGAAAGAGGTAGTTTACCTGAAACATTTTATGATTTAACAAGAGTAAAGTACTTAATTTTTATAAATAAAGTATCCTGATAAGAAGCTCATAATAATCCATTGTAGAAACGTAGATGAAATATCTATAAATGAAGACGTTAGGTGAACGGGGTGGGGATAATGTTGTATTATTAAAAATTATAGTTGACGGTGGAGGGGAGAATTTTTTATATGTGTACTACGTAATCGGCAACATAGAAGTAGTTTTTTGTTAAAATTGCTTCCCGGGCTGTTTAGCCATAGTCCAATGTTTTCTGCAATACCAGACTTTTCGGAAGTGCCATCGACTGCTATCATCAGTGAAAATCGAGTGTGAAAACGTGAGGTAGTATACGTTAGTGACCACAGTACTGTGGTTAATGCTGAAGCAATAAGTAGAAAGACGTAGTTTCTATGGAAATATTTCATTTCGAATATGATTTTAAATATAAATCTTAGAACATGGAAGTCATGTATAGTTCTCGATTCCGATATATCGAAAAGTGTCTTTAAATGTTTTTTCTATGGCAAACAATAACAGCTGCAAATTCAAACAGAATCAAACGATTTTTTGCATACTGCCCTGATTTGAAGAGTACTCAAGACCTATTTTTTTTGGTGCAGATCAGTTAAGGAAAAGGGGTAGTTTACCTGCAACATTTTTTTTTTACTCAATGGTAATTTTTACTTCCATGTTCCATAAGGAAATGGAAGTATGGTGATGGCAAAAAACATCGTTTACGAAATTATTGCAGATTCTGATTGTACTACCCTCAAAACATGAAAAAGTGATTTTTTCGAAAAGTGTCTGTGTGTCTATTTGGGTGTGTGTCTGTCTGTCTATAGATTTTCTTCTATGCCAAACGAACACCCGCAAATGCAAACAGAATCAAATAATTTTTTGCATACTGCTCTGATTTATAGAGTACTCGAGACCTGTTGATTTTGGTGAAGATCGGTTAAGGGAAAGGGGTAGTTTACCTGCAACATTTTATGTTTTAACAAGGGTAATGTTTTCTATGACGAACGATAACTGCCGCACATTCAAACAGAATCAAATAATGTTTTGCATGCATCCCATAATTGTAGAGGACTCAAGATCTATTGATTTTGGTGAAGATCATTTAAGAGAAAGGGATACTTTACCTGCAACGTTTTATGTGATAACAAGCAGTGCCGGATTAACCATATAGCAGGAGTAGCAAATGCTACGAGCCCCGCACTTCTGGGGGCCCCGCGCTCTGGGGGCCCCGCGCCCGGGCAGAATAAAAATCAGAATTCTTATTAAGCACCATACGCGCCTTCGGCGCACCACTCTCTCCTTCGCCATACTTGCAAAACGCATAAACGCTTAAACGATAAAAAACAAATTTTGTGAAAAATCGAAAAAAGTATCTGAATAATTGTTTTAGAGATTTTTTTATATCGGAATCTGAAAACCGCACCACAAAACTCCTATAAGTTAAATGAAATTATTCTTAAATACTCGTGTGTTGACTAAATGGCAAGCATTTAAATATACTCTCTAAAAATTGTGCATTTGAGCGTTAAAGAGTTAATTTATACAAAAGGCGAAATAAATACATTAGAAAATTTCATTCATTTATGAAGATTAGAAAATTATATTAATCGCATTAAAAGCATTCGAATTCTTTTTTATTTTTTATATTTAGTATATTTACAATTTGAATTCGCGCTCTACTGCAAGGTAATTTTGTGCTATGCACTTTGCGCCCTAGGTGTCTCTAGCTGTCAAACAATCATAGACCGTGAGCATAGCGCCATGTGAAACCAACCCTGGTCATAACGTAACCTTAAAACTAGTAGGAATGTTTTCACTTCATATCGAGTTGTAGTATTGCAATTGCAATGACCTATTATTGAAAAAATTGTATAGGCCTACTGTTTAACTGGTTGAGTTATTTTACTGTTATTACGTTGAGCTAAATCAGTACGAATATTTTGTAAAATAATTGAAGTAACTTTGCAGACACCTAAAAGGTAAAGACAACCTTCACATATTGTTTTATATGAAACATTTATTTTATCTCTACTTATTATTTAATTTGTTGATATTTAACATGTTTATTTTACTAATTAAATATCAGTTAGTTCTTACGAAAGCACTGAAAGATGAAGGTTCAAAACTCCCGATTTTGAAAAGACTGTCGGACACCAGGTGGTCCGCCCGAGCTGATGCGACGAAGGCACTCTTATGCGGTTTTACCACTATCAAAGAAGTTTTGGATGGCATATCTAATAATATGGATCAAAAGGTAGAGTGTCGAAATCAGGCGTACAGACTAGTTTCGAAGATGAATAAGCTGGAAACGGGAATAATGACTATTTTGTAGAACGAAATGCTAGAACGCTTGCAAGCGACTAGCGCTTTGTTGCCGTCACCTAATCAAGACCTTAACACGGGATATGCCCTTTATGAATCGTTACACGGGTACGTTCAAGCAATGCGGTCTATATTTTCAGATATTGAGGCAAAAGCCAAAATCCTGACGGGCTGTGAAGAATATCAGCAACAAACTTCGAGACAACGCAAGCGAAACACTAAGTACGACTATTTCAGCGGCTGTACTACGCTCGATCAAGTTGTAGAAAATCAAACGCCTAAACAAAAATTTGAAAATCAGGTGTTTATTGTGATAATTGATAATATACTGTCTGCCTTAGCTAAACGCATGGAAGCGTACCATCAAGTGACTGGTCTATTTGGAATACTTCGGCAGTTAAAATCTCTTACACCAGAAGAGATCTTGAAAAGAACTCTAAATATCGTCAGTGCTTACCAAGACGATTTGGAAGAAAGCCTAGGCGACGAACTTGTGCAGTTCGCCGAACTACTTAAAACAGAAGTGGCTGCTGCTATTGACAACAAAAAGCATGAGGCTCTGGAACTACAATTTTATAGACTTATAATGGAAAATAAATTAGAGTCGTGTTTCCCCAATGTGGAAATACTCTTACGCATTTACTTGTCTTTAATGATTACTAACTGCAGCGGAGAACGTTCTTTTATCGAAATTAAAACGTATAAAAAATTAGTTAAGGAACACGATGGGACAAGATCGTCTAAATAATCTCACCTTAATAAACATTGAATGTGATTTACTTAGAGAAATTGATTTGTCTAGTATTATCTATAAATTTGCACACATTAAATCGAGAAAAGTTTGTTTGTAAAAATGGTGTTTTATTTTACATCCTAAATCCATTGGCGCACCCAGGGGGGTCCAACGGGTCTGGACCCCCTCTCCAGGAAAAAGAAAATTATATATATATATATATATATATATATATATTTGTAATTTTTTAGGTGCTTCTACTTATACATTTTGTCATCTATTTTGTCTTTTTGCTTGTTTGGTGGTTAGTAATTTTGCAAGGTTGCCTTTCTGTCTGTTTGGAAATTCAAAAGTCTTGTATTCATAATTTTTGATATTTTTTTCATGATTTGATAAATCAAAACTTTCTTTATTTAAAATTGTACGTTCAAAATGTATACTATTCCTAATTTTTAGCTATCAAAATTTTTGACCAAACCCCCCTGGAGAAAGAAAATTATAGTTGTCTTGATTGTTCATCTCTTCTTTCACAGCACTATCACTTTACTAAAAATGAACTTTATCTTGTGAAAAACTTACTTTTTTCGTCGGACGCGTTTCGGCTTAAGTATCCGCCTTCTTCAGCTTTTAGTCAGACTGCCATCATTTCGTAACGGTTTTTGTGTGGAAGGTGTAGTGGGGGTGGTGTGTGGAGGAAGGGGATTGGTGCAGGGATTCAACTTGATGTTTGTTTTTTGTAAAATTGTGTCAAAAAGTGTATGTGATTTATATTGTAATTGATCGTTGAGTATGTTGTTTGGTTGTGTTGTGTGGTGTTTATATATTTCGTATTGTTCAGTTGTGTTGAGTTTTCGGCCTTTAGGTAAGTAATGTAAAATTTCGAGATTGGTGTCTATGTTGGTGTAACTGTGGTTTTCTGTGTGTATGTGTGTGGCAAATGCGGAGTGTATATTGTTGTTGGTTAGAGCTTTTAAATGTTCAGAATAATGGGATGAAAAAGATCTTCCTGTCTGGCCGATGTAGAAACTATTGCAGTCATTACATTTTAATTTGTAAACACCTGTTTTGTTATATTTGTCTATGTCTGTGTTTGTATTATTGATGTGTTTTGTAATGGTATTGGTTGTTCTGTATGCTATTTTGTATTTGTGTTTTCTGAATGTGTTGGCGATTTTGTGTGTGTAGGAGTTGTGGTATGTGAGTGTGATGTATTTATTGTGTTGTGTGCTGATGGTATTTTGTGTTTTGTTGTTTTTGTTTTTGATGCGTTTGTGTAGTGTGTTTATTAAATTAGGGTTGTAACCGTTTTTGATTGCTATGTATTTTATTGTGTTGAGTTCGTCGGTGTAATCTTGTTTATTTAAGGGTATTTTAGTTAGTCTATGGAGCATATGGTTGAAGGCCGCATGTTTATGTTGTGTTGGGTTGTTTGATGTGTTGTGTATAACCATGTCAGCTGTGGTTGGTTTCCTGTATATTTTGTATGTGTGTGTGTGTTGTTAGTTTTGTTAATTGTTAGGTCTAGAAAATTTATACTATTGTTTTGTTCAATTTCCAGTGTAAATTTTAATTTGTGGTGTATAGTGTTTATGTATTTGTGGAAGTTTTCAACTTGTCTTGTGTTGCCTTTGAATAAAAGTAATATATCATCTACATACCTGTGCCAATATATAATTTTGTTAGTGTATTTGTTGTTGTTTATTATGTGGTTCTGTTCTATGTTGTGTATATATATTTCTGCTAGTATTCCTGATATGGGGGAGCCCATTGGGAGACCTTCTGTTTGTGTGTATATCTTGTTATTGTATGTAAAGTAATTTTGTTTAATAAAAAGTAATTGTAACATAATTTAAATAACAATGCAACTAACAAAAATCATAATAAACACACACGTGACATAATCATAGACGCAGAAACAGCTGTACAAAACACGCACTTTAATGACCAGGACCCGATTCGCCACGAAATAAAGCGAAAACTTCTAAACACACATACAAAACCAAAAATACACAACAATGAAATAAAAACACTTAGCAATGTAAAACACAAGTTACATGAACACAACACAACAATCCTAAAAGCTGACAAAGGAAACATTAGCGTCATAATGGACAAACACCAATTAAACACTAAAATCGAAAATTTCTTCAACGAAAATAATATAACAGAAATAAATAAAGACCCCACACTAAAATTTCATAAACAGATTAATAAGCTTATAAACAACACAAAACATATAATCAAACCAGAAAGCGCCAAATACCTTAAACAAATAAAACCTAACCCACCTAAACTAAATGCATTACCAAAAATACATAAACCGAACATTCCCATCAGACCATTAATAAACAACACACAGGCACCCTCCCACAAAATCGCAAAACAACTAGACAAGATAATCAGAGAAAATATTAATCTCAGTAACAACACATCCATCAAAAACAACATAGACCTAGTCAAGAAAACTGAACACATCCACATCCCACATAACTCAACTCTGGCATCTTTTGATATAACCAATTTATACACTAATGTCCCCATCAAAGAAACCATCCAAACACTAGAACAACTACTCAGACAAAACAACACACCTGAAACACACATACAAGAAATCATCACACTGACCAAACTAATAACTGAACAAAATTACTTTACATACAATAACAAGATATACACACAAACAGAAGGTCTCCCAATGGGCTCCCCCATATCAGGAATACTAGCAGAAATATATATACACAACATAGAACAGAACCACATAATAAACAACAACAAATACACTAACAAAATTATATATTGGCACAGGTATGTAGATGATATATTACTTTTATTCAAAGGCAACACAAGACAAGTTGAAAACTTCCACAAATACATAAACACTATACACCACAAATTAAAATTTACACTGGAAATTGAACAAAACAATAGTATAAATTTTCTAGACCTAACAATTAACAAAACTAACAACACACACACATACAAAATATACAGGAAACCAACCACAACTGACATGGTTATACACAACACATCAAACCACCCAACACAACATAACATGCGGCCTTCAACCATATGCTCCATAGACTAACTAAAATACCCTTAAATAAACAAGATTACACCGACGAACTCAACACAATAAAATACATAGCAATCAAAAACGGTTACAACCCTAATTTAATAAACACACTACACAAACGCATCAAAAACAAAAACAACAAAACACAAAATACCATCACTTTACTAATTGGAAACACAAAATTACACATACCATCAGCACACAACACAATAAATACATCACACTCACATACCACAACTCCTACACACACAAAATCGCCAACACATTCAGAAAACACAAATACAAAATAGCATACAGAACAACCAATACCATTACAAAACACATCAATAATACAAACACAGACATAGACAAATACAGTATAACAAAACAGGTGTTTACAAATTAAAATGTAATGACTGCAATAGTTTCTACATCGGCCAGACAGGAAGATCTTTTTCATCCCGTTATTCTGAACATTTAAAAAGCTCTAACCAACAACAATATACACTCCGCATTTGCCACACACATACACACAGAAAACCACAGTTACACCAACATAGACACCAATCTCGAAATTTTACATTACTTACCTAAAGGCCGAAAACTCAACACAACTGAACAATATGAAATATATAAACACCACACAACACAACCAAACAACATACTCAACGATCAATTACAATATAAATCACATACACTTTTTGACACAATTTTACAAAAAACAAACATCAAGTTGAATCCCTGCACCAATCCCCTTCCTCCACACACCACCCCCACTACACCTTCCACACAAAAACCGTTACGAAATGATGGCAGTCTGACTAAAAGCTGAAGAAGGCGGATACTTAAGCCGAAACGCGTCCGACGAAAAAAGTAAGTTTTTCACAAGATAAAGTTCATTTTTAGTAAAGAAAATTATATATATATATATATAAAATAATATATATTATTTGTAATATTAATATTAATATTATTTGTAATATAATTACAAATATAAATAAATAAAATACTGATATAATGATAGCAATTGTGATGCTAATAAGTGTTGTCTGAATCTCGCTGTTGAACTCACCGATGATAAAGTTCCACCTGGATTCGCCAATTTGTAATATAATTCCAAATAAATTAAATATAAATAAAGTATGATAATAAAGTGTGATCTGTTGATAATAAAAATTTTGTAAGTAATAAAATTTTACTTATATATATATTTTTTTTGTTTAATTGATTAATTCAATTAATTAATAAATAATTATTTAATTGTGTGTGTGTGCTTTAATTACTTCCAATTAAATAGGTATGAATTTGTAGTTCGAAACTATTTGTTTCTATTAATAATTTAATAGTGTAGTTAGATCTGTTGATTCTCTCTGCTGACTTTGCTCTTCTTCTTCCTCTCAGATATTTATTTTATCACTGTAAATTATTTTTTTAGAAGAAAAAATAGCTAACATTCACTATACAAATAAATACAAACTCTTATAACAGAATAATGATGTTCATTTATTGACATTTAAAATTATGCGCCATTCAGGCTGCGCATGGCCCAGGCGTTGGTTGATATCTGCTCCAGTCGGTAGCGAACAAGATTGACAAAATATATTTTTACAAGATTAATTAATTAGGATTCTTTTAGTGAGTGGAAATGGTCAGAGGGCAAGGAACAAGATACAGTCTTACAGATATTTTTAAACTAAATTATTATGGCTGAAATAAAACAATATTATTATTTAAATTGTCAATTATGAAAAGTAATATCGAACCATTCGTCGAAATGACGTCACTTGTTTCCAGCAGGCTGTGTACTTGGCTTGTTCGGAAAATAAGTATGGCCGCCGTAACCTCGATTTTCTCTGCTATGCACTGCTAATACTGGTTGAGCTTCTCCCACAGAAATAAATGAGTATTCCCTTCTCTGCGATGTTGGATTTGTCCTGGAATGTAGTGTAGAGTGTTCTCTCTTCTCCTGCGATGTCGTTTCGTGATGGGTTACTGGTGAAGTGTCCGGTGTTCAAATATGTGTATTCGTGTTCTGCTAATATGGTTCAAAATCTTCTCAAAATGGCCGTTGATTTCTTGTGCTTGTGTTAGATGGTGTTATTACTGTTGTTCGGAATTAGTGAGGTGTTAATTATTAACTGTTAATGTTATTTTTATTTTTTAGTTAACCTCTGTTACACTTTTCATAGCTACACTCACGGTTTTGCACAAAATTATACTTTTTCGGTCTTCTGTTAGTACATTCTCAACTAGTCGTATTCACGATTAACAATAGACTAAACTCTGAACGTCATCGTTTTAGGGTAATTTGTGATATGTCTTTTTCCTCTTTCCATTGTTTATTTATAAAAGCACATGTCTCAGATTTGGTTCATCATCTAAATATACATAATAAGTTTTCTTATTTTTTACTGTATTTCAAATATTTCTTAATTTTACAAAAATCTAACTACTCAGCAATATTGAATAATTAATTTTACATATTTGGATATATAGCTGGGTTTGTTTCAAGTTCATTTGAGCCCAAAAATTACAATTTTTTATAATTATTGTAGGCCTCATATTTTGTACAAATTTAGTGTTTAAATGGTTTTTAAGTGTTTTTTCTGATAATATTTCCATGAAATAATCTTAATAACTCTGTGATTATCTTTTGTTGTTAATAATTTTGTTGTTAAAACACTTCAATATGGATTAATTTACTGTTTAGTCTGATTTGATTACCATTATAGGCCTAGTATTATTTATTTCCAAAAGAAGTTAATTTTCCTTCCTTTGTCATTCCATTCGTTATTAATTGTATCTGTACTAATTACATTTTCAATTTCTGTGTTGTATGGACTGAATTCTATCCCCTATTATGTAGTTTGATTCTCTGATAGATAGTTTTGGTTTACATTACTGGTCTGTTTTTTCTAGAGTGGGATCTTAGCTAATCTGCTTTGTACCTTTCATATGGTTTACAGTTTTAAATAAAATTATTACATCCATTTCCTACTTGCCTCTCTGCCTTACAAACTTGAAAATTAGTTAACATGATTTTAAATACAACAAAACATCTTATTATCTACTATTTTTCCTACATCACCTAATTTTAATAAAAACATCTTATGCCTACTATTTTTAACTGTATCATCCAATGATAACAAAATATCTTATTCTTATCATTTTTAATTATCTTATTTAATTATAACAAAAATATCTTATCCTACTTATTCACTGGACATAATTTAATTAGAAAACAAAAAACTCTTATTACTAGTAATACTGTCAGTCATTAACTGTCTTTTGTATCGATGTCTCTTTTGGGTATTAACTCAACTGTAATTAAAAAACATCTTATAACTATTATCACCTTATATCTAACATATTATTTGATTAACCCTAAATAACAAACATTTTATTATTGGTTATACCCTCAGTTGTGAACTGTCCTTTGGGTATTTATTGTTCTTGTCACAAATTACTTAACTGTAATTAAAAAACATCTTATGGGTAATTGATAATATTTCTTACATCTAGTTAAAAACAAAACTCTTATCACTAACAATGTTGTCAGCCCTTTTAAATAATTTGTATTTCCTACACTATTTTTTATTATAGTGTCACTGGTTATTCTCTACACTCACTGTAGTCTCTAACTTTTATTGTATTTTTATGGTATTTCACCTTATATTTCTTACACTAATGGTAGTTTTTGGTCTGTTTCTACACTATTGGTAGTCTTTTGTTTTTTACATGTAATACTTATATCTAGTTTACAACTCGGTTTTCATTGGATTGTATCTTGTAACTTGAGTTACGGGGTCTAAATATGTTAGTTTTAAATTTAGTTCAAAGGAATGTATTCCATTATTAACATTTTTGGAATAGCTCTTCTTGTTTCTAGGCTCTTTGTAGGAATCTTGACACATTTTGTCCTTTCTTCATTATTATATTAGTAAATTTCTTGTCTTGTGGTTTCTCTGCTTCTTGACCTTATAAATTTCCATTATTAATATTGTTTTCACACTTTTATCTCCTTTTTCTAGTCTTTCCTTTTACTGCTTCCCCAATCTACTGGGTATACTGCTGGTTTATTGGGTTTTTACATAGTAAGTTATTTTGACCAATGGTTTTCTTTGTTATTTTTTATTCTTATTAACATTAATGACTTAATATACAGTTTCTTTGGCTTAACCTTTAAACAATTCATTCTTCTCACTCACTATGGACCTTTTCTTCTTTATTTATGTTGCATTAAGTTAAAAGTTTAACGTGATAATTTTGTTATGCTACAATATATATATATATATATATATATATATATATATATATATATATGTCTGTATGTATGTATGTATGCATGTTATGTATGTATGTGTATATATATATATCAATTTTTTATGGGTTACGGACCCCCCTAAGAAATAATTCTGGGTGCGCCCTGCCTAAAATCAAACTAAGGGCCCCGCGCAACATTTGCTACAGGCCCCGCGCTGGCTTAATCCGGCACTGATAACAAAGTTAATTTTTTCTATGATGAACGACAACTGCCGTAAATTCAAACATAATCCCATACTTTTTTGCATACATCCCTAATTGTAGAGAACTCAAGGCGTGTTGATTGTGGTGAAGATCGGTTAAGGGAAAGGCGTAGTTTACCTGCAATATTTTATGTTGTAACAAGAGAAATATTTTCATGACGAACGACAACTGCCATAAATTCAAACAGAATCAAATGATTTTTTACATTATGTGCCTGAGTTGTAGAAGACTCAAGACCTATTGATTTTGGGAAAGATCGGTTACGGGGAAAAGGTAGTTTACCTGAAACATTTTTTTTTTGTAACAATAGTAACGTACTTAATTTTGATAAATAAAGTAAACTGATAAGAAGATCTTAATAATCCACTGTAGAAACGTAGATGAAATATCTATAAATGAAGAGGCTATTTGAACGGGGTGGGGGTAATGTTCTATAAAAGAAAATTACAGTTGAAGGGGGAGGGGATAATTTTTATGTGTACTACATTATCGGCAACAAAGTAGTAGTTTGTTGATAAAATTCCTTCCCGGGCTGTTTGGCCGTAGTCCAAAGTTTTCTGCAAAACCAGATGTTTCGGCAGTACCGTCGACTGCCATCATCAGTTAAATCGAATGCGATAACATGTGGTGGTATACGTTAGTGACCACAGTACTGTGGTTAAGGCTGAAGCAATATGTGGAAAGAAGTAGTATCTTTGGAAACATTTAATTTCGTAAATGATTTTAAATAAACATTTTAGAACATCGGAGTCATGTATGGTTCTCCACACCAGGCCCGCGCCGTACATAAGTGCAAAGTCGTGCGGTGCACGAGGGCGCCGAGGTGCCGGGGGCGCCGAAAGGCCTCAAAACCCAAAAGTAAAAAAAAGTAATATACCTACCTGACAAACAAAAAATCATTCGTCAAAACAAAATTTAGAATGATAAAAAACAAAAAAGAATTGCAAGCTATTACATTGTTCTTTATTTAGTTAGTTATTTATTTAGTTAGTTAGTTAGTCATTTATTACTTAGGAAATACACTTATTTGCCAAACCTCAGCGAAACGCACCTACAAATGCGAAGCTATTGTTTCTGTCGCGCACCCACCTATCAACGCGCAGCGCGCGAACCTAGGCGATATTACCGGGGGAATAAGGAGAAATTCAAGATAAAGAACTACGTGTTTATGTCTGGAGAATGCAGTAATGAATACAATTCTCAGAATGAATTGAATTCTATTTTGTTTGCGACCATAGCCTGCTAAGCCAGTCTCTACTCTCTAACCTTTAAGCAAATCGCGTCCAGTATGAACGTACCCTGAGCGCTACATCGGTCGGGACTTTATTGGTTGCCCAATGCCCAATAATAAACTTAACGTCAAACGTGAAAAGGTGCATGAGTGGAAAGATATTTTTTTTGAAACCTTATTTTTTTGTAGTTTTACAGACTTTATAGTGGTGTGTTTTGTGTTCTGAAAATCTGTTATTCATTAAGGTGAGTTCAGCTACAATTTATTTTTTATTTTAGATTTAAGTATTAAAAGCCAAAAACTTTCATCTCAAAAGTCATTTTATTATTGACATTTTTTGTTTGATTATGTAAACATTATTGTTGATTGACGCAAGTTCATTAATCGATAAGCACTAATAACAATACTTTTAACAATTTTCATAAGTTTTAATTTTTATAAATTTTGAAATAAGTATAATAAGTTGATACAATTCTTTCCGAGTTTGAGACGTTGAAACATTTCCATAAACAATTGAGAGGCGTTTTACGTACATTTTTTATATACGTGCTTAATAGAAACAAATAATTCCACGATCATGTTAAGTAGACTTTGTGTATATTAGCTCCAAATTATGTTTAAAACACATAAACGTATGTCAAAACAAATATTTTGTCAATACTTGTAACCTTTATAATTTTAAATATTAACTAACTTTATGTATTAACTTTTGTTAAGTTTTCTTAACGTTTTTCGATGTATCACTAAATTTATTACAAGACTATGAAAAATTCTTTTTTGGAAAAATTGTAGATTTGCAAAGAAAATTTTGCAAAAACAGCTCTCAATTTATCATTTTGTTTACTTATGTATTAATTTTTTTACAGTCTATAGGATGTCAGAACAAAAGAAGAAATTGTCAGGACACCAAAATTTGTTGAAGAAAATAAGAAGAGAAGAAGAACTAGAAAAACACGTCAAAATTACGCAGTTTTTTTCAAAACCCGAATCTACTTTGCCAAACATTAATGACAAAAATGATACAGCTGAACCACAACATTCTGAACCTGTACATCTTCTGGAAGGCTTACCATCAACTTCTTCAAGTCCCGCTGATAATGAGGAATCAACACCTTCAAAAATTACCACAACAGAAAATATAAGTGAACTTTCCAAAGATGCTGCAATGTGGCCAAAAAAATTACGTCCGAATAATATTCAAGAATTAGTAGAACGTGGCCCTACTTATTATCAAAACAAAAAGGATCTTTATCCGAGAGATAGTTCGGGGCGTAAGTTTTCCAATAATTATTTCTTTAGAATTCTACCGAACAAAGAAAAAATTGAGCGTTTTTGGTTGTTGTATTCCGAAACAAAAAATTCGCTTTACTGCTTCTGTTGCAAAGTTTTTAATGATAGCGATTTGAAATCTGTTCGCCTTAGTGATGAATCTGGTTACAACGACTGGCAGCATTTATGTGAACATTTAAATATTCATGAAAAGAGCAAGTTACATATCGAAAATGTTCTAAAATTGCTAGATCTTTCCAACCGTTTTAATAAAATCAAATAATTGATTCTGAAACTCAAAATGTAATAAACAGAGAAACTAAATACTGGCAATCTGTTATAGAAAGAATTTTCTACGTGATTCAGTTTTTAGGTGAGCAGAATTTAGCTTTTCGTGGAAGTAGTAACAAGTTGTTTGAGAAAAGTAATGGTAACTTTTTAAAATGCATAGAAATGATTTCTAAATTCGACCCGATTATGTCAGAACATACAAAACGGTCTCAAAGAAAAGATTACAAAAATTATCTCGGGGATAAAATACAAAATGAAGTAATCAATTTGATGGGCGAAAACATCAGATACAAAATTTTAGAACTAACTAAGAAGGCAAAATATTTTTCAGTATTATTAGACTGTACTCCTGACTCTAGTCATCAAGAACAAATTTCAGTTTGTATAAGATTTTTTAACTTAAAAAGCACAGGAATTAGTATAGAAGAACATTTTTTATTATTTTGTCCTATAGATGATCCGTCGGGCGAGGGTTTGACTAAATTTCTTTTATCGGCGTTAGAGAAAGAAGGCTTAAATATCAATGATTTGCGGGGTCAGGGTTACGACAATGGGGCAAATATGCGTGGTAGGCATAATGGCCTACAAAAAAAATTTTGGATTTGAATCCGCGAGCTTTCTTTGTTCCTTACTGCAATCATAGCCTAAATTTAGTCGTTAATGATGCCGCAAAATCAAATACTTTGAGCATCAATTTTTTTTCTTTAGTTGAAGAACTGTTTGTATTTTTTTCAGCTTCTACTAAACGATGGTCAATTCTGAAATCTAATGTTACAAATTTAACTTTAAAACCTTCATCGGATACTCGATGGTCTAGTAGAATAGATGCAATAACTCCTTTAAAGTATGAACTAGGAGAGGTATACGATGCTCTGTTTGAAATAAGCGAAGGAAGTTTTGAAAATAAAGTAAAGAATTTGGCTGCATCGTTGGCCAAAAAATTGCAAAATTTTGAGTTCATTTGCGTGCTTATTTTGTGGTATAATATTTTAAGTAAAATTGACATTGTTAGTAAAATTATTCAAAAATCGAACTTTGATGTTGCTCAGTGTTGTACTCATTTAAATAATCTGAAGAAATTTTTGAAAGCTTATCGCTCCGATGAAGGTTTTAATGATCTATTGATTGATGCTAAAGAAATAGCATCCAGCTTAGACATAGAACCTAAATTCATAAAACAAAGAAAGATGCTTAAAACCGCGCAAAGTAAAAAAACAGTTTGACTATGAATGTGACGATGAACCGATGTACGACGAAACTTTAAAGTTCAAAGTTGATTGTTTTTTTAATGCTCTAGACGTAATCATCACATCAGTGGATGAATGATTCCGAATTCTTTCTTCTTATTCTAATAATTTCGCGTTTTTATGGAATATTGATAAATTTAAAAATTATTCTGAAAAAGAACAACTAGATTTATGTCAAAAAGTTAAAAATGTATTAAACGACGAAACTCGCAATGAACGAGATATAATTGCTGTAGAACTTGTTAAAGAATTGCAATATTTACAAAATTTTGATGAAAAAGGTATTACGTCTCCAGAAGAAATTTTAAATTATATAACAATTAACAACTTAGTGGATTTTTTCCCTAATACGAGCATAATACTTCGTATTTTATTAACAATGCCGGTTTCTGTTGCTACCGCAGAACGTTCTTTTTCAAAACTCAAAATAATCAAAAATTATTTAAGACCGACCATGGGGCAAAACCGACTAAGTAATCTTGCTATCATCTCAATAGAATCGGATCTATTAAAAGAATAAGACACCCAAGATTTAATTAAACAATTTGCAAAAACCAAAGCACGAAAAGCTCAATTCACTTAGTTAAAATAATAATACGAGTTATAACTGGACATTAACCTTTATCTTTAAAAGATGACGTATTGCATTGTTAATATAATAGATTGTTTTTATTTGTTGATCAGTTTTGTTTTATATGATGCATTGTATGTAAACAAATATATCTAATGTTTCAAATATATTTTTATTTCTGTGTATAAATGTATAATTACATACCTCAATGAGAAAATACTTGTTCGGCTTGTTCGGTACCAGTTTAGTAAGTGCCTGTTGTAAAATATAAAAATGAAAATAAATTCATGAAAATACTTTTTAAAATTATTTTTGGATAGTTGATAATACTTAACATGTACCTTTACCCATATATTAGCGTTATAAAAATTGTAGGCGACATACAAAATTGCACAAGGGCGCCAAACACAAAATTGCACAACGGCGCCAACAGTGCTAGGCGCGGGCCTGCTCCACACCGATATTCTTCTATGGCAAACGATAACTGCCGCAAATTCAAACAAAATCAAATAATATTTCGCATACAGCCCTGAACTGTAAAGTTTTCAAGACCTTTTGTTTTTGGTGAAGATCGGTTAAAGGAAAGGGGTAGTGTACCTGCAACGTTTTATGTTTTAACAAGACTAATTGTTTCTATGACGAACGATAACTTCCGCACATTCAAACACAATCAAATAATGATTCGCATGCATCCTTGAATTGTAAAGGACTTAAGACCTATTGATTTTGTTGTAGATCAGTTAAGTGAATGGTGTAGTTTACCTGCAACGTTTTATGTGATAAGAAGGGTAATTTTTTCTATGACGAACGATAACTGCCGTAAATTCAAACATAATAAAATAATGTTTTGCATACTTCCCTACATTGTAGAGAACTCAAGGCCTGTTGATTTTGGTGAAGATCGGTTAAGAGAAAAGGGTAGTTTACCTGCAACTTTTTATGTTTTAACAAGGGTAATTTTTTATATGATGAACGATAACTGCCGTAAATTCAAAGAGAATCACGTAATTTTTTGCTTACGTTCCTGAATTATAAACAGCTGAAGGCCTATTGATTTTGGTGAAGATCGGTTAAGGGAAAGGGGCAGTTTATCTGCCACCTTTAATGTTTTAACAAGAGTAATTGTTTCTATGACGAATGATAACTGCCGTAAATTCAAACACAATCAGATAAGTTTTTGCATACAATCTAAATTGTAGAGAATTCAAGGCCTGTTGATTTTGGTGAATATCGGTTAAGGGAAAGGGGTAGTTTACCTGCCAACTTTAATGTTTTAACAAGGGTATTTTCTATGGCAAACGATAACAGCCGCAAATTCAAACAGAATCAAATGATTATTTGCATACAGCCCTAAATTGTAGAGTTCTCAAGATTTATTGTTTTTGGTGAAGATTGGTTAAGGGAAAGGGGTATTTTACCTGCAACGTTTTATGTTTTAACAAGGGTATTTTCTATGGCAAACGATAAGAGCGGCAACTTCAAACAGAATCAAATAATTTTTTGCATACAGCCCTGATTTGTAGAGTACTCAAGACCTATTGTTTTGGTGAAGATCTGTTAAGGGAAAGGGGAAGTTTACCAGCAACGGTTTTTTATCAAGGGTAATTTCTTTCTATGGCAAACGATAACAGCCGCAAATTCAAACAGAATCAAATGATGTTTTGCATACAGCCCTGTAATGTAGAGTTCTCAATACCTATTGGTGTTGGTGAAGATCGGTTAAGGGAAAGGGGTAGTTTACCTGCAACATTTTATATTTTAACAAGGGTAATTTTTTATATGACGAACGATAACTGCCGTAAATTCAAACAGAATCAACTACGTTTTTGCATACCTTTTTGAACTAAAGAAAACTCAAGGTCTGTTGATTTTGTTGAAGATCGGTTAAGGGAAGGGGGTAGTTTTCAGCAACGTTTTATGTTTTAAAAAGGGTAATTTTTTTATGACGAATGATAACTGCCGAAAATTCAAGGAGAATCACATACTTTTTTGCATACATCCCTAAATTGTAGAGAACTCAAGGCGTGTTGATTGTGGTGAAGATCGGTTAAGGGAAAGGGGTAGTTTACCTGCAACATTTTATGTTGTAACAAGAGAAATGTTTCCATTACGAACGATAACTGCCGCACATTCAAACACAATCAAATATTTTTTTCCATGCATCCCTGAATTGTAGAGGACTGAAGGTCTATTGACTTTGGAGAAGATCGGTTAAGAGAAAGAGGTAGTTTACCTGAAACATTTTATGATTTAACAAGAGTAAAGTACTTAATTTTTATAAATAAAGTATCCTGATAAGAAGCTCATAATAATCCATTGTAGAAAAGTAGATGAAATATCTATAAATGAAGAGGGTAGGTAAACAGGGTGGGGGTAATGTTCTATTATTAAAAATTATAGTTGAAGGTGGAGGGGAGAATTTTTTATATGTGTACTACGTAATCGGCAACAAAGAAGTAGTTTTTTATTAAAATTGCTTCCCGGGTTGTTTAGCCGTAGTCCAATGTTTTCTGCAAAACCAGACTTTTCGGCAGTGCCATCGACTGCTATCTTCAGTGAAAATCGAGTGCGAAAACGTGAGGTGGTATTCGTTAGTGACCACAGTACTGTGGTTAATGCTGAAGCAATAAGTAGAAAGACGTAGTTTCTATGGAAATATTTCATTTCGAATATGTTTTAAATATAAATCTTAGAACATGGAAGTCATGTATAGTTCTCCATACCGATATTTCGAAGTGTCTTTAAATTTTTGTTCTATGGCAAATAATAACAGCCGCAAATTCAAACAGAATCAAAATTTTTTTGCAAACAGCCCTGATTTGTAGAGTACTCAAGACCTATTGTTTTTGGTGCAGATCGGTTAAGGAAAAGGGGTAGTTTACCTGCAAATTTTTTTTTTTAATCAAGGGTAATTTTTACTTCCATTTTCCATAAGGAGTATGGAGATGGCAAAAAACATCGTGTTCGAGATTATTGCAGATTCTGATTGTACTACCCTCAAAACATAAAAAAGTGATTTTTTCGAAAAGTGTCTGTGTGTCTGTTTGTGTGTGTGTCTGTCTGTCTCCAGATTTTTTTCTATGGCAAACGAACACCCGCAAATGCAAACAGAATCAAATAATTTTTTGCATACAACTCTGATTTGTCGAGTACTAACCTGTTGATTTTGGTGAAGATTGGTTAAGGGAAAGGGGTAGTTTACCTGCAACGTTTTATGTTTTAACAAGGGTAATGTTTTCTATGACAAACGATAACTGCCGCACATTCAAACAGAATCAAATAATGTTTTGCATGCATCCCATAATTGTAGAGGACTCAAGATCTATTGATTTTGGTGAAGATCAGTTAAGAGAAAGGGATACTTTACCTGCAACGTTTTATGTGATAACAAGCAGTGCCGGATTAACCATATAGCAGGAGTAGCAAATGCTACGGGCCCCACGCCCAGGCAGAATAAAAATCAGAATTCTTATTAAGCACCATACGCACCTTCGGCGCACCACACTCTCCTTCGCCATATTTGCAAAACGCATAAACGCTTAAACGATAAAAAACAAATTTTGTGAAAAATCGAAAAAAGTATCTGAATGATTGTTTTAGAAATTTTTTTATATCGGAATCTGAAAACCGCACCACAAAACTCCTATAAGTTAAATGAAATTATTCTTAAATTGCTCGTGTGTTAACTAAATGGCAAGCATTTAAATATACTCTCTAAAAATTGTGCATTTGAGCGTTAAAGAGTTAATTTATACAAAAGGCGAAATAAATACATTAGAAAATTTCATTCATTTATGAAGATTAGAAAATTATATTAATCGCATTAAAAGCATTCGAATTCTTTTATTTTTTATATTTAGTATATTTACAATTTGAATTCGCGCTCTACTGCAAGGTAATTTTGTGCTATGCACTTTGCGCCCTAGGTGTCTCTAGCTGTCAAACAATCATAGACCGTGAGCATAGCGCCATGTGAAACCAACCCTGGTCGTAACGTAAACTCAAAACTAGTAGGAATGTTTTCATTGCATATCGAGTTGTAGTATTGCAATTGCAATGACCTATTATTGAAAAAATTGTATAGGCCTACTGTTTAACTGGTTGAGTTATTTTACTGTTATTACGTTGAGCTAAATCAGTACGAATATTTTGTAAAATAATTGAAGTAACTTTGCAGACACCTAAAAGGTAAAGACAACCTTCACATATTGTTTTATATGAAACATTTATTTTATCTCTACTTATTATTTAATTTGTTGATATTTAACATGTTTATTTTACTAATTAAATATCAGTTAGTTCTTACGAAAGCACTGAAAGATGAAGGTTCAAAACTCCCGATTTTGAAAAGACTGTCGGACAACAGGTGGTCTGCCAGAGCTGATGCGACGAATGCACTTTTCTGCGGTTTTACCACTATCAAAGACGTTTTGGATGGCATATCTAATAATATGGATCAAAAGGTAGAGTGTCGAAATCAGGAGTACAGACTAGTTTCGAAGATGAATAAGCTGGAAACGGGAATAATGTCTATTTTGTGGAACGAAATGCTAGAACGCTTGCAAGCGACTAGCGCTTTGTTGCAGTCACCTAATCAAGACCTTAACACGGGATATGCCCTTTATGAATCGTTACACGGGTACGTTCAAGCAATGCGGTCTATATTTTCAGATATTGAGGCAAAAGAATATTCCTGACGGGCTGTGAAGAATATCAGCAACAAACTTCGAGACAACGCAAGCGAAACACTAAGTACGACTATTTCAGCGGCTGTACTACGCTCGATCAAGTTGTAGAAAATCAAACGCCTAAACAAAAATTTGAAAATCAGGTGTTTATTGTGATAATTGATAATATACTGTCTGCCTTAGCTAAACGCATGGAAGCGTACCATCAAGTGACTGGTGTATTTGGAATACTTCGGCAGTTAAAATCTCTTACACCAGAAGAGATCTTGAAAAGAACTCTAAATATCGTCAGTGCCTACCAAGACGATTCGGAAGAAAGCCTAGGCGATGAACTTGTGCAGTTCGCCGAACTACTTAAAACAGAAGTGGCTGCTGCTATTGACAACAAAAAGCATGAGGCTCTGGAACTACAATTTTATAGACTTATAATGGAAAATAAATTAGAGTCGTGTTTCCCCAATGTGGAAATACTCTTACGCATTTACTTGTCTTTAATGATTACTAACTGCAGCGGAGAACGTTCTTTTATTGAAATTAAAACGTATAAAAAATTAGTTAAGGAACACGATGGGACAAGATCGTCTAAATAATCTCACCTTAATAAACATTGAATGTGATTTACTTAGAGAAATTGATTTGTCTAGTATTATCTATAAATTTGCACACATTAAATCGAGAAAAGTTTGTTTGTAAAAGTGGTGTTTTATTTTACATCCTAAATCCATTGGCGCACCCAGGGGTGTCCAACGGGTCTGGACCCCCTCTCCAGGAAAAAGAAAATTATATATATATATATATATATATATATATATTTGTAATTCTTTAGGTGCTTCTACTTATACATTTTGTCATCTATTTTGTCTTTTTGCTTGTTTGGTGGTTAGTAATTTTGCAAGGTTGCCTTTCTGTCTGTTTGGAAATTCAAAAGTCTTGTATTCATAATTTTTGATATTTTTTTCATGATTTGATAAATCAAAACTTTCTTTATTTAAAATTGTACGTTCAAAATGTATACTATTCCTAATTTTTAGCTATCAAAATTTTTGATCAAACCCCCCTGGAGAAAGAAAATTATATATATATATATATATATATTACATTTAATATTTATAAATAAATTTACTTCAAGATATACCTTTTTTTCCTTATTAGGAACATGTTTCGGGTACTATCTTGTACCCATCCTCAGCCTTCCGGTTTTTTTGTCTGGTGAAGTACATATGTGTTATTGGTTGACTATTATTATTGTGGTTTCCTGTTGGCTTCTGGTATTTCAAATTGGTTTTATTATGTGTGATTGTGGTGTATGTGTTAGTTTTTTGTGCATTTTCAATGTTGAGTGCTTTGAATATTGTGTCATGTTTTGTATTGATTTGTATTTGTTCAGGTATTAGTTTGTTTTCTGTTTTATGTTTGTATATTTGTAAATTTTCCCAAATGTTCATTATGGTGCCTTTGTGTGGTATATGTTTTATTAGTGTTACATTGGTTATGTCTGGGAATTCATGTCCTGTGTTTATTGCATGTGTGGCTAAATTGGATTTATATATTTCTGGTTTTTTGTATGCATTTAGGTGTTCAAAATAACGTTTTTTCAGCTGTTTTTTTTTGTTTGTCCTATGTAACATTTATTGCAATCTTGGCATTCAATTTTGTATATGCCGTTAGTTGTTGTATTATCTTTGTTGTGTGAGCTATTTAGATTTTGTAATTTATTTTTATTAGTTTTGTATGCTATTTTTATATCTGTGTTTTTAAATAGTTTTGTTAGTTTTGTCATTTTACTATTTATATATGTGAATGTGGCCCATTTTTTGTTGTTGTTATTATTTATGTGTTGTTCAGTTTGATTAATTCTTAATTGTTCAGTTTTTATTTTCTATTTTGATCATAGTATTTTTATTGTATCCATTTCATAACCAATTTGGTATATTATATTTCTTTCTTTGTCAGTTTCTTGTTTGTTTAGGGAAATTTTGTACATTCTGTTAAATAGCGAATAAAATGCTGCCATTTTATGTTGTGGTGGGTGGTCAGAATGGTTAGGTATAACAATGTTAGTGGAAGTTGGTTTTCTATATATTGCATATTGTATGTGGTTGTTGTATCTTGTGATAGTTATGTCTAAATAGTTGATTTTGTTATGTTTTTCTTTTTCTTCTGTGAATTGTATTTTGGGATGTATGTTATTGATTTGTTTCAGTATGTTCTCTGCATTTGCGTTTTTGTTATTTGAAAAATATAGCCCATCATCTACATATCTTATCCATATGCCATTTGGGTCATGTGATTTTATGATATTTTGTATTTTGGTGTCTATGTGTTGTAGGAATATTTCTGCTATTATGCTTGATAATGGTGATCCCATTGCTAAACCTTCTTTCTGTTGATAAATTTTGCTATTAAATTCAAAGTAATTTTGCTTTAGTATTACTTGGAGGCTATTTTTTATTTCGGTTATATATTGTTTGTTTTCATTTTGTTCTTTAAGTTTGTTTATTATTATGTCAATTGTTTCTTCTACTGGGATGTTGGTGTACATGTTTGTGTCATATGATGTGAAAAATGTATTTTCATTTATATTTATTATTTTTAGTTTGTCTATTAATTCGTATGTATTTTTTATGTTATGATGGTTATTTGTTAGATGGTTACTTTTTAGTTTTTGTGCTATTATTTTTGCTATTTTGTATGTAGGAGCTTTTTTGAAATTGATTAATGGATGTATTGGGTTGTGTAATTTGTGTATTTTTATTAGGCTATTCATTTTAGGTGGTTCTGGATTATTATTTATATATATTACGATACAACGTTGCAAATATAAATTTATTTGTGTTTGCGGAGCCCCACAATCTGGGACGCCATATTATACAACGTATTTATGTGTACAAATTTATATGTAATTTAATTTGTATAGCCCCACGTTCTTTGGGAGCCATATTATGCAACGATACAACGTTGTAAATATAATATAATTTACATTTGTGATGCTCCACGTTGGAAGTGATAATTAATATGCAACAATACGATATACATAAAATAGGCGTGACTGGTCTCACGTTCAAGATTGACAAATTATGTAACAACATAGCATTTAAATTGGGTTTCAGGTGTATCTGCAATAAGAACTCTATGTAACTTGTAACGGTATTTCAAATTTATTTGATATTAATAAAACTGTGCACCTAGCACTTCCTTCGACTTAAAACATTCGTTATTATTTGTTATTATGCCGTAAGGCTTATGCTATATACATCCTTACTGACTAAATATTCTATTCTACTAATTATTGTATTAAAGAAAAATCTCACATTTCCAGACTACTCAGTCAATTAATGTGTTTCAAAATATCAATATTTAACTATCTTTTTATATATTGTAATGTACTCAAAATATTAATAGTTATTGAATTTATCTTTTGTTTCTCAGTACTGATTTATATCAAACACTAATTGTTTTCATTTAAATTCTTTGTATTCGTTTTATTTCAATACCAATTTGAGCTCTTGTTACGTTAATCGTATTTCTAAAACATCTATGACTTTAATTCTACTTTAAAATAAACATTGGCTCTTACTTTTAAATAAAACAAGAATGTCTTTAATTGTCTTTGAGTTCATTGTTCGATTAAGAGATAAATAAGTTGTTTATCACCTTATTGTCGTCAATCATACTCGATCATTTGGTCCATCTGTAGTCGTCCTCGTCTCTCACGACTCGCTCTTCTGTCCAGCGTCGTATCACACTCTGGAACTTCTCCTCGTGCTGTTTCTGACGTCAATGGATCTTCTTATGTGGATCTTCTTATGTAATTTTGTTATTATTTAAAAACAGTTTGTTTGACAATCGAGTTACATAACTGTATGTAACCGGAAGGGTGAAATTATTTACAAAAATTTTAAATATTCTGTGTGGACGGGCAGAAGCTCCCGCTGCACCGTGGATGATTTAAGAAAGAGAACCACTGTAGCTTGTGTGTCCTATTTATACCCATGTCTTGGTCGACACCTGCAGTGGTACGAAATCGACATGTCAGAAACTGTCTCTGGATTCAGTTCCCCCACTCTTTGTCAATTTCGCTATTTCTTATATTTCTGCGAATTGCAGAGTCCTGTAAGTATATTCTTATACTTATCTTATAACTATTTTTACAACACATGTTCACTGTAATTTTGGACATTGCAACTTAACCCTTTCGATTTGTACACAGTTATTTCACTATTACACTCGTACGGTGTGGCACTTTCACATGGTTTTCGTACACAATATTTAGTAAATTTTCTTACATTTTATTGTGTTTTCGGATTTTACTCTTTAATTATAGTTTATGAATAATTACGGAAAAACAGTAATTATGCAATTATTCATCTTGGGGTGGTAAACTCGCCTGCATAGACCTGCGTTCACACACACTAGCAAAATACTGGTGTACACACTTTCAGTTACATTTGTGTGTGTGTGCACGTCGATTCAGGTCGAAACACCTGTTCATATTTTTGTCTGAGCCAAGCTTGCAATCCCTGACATGCTTATTTCTAATACATTATTAATTATTTACAGTTTATTAGGTATATTTAAATTTTTATATTCAATGCTCAGTACATCACTTATTTGTACTGTCGCAATATGTCTGTGTTTTTATTGTTGAAAATGTTTTTAGTTGTTTTTATTAGTTTTATTGTTTGTTTAAGATAGTTTTCTGTTGGGTTTTTATCTAGTTGTACGCATTTATTATTGTTGATGAAGTCTTCGGTTTTTTTGATGTAGTCTGCTTTATCAATGATTACTGTTGCTTGACTTTTGTCTGCTTTAGTTATTATTAAATTATTGTTCTTTACTTTATTTTTAATTTCTTTTATTGTTTTTCTTTTGTTTATCTTTGTTTTTCATTCCGCTAGTGATTATTTTTTAATTATATGTGTTGCTAAGGTTAATGGTTCGAGGGTAAAATGTGTGTTTATTTTTATTTTTTTGTTCTTGATTTTTGTTAAATATGAATTTAACAAAAAAGAAACAGAATATTTAAATAATATGTCAAAAACTAACATAACTCAAAATGCAAACAAAAATCTAGAAAATTTAATAGTAGAAACAGAATTTGCCATTAACCTAATAAAAGACAATATACAAGAAGAAAAAAGAACAGAAGCAACCCATAATTAATCAATTAATCAATTTCAAAAAAGCTCCTACATACAAAATAGCAAAAATAATAGCACAAAAACTAAAAAGTAACCATCTAACAAATAACCATCATAACATAAAAAATACATACGAATTAATAGACAAACTAAAAATAATAAATATAAATGGAAATACATTTTTCACATCATATGACACAAACATGTACACCAACATCCCAGTAGAAGAAACAATTGACATAATAATAAACAAACTTAAAGAACAAAATGAAAACAAACAATATATAACCGAAATAAAAAATAGCCTCCAAGTAATACTAAAGCAAAATTACTTTGAATGTAATAGCAAAATTTATCAACAGAAAGAAGGTTTAGCAATGGGATCACCGTTATCAAGCATAATAGCAGAAATATTCCTACAACACATAGACACCAAAATACTAAATATCATAAAATCACATGACCCAAATGGCATATGGATAAGATATGTAGATGATGGGCTATATTTTTCAAATAACAAAAACGCAAATGCAGAGAACATACTGAAACAAATCAATAACATACATCCCAAAATACAATTCACAGAAGAAAAAGAAAAACATAACAAAATCAACTATTTAGACATAACTATCACAAGATACAACAACCACATACAATATGCAATATATAGAAAACCAACTTCCACTAACATCGTTATACCTAACCATTCTGACCACCCACCACAACATAAAATGGCAGCATTTTATTCGCTATTTAACAGAATGTACAAAATTCCCCTAAACAAACAAGAAACTGACAAAGAAAGAAATATAATATACCAAATTGGTTATGAAAATGGATACAATAAAAATACTATGATCAAAATAGAAAATAAAAACTGAACAATTAAGAATTAATCAAACTGAACAACACATAAATAATAACAACAACAAAAAATGGGCCACATTCACATATATAAATAGTAAAATGACAAAACTAACAAAACTATTTAAAAACACAGATATAAAAATAGCATACAAAACTAATAAAAATAAATTACAAAATCTAAATAGCTCACACAACAAAGATAATACAACAACTAACGGTATATACAAAATTGAATGCCAAGATTGCAATAAATGTTACATAGGACAAACAAAAAAAACAGCTGAAAAAACGTTATTTTGAACACCTAAATGCATACAAAAAACCAGAAATATATAAATCCAATTTAGCCACACATGCAATAAACACAGGACATGAATTCCCAGACATAACCAATGTAACACTAATAAAACATATACCACACAAAGGCACCATAATGAACATTTGGGAAAATTTACAAATATACAAACATAAAACAGAAAACAAACTAATACCTGAACAAATACAAATCAATACAAAACATGACACAATATTCAAAGCACTCAACATTGAAAATACACAAAAAACTAACACATACACCACGATCACACACAATAAAACCAATTTGAAATACCAGAAGCCAACAGGAAGCCACAATAATAATAGTCAACCAACAACACATATGTACTTCACCAGACAAAAAAACCGGAAGGCTGAGGATGGGTACAAGATAGTACCCGAAACATGTTCCTAATAAGGAAAAAAAGGTATATCTTGAAGTAAATTTATTTATAAATATTAAATGTATTATATACATCAAGAAACGGACTGTAGCAGAAAGTGATTGAATATATATATATATATATATATATATATATATATATATATATGTCTGTATGTATGTATGTATGCATGTTATGTATGCAATGAAACACAGGATCCTGATAAGCCGGGCAAGCTTGTATAATACACAGACTATGAACATTCATGTTAAAATGGGTAGTTTGTTAGATTTGGTTGTGATATCAGTTGTATTTTAGTTAGGATAAGGAGTTAGGTTTAGTAAAACTGTGTATTATTTATTTGTTGTTTATTCATGTACTATGTCTGTGGAAATGTGCGCGCATGCGCGAGTGATAAACGTTTCCCCGGCTGTGCGTGAATAAATTATCGTTGTGTTATGACACTGAACTGAACATAGACTAATGTATTCGCTACAGTCCCTATATATTTCTGGCTATTAGTTGACATTCATATATGATCTTATTAAAGTATGCAGTTATGCACGAGATAAGGGTATTCGGTTATTACCAGCTATGCATGCTCTTACAAAGTTGATGCACTTTACGGCATGAAAAGTTGCATGTCATGTTGTATGTAACCATGTGACTTCCTTCCACCAATTAAATGCTGGAAGGTAGTCGGAAATTTTCTGTTGTGACACAGTTAGTTCTTCTCAGCCAGCTATCGCGATCGGGACGTGCAATTCTTGTTCAAGATTTTCCGCTTGCAAGAATCTGTAAAGACTATTATGCGGTAGTAACATGTGTGAAGACTCGGAATTGTTCGTGTATTACATCTACACACAGTATTGTTATTAAAACATAGCGTGCATAATTACGGCAGTTCTTCTCAACCAGCTATCACGGTCGGGTCGCGCAGTTCTTGTTCAAGATTTTCCGCTTGCAAGAATCTGTAAAGACTATTCGGCGATAGTAATGCGTGCGAAGACTCAGAACAGTTGAATATTACCTCTTTACACACTGCATTATTACTAAAGCAATTGCGTGTGTAATAAGTGAGCTTGAACTGTGTCACTGTGTGAGATTTTCTGCAGTGCCAGTAAAATTTAATAATTACGCAATAGTAAATTTTATCATCAAGAAGTTTCCGCGTTAGTGGAAGATTTCCACATAGGGAGGTCTGCTGATCACGGTAGACCCTGTGATTCGCGTGAACACTTGAAGAGTCCGGAGTGGTATAAGTTTAATACACCGTTGTTATATAAAACTCACTGTTACCTGAGATACTTGTAAGTTATAAACTCTATATGAAATTTAACCAATAATATCCATAGAACCGTTGTGGTGTGCGAAGCGTCAGTGTCATCGTGGGAACTACAGGACACCAGCCCAGCTGAAAGTGTTTCCAGGGTGAACCGTCTATCATCAATAAGCCACGCCTGACGACTCAACAACGCAGCAAAGCCCCCCCTTTTTCTTCAGCAACATCATCGTGGGAATCATCACTTATGTAACGTATCACATCATGTGTATGAACAGTAATTAACACTTTATAAGACTATATATATCAAACACTACCATTATTATACTTATCAAATATACCATATAAACAATTACATTTGTCTTGTGCAATAAATAATCTTAAACCCTCCAATATAGACTTTTGATTTAAGATACACATACTACCATATCCTATGCGCAATTAGTAATTTGTGTTGTCGCAATAGATATATATCAATTTTTTATGGGTTATGGACCCCCCTAAGAAATAATTGTGGGTGTGCCCCTGCCTAAAATCACACTAAGGGCCCCGCGCAACATTTGCTACAGGCCCCACGCTGGCTTAATCCGGCACTGATAACAAAGTTAATTTTTTCTATGATGAACGATAACTGCCGTAAATTCAAACATAATCCCATACTTTTTTGCATACATCCCTAAATTGTAGAGAACTCAAGGCGTGTTGATTGTGGTGAAGATCGGTTAAGGGAAAGGCGTAGTTTACCTGCAATATTTTATGTTGTAACAAGAGAAATATTTTCATGACGAACGACAACTGCCATAAATTCAAACAGAATAAAATAATTTTTTATATTATGTGCCCGAGTTGTAGAAGACTCAAGACCTACTGATTTTGGGAAAGATCGATTACGGGGAAAAGGCAGTTTACCTGAAACATTTTTTGTTGTAACAATAGTAACGTACTTAATTTTGATAAATAAAGTATCCTGATAATGATGATCTTAATAATCCACTGTAGAAACGTAGATGAAATATCTATAAATGAAGAGGCTATTTGAACGGGGTGGGGGTAATGTTCTATAAAAGAAAATTACAGTTGAAGGGGGAGGGGATAATTTTTATGCGTACTACGTTATCGGCAACAAAGTAGTAGTTTGTTGTTAAAATTCCTTCCCGGGCTGTTTGACCGTAGTCCAAAGTTTTCTGCAAAACCAGACGTTTCAGCAGTGCCGTCGACTACCATCATCAGTGAAAATCGAATGCGATAACATGTGGTGGTATACGTTAGTGACCACAGTACTGTGGTTAAGGCTGAAGCAATATGTGGAAAGAAGTAGTATCTTTGGAAACATTTAATTTCGTAAATGATTTTAAATAAACACTTTAGAACATCGGAGTCATGTATGGTTCTCCACACTGATATTTTTCTATGGCAAACGATAACTGCCGCAAATTCAAACAAAATCAAATAATATTTCGCATACAGCCCTGAACTGTAGAGTTTTCAAGACCTTTTGTTTTTGGTGAAGATCGGTTAAAGGAAAGGGACTACCTACGTTTTATGTTTTAACAAGACTAATTGTTTCTATGACGAACGATAACTGCCGCACATTCAAACACAATCAAATAATGATTCGCATGCATCCCTGAATTGTAGAGGACTCAAGAGATATTGATTTTGTTGAAGATCAGTTAAGTGAATGGTGTAGTTTACCTGCAACGTTTTATGTGATAAGACGGGTAATTTTTTCTATGACGAACGATAACTGCCGTAAAATCAAACATAATAAAATAATGTTTTGCATACTTCCCTACATTGTAGAGAACTCAAGGCCTGTTGATTCTGGTGAAGATCGGTTAAGAGAAAAGGGTAGTTTACCTGCAACTTTTTATGTTTTAACAAGGGTAATTTTTTATATGATGAACGATAACTGCCGTAAATTCAAAGAGAATCAAATAATTTTTTGCATACGTTCCTGAATTATAAACAGCTGAAACCCTATTGATTTTGGTGAAGATCGGTTAAGGGAAAGGGGTAGTTTATCTGCCACCTTTAATGTTTTAACAAGAGTAATTGTTTCTATGACGAACGATAACTGCTGTAAATTCAAACACAATCAAATAAGTTTTTGCATACAATTTAATTGTAGAGAATTCAAGGCCTGTTGATTTTGGTGAATATCGGTTAAGGGAAAGGGGTAGTTTACCGGCAACGTTTTATGTTTTAACAAGGGTATTTTCTATGGCAAACGATAAGAGCGGCAACTTCAAACAGAATCAAATAATTTTTTGCATACAGCCCTGATTTGTAGAGTACTCAAGACCTATTGTTTTTGGTGAAGATTTGTAAAGGAAAAGGGGAAGTTTACCTGCAACGGTTTTTTATCAAGGGTAATTTCTTTCTATGGCAAATGATAACAGCCGCAAATTCAAACAGAATCAAATGATGTTTTGCATACAGCCGTGTAATGTAGAGTTCTCAATACCTATTGGTGTTGGTGAAGTCGGTTAAGGGAAAGGGGTAGTTTAACTGCAACATTTTATGTTTTAACAAGGGTAATTTTTTTATGACGAACGATAACTGCCGAAAATTCAAAGAGAATCAAATAATTTTTTGCACACTTTCCTGTATTGTAAAGAACTCAAGGTCTGTTGATTTTGGTGAAGATCGGTTAAGGGAAAGGGGTAGTTTACCTGCAACATTTTATGTTGTAACAAGAGAAATGTTTCCATTACGAACGATAACTGCTGCACATTCACACAGAATCAAATATTTTTTTTCCATGCATCCCTGAATTGTAGAGGACTGAAGGTCTATTGATTTTGGAGAAGATCGGTTAAGAGAAAGAGGTAGTTTACCTGAAACATTTTATGATTTAACAAGAGTAAAGTACTTAATTTTTATAAGTAAAGTATCCTGATAAGAAGCTCATAATAATCCATTGTAGAAAAGTGGATGAAATATCTATAAATGAAGAGGTTAGGTAAACGAGGTGGGGGTAAAGTTCTATTATTAAAAATTATAGTTGAAGGTGGAGGGGAGAATTTTTTTTATATGTGTACTACGTAATCGGCAACAAAGTAGTTTTTTGTTAAAATTGCTTCCCGGGCTGTTTAGCCATAGTCCAATGTTTTCTCCAAAACCAGACTTTTCGGCAGTGCCATCGACTGCCATCTTCAGTGAAAATCGAGTGCGAAAACGTGAGGTGGTATACGTTAGTGACCACAGTACTGTGGTTAATGCTGAAGCAATAAGTAGAAAGACGTAGTTTCTATGGAATATTTCATTTCGAATATGATTTTAAATATAAATCTTAAAACATGGAAGTCATGTATAGTTCTCCATACCGATATTTCGAAAAGTGTCTTTAATTTTTTTTTTTCTATGGCAAATAATAACAGCCGCAAATTCAATCAGAATCAAACAATTTTTTGCAAACAGCCCTGATTTGTAGAGTACTCAAGACCTATTGTTTTTGGTGCAGATCGGTTAAGGAAAAGGCGTAGTTTACCTGCAACATATTTTTTTAATCAAGGGTAATTTTTACTTCCATTTTCCATAAGGAAATGGAAGTATGGTGATGGCAAAAAACATCGTGTTTGAGATTATTGCAGATTCTGATTGTACTACCCTCTAAACATGAAAAAGTGATTTTTTCGAAAAGTGTCTGTGTGTCTGTTTGTGTGTGTCTGTCTACCTATAGATTTTTTTCTATGGAAAACGAACACCCGCAAATGCAAACAGAATCAAATAATTTTTTGCATACAGCTCTGATTTGTAGAGTACTCAAGACCTGTTGATTTTGGTGAAGATCGGTTAAGGGAAAGGGGTAGTTTACCAGCAACGTTTTATGTTTTAACAAGGGTAATGTTTTCTATGACGAACGATAACTGCTGCACATTCAAACAGAATCAAATAATGTTTTGCATGAATCCCATAATTGTAGAGGACTCAAGATCTATTGATTTTGGTGAAGATCAGTTAAGAGAAAGGGATACTTTACCTGCAACATTTTATGTGATAACAAGGTTAATTTTTTCTATGATGAACGATAACTGCCGTAAATTCAAACATAATCACATACTTTTTTGCATACATCCCTAAATTGTAGAGAACTCAAGGCGTGTTGATTGTGGTGAAGATCGCTTAAGGGAAAGGCGTAGTTTACCAGCAATATTTTATGTTGTAACAAGAGAAACATTTTCATGACGAACGATAACTGCCGTAAATTCAAACAAAATCAAATAATTTTTTATAAGACGTTTCAGCAGTGCCGTCGACTGCTATCATCAGTGAAAATCGAGTGCGATAACGTGTGGTGGTATACGTTAGTGACCACAGTACTGTGGTTAAGGCTGAAGCAATAAGTGGAAAGAAATAGTTTCTATGGAAACATTTCATTTCGTAAATGATTTTAAATATAGATCTTAGAACATGGAAGTCGTGTATAGTTCTCCATTCCAATATTTACTTCCATGTTCTATAAGGAAATGGAAGTATGGTGATGGCAAAAAAAAATCGTGGTTGATATTATTGCAGATTCTGATTGTACTACCCTCAAAACATGAAAAAAGTCATTTTTCGATAAGTGTCTGTGTGTGTTCTGTGTGTGTTTCTGTCCGAGTGTAGAATTTTTTCTATGGCAAACGATAACAGCCGCTAATTCAAACAGAATCAAATAATTTTTTGCATACAGCCCTGAATTGTAGAGTTCTCAAGAGCTATTGTTTTTGGTGAAGATCGGTTTAGAGAAAGGGGTAGTTTACCGGTAACTTTTTATGTTTTAACATAGGTAATTTTTTCTATGACGAATGATAACTGCCGTAAATTCAATCACATTCAAATAATGTTTTGCAAACCTTCCTGAGCTTTAGAGAACCCAATGTCTGTTAATTTTGGTGAAGATGGGTTAAGGGTAGTTTACCTGCAACATTTTATATTTTAACAAGACTAATTGTTTCTATGACGAACGATAACTGCCGCACATTCAGACAGAATCAAATAATGTTTTGCATGCATCCCTGAATTGTAGAGGACTCAAGACCTATTGATTTTGTTGAAGATCAGTTAAGTGAATTGTGTAGTTTACCTGCAACGTTTTATGTGATAAGAAAGGTAATTTTTTCTATGATGAACGATAACTGCCGTAAATTCAAACATAATAAAATAATGTTTTGCATACTTCCCTACATTGTAGAGAACGCAAGGCCTGTTGATTTTGGTGAAGATCGGTTAAGAGAAAAGGGTAGTTTACCTGCAACTTTTTATGTTTTAACAAGGGTAATTTTTTATATGATGAACGATAACTGCCGTAAATTCAAAGAGAATCAAATAATTTTTTGCATACGTTCCTGAATTATAAACAACTGAAAGCCTATTGATTTTGGTGAAGATCGGTTAAGGGAAAGGGGTAGTTTATCGGCCACCTTTAATGTTTTAACAAGAGTAATTGTTTCTATGACGAACGATAACTGCTGTAAATTCAATCACAATCAAATAAGTTTTTGCATACAATTTAATTGTAGAGAATTCAAGGCCTGTTGATTTTGGTGAATATCGGTTAAGGGAAAGGGGTAGTTTACCGGCAACGTTTTATGTTTTAACAAGGGTATTTTCTATGGCAAACGATAAGAGCGGCAACTTCAAACAGAATCAAATAATTTTTTGCATACAGCCCTGATTTATAGAGTACTCAAGACCTATTGTTTTTGGTGAAGATTTGTAAAGGAAAAGGGGAAGTTTACCTGCAACGGTTTTTTATCAAGGGTAATTTCTTTCTATGGCAAATGATAACAGCCGCAAATTCAAACAGAATCAAATGATGTTTTGCATACAGCCGTGTAATGTAGAGTTCTCAATACCTATTGGTGTTGGTGAAGATCGGTTAAGGGAAAGGGGTAGTTTAACTGCAACATTTTATGTTTTAACAAGGGTAATTTTTTATATGACGAACGATAACTGCAGTAAATTCAAACAGAATCAACTACGTTTTTGCATACCTTTTTGAACTAAAGAGAACTCAAGGTCTGTTGATTTTGTTGAAGATCGGTTAAGGGAAAGGGGTAGTTTTCAGCAACGTTTTATGTTTTAAAAAGGGTAATTTTTTTATGACGAACGATAACTGCCGAAAATTCAAAGAGAATCAAATAATTTTTTGCACACTTTCCTGTATTGTAAAGAACTCAAGGTCTGTTGATTTTGGTGAAGATCGGTTAAGGGAAAGGGGTAGTTTACCTGCAACATTTTATGTTGTAACAAGAGAAATGTTTCCATTACGAACGATAACTGCTGCACATTGACACAGAATCAAATATTTTTTTTCCATGCATCCCTGAATTGTAGAGGACTGAAGGTCTATTGATTTTGGAGAAGATCGGTTAAGAGAAAGAGGTAGTTTACCTGAAACATTTTATGATTTAACAAGAGTAAAGTACTTAATTTTTATAAGTAAAGTATCCTGATAAGAAGCTCATAATAATCCATTGTAGAAAAGTGGATGAAATATCTATAAATGAAGAGGTTAGGTAAACGAGGTGGGGGTAAAGTTCTATTATTAAAAATTATAGTTGAAGGTGGAGGGGAGAATTTTTTTTATATGTGTACTACGTAATCGGCAACAAAGTAGTTTTTTGTTAAAATTGCTTCCCGGGCTGTTTAGCCATAGTCCAATGTTTTCTCCAAAACCAGACTTTTCGGCAGTGCCATCGACTGCCATCTTCAGTGAAAATCGAGTGCGAAAACGTGAGGTGGTATACGTTAGTGACCACAGTACTGTGGTTAATGCTGAAGCAATAAGTAGAAAGACGTAGTTTCTATGGAATATTTCATTTCGAATATGATTTTAAATATAAATCTTAAAACATGGAAGTCATGTATAGTTCTCCATACCGATATTTCGAAAAGTGTCTTTAATTTTTTTTTTTCTATGGCAAATAATAACAGCCGCAAATTCAATCAGAATCAAACAATTTTTTGCAAACAGCCCTGATTTGTAGAGTACTCAAGACCTATTGTTTTTGGTGCAGATCGGTTAAGGAAAAGGCGTAGTTTACCTGCAACATATTTTTTTAATCAAGGGTAATTTTTACTTCCATTTTCCATAAGGAAATGGAAGTATGGTGATGGCAAAAAACATCGTGTTTGAGATTATTGCAGATTCTGATTGTACTACCCTCTAAACATGAAAAAGTGATTTTTTCGAAAAGTGTCTGTGTGTCTGTTTGTGTGTGTCTGTCTACCTATAGATTTTTTTCTATGGAAAACGAACACCCGCAAATGCAAACAGAATCAAATAATTTTTTGCATACAGCTCTGATTTGTAGAGTACTCAAGACCTGTTGATTTTGGTGAAGATCGGTTAAGGGAAAGGGGTAGTTTACCAGCAACGTTTTATGTTTTAACAAGGGTAATGTTTTCTATGACGAACGATAACTGCTGCACATTCAAACAGAATCAAATAATGTTTTGCATGAATCCCATAATTGTAGAGGACTCAAGATCTATTGATTTTGGTGAAGATCAGTTAAGAGAAAGGGATACTTTACCTGCAACATTTTATGTGATAACAAGGTTAATTTTTTCTATGATGAACGATAACTGCCGTAAATTCAAACATAATCACATACTTTTTTGCATACATCCCTAAATTGTAGAGAACTCAAGGCGTGTTGATTGTGGTGAAGATCGCTTAAGGGAAAGGCGTAGTTTACCAGCAATATTTTATGTTGTAACAAGAGAAACATTTTCATGACGAACGATAACTGCCGTAAATTCAAACAAAATCAAATAATTTTTATAAGACGTTTCAGCAGTGCCGTCGACTGCCATCATCAGTGAAAATCGAGTGCGATAACGTGTGGTGGTATACGTTAGTGACCACAGTACTGTGGTTAAGGCTGAAGCAATAAGTGGAAAGAAATAGTTTCTATGGAAACATTTCATTTCGTAAATGATTTTAAATATAGATCTTAGAACATGGAAGTCGTGTATAGTTCTCCATTCCAATATTTACTTCCATGTTCTATAAGGAAATGGAAGTATGGTGATGGCAAAAAAAAATCGTGGTTGATATTATTGCAGATTCTGATTGTACTACCCTCAAAACATGAAAAAAGTCATTTTTCGATAAGTGTCTGTGTGTGTTCTGTGTGTGTTTCTGTCCGAGTGTAGAATTTTTTCTATGGCAAACGATAACAGCCGCTAATTCAAACAGAATCAAATAATTTTTTGCATACAGCCCTGAATTGTAGAGTTCTCAAGAGCTATTGTTTTTGGTGAAGATCGGTTTAGAGAAAGGGGTAGTTTACCGGTAACTTTTTATGTTTTAACATAGGTAATTTTTTCTATGACGAATGATAACTGCCGTAAATTCAATCACATTCAAATAATGTTTTGCAAACCTTCCTGAGCTTTAGAGAACCCAATGTCTGTTAATTTTGGTGAAGATGGGTTAAGGGTAGTTTACCTGCAACATTTTATATTTTAACAAGACTAATTGTTTCTATGACGAACGATAACTGCCGCACATTCAGACAGAATCAAATAATGTTTTGCATGCATCCCTGAATTGTAGAGGACTCAAGACCTATTGATTTTGTTGAAGATCAGTTAAGTGAATTGTGTAGTTTACCTGCAACGTTTTATGTGATAAGAAAGGTAATTTTTTCTATGATGAACGATAACTGCCGTAAATTCAAACATAATAAAATAATGTTTTGCATACTTCCCTACATTGTAGAGAACGCAAGGCCTGTTGATTTTGGTGAAGATCGGTTAAGAGAAAAGGGTAGTTTACCTGCAACTTTTTATGTTTTAACAAGGGTAATTTTTTATATGATGAACGATAACTGCCGTAAATTCAAAGAGAATCAAATAATTTTTTGCATACGTTCCTGAATTATAAACAACTGAAAGCCTATTGATTTTGGTGAAGATCGGTTAAGGGAAAGGGGTAGTTTATCGGCCACCTTTAATGTTTTAACAAGAGTAATTGTTTCTATGACGAACGATAACTGCTGTAAATTCAATCACAATCAAATAAGTTTTTGCATACAATTTAATTGTAGAGAATTCAAGGCCTGTTGATTTTGGTGAATATCGGTTAAGGGAAAGGGGTAGTTTACCGGCAACGTTTTATGTTTTAACAAGGGTATTTTCTATGGCAAACGATAAGAGCGGCAACTTCAAACAGAATCAAATAATTTTTTGCATACAGCCCTGATTTATAGAGTACTCAAGACCTATTGTTTTTGGTGAAGATTTGTAAAGGAAAAGGGGAAGTTTACCTGCAACGGTTTTTTATCAAGGGTAATTTCTTTCTATGGCAAATGATAACAGCCGCAAATTCAAACAGAATCAAATGATGTTTTGCATACAGCCGTGTAATGTAGAGTTCTCAATACCTATTGGTGTTGGTGAAGATCGGTTAAGGGAAAGGGGTAGTTTAACTGCAACATTTTATGTTTTAACAAGGGTAATTTTTTATATGACGAACGATAACTGCAGTAAATTCAAACAGAATCAACTACGTTTTTGCATACCTTTTTGAACTAAAGAGAACTCAATGTCTGTTGATTTTGTTGAAGATCGGTTAAGGGAAAGGGGTAGTTTTCAGCAACGTTTTATGTTTTAAAAAGGGTAATTTTTTTATGACGAACGATAACTGCCGAAAATTCAAAGAGAATCAAATAATTTTTTGCACACTTTCCTGTATTGTAAAGAACTCAAGGTCTGTTGATTTTGGTGAAGATCGGTTAAGGGAAAGGGGTAGTTTACCTGCAACATTTTATGTTGTAACAAGAGAAATGTTTCCATTACGAACGATAACTGCTGCACATTCACACAGAATCAAATATTTTTTTCCATGCATCCCTGAATTGTAGAGGACTGAAGGTCTATCGATTTTGGAGAAGATCGGTTAAGAGAAAGAGGTAGTTTACCTGAAACATTTTATGATTTAACAAGAGTAAAGTACTTAATTTTTATAAATAAAGTATCCTGATAAGAAGCTCATAATAATCCATTGTAGAAAAGTGGATGAAATATCTATAAATGAAGAGGTTAGGTAAACGAGGTGGGGGTAAAGTTCTATTATTAAAAATTATAGTTGAAGGTGGAGGGGAGAATTTTTTTTATATGTGTACTACGTAATCGGCAACAAAGTAGTTTTTTGTTAAAATTGCTTCCCGGGCTGTTTAGCCATAGTCCAATGTTTTCTCCAAAACCAGACTTTTCGGCAGTGCCATCGACTGCCATCTTCAGTGAAAATCGAGTGCGAAAACGTGAGGTGGTATACGTTAGTGACCACAGTACTGTGGTTAATGCTGAAGCAATAAGTAGAAAGACGTAGTTTCTATGGAATATTTCATTTCGAATATGATTTTAAATATAAATCTTAAAACATGGAAGTCATGTATAGTTCTCCATACCGATATTTCGAAAAGTGTCTTTAATTTTTTTTTTTCTATGGCAAATAATAACAGCCGCAAATTCAATCAGAATCAAACAATTTTTTGCAAACAGCCCTGATTTGTAGAGTACTCAAGACCTATTGTTTTTGGTGCAGATCGGTTAAGGAAAAGGCGTAGTTTACCTGCAACATTTTTTTTTAATCAAGGGTAATTTTTACTTCCATTTTCCATAAGGAAATGGAAGTATGGTGATGGCAAAAAACATCGTGTTCGAGATTATTGCAGATTCTGATTGTACTACCCTCAAAACATGAAAAAGTGATTTTTTCGGAAAGTGTCTGTGTATCTGTTTGTGTGTGTCTGTCTACCTATAGATTTTTTTCTATGGAAAACGAACACCCGCAAATGCAAACAGAATCAAATAATTTTTTGCATACAGCTCTGATTTGTAGAGTACTCAAGACCTGTTGATTTTGGTGAAGATCGGTTAAGGGAAAGGGGTAGTTTACCTGCAACGTTTTATGTTTTAACAAGGGTAATGTTTTCTATGACGAACGATAACTGCTGCACATTCAAACAGAATCAAATAATGTTTTGCATGAATCCCATAATTGTAGAGGACTCAAGATCTATTGATTTTGGTGAAGATCAGTTAAGAGAAAGGGATACTTTACCTGCAACATTTTATGTGATAACAAGGTTAATTTTTTCTATGATGAACGATAACTGCCGTAAATTCAAACATAATCACATACTTTTTTGCATACATCCCTAAATTGTAGAGAACTCAAGGCGTGTTGATTGTGGTGAAGATCGCTTAAGGGAAAGGCGTAGTTTACCAGCAATATTTTATGTTGTAACAAGAGAAACATTTTCATGACGAACGATAACTGCCGTAAATTCAAACAAAATCAAATAATTTTTCATAAGACGTTTCAGCAGTGCCGTCGACTGCCATCATCAGTGAAAATCGAGTGCGATAACGTGTGGTGGTATACGTTAGTGACCACAGTACTGTGGTTAAGGCTGAAGCAATAAGTGGAAAGAAATAGTTTCTATGGAAACATTTCATTTCGTAAATGATTTTAAATATAGATCTTAGAACATGGAAGTCGTGTATAGTTCTCCATTCCAATATTTACTTCCATGTTCTATAAGGAAATGGAAGTATGGTGATGGCAAAAAAAAATCGTGGTTGAGATTATTGCAGATTCTGATTGTACTACCCTCAAAACATGAAAAAGTCATTGTTCGATAAGTGTCTGTGTGTGTTTCTGTCTGAGTGTAGAATTTTTTTTGATGGCAAACGATAACAGCCGCTAATTCAAACAGAATCAAATAATTTTTTGCATACAGCCCTGAATTGTAGAGTTCTCAAGAGCTATTGTTTTTGGTGAAGATCGGTTTACAGAAAGGGGTAGTTTACCTGTAACTTTTTATGTTTTAACATAGGTAATTTTTTCTATGACGAATGATAACTGCCGTAAATTCAATCACATTCAAATAATGTTTTGCAAACCTTCCTTAGCTTTAGAGAACCCAATGTCTGTTGATTTTGGTGAAGATGGGTTAAGGGTAGTTTACCTGCAACATTTTATATTTTAACAAGACTAATTGTTTCTATGACGAACGATAACTGCCGCACATTCAGACAGAATCAAATAATGTTTTGCATGCATCCCTGAATTGTAGAGGACTCAAGACCTATTGATTTTGTTGAAGATCAGTTAAGTGAATGGTGCAGTTTACCTGCAACGTTTTATGTGATAAGAAAGGTAATTTTTTCTATGACGAACGATAACTGCCGTAAATTCAAACATAATAAAATAATGTTTTGCATGCTTCCCTACATTGTAGAGAGCTCAAGGCCTGTTGATTTTGGTGAAGATCGGTTAAGAGAAAAGGTTAGTTTACCTGCAACTTTTTATGTTTTAACAAGGGTAATTTTTTCTATGATGAATGATAACTGCCGTAAATTCAGAGAGAAACAAATAATTTTTTGCATACGTTCCTGAATTATAAACAACTGAAACCCTATTGATTTTGGTGAAGATCGGTTAAGGGAAAGGGGTAGTTTACCAGTCACCTTTAATGTTTTAACAAGAGTTATTGTTTCTATGACGAACGATAACTGCTGTAAATTCAAACAGAATCAAATAAGTTTTTGCATACAATTTAATTGTAGAGAATTCAAGGCCTGTTGATTTTGGTGAATATCGGTTAAGGGAAAGGGGTAGTTTACTGGCAACGTTTTATGTTTTAGCAAGGGTATTTTCTATGGCAAACGATAAGAGCGGCAACTTCAAACAGAATCAAATAATTTTTTGCATACAGCCCTGATTTATAGAGTACTCAAGACCTATTGTTTTTGGTGAAGATTTGTAAAGGGAAAGGGGAAGTTTACCTGCAACAGTTTTTTATCAAGGGTAATTTCTTTCTATGGCAAACGATAACAGCCGCAAATTCAAACAGAATCAAATGATGTTTTGCATACAGCCGTGTAATTTAGAGTTCTCAATACCTATTGGTGTTGGTGAAGATCGGTTAAGGGAAAGGGGTAGTTTAACTGCAACATTTTATGTTTTAACAAGGGTAATTTTTTATATGACGAACGATAACTGCCGTAAATTCAACAGAATCAACTACGTTTTTGCATACCTTTTTGAACTAAAGAGAACTCAAGGTCTGTTGATTTTGTTGAAGATCGGTTAAGGGATAGGGGTAGTTTTCAGCAACGTTTTATGTTTTAAAAAGGGTAATTTTTTTATGACGAACGATAACTGCCAAAAATTCAAAGAGAATCAAATAATTTTTTGCACACTTTCCTGAATTGTAAAGAACTCAAGGTCTGTTGATTTTGGTGAAGATCGGTTAAGGGAAAGGGGTAGTTTACCTGCAACATTTTATGTTGTAACAAGAGATGTTTCCATTACGAACGATAACTGCTGCACATTCACACAGAATCAAATATTTTTTTCCATGCATCCCTGAATTGTAGAGGACTGAAGGTCTATTGATTTTGGAGAAGATCGGTTAAGAGAAAGAGGTAGTTTACCTGAAACATTTTATGATTTAACAAGAGTAAAGTACTTAATTTTTATAAATAAAGTATCTGATAAGAAGCTCATAATAATCCATTGTAGAAAAGTGGATGAAATATCTATAAATGAAGAGGTTAGGTAAACGAGGTGGGGGTAAAGTTCTATTATTAAAAATTATAGTTGAAGGTGGAGGGGAGAATTTTTTTTATATGTGTACTACGTAATCGGCAACAAAGTAGTTTTTTTGTTAAAATTGCTTCCCGGGCTGTTTAGCCATAGTCCAATGTTTTCTCCAAAACCAGACTTTTCGGCAGTGCCATCGACTGCCATCTTCAGTGAAAATCGAGTGCGAAAACGTGAGGTGGTATACGTTAGTGACCACAGTACTGTGGTTAATGCTGAAGCAATAAGTAGAAAGACGTAGTTTCTATGGAATATTTCATTTCGAATATGATTTTAAATATAAATCTTAAAACATGGAAGTCATGTATAGTTCTCCATACCGATATTTCGAAAAGTGTCTTTAATTTTTTTTTTTTCTATGGCAAATAATAACAGCCGCAAATTCAATCAGAATCAAACAATTTTTTGCAAACAGCCCTGATTTGTAGAGTACTCAAGACCTATTGTTTTTGGTGCAGATCGGTTAAGGAAAAGGGGTAGTTTACCTGCAACATTTTTTTTTAATCAAGGGTAATTTTTACTTCCATTTTCCATAAGGAAATGGAAGTATGGTGATGGCAAAAAACATCGTGTTCGAGATTATTGCAGATTCTGATTGTACTACCCTCAAAACATGAAAAAGTGATTTTTTCGAAAAGTGTCTGTGTGTCTGTTGTGTGTGTCTGTCTGTCTATAGATTTTTTTCTATGGAAAACGAACACCCGCAAATGCAAACAGAATCAAATATTTTTTTGCATACAGCTCTGATTTGTAGAGTACTCAAGACCTGTTGATTTTGGTGAAGATCGGTTAAGGGAAAGGGGTAGTTTACCTGCAACGTTTTATGTTTTAACAAGGGTAATGTTTTCTATGACGAACGATAACTGCTGCACATTCAAACAGAATCAAATAATGTTTTGCATGAATCCCATAATTGTAGAGGACTCAAGATCTATTGATTTTGGTGAAGATCAGTTAAGAGAAAGGGATACTTTACCTGCAACATTTTATGTGATAACAAGGTTAATTTTTTCTATGATGAACGATAACTGCCGTAAATTCAAACATAATCACATACTTTTTTGCATACATCCCTAAATTGTAGAGAACTCAAGGCGTGTTGATTGTGGTGATGATCGCTTAAGGGAAAGGCGTAGTTTACCAGCAATATTTTATGTTGTAACAAGAGAAACATTTTCATGACGAACGATAACTGCCGTAAATTCAAACAAAATCAAATAATTTTTTATAAGACGTTTCACCAGTGCCGTCGACTGCCATCATCAGTGAAAATCGAGTGCGATAACGTGTGGTGGTATACGTTAGTGACCACAGTACTGTGGTTAAGGCTGAAGCAATAAGTGGAAAGAAATAGTTTCTATGGAAACATTTCATTTCGTAAATGATTTTAAATATAGATCTTAGAACATGGAAGTCGTGTATAGTTCTCCATTCCAATATTTACTTCCATGTTCTATAAGGAAATGGAAGTATGGTGATGGCAAAAAAAAATCGTGGTTGATATTATTGCAGATTCTGATTGCACTACCCTCAAAACATGAAAAAAGTCATTTTTCGATAAGTGTCTGTGTGTGTTTCTGTCCGAGTGTAGAATTTTTTTCTATGGCAAACGATAACAGCCGCTAATTCAAACAGAATCAAATAATTTTTTGCATACAGCCCTGAATTGTAGAGTTCTCAAGAGCTATTGTTTTTGGTGAAGATCGGTTTAGAGAAAGGGGTAGTTTACCTGTAACTTTTTATGTTTTAAAATAGGTAATTTTTTCTATGACGAATGATAACTGCCGTAAATTCAATCACATTCAAATAATGTTTTGCAAACCTTCCTGAGCTTTAGAGAACCCAATGTCTGTTAATTTTGGTGAAGATGGGTTAAGGGTAGTTTACCTGCAACATTTTATATTTTAACAAGACTAATTGTTTCTATGACGAACGATAACTGCCGCACATTCAGACAGAATCAAATAATGTTTTGCATGCATCCCTGAATTGTAGAGGACTCAAGACCTATTGATTTTGTTGAAGATCAGTTAAGTGAATTGTGTAGTTTACCTGCAACGTTTTATGTGATAAGAAAGATAATTTTTTCTATGATGAACGATAACTGCCGTAAATTCAAACATAATAAGATAATGTTTTGCATACTTCCCTACATTGTAGAGAACTCAAGGCCTGTTGATTTTGGTGAAGATCGGTTAAGAGAAAAGGGTAGTTTACCTGCAACTTTTTATGTTTTAACAAGGGTAATTTTTTCTATGATGAATGATAACTGCCGTAAATTCAGAGAGAATCAAATAATTTTTTCATACGTTCCTGAATTATAAACAACTGAAACCCTATTGATTTTGGTGAAGATCGGTTAAGGGAAAGAGGTAGTTTACCAGTCACCTTTAATGTTTTAACAAGAGCAATTGTTTCTATGGCGAACGATAACTGCCGCACTTTCAAACAGAATCAAATAATGTTTTGAATGCATCCCTGAGTTGTAGGGGACTCGATACCTATTGATTTTGGTGAAGATCTGTTAAGAGAAAGGGGTAGTTTACCTGCAACGTTTTATGTGATAACAAGGGTAAATTTTTCTACGACGAACGATAACTGCCGTAAATTCAACCACTACCAAATAAGTTTTTGCATACAATCTAAATTGTAGAGAACTCAAGGACTGTTGATTTTGGTGAAGATCAGTTAAGAGAAAAAGGTAGTTTACCTGCAACTTTTAAGTTTTAACAAGGGTAATTTTTTATATGATGAACGATAACTGCCGTAAATTCAAAGAGAATCAAATAATTTTTTGCATACGTTCCTGAATTATAAACAGCTGAAGGCCTATTAATTTTGCTGAAGATCGGTTAATGGAAAGGGGTGGTTTATCTGCCACCTTTATTGTTTTAACAAGAGTAATTTTTTCTATAACGAACGATAACTGCCGTAAATTCAAACATAATAAAATAATGTTTTGCATACTGCCCTACATTGTAGAGAACTCATGGCCTGTTGATTTTGGTGAAGATCGGTTAAGAGAAAAGGGTAGTTTACCTGCAACTTTTTATGTTTTAACAAGGGTAATTTTTTCTATGATGAACGATAACTGCCGTAAATTCAGAGAGAATAAAATTATTTTTTGCACACGTTCCTGAATTATAAACAACTGAAACCCTATTGATTTTGGTGAAGATCGGTTAATGGAAAGGGGTAGTTTACCAGTCACCTTTAATGTTTTAACAAGAGCAATTGTTTCTATGGCGAACGATAACTGCCGCACTTTCAAACAGAATCAAATAATGCTTTGCATGCATCCCTGAGTTGTAGAGGACTCGATACCTATTGATTTTGGTGAAGATCTGTTAAGAGTAAGGGGTAGTTTACCTGCAACGTTTTATGTGATAACAAGGGTAAATTTTTCTATGACGAACGATAACTGCCGTAAATTCAACCACTACCAAATAAGTTTTTGCATACAATCTAAATTGTAGAGAACTGAAGGACTGTTGATTTTGGTGAAGATCGGTTAAGGGAAAGGGGTAGTTTACCTGCAACATTTTATATTGTAATAAGAGAAATATTTTCATGACGAACGACAACTGCCATAAATTCAAACAGAATCAAATAATTTTTTACATTATGTGCCCGAGTTGTAGAAGACTCAAGACCTTATGATTTTGGGGAAGATCGGTTACGGGGAAAAGGCAGTTTACCTGAAACATTTTTTGTTGTAACAATAGTAACGTACTTAATTTTGATAAATAAAGTATCCTGATAAGATCTTAATAATCCACTGTAGAAACGTAGATGAAATATCTATAAATGAAGAGGCTATTTGAACAGGGTGGGGGTAATGTTCTATAAAAGAAAATTACAGTTGAAGAGGGAGGGGATAATTTTACTTCCATATTCCTTAAGGAATGGAAGTATGGTGATGGCAAAAAAAATCGTGTTCAAGATTATTGCAGATTCTGATTCTACTACACTCAAAACATGAAAAAAAGTCGTTTTCCGAAAAGTGTCTGTGTGTGTGTGTCTGTCTGTGTGTTTGTAGATTTTTTTCTATGGCAAACGATAACTGCCGCAAATTCAAACAGAATCAAATAATTTTTTGCATACAGCCCTGATTTGTAGAGTACTCGCGACCTATTGTTTTTGGTGAAGATCGGTTGAGGGAAAGGGGTAGTTTACCTGCAACGGTTTTTTTTTATCAAGGGAAATTTTTTTTTTTGGCAAACGATAACAGCCGCAAATTCAAACAGAATCAAATAATGTTTCGCACACAGCCCTGAATTGTAGAGTTCTCAAGACCTATTGTTTTTGGTGAAGATCGGTTAAGGGAAAGGGGTAGTTTACCTGTAACGTTTTATGTTTTAACAAGGGTATTTCTTATGGCAAACGATAACAGCCGCAAATTCAAACAGAATCAAAAGATTATTTGCATACAGCCCTAAATTGTAGAGTTCTCAAGACCTATTGTTTTTGGTGAAGATCGGTTAAGGGAAAGGGGTAGTTTACCTACAACGTTTTCTTAACAAGGGTATTTTCTATGGCAAACGATAACAGCCGCAAGTTCAAACAGAATCAAATAATTTTCTGCATACAGCCCTGATTTGTAGAGTACTCAAGACCTATTGTTTTTGGTGAAGATCGGTTGAGGGGAAGGGGTAGTTTACCTGCAACATTTTTTATCAAGCGTATTTTCTATGGCAAACGATAACTGCCGCAAATTCAAACAGAATCAAATAACTTTTTGCATACTTCAGTGCATTGTAGAGGACTCAATGACTTTCGATTTTGGTGAAGATCGGTTAAGGGGAAGGGGTAGTTTACCTGCAACCTTTTACGTTTTAACAAGAGTAAAGTACTTGAAAATTTATTTAAACTTTTTGAAACAATGGTAATTGTTAATTTTGTTGCCAGGCAATAAAATTAAAATTTTGTAATTTTAATGTAATATAATATTTTTCATTTAATACGGCAATAAAAAGGCAGGTAAGACACAGCCTGGCTGTTTGGCTGAAAATGATTTTAAATATCAATCTTAGAATATGGAAGTCATGTATGGTTCTCCATACCGATATTTTTCTATGGCAAACGATAACAGCCGCAAATTCAAACTGAATCAAATCATTTTTTGCATACAGCCCTGATCTGTAGAGTACTCGCGATCTATTGTTTTTGGTGAAGATCGGTTCCGGGAAAGGGGTAGTTTACCGGCAACGTTTTATGTTTTAACAAGGGTATTTTCTATGGCAAACGATAACAGCCGCAAATTCAAACATAATCAAATAATGTTTTGCATACCGCCCTAAATTGTAGAGTTCTCAAGACCTATTGTTTTTGGTGAAGAGCGGTTAAGGGAAAGTGGTAGTTTACCTGCAACATTTTATGTTTTAAAAGGGTATTTTCTATGGCAAACGATAAAAGCCGCAAATTCAAACAGAATCAAATACGTTTCTGCATACAGTCCTGATTTCTTGAGTACTAAAGACCTATTGTTTTTGGTGAAGATCGTTTAAGGGGAAGGGGTAGTTTACCTACCACATTTTTTGTTTTATCAAGGGTATTTTGTATGGCAAACGATAACAGCCGCAAATTCAAACAAAATCATATAATATTTTGCATACGGCCCTGAATTGTAGAGTTCTCAAGATCTACCATTTTTGGTGAAGATCGGTTTAGGGAAAGGGGTAGTTTACCTGCAACGGTTTTTTATCAAGGTTAATTTTTTTCTATGGTAAACGATAACAGCCGCAAATTCAAACAGAATCAAATGATGTTTTGCATACAGCCCTGAATTGTAGAGTTCTCAATACCTATTGGTGTTGGTGAAGATCGGTTAAGGGAAAGGGGTAGTTTACCTGCAACGTTTTATGTTTTAAAAGGGTTTTTTCTATGGCAAACGATAAGAGCCGCAAATTCAAACAGAATCAAATACGTTTTTGCACACAGCCCTGTTTTATTGAGTACTAAAGACCTATTGTTTTTGGTGAAGATCGGTTAAGGAAAAGGGGTAGTTTACCTGACACGTTTTTTGTTTTATCAAGGGTATTTTATATGGCAAACGATAACAGCCGCAAATTCAAACAGAATCATATAATATTTTGCAGAATCAACTACTCTCCTGCATATCTTTTTGAATTATACAGAACTCAAGGTCTGTTGATTTTGTTGAAGATCGGTTAAGGGGAAGGGGTAGTTTACCTGCAACGTTTTGTGTTTTAACAAGGTTATTTTTTCTATGACAAACGATAACTGCCGTAAATTCAAAGAGAATCAACTAATGTTTTGCATACAGTCCTGAATTGTAGAGTTCTCAAGACTTATTGTTTTTGGTGAAGATCGGTTAATGGAATAGGGTAGTTTACCAGCAACGTTTTATGTTTTATCAAGGGTGTTTTATATGGCAAACGATAACAGCCGCAAATTCAAACAGAATTAAATAATTGTTTGCATACAGGCCTGAATTATAGAGTACCCAAGACCTGTCGGTTTTGGTGAAGATCGGTTAAGGGAAAGGGGTAGTTTACCTGTAACGGTTTTTTATCAAGGGTAATTTTTACTTCCATATTCCTTAAGGAATGGAAGTATGGTGATGGCAAAAAAATCGTGTTCGAGATTATTGCAGATTCTGATTCTACTACACTCAAAACATGAAAAAAAGTCGTTTTCCGAAAAGTGTCTGTGTGTGTGTCTGTCTGTCTGTGTGTCTGTCTGTAGATTTTTTTTCTATGGCAAACGATAACTGCCGCAAATTCAAACAGAATCAAATAATTTTTTGCATACAGCCCTGATTTGTAGAGTACTCGCGACCTATTGTTTTTGGTGAAGATCGGTTGAGGGAAAGGGGTAGTATACCTGCAACGGTTTTTTTTTAGCAAGGGTAATTTTGTTTGTTTGGCAAACGATAACAGCCGCAAATTCCAACAGAAACAAATAATGTTTCGCATACAGCCCTGAATTGTAGAGTTCTCAAGATCTGTTGATTTTGGTGAAGATCGGTTAAGGGAAAGGGGTAGTTTACCTGTAACGTTTTATGTTTTAACAACGGTATTTCCTATGGCAAACGATAACAGCCGCAAATTCAAACAGAATCAAAAGATTATTTGCATACAGCCCTAAATTGTAGAGTTCTCAAGACCTATTGTTTTTGGTGAAGATCGGTTGAGGGAAAGGGGTAGTTTACCTGTAGCGTTTTTTTAACAAGGGTATTTTCTATGGCAAACAATAACAGCCGCAAATTCAAACAGAATCAAATAGTGTTTTGCATACAGCCCTGATTTGTAGAGTACTCAAGACCTATTATTTTTGGTGAAGATCGGTTAAGGGGAAGGGGTAGTTTACCTGCAACGTTTTTTTATCAAGCGTATTTTCTATGGCAAACGATAACAGCCGCAAATTCAAACAGAATCAAATAATTTTTTGCATACGTCCCTGAATTGTAGAGGTCTCAATGACTTTCGATTTTGGTGAAGATCAGTTAAGGGGAAGGGGTAGTTTACCTGCAACCTTTTACGTTTTAACAAGAGTAAAGTACTTGAAAATTTATTTAAACTTTTTGAAACAATGGTAATTGTTAAAAATAAAATAATTTTGTTGCCAGGCAATAAAATTATAATTTTTTAATTTTAATGTAATATAATATTTTTCATTTAATACAGCAATAAAAAGGCAGGTAAGACACAGCCTGGCTGTTTGGCTGAAAATGATTTTAAATATAAATCTTAGAATATGGAAGTCATGTATGGTTCTCCATACCGATATTTTTCTATAGTAAACGGTAACAGCCGCAAATTCAAACAGAATCAAATGATGTTTTGCATACAGCCCTGTATTGTAGAGTTCTCAATACCTATTGGTGTTGGTGAAGATCGGTTAAGGGAAAGGGGTAGTTTACCAGCAACTTTTTATGTTATAACAAGGGTAATTTTTTATATGACGAACGATAACTGCCGTAAATTCAAACAGAATCGACTTGCTTTTTGCATACCTTTTTGAACTAAAGAGAACTCAAGGTCTGTTGATTTTGTTGAAGATCAGTTAAGGGAAGGGGTAGTTTAACAGCAACTTTTTATGTTTTAAAAAGGGTATTTTTTTTATGGCGAACGACAACTGCTGAAAATTCAATGAGAATCAAATAAGTTTTTGCACCCTTTCCTGAGTTGCAGAGAGCTCAAGGTCTATTGATTTAGGTGAAGATCGGTTAAGGGAAAGGGGTAGTTTACCTGCAACATTTTATGTTGTAACAAGAGAAATGTTTTCATGGCGAACGATAACTGCCACACATTCAAACAGAATCAAATATTTTTTTCCATGCTTCCCTGAATTGTAGAGTACGGAAGGTCTGTTGATTTTGGAGAAGATCGGTTAAGAGAAAGGGGTAGTTTACCTGGAACATTTTATGATTTAACAAGAGTAAAGTACTTAATTTTTATAATTAAAGTATCCTGATAAGAAGCTCATAGTAATGTAGAGACACAGATGAAATATCTATAAATGAAGAAATTAGGTGAACGGGGTGGGGGTAATTTTCTATTATTAAAAATTATAGTTGAAAATGGAGGTGAGAATTTTTTATATGTGTACTACGTTATCGGCAACAAAGAAGTAGTTTTTTGTTAACACTGCTTCCCGGGCTGTTTAGCCGTAGTCCAATGTTTTCTGCAAAACCAGACTTTTCGGCAGTGGCATCGACTGCCATCATCAGTGAAAATCGAGTGCGAAAACGTGAGCTGGTATACGTTAGTGACCACAGTACTGTAGTTAATGCTGAAGCAATAAGTAGAAAGACGTAGTTTCTATGGAAATATTTCATTTCGAATATGATTTTAAATATAAATCTTAGAACATGGAAGTCATGTATGGTTCTCCATACCGATATTTTTTTTGGTAAACGATAACAGCCGCAAAGTCAAACAGAATCAAATAATGTTTCGTATACAGCTCTGAATTATGGAGTTCTCAAGACCTATTGTTTTTTGTGAAGATCGGTTAAGGGAAAGGGGTAGTTTACCAGCAACGTTTTACGTTTTAACAATGGTAATTTTTTCTATGACGAACGATAACTGCCGCATATTCAAACAGAATCAAATACTGTTTTGCATACGTCACTGAATTGTAGAGAACTCAAGGCCTATTGATTTTGGTGAAGATAAGTTAAGGGGAAGGCGTAGTTTACCTGCAACCTTTTACGTTTTAACAAGAGTAAAGTACTTGAAAATTCATTTAAACTTTTTCAAACAATGGTAATTGTTAAAAATAAAATAATTTTGTTGCCAGGCAATAAAATTATAATTTTTTCATTTTAATGTAAATCATGTATGAGAGAAAATATATCGTTCGTGGCAGGCAAGCATATCTCAGTTATGTAATGTTTACGTTTCCATTTTATTATTATGACTACCGCAATAAAAAGGCAGGGAACACACACACACAATTCGCGTTATGTCTGGCCTCATTCATGTTTATTTTCTTACATTTGCACGCTTTTTAAATGGAAAGTGCCGAAACCCATACCAACATAACGCGTGCAAGCCTAAAAAGTGTCCAGTGTGGATAGCGATTTGCTTCCTGTGGATCGCTGGGCAGTGTAACTGTACGTGTTTACAGAGGAACGATTCATAGACAGACTTTTCGTCTTTAGGGAATGAACCCTCTGCAAGATGCTGAGGGTCCATGAGTGACTTCGGAGCGCTCCTTCTTTTCCGCGTGTTTGTTCTGTGAAATGTACACTGTAGATTCGCAGCTTTACTCTAAGCAACGCTCAATAGGAAATGTTGAAAATTTTTGTCCACGGTGTACCCTCATACACACTAAACCTGCTCTGATGTTTTAATTACGGACATCATAATATTAAAACTTTGGAAACTTGAACACTTTGGATCACTTGAACACTTGATCTCTTTGGAGATCAATCATTAACTTATACAAGCCATTAATTTTATGAATATTTTATATATATATATATGTGTACAACATTATCGGCAACAAAGAAGTAGTTTTTGTTAAAATTCCTTCCCAAGATATTCGGCCGTAGTCCAATGTTTTCTACAAAACCAGACGTTTCGGCAATCCCATCGACTTCCATCATCAGTGAAAATCGAGTGCGATAACGTGAGGTGGTATACGTTAGTGACCACAGTACTGTGGTTAAGGCTGAAGCAGTAAGTAGAAAGAAGTAGTATCTATGGTAATATTTCATTTCGAAAATGATTTTAAATATAAATCTTAGAATATGGAAGTCATGTATGGTTCTCCATACCGATATTTTATATGTGTACTACGTTAACAAGGGTATTTTCTATGGCAAACGATAAGAGCGGCAAATTCAAACAGAATCAAATAATTTTTTGCATACAGCCCTGATTTGTAGAGTACTAAAGACCTATTGTTTTTGATGAAGATCTGTTAAGGGAAAGGGGTAGTTTACCTGCAACGGTTTTTTATCAACGGTAATTTTTTTTGTATGGCAAACGATAACAGCCGCAAATTCAAACAGAATCAAATGATGTTTTGCATACAGCCCTATATTGTAGAGTTCTCAATACCTATTGGTGTTGGTGAAGATCGGTTAAGGGAAAGGGGTAGTTTACCTGCAACATTTTATGTTTTAACAAGGGTAATTTTTTATATGACGAACGATAACAGCCGTATATTCAATCAGAATCAACTACGTTTTTGCATAGCTTTTTGAACTAAAGAGAATTCAAGGTCTATTGATTTTGTTGAAGATCGGTTAAGGAAAAGGGGTAGTTTTCAGCAACGTTTTATGTTTTAAAAAGGGTAATTTTTTTATGACGAACGATAACTGCCGAAAATTCAAAGAGAATCAAATATTTTTTTGCATGCATCCCTGAATTGTAGAGGACTGAAGGTCTATTGATTCTGGAGAAGATCGGTTAAGAGAAAGAGGTAGTTTACCTGAAACAATTTATGATTTAACAAGAGTAAAGTACTTAATTTTTATAAATAAAGTATCCTGATAAGACGCTCATAATAATCCATTGTAGAAACATAGATGAAATATCTATAAATGAAGAGGTTAGGTGAACGGGGTGGGGGTAATGTTCTATTATTAAAAATTATAGTTGAAGGTGGAGGGGAGAATGTTTTATATGTGTACTACGTAATCGGCAACAAAGTAGTTTTTTGTTAAAATTGCTTCCCGGGCTGTTTAGCCGTAGTCCAATGTTTTCTGCAAAACCAGACTTTTAGGCAGTGCCATCGACTGCCATCATCAGTGAAAATCGAGTGCGAAAACATGAGGTGGTATATGTTAGTGACCACAGTACTGTGGTTAATGCTGAAGCAATAAGTAGAAAGACGTAGTTTCTATGGAAATATTTCATTTCGAATATGATTTTAAATATAAATCTTAGAACATGGAAGTCGTGTATAGTTCTCCATTCCGATATTTCGAAAAGTGTCTTTAAATTTTTTTTCTATGGCAAACAATAACAGCCGCAAATTCAAACAGAATCAAACGATTTTTTGTATACAGCCCTGATTTGTAGAGTACTCAAGACCTATTTTTTTTTGGTGCAGATCGGTTAACGAAAAAGGGGTAGTTTACCTGCAACATTTTTTTTTTTACTCAAGGGTAATTTTACTTCCATATTCCTTAAGGAATGGAAGTATGGTGATGGCAAAAAAAATCGTGTTCGAGATTATTGCAGATTCTGATTCTACTACACTCAAAACATGAAAAAAAGTCGTTTTCCGAAAAGTGTCTGTGTGTGTGTCTGTCTGTCTGTGTGTCTGTCTGTAGATTTTTTTCTATGGCAAACGATAACTGCCGCAAATTCAAACAGAATCAAATAATTTTTTGCATGCAGCCCTGATTTGCAGAGTACTCGCGACCTATTGTTTTTGGTGAAGATCGGTTGAGGGAAAGGGGTAGTTTACCTGCAACGGTTTTTTTTTAGCAAGGGTAATTTTGTTTGTTTGGCAAACGATAACAGCCGCAAATTCAAACAGAATCAAATAATGTTTCGCATACAGCCCTCAATTGTAGAGTTATCAAGATCTGTTGATTTTGGTGAAGATCGGTTAAGGGAAAGGGGTAGTTTACCTGTAACGTTTTATGTTTTAACAAGGGTATTTCCTATGGCAAACGATAACAGCCGCAAATTCAAACAGAATCAAAAGATTATTTGCATACAGTCCTAAATTGTAGAGTTCTCAAGACCTATTGTTTTTGGTGAAGATCGGTTGAGGGAAAGGGGTAGTTTACCTGCAACGTTTTTTTAACAAGGGTATTTTCTATGGCAAACGATAACAGCCGCAAATTCAAACAGAATCAAATAATGTTTTGCATACAGTCCTGATTTGTAGAGTACTCAAGACCTATTATTTTTGCTGAAGATCGATTAAGGGGAAGGGGTAGTTTACCTGCAACGTTTTTTTATCAAGCGTATTTTTTATGGCAAACGATAACAGCCGCAAATTCAAACAGAATCAAATAATTTTTTGCATACGTCCCTGAATTGTAGAGGTCTCAATGACTTTCGATTTTGGTGAAGATCGGTTAAGGGGAAGGGGTAGTTTACCTGCAACCTTTTACGTTTTAACAAGAGTAAAGTACTTGAAAATTTATTTAAACTTTTTGAAACAATGGTAATTTTAAAAATAAAATAATTTTGTTGCCAGGCAATAAAATTATAATTTTTTCATTTTAATGTAATATAATATTTTTCATTTAATACAGCAATAAAAAAGCAGGTAAGACACAGCCTGGCTGTTTGGCTGAAAATGATTTTAAATATAAATCTTAGAATATGGAAGTCATGTATGGTTCTCCATACCGATATTTTACTTCCATATTCCTTAAGGAATGGAAGTATGGTGATGGCAAAAAAAATCGTGTTCGAGATTATTGCAGATTCTGATTCTACTACACTCAAAACATGAAAAAAAGTCGTTTTCCGAAAAGTGTCTGTGTGTGTGTGTGTCTGTCTGTCTGTGTCTGTAGATTTTTTTTCTATGGCAAACGATAACTGCCGCAAATTCAAACAGAATCAAATAATTTTTTGCATACAGCCCTGAATTGTAGAGTTCTCAAGATCTGTTGATTTTGGTGAAGATCGGTTAAGGGAAAGGGGTAGTTTACCTGTAACGTTTTATGTTTTAACAAGGGTATTTCCTATGGCAAACGATAACAGCCGCAAATTCAAACAGAATCAAAAGATTATTTGCATACAGCCCTAAATTGTAGAGTTCTCAAGACCTATTGTTTTTGGTGAAAATCGGTTGAGGGAAAGGGGTAGTTTACCAGCAACGTTTTTTTAACAAGGGTATTTTTTTCTATGGCAAACGATAACTGCCGCAAATTCAAACAGAATCAAATAACTTTTTGCATACAGCCCTGATTTGTAGAGTACTCACGACCTATTGTTTTTGGTGAAGATCGGTTGAGGGAAAGGGGTAGTTTACCTGCAACGGTTTTTTTTTATCAAGGGAAATTTTTTTTTTTTTGCCAAACGATAACAGCCGCAAATTCAAACAGAATCAAATAATGTTTCGCATACAGCCCTGAATTGTAGAGTTCTCAAGATCTGTTGATTTTGGTGAAGATTGGTTAAGGGAAAGGAGTAGTTTACCTGTAACGTTTTATGTTTTAACAAGGGTATTTCCTATGGCAAACGATAACAGCCGCAAATTCAAACAGAATCAAAAGATTATTTGCATACAGCCCTAAATTGTAGAGTTCTCAAGACCTATTGTTTTTGGTGAAAATCGGTTGAGGGAAAGGGGTAGTTTACCTGCAACGTTTTTTTAACAAGGGTATTTTTTTCTATGGCAAACGATAACTGCCGCAAATTCAAACAGAATCAAATAACTTTTTGCATACAGCCCTGATTTGTAGAGTACTCACGACCTATTGTTTTTGGTGAAGATCGGTTGAGGGAAAGGGGTAGTTTACCTGCAACGGTTTTTTTTTATCAAGGGAAATTTTTTTTTTTTTGCCAAACGATAACAGCCGCAAATTCAAACAGAATCAAATAATGTTTCGCATACAGCCCTGAATTGTAGAGTTCTCAAGATCTGTTGATTTTGGTGAAGATTGGTTAAGGGAAAGGGGTAGTTTACCTGTAACGTTTTATGTTTTAACAAGGGTATTTCCTATGGCAAACGATAACAGCCGCAAATTCAAACAGAATCAAAAGATTATTTGCATACAGCCCTAAATTGTAGAGTTCTCAAGACCTATTGTTTTTGGTGAAAATCGGTTGAGGGAAAGGGGTAGTTTACCTGCAACGTTTTTTTAACAAGGGTATTTTTTTCTATGGCAAACGATAACTGCCGCAAATTCAAACAGAATCAAATAACTTTTTGCATACAGCCCTGATTTGTAGAGTACTCACGACCTATTGTTTTTGGTGAAGATCGGTTGAGGGAAAGGGGTAGTTTACCTGCAACGGTTTTTTTTTATCAAGGGAAATTTTTTTTTTTGCTAAACGATAACAGCCGCAAATTCAAACAGAATCAAATAATGTTTCGCATACAGCCCTGAATTGTAGAGTTCTCAAGATCTGTTGATTTTGGTGAAGATCGGTTAAGGGAAAGGGGTAGTTTACCTGTAACGTTTTCTGTTTTAACAAGGGTATTTCCTATGGCAAACGATAACAGCCGTAAATTCAAACAGAATCAAAAGATTATTTGCATACAGCCCTAAATTGTAGAGTTCTCAAGACCTATTGTTTTTGGTGAAGATCGGTTAAGGGAAAGGGGTAGTTTACCTACAACGTTTTTTTAACAAGGTTATTTTCTATGGCAAACGATAACAGCCGCAAATTCAAACATAATCAAATAATTTTCTGCATACAGCCCTGGTTTATAGAGTACTCAAGACCTTTTGTTTTTGGTGAAGATCGGTTGAGGGGAAGGGGTAGTTTACCTGCAACGTTTGTTATAAAGCGTATTTTCTATGGCAAACGATAACTGCCGCAAATTCAAACAGAATCAAATAATTTTTTGCATACATAAGTGAATTGTAGAGGACTCAAGGCCATTAGATTTTGGTGAAGATCGGTTAAGGGGAAGGGGTAGTTTACCTGCAACCTTTTACGTTTTAACAAGAGTAAAGTACTTGAAAATTCATTTAAACTTTTTCAAACAATGGTAATTGTTAAAAATAAAATAATTTTGTTGCCAGGCAATAAAATTATAATTTTTTCATTTTAATGTAAATTATGTATATATTAGAAAATATATCGTGCTTGGCAGGCAAGCATATTTCAGATTATAAGTCTTAGAATATGGAAGTCATGTATGGTTCTCCATACCGATATTTACTTCCATGTTCCATAAGGAAATGGAAGTATGGTGATGGCAAAAAACATCGTGTTCGAGATTATTGCAGATTCTGATTGTACTACCCTCAAAACATAAAAAAGTGATTTTTTCGAAAAGTGTGCGTCTATTTGTGTGTGTGTCTGTCTGTCTATAGATTTTTTTCTATGGCAAACGAACACCCGCAAATGCAAACAGAATCAAATAATTTTTTGTATGCATCCCATAATTGTAGAGGACTCAAGATCTATTGATTTTGGTGAAGATCAGTTAAGAGAAAGGGATACTTTACCTGCAACGTTTTATGTGATAACAAGGTTAATTTTTTCTATGATGAACGATAACTGCCGTAAATTCAAACATAATCACATACTTTTTTGCATACATCCCTAAATTGTAGAGAACTCAAGGCGTGTTGATTGTGGTGAAGATCGCTTAAGGGAAAGGCGTAGTTTACCAGCAATATTTTATGTTGTAACAATGTTAATTTTTTCTATGACAAACGATAACTGCCGTAAATTCAAACAAAATCAAATAATTTTTTACATATGTGCCCGAGTTGTAGAAGACTCAAGGCCTATTGATTTTTGTGAAGATCGGTTACAGTGAAAGGGTAGTTTACTGGAAACATTTTTTGATAAACAAGAGTAAACTACTTAATTTTGATAAATAAAGTATCCTGATAAGATCTTAATAATCCACTGTATAAACGTAGATGAAATATCTATAAATGAAGAGGCTATTTGAACGGGTTGGGGGTAATTTTCTATAAATAAAAATTATAGTTGCAGGGGGAGGGGATAATTTTTATATGTGTACTACGATATCGCCAACAAAGTAGTAGTTTGTTGTTAAAATTCCTTCCCGACCTGTTTGGCCGTAGTCCAATGTTTTCTGCAAAACCAGACTTTTCGGCAGTCCCATCGACTGCCATCATCAGTGAAAATCGAGTGCGAAAACATGAGGTGGTATATGTTAGTGACCACAGTACTGTGGTTAATGCTGAAGCAATAAGTAGAAAGACGTAGTTTCTATGGAAATATTTCATTTCGAATATGATTTTAAATATAAATCTTAGAACATGGAAGTCGTGTATAGTTCTCCATTCCGATATTTCGAAAAGTGTCTTTAAATTTTTTTTCTATGGCAAACAATAACAGCCGCAAATTCAAACAGAATCAAACGATTTTTTGTATACAGCCCTGATTTGTAGAGTACTCAAGACCTATTTTTTTTTGGTGCAGATCGGTTAACGAAAAAGGGGTAGTTTACCTGCAACATTTTTTTTTTTACTCAAGGGTAATTTTACTTCCATATTCCTTAAGGAATGGAAGTATGGTGATGGCAAAAAAAATCGTGTTCGAGATTATTGCAGATTCTGATTCTACTACACTCAAAACATGAAAAAAAGTCGTTTTCCGAAAAGTGTCTGTGTGTGTGTCTGTCTGTCTGTGTGTCTGTCTGTAGATTTTTTTTCTATGGCAAACGATAACTGCCGCAAATTCAAACAGAATCAAATAATTTTTTGCATGCAGCCCTGATTTGCAGAGTACTCGCGACCTATTGTTTTTGGTGAAGATCGGTTGAGGGAAAGGGGTAGTTTACCTGCAACGGTTTTTTTTTAGCAAGGGTAATTTTGTTTGTTTGGCAAACGATAACAGCCGCAAATTCAAACAGAATCAAATAATGTTTCGCATACAGCCCTCAATTGTAGAGTTATCAAGATCTGTTGATTTTGGTGAAGATCGGTTAAGGGAAAGGGGTAGTTTACCTGTAACGTTTTATGTTTTAACAAGGGTATTTCCTATGGCAAACGATAACAGCCGCAAATTCAAACAGAATCAAAAGATTATTTGCATACAGCCCTAAATTGTAGAGCTCTCAAGACCTATTGTTTTTGGTGAAGTTCGGTTGAGGGAAAGGGGTAGTTTACCTGCAACGTTTTTTTAACAAGGGTATTTTCTATGGCAAACGATAACAGCCGCAAATTCAAACAGAATCAAATAATGTTTTGCATACAGCCCTGATTTGTAGAGTACTCAAGACCTATTGTTTTTGGTGAAGATCGGTTAAGGGAAAGGGGTAGTTTACCTGTAACGTTTTATGTTTTAACAAGGGTATTTCCTATGGCAAACGATAACAGCCGCAAATTCAAACAGAATCAAAAGATTATTTGCATACAGTCCTAAATTGTAGAGTTCTCAAGACCTATTGTTTTTGGTGAAGATCGGTTGAGGGAAAGGGGTAGTTTACCTGCAACGTTTTTTTAACAAGGGTATTTTCTATGGCAAACGATAACAGCCGCAAATTCAAACAGAATCAAATAATGTTTTGCATACAGTCCTGATTTGTAGAGTACTCAAGACCTATTGTTTTTGGTGAAGATCGGTTAAGGGGAAGGGGTAGTTTACCTGCAACGTTTTTTTATCAAGCGTATTTTTTATGGCAAACGATAACAGCCGCAAATTCAAACAGAATCAAATAATTTTTTGCATACGTCCCTGAATTGTAGAGGTCTCAATGACTTTCGATTTTGGTGAAGATCGGTTAAGGGGAAGGGGTAGTTTACCTGCAACCTTTTACGTTTTAACAAGAGTAAAGTACTTGAAAATTTATTTAAACTTTTTGTAACAATGGTAATTGTTAAAAATAAAATAATTTTGTTGCCAGGCAATAAAATTATAATTTTTTCATTTTAATGTAATATAATATTTTTCATTTAATACAGCAATAAAAAAGCAGGTAAGACACAGCCTGGCTGTTTGGCTGAAAATGATTTTAAATATAAATCTTAGAATATGGAAGTCATGTATGGTTCTCCATACCGATATTTTACTTCCATATTCCTTAAGGAATGGAAGTATGGTGATGGCAAAAAAAATCGTGTTCGAGATTATTGCAGATTCTGATTCTACTACACTCAAAACATGAAAAAAAGTCGTTTTCCGAAAAGTGTCTGTGTGTGTGTGTCTGTCTGTCTGTGTCTGTAGATTTTTTTTCTATGGCAAACGATAACTGCCGCAAATTCAAACAGAATCAAATAATTTTTTGCATACAGCCCTGAATTGTAGAGTTCTCAAGATCTGTTGATTTTGGTGAAGATCGGTTAAGGGAAAGGGGTAGTTTACCTGTAACGTTTTATGTTTTAACAAGGGTATTTCCTATGGCAAACGATAACAGCCGCAAATTCAAACAGAATCAAAAGATTATTTGCATACAGCCCTAAATTGTAGAGTTCTCAAGACCTATTGTTTTTGGTGAAAATCGGTTGAGGGAAAGGGGTAGTTTACCAGCAACGTTTTTTTAACAAGGGTATTTTTTTCTATGGCAAACGATAACTGCCGCAAATTCAAACAGAATCAAATAACTTTTTGCATACAGCCCTGATTTGTAGAGTACTCACGACCTATTGTTTTTGGTGAAGATCGGTTGAGGGAAAGGGGTAGTTTACCTGCAACGGTTTTTTTTTATCAAGGGAAATTTTTTTTTTTTTGCCAAACGATAACAGCCGCAAATTCAAACAGAATCAAATAATGTTTCGCATACAGCCCTGAATTGTAGAGTTCTCAAGATCTGTTGATTTTGGTGAAGATTGGTTAAGGGAAAGGGGTAGTTTACCTGTAACGTTTTGTTTTAACAAGGGTATTTCCTATGGCAAACGATAACAGCCGCAAATTCAAACAGAATCAAAAGATTATTTGCATACAGCCCTAAATTGTAGAGTTCTCAAGACCTATTGTTTTTGGTGAAAATCGGTTGAGGGAAAGGGGTAGTTTACCTGCAACGTTTTTTTAACAAGGGTATTTTTTTCTATGGCAAACGATAACTGCCGCAAATTCAAACAGAATCAAATAACTTTTTGCATACAGCCCTGATTTGTAGAGTACTCACGACCTATTGTTTTTGGTGAAGATCGGTTGAGGGAAAGGGGTAGTTTACCTGCAACGGTTTTTTTTTATCAAGGGAAATTTTTTTTTTTTGCCAAACGATAACAGCCGCAAATTCAAACAGAATCAAATAATGTTTCGCATACAGCCCTGAATTGTAGAGTTCTCAAGATCTGTTGATTTTGGTGAAGATTGGTTAAGGGAAAGGGGTAGTTTACCTGTAACGTTTTATGTTTTAACAAGGGTATTTCCTATGGCAAACGATAACAGCCGCAAATTCAAACAGAATCAAAAGATTATTTGCATACAGCCCTAAATTGTAGAGTTCTCAAGACCTATTGTTTTTGGTGAAAATCGGTTGAGGGAAAGGGGTAGTTTACCTGCAACGTTTTTTTAACAAGGGTATTTTTTTCTATGGCAAACGATAACTGCCGCAAATTCAAACAGAATCAAATAACTTTTTGCATACAGCCCTGATTTGTAGAGTACTCACGACCTATTGTTTTTGGTGAAGATCGGTTGAGGGAAAGGGGTAGTTTACCTGCAACGGTTTTTTTTTATCAAGGGAAATTTTTTTTTGCTAAACGATAACAGCCGCAAATTCAAACAGAATCAAATAATGTTTCGCATACAGCCCTGAATTGTAGAGTTCTCAAGATCTGTTGATTTTGGTGAAGATCGGTTAAGGGAAAGGGGTAGTTTACCTGTAACGTTTTCTGTTTTAACAAGGGTATTTCCTATGGCAAACGATAACAGCCGTAAATTCAAACAGAATCAAAAGATTATTTGCATACAGCCCTAAATTGTAGAGTTCTCAAGACCTATTGTTTTTGGTGAAGATCGGTTAAGGGAAAGGGGTAGTTTACCTACAACGTTTTTTTAACAAGGTTATTTTCTATGGCAAACGATAACAGCCGCAAATTCAAACATAATCAAATAATTTTCTGCATACAGCCCTGGTTTGTAGAGTACTCAAGACCTTTTGTTTTTGGTGAAGATCGGTTGAGGGGAAGGGGTAGTTTACCTGCAACGTTTGTTATAAAGCGTATTTTCTATGGCAAACGATAACTGCCGCAAATTCAAACAGAATCAAATAATTTTTTGCATACATAAGTGAATTGTAGAGGACTCAAGGCCATTAGATTTTGGTGAAGATCGGTTAAGGGGAAGGGGTAGTTTACCTGCAACCTTTTACGTTTTAACAAGAGTAAAGTACTTGAAAATTCATTTAAACTTTTTCAAACAATGGTAATTGTTAAAAATAAAATAATTTTGTTGCCAGGCAATAAAATTATAATTTTTTCATTTTAATGTAAATTATGTATATATTAGAAAATATATCGTGCTTGGCAGGCAAGCATATTTCAGATTATAAGTCTTAGAATATGGAAGTCATGTATGGTTCTCCATACCGATATTTACTTCCATGTTCCATAAGGAAATGGAAGTATGGTGATGGCAAAAAACATCGTGTTCGAGATTATTGCAGATTCTGATTGTACTACCCTCAAAACATAAAAAAGTGATTTTTTCGAAAAGTGTGCGTCTATTTGTGTGTGTGTCTGTCTGTCTATAGATTTTTTTCTATGGCAAACGAACACCCGCAGATGCAAACAGAATCAAATAATTTTTTGTATGCATCCCATAATTGTAGAGGACTCAAGATCTATTGATTTTGGTGAAGATCAGTTAAGAGAAAGGGATACTTTACCTGCAACGTTTTATGTGATAACAAGGTTAATTTTTTCTATGATGAACGATAACTGCCGTAAATTCAAACATAATCACATACTTTTTTGCATACATCCCTAAATTGTAGAGAACTCAAGGCGTGTTGATTGTGGTGAAGATCGCTTAAGGGAAAGGCGTAGTTTACCAGCAATATTTTATGTTGTAACAATGTTAATTTTTTCTATGACAAACGATAACTGCCGTAAATTCAAACAAAATCAAATAATTTTTTACATATGTGCCCGAGTTGTAGAAGACTCAAGGCCTATTGATTTTTGTGAAGATCGGTTACAGTGAAAGGGTAGTTTACTGGAAACATTTTTTGATAAACAAGAGTAAACTACTTAATTTTGATAAATAAAGTATCCTGATAAGATCTTAATAATCCACTGTATAAACGTAGATGAAATATCTATAAATGAAGAGGCTATTTGAACGGGTTGGGGGTAATTTTCTATAAATAAAAATTATAGTTGCAGGGGGAGGGGATAATTTTTATATGTGTACTACGATATCGCCAACAAAGTAGTAGTTTGTTGTTAAAATTCCTTCCCGACCTGTTTGGCCGTAGTCCAATGTTTTCTGCAAAACCAGACTTTTCGGCAGTCCCATCGACTGCCATCATCAGTGAAAATCGAGTGCGAAAACATGAGGTGGTATATGTTAGTGACCACAGTACTGTGGTTAATGCTGAAGCAATAAGTAGAAAGACGTAGTTTCTATGGAAATATTTCATTTCGAATATGATTTTAAATATAAATCTTAGAACATGGAAGTCGTGTATAGTTCTCCATTCCGATATTTCGAAAAGTGTCTTTAAATTTTGTTTCTATGGCAAACAATAACAGCCGCAAATTCAAACAGAATCAAACGATTTTTTGTATACAGCCCTGATTTGTAGAGTACTCAAAACCTATTTTTTTTTTGGTGCAGATCGGTTAAGGAAAAGGGGTAGTTTACCTGCAACATTTTTTTTTTTACTCAAGGGTAATTTTTACTTCCATGTTCCATAAGGAAATGGAAGTATGGTGATGGCAAAAAACATCGTGTTCGAGATTATTGCAGATTCTGATTGTACTACTCTCAAAACATAAAAAAGTGATTTTTTCGAAAAGTGTGTGCCTGTCTGTCTGTAGATTTTTTTCTATGGCAAACGAACACCCGCAAATGCAAACAGAATCAAATAATTTTTTGCATGCATCCCATAATTGTAGAGGACTCAAGATCTATTGATTTTGGTGAAGATCAGTTAAGAGAAAGGGATACTTTACCTGCAACGTTTTATGTGATAACAAGGTTAATTTTTTCTATGATGAACGATAACTGCCGTAAATTCAAACATAATCACATACTTTTTTGCATACATCCCTAAATTGTAGAGAACTCAAGGCGTGTTGATTGTGGTGAAGATCGCTTAAGGGGAAGGCGTAGTTTACCTGCAATATTTTATGTTGTAACAAGGTTAATTTTTTCTATGACGAACGATAACTGCCGTAAATTCAAACAAAATCAAATAATTTTTTACATATGTGCCCGAGTTGTAGAAGACTCAAGGCCTATTGATTTTTGTGAAGATCGGTTACAGTGAAAGGGTAGTTTACTGGAAACATTTTTTGATAAACAAGAGTAAACTACTTAATTTTGATAAAGTATCCTGATAAGATCTTAATAATCCACTGTATAAACGTAGATGAAATATCTATAAATGAAGAGGCTATTTGAACGGGTTGGGGGTAATTTTCTATAAATAAAAATTATAGTTGCAGGGGGAGGGGATAATTTTTATATGTGTACTACGATATCGCCAACAAAGTAGTAGTTTGTTGTTAAAATTCCTTCCCGGCCTGTTTGGCCGTAGTCCAATGTTTTCTGCAAAACCAGACTTTCGGCAGTGCCATCGACTGCCACCATCAGTGAAAATCGAGTGTGATAACGTGTGGTGGTATACGTTAGTGACCACAGTACTGTGGTTAAGGCTGAAGCAATAAGTGGAAGTAAGTAGTTTCTATGGAAACATTTCATTTCATAAATGATTTTAAATATAGATCTTAGAACATGCAAGTCATGTATAGTTCTCCATTCCGATATTTACTTCCATGTTCTATAAGGAAATGGAAGTATGGTGATGGCAAAAAAAATTGTGGTTGAGATTATTGCAGATTCTGATTGTACTACCCTCAAAACATGAAAAAAAGTCATTTTTCGATAAGTGTCTGTGTGTAGAATTTTTTTCTATGGCAAACGATAACAGCCGCAAATTCAAACAAAATCAAATAATTTTTTGCATACCGCCCTGAATTGTAGAGTTCTCAAGTCCTATTGTTTTTGGTGAAGATCGGTTTAGAGAAAGGGGTAGTTTACCTGCAACGTTTTATGTTTTAACATGGGTAATTTTTTCAATGACAAATGATAACTGCCGTAAATTCAATCACATTCAAATAATGTTTTGCATACCTTCCTGAGCTATAGAGAACCCAATGTCTGTTGATTTTGGTGAAGATCGGTTAAGGGTAAGGGGTAGTTTACCTGCAACATTTTATGTTTTAACCAGTGGCGAAGTTACATGGAGGCAATTGAGGCAATGCCTACCCTAAAAAATTCTGTAGAATAAAAATTATAAATATTTATGAAGTACGTAATGTAAAGATTATACATTGTTACTGTAATTGTCGAATTTACTAATTATTTGCTTTACTGAGCGACCGCTAGATGGTATCAAGTTAGAGCAGACATAGTTCGTTTAAATGAGGCAACGTGAACCTGCCTCAGCATTTCGTGTATACAACGTAATGTAAGCAATGTGTCGACGTGACTTGCAAGTGGGGGGAGAGGGGATTGACCCGCGCTCCCCACACAGTAGCGTTGAGGCATGTCTCACTGCTGTCCTGCGAACAGAAAAGCGCGCTGTGTTGTATATAATCATGTTAATTTTATGCGGTTATTAAAAGTGTGCCTGTCATTCCGCTGAACTAACGCAAGTTCAAGATTGTCATTTAAATTATTTGTGACATTAAACATGTATATATATATATATATATAAACTAATGAAGTTATAAATTTGGAAGTTCAATCAGTTATATTATTGTGTATTATGAGTAATAAGTGTGTCGCCCGAAATGAATGAACGCGGTCCTTTTAATACCTTGTCAGATCTTTTGACTTTATTAAAAAGTAAGCCGTTTTCTTCTTGGATTTACAAAGAAAAATGTGGTGTTAAAAACAAGAGATTTACTCCTAATTTAGACATTAAACATTTTGATGGTAAAGTATCTAGAAAATTTCAGTTTTCTTGGTACGAGCGATATTCGTGGTTGACAGGCTGTTCCGAAACCAACAGACTTTTTTGTTATACATGTATCTTGTTTTCTGGTGAAAAAGAATGGATTTTATATGGAGTGACGGTTACAAAAAACTTTCTTAGAAAAGCAGACAAACACCAGAATTCAAATAAACATATTCAAAATGAAGAGCGGTACCGTTTGCTGGGACGCGTGAGGATTGAACATACTCTTTCTGAAGGGGCTAGAATTCAAGCTGTTAAACATAATGACGTCGTGAAACAAAATAGGCTTGTTGTTGAAAGATAGGCCGGTTGACATTGTGCGTTTTCTCGGGAAACAGGAGCTTGGATTTCGAAGTCATTTCGAAGGGGAAGACTCAGTCAACCGGGGTAATTATCTAGAATTGTTAGATCTTCTTTCTAAGCAGGAGCAGTACATTCGAGATCATCTCCAGTCTACGTCAGGCTTTAAAGGTACATCAAACGATATTCAGAATGAATTAGTTGAAACTGTAACTGATATAATTCAAGAGAAGATTAAGGCGGAGTTAGATTCTTACGATTTTATTGGAATTCAGGCAGATGAAACTTTAGACATATCAAGTAAGATCTCAAGTCAACATAATTTTTAGATTTTGTTCAAAAGAAGGTTCATTGGGTTTTATGATGTTTCAGTAGATAAGACTGCATCAGGCTTATCAGAATTGTTGACGTTTTAAAAAAGTGGGGTGTAACTGAGAAGGTAGTCTGTCAAACATATGACGGAGCCTCTGTAATGACTGGAAAGCATGGAGGTGGTCAGCACTTTGTAAAACAGGCTTGTCCAAAAACATTATTTCTACATTGCTATGCTCACAAGTTAAACTTCGTAATTCCTCATTGCACTAAAACAATAAAATCGGTTAGTCTCTTCATTCACAGTCTGACAGCATTTCACACATTTTTTTGTAGATCCTCAAAGAGATTACAGCTTCTAGAATCTAAAGGATTTAAACTTCCACAAGCATCCATTACCCATTGGAACTTCCATTCCAGAGCAGTTCATACCATCTTTTCCCACTATGGTGACTTGAGACAGATTTTATAGGACACTACAGAGATTGACGAAGGATGGGATAGTGATTCGTACAATTCTGCTGTTGGATTGCTTAACATACTCAAAAATACCCATTTCATTTACTTACTTTGTTTTTATAGGGAAATATTTGTTTATACTGACCATCTCTTTTCTCTTCTGCAACAAAAAACTATCTCCGATATAATTCTGTGCAACATTGAAATTAAGAAAACTACTACTATCCTCAAGGACATGAGATCAGAAAACACTGTGTTATCTTATATTGAAAAATGTTATCAAATAAGCAGTGAGGTAAATATAGATGACAGTGACAGCAAACTGCTGAAAACGTTAACTTATGAAGTTCTTGATACTTTGATTATGCAGCTATAGGTACAGTTCAGTGATTTCGAAAGTATCCAGTTTGTTGAGTTGTTGGATACAAATCACTTCATTTCTTACAAAGAGAGTTTTCCTTCTAATAAACTGAAGTTTTTATAAATAAATACTCTTTTTTCAGTAGTGAAAGACTGGAAAATGAATTAAAATACATTTACTCGGATACTGGAAAACATTTGTTCCCTCAAAGACGTTTACATTTTATAGTTCTTAAACGACTTGGAACCAGTGTACGTTTGAAAATTAATTCGTTTCATTTTAACGTTTCCTGTAACTATAACTTCTTCGGAAAGGAGTACGAGTACTTTGAAAAGAATAAAAAACTACTTGCGCAATACCATGACCAACGAAAGGCTTAATTCTCTTAGCACCATTGCTATTGAAAAAAAAATTGTGAAGGAATTGATGAGTGACCAGCTGTTCAAAGACCGTGTAGTTGACAATTTTGCAAGCAAGAAAACTCGCCGTGTTGAACTACTCTACAAAAAAATTTAAGATAAGACTTTTGCCTACCCAAACTAGCTTCGCCACTGGTTTTAACATTGGTAATTTTTTCTATGACGAACGATAACTGCCATAAAATCAAAGAGAATCAAATAATTGTTTGCATACGTTCCTGAATTATAAACAACTGAAGGCCTATTGATTTTGGTGAAGATCGGTTAAGGGAAAGGGGTAGTTTACCGGCCACCTTTAATGTTTTAACAAGCGTAATTGTTTCTATGGCGAACGATAACTGCCGCACATTCAAACAGAATCAAATAATGTTTGGCATGCATCCCTGAATTGTAGAGGACTCAATACCTATTGATTTTGGTGAAGATCAGTTAAGAGAAAGGAGTAGTTTACCTGCAGCGTTTTATGTGATAAGAAGGGTAATTTTTTCTATGACGAACGATAACTGCCGTAAATTCAAACATAATAAAATAATGTTTTGCATACTTCCCTACATTGTAGAGAACTCAAGGCCTGTTGATTTTGGTGAAGATCGGTTAAGAGAAAAGGGTAGTTTACCAGCAACATTTTATATTTTAACAAGGGTAATTTTTTCTATGATGAACGATAACTGCCGTGACTTCAAAGAGAATCAAATAATTTTTTGCATACGTTCCTGAATTATAAACAACTGAAGGCCTATTGATTTTGGTGAAGATCGGTTAAGGGAAAGGGGTAGTTTACCTGCCACCTTTAATGTTTTAACAAGAGTAATTGTTTCTATGGTGAACGATAACTGCCGTACATTCACACAGAATCAAATAATGTTTTGCAATACCTATTGATTTTGGTGAAGATCAGTTAAGAGAAAGGGGTAGTTTACCTGCAACGTTTTAAACGTTTACCTGTACTGTGGTGGTATACGTTAGTGACCACAGTACTGTGGTTAAGGCTGAAGCAATATGTGGAAAGAAGTAGTTTCTGTGGAAACATTTAATTCCGTAAATGATTTTAAATAAACATTTTAGAACATCGAAGTCATGTATGGTTCTCCATACCGATATTTTTCTATAGCAAACGATAACAGCCACAAATTCAAACAAAATCAAATAATATTTCACATACAGCCCTGAATTGGAGAGTTTTCAAGACCTATTGTTTTTGGTGAAGATCAGTTAAAGGAAAGGGGTAGTTTACCAGCAACGTTTTATGTTTTAACAAGGGTAATATTTTTCTATGGCAAACGATAACGCTGCAAATTCAAACAGAATCAAATACTTTTTTGCATACCTTCCTGAATTATAGAGAACTCAATGTCTGTTGATTTTGGTGAAGATCGGTTAAGAGAAAAGGGTAGTTTACCTGCAACGTTTTATGTTTTAAAAGGGCAATTTTTTTATGACAAATGATAACTGCGGCATATTCAAAGAGAATCAAATAATATTTTGCATACTTTCCTGGATTATTAAGTACTCAAGGTCTGTTGATTTTGGTGAAGATCGGTTAAGGGAAAGGGGTAGTTTACCTGCAACATTTTATGTTTTAACAACGGTAATTTTTCTATGACGAACGGTAACTACCGCACATTCCAACAGAAACAAATAATGTTTTGCATACATCCCTATATTGTAGAGAACTCAAGGCCTGTTGATTTTGGTGAAGATCGGTTAAGGGAAAGGGACATACCTGCAACATTTCATGTTGTAACAAGACAAATTTTTTCATGACGAACGATAACTGCCGACAAATGGAATGAAATAATTTTTTACATATGTGCCGGTGTTGTAGAGGACTCAAGGTCTGTTGATTTTGGTGAAGATCGGTTATGGGGAAATGGTAGTTTACCAGAAACATTTTTTGTTGTAACAAAAGTGAAGTACTTAATTTTGATAAATAAAGTATCCTGATAAGATCTTAATAATCCACTGTAGAAACGTAGATGAAATATCTATAAATGAAGAGGCTAGTTGAACGGGGTGGCGGTAACTTTCTATAAATGAAAATTATAGTTGAAGGGGGAGGGGATAATTTTTTATATATGTACTACGTTATCTGCAACAAAGAAGTAGTTTGTTGTTAAAATTCCCTCTCGTCCTGTTTGGGCGTAGACCAATGTTATCTGCAAAACCTGACGTTTCAGCTGTGCCATCGACTTCCATCATCAATAAAAATCGAGTGCGATAACGTGAGGTGGTATACGTTAGTGACCACCGTACTGTGGGTAAGGGTGAAGCAGTAAATAGAAAGGAGTAGTTTCTATTGAAATATTTCATTTCGAAAATGATTTTAAATATAAATCTTAGAACATGGAAGTCGTGTATGGTTCTCCATACCGATATTTTACTTCCATGTTCGATAAGGAAATGGAAGTATGATGATGGCGAAAAAAATCGTGTTCGAAATAATTGCAGATTCTGATTGTACTACCCTCAAAACATGAAAAAAAGTCATTTTTCAAAAAGTGTCCGTATGTGTGTCTGTCTGTCTATGTCTAGATTTTTCTTCTATGGCAAACGATAAGAGCCGCAAATTCAAACAGAATCAAATATTTTTTTGCATACAGCCCTGAACTGTAGAGTTCGCATGACCTATTGTTTTTGGTGAAGATTGGTTACGGGAAAGGGTAGTTTACCTGAAAAATTTTTTGTTGTAACAAGAGTAAAGTACTTAATTTTGATAAATAAAGTATCCTGATAAGAAGATCTTAATAATCCACTGTAGAAACGTAGATGAAATATCTATAAATGAAGAGGTTAGTTGAACAGGGTGGGGGTAATTTTCTATAAATGAAAATTATAGTTGAAGGGGGAGGGGATAATTTTTTATATATGTACTACGTTATCGGCAACAAAGAAGTAGTTTGTTGATAAAATTCCCTCTCGTCCTGTTTGGGCGTAGACCAATGTTATCTGCAAAACCTGATGTTTCAGCAGTGCCATCGACTTCCATCATCAATAAAAATCGAGTGCGATAACGTGAGATGGTATACGTTAGTGACCACCGTACTGTGGTTAAGGGTGAAGCAGTAAATAGAAAGTAGTTTCTATAGAAATATTTCATTTCGAAAATGATTTTAAATATAAATCTTAGAACATGGAAGTCGTGTATGGTTCTCCATACCGATATTTTACTTCCATGTTCGATAAGGAAATGGAAGTATGAAGATGGCGAAAAAAACGTGTTCGAAATAATTGCAGATTCTGATTGTATTACCCTCAAAACATGAAAAAACTCATTTTTCGAAAAGTGTCCGTATGTGTGTCTGTCTGTCTATGTCTAGATTTTTCTTCTATGGCAAACGATAAGAGCCGCAAATTCAAACAGAATCAAATATTTTTTTGCATACAGCCCTGAATTGTAGAGTTCGCATGACCTACTGTTTTTGGTGAAGATCGGTTACGGGGAAAGGGTAGTTTACCTGAAAAATTTTTTGTTGTAACAAGAGTAAAGTACTTAATTTTGATAAATAAAGTATCCTGATAAGAAGATCTTAATAATCCACTGTAGAAACGTAGATGAAATATCTATAAATGAAGAGGCTAGTTGAACAGGGTGGGGGTAATTTTCTATAAATGAAAATTATAGTTGAAGGGGGAAGGGATCATTTTTATATGTGTACTACGTTATCGGCAACAAAGTAGTAGTTTGTTGTTAAAATTCCTTTCTGGGCTGTTTGGCCGTAGTCCAATGTTTCTGCAAAACCAGACGTTTCAGCAGTGCCGTTTACTGCCATCATCAGTGAAAATCGAGTGCGATAACGTGTGGTGGTATACGTTAGTGATCACAGTACTGTGGTTAAAGCTGAAGCAATAAGTAGAAAGAAGTAGTTTCTATGGAAACATTTCATTTCATAAATGATTTTAAATATAAATCTTAGAACATGGAAGTCATGTATGGTTCTCCATACCGATATTATACTATTACTACAGTGCTATTGTACTACAATAGACAAATATATAAACAGTACTAAAGAATTGATATTGAAGCAAGCAAGATGACATGGAATATTGGAAAACAGCCCGATTCTTGTTTGTTGTTTCCCAGCCAGGGAAAAGTGTCAAAGACAGGTGTGTGGCAATGCATATAATTTGATACAACTAGAGAAAAAATCAGTACACAAATTCAATAAATTTTGTTTATTTTCTTCACATACGCTGTTTGGTTTGCTTAACTTTTACAACTCATCATATACACAAAAATCTTATAAATAATTCATATGTATATATTTATAAAGAAAAATACAAATAACTTTAATATATTTACAATTGTGAATTTTCTATACAATGGGAATTTCATTTTAAAACTAAATTGTACTCACAAACAATGTATTAACAACTTTCAAATCTTATAGAAACTATATTTAAATACTTAATGTATTCACAAAAACAACTTATGTCCATCTTCATATGAACATCAGTAAATTTTTTTTATGTATAACTTGATTTTCTGGCAAGCTTGCATACAGTTCATTAAAGCCTAAAACTTATTTTTCTAAATAGGTCATATAAATAGATTAATTTCACTGGAGAAGTGTATAACACATACACAAATAAAATACATAAATAAATTTCTAAAAATAAATAAGGACTTTCACAGCTGGAATAAGAACTATAAATACATTATGGGCACACTACTCCATGAAAGGATATGATGCTGCTATACGATGTTAAACATAATCTTTAAACATTTAAAGTATATTAAAATTGTGAATTTATCCAAATAGTTGAAAAGACCTTTTTTATTACAAAAAAATAAAGATTGCCTCACTTATATGTTAATAAAAAAAAGTAGCTAAAATATTACAAACATCCATGCAACAATTTTTTTAACTGATAATGGAAATTCTCTTTACTTTTAAAACAAAATATACAATTCAAAGTTCAATCAATTTTCATATAACATTCAAGTGTAAAAATCTAATTATATAATTAATAAAAGATTAACATTATTTCAATACTGTGATTAACAATCTATCAATTGCAAGAGTACTAATCACAATATTATGTTGTATCACACAAATCAATAAAAGTTAATTTTCAGCATGTTTAAAATATGTAAATTAAGACAGTATTAGCAAAATCACAGTAAATAATAAGAATAGAAAAAAAAACACAAACTGTAAATTATACCAAATGTCAATCCTGGTTACTATTTCACCCATTCACATGAACTGAATATGAAAAGTATAATTACATATAACATACATATGTACTCGTACATCTCAACAGTAGTCTGTCTAATCCTTTAATGTTTCTACAGTTGCAAACTGACACAATTTTATAAAGTCAATTACATAAAAACATAATTGCTAATAAGGAAAATATTAAAATCCTAGTTCGATTTAACATTTTTTAAGTAAATGTATTAATTAATGTATTTCATTGTTTTAAAACATCTACATTTCATTTTTGATATAGTAATTTATAGGTTGTTATATACAAAAACAGTTGAAATCATTTTGTACATTAAAATATTTTATCATGAGTGAGAACAAGTACTGAGTGCAACATCAAATTAGACACATCAGACTATATCCACATTTTGTAAAAAAAAGGATAAGAATTTTTAATAAAGAGAACTGAATGTAATCAGTTTCTTCTGCATACTTGTCAAGTGATTTTACATATTATCTGGGTGATTTTATTAATTATATAATACAAAAAATAAGAATTTGGTTGAAAGATTATTTACAAATGTGATTTATAAAAACAGGATTTTGTCTGAAACTGCGTGTAACTGAAAAATATTAACCTGATGCAGGTTGAACATTACAAAGAGTTGTGCAGTTAATATATACACTATTGCTTTTTAGACAATTATACAATAATCACATATGGGTGTAGTTGATTCCTTTTGCTGCAGATCAATCTGTCAAAAAAATAACATTAATGTACTGTTAGTGAAAAAAAAATATACAGTATATATATATATATATATATATATATATATATGTATGCACATACACATATATAATTGATGCATATATAATTTATTTAATATTTATAATTTCTTTACCGCAAGATGTTTTTTCCCTTATTTGGTATATCTTAGGGCAATACACTATACAGGGCCGCCGCTACCATATGTGCAAAATGTGCACCGCACACCAGGTGGCCATACCAAAGGGGCGGCCGTAGACTGCCAAATTCATCAGCAGATATTGCAAAATCAATTAAAACGATTAATACCAACTAGGTCTAAGTATAAGATATTATCATTTATTGAGTTGTTCTTGATATTTATATTGTTAGCATTGCCGCAGTGTACTGGCACCAGCCTTTGTTTTCATTGCCAAGAAAGCATATAGATATTGTTGGGCGACATTTATAACCGAGTTATATTTGCGGTCTCTTTATGGTTTTGTACAGAGGCACATGTCTACACTGTAGACAGGAGCTTTGTGGTTTTGTGGCGTGTCTATGCTGGCAAACTATAAAGTACTTACCTGATAAGATGAGAAATTATTTATGTTTTGTTTTGACGAATGGGCGCCTTTAGGACTGTCAACTTGTATTCAAAAGTAACAGCAGCTTGTAAGCAGTAAGAGAAATTTGTTAGTTATGCTCAAGACGTTTCTAAGTACGGTCTTGTTTTTGGTCATAGTCTGGTGGTGTAATTCTGAGACGTGTATTTGTGTTCGGTTTATATTCGTACTACCATCAAAATGCGAATAAACGAAACGGTTGTCAGGCTTTCAATATAAACAAAAAAGAAAGGCGAAAATTGAACAACAACAACAACAGAAGTTAAGTGGTGTGCTAGAAAAATGTTTAGCTGATACTAGTAAAAGTGAAACTAAGCATCCAAAAACTGATGAGAATGAAGCTGTAAACGTTGGTACTTCAACTTCAAAACAATTTGAATTTGAAGAAAGTGAGTGAGGAAGAAGCTGAGAAATGGGGGGAGTCCTCCAACAAGGGATATGACACCAAGGTAATTTCACATAATGAAGCAGAAATAGAAGTAGATATGGAATTTTCGCTTGCTGATTCATCGAAGTCCACTTTTTGTCTTGTTTTGGATGATCCCGGGAAATGGCCAGTAAAAATTACTCCAAATCAATTCTTAATTAAAATAATATTAAATTGTGTGGCAAAGTAGGGATATGACAAGTATATTCAGGAGGGCAGCAAAGGTAAAACTGCACATGGGCGGCAAGCATCCTAGCGGCAGCCCTGAATATGTAAGTGTATAATTAAACCTACAACTGAAATATAATTTAGTAAGCAAATACAAAGTTTCTTAATTACAAAGAAACTTTGTGAAAACTGCATTCACATAAATATTTCTCATGGACCCCATGCATAATATCTCTCACTTGCTATCTTCCTCCATTTATCATAGGAACAAGTACAAAGTTGTCATAATAGATCACTACTTTATGGAGAGATTTTCCAGCTGGATAAGCATAGTACTTCTTCAAGTATAGAGAGCATATTTTGAAAATATGAAATAACAAGTGTTCTGTAAACTGAGGCAAATGTTTATAACAGCACTGCTTCAAATTTATTATAATTTGAAAAACCAAGTCTTATGGACTGGTGTCAAATGTTTTGCAGTCTAAGAGTTCTATATGTTTTTATTTTGTTTATACGTTTCTACTGAAGGTATTTTACAGGTAACTGAATTTGTTTAATCCCTACTTTAGGAGTTACTAAAACATTTGAGTTAATACAGTACGTTGTTTGAAAAAACTAAATTCTAGTGTTACCAATTTCAATAGTTTCATAGTTGGGCTATGTCTATTTAGTAAACATGAACAAGTTTTTTTAAAGTAAAAATGTACACACGGCTGAAGTAACTTTGACTTTTCTTCTAATGTGAGCAACGTATAACTGGTAAACATAACTGGAAATTTCTGTACTTTGTTGGTAATGGCAAATAGTACCAAAAATAAAGTAAGATTCTAATATTCGCCTAGGTTAACCAAATAATTATGTTCATATATTCAAAAATACGTGTGGTAAACACAGAGTCAGTATTTACACTAAGGCAACATTATTCTTGTTGAAAGAAAAGTATGATTTACCCATTTTTTTACGTACAATAAAAAGAATATTTCAGCTGTTAAAAAACTACACTGAACAAGTTTCTAATAAAAGATGTGATTAATACCTTATTTGTATGTCCTAAAATCTTTAGACACTTGGGTCCTAATGTATAGAGCTTTGCAGAATGTGGATATTGGGTTTTGGTTTTTCTTCTAACTGGTTTTCATCATCATCATCTTCTTCTTCTTCATCTTCTTCTTCATCATCAAAACCAAAACAATTCTGCATATCTGTTTGTGTGTCAATCTGATTTTTCGATGGAGCAATCATTAGTGGATCATCACTATCTTTCATTGCTACAAAAAAATTAAACTATGTAAATAATTAATTTCAAGAAACTGATGAAAATTTTATTTGGAATAAAATGCAATTTTATGCATTCATAAAAACTTAATAAAATTAAAGAAATAACATGTAATTATCAATACAATAAAATACTTTAAGATAATAAATTACTTGGTATGTAAACAACTAAAACTAATGAAAGCACACATAAATGACACCACTCAATAATGTTAAGTAACGTCATACAGAAATGTAATCCTACAAACCAAATACAATGCATATTAAACAAACAATACTCTAACAATAAGCACACAGTTTCCAATCCTTGGTGATATTGGTTAATGAAATTCACTACACTATGTTTTGAAAATGAATAAACTGTCCATCTGATACACTGATTTTTCAGAATCTATGTATATTTTCTAGTTCATGTCTTGGCTTTTGCAATGAATTGTTGGTGGAAACTACCTTGGGAATCATTTTCATCATAGCTTTTCTCTTGTCTAAATGAAATTTTTGTTTTTTGGAAGATGATCTTGATTTCCTTTAGGACAACTAATGAATGTTTTGTCAGTGGCTTGTAAAAAAACCCCAACAACCATTTTTCTGTGACTATGTTGTTGAGAAATTGTTTATCAGACATAGTGATAGTTAGGTCTCCTGCCAGTGTTATCAGTACTTCTCTCTGATCTAGAGACAACATATAAATGTGCTGACAAAACAATGTGTGTGCAGATCATTACAGACAATGGAAACTGTGACTACTTTCCACTAATACTCCAATTTCTGGTGTTACTTCCTTAAGTTTTTCTTTCTTTCATTTTACACAGTTTGAATGCATTCAGTGTTTTCATAATTTGTCAAGACACACACACCTGTTAACTGGCATTCATAAACTAGTGTTGCCACACTCAATCACTGTGTTCCTACTTGTTGCAACAGCTATTTCTGAAGCAAAGCACAATATCTGACTTTTATATCCTGCTCAAGACTTTCAAGGTTCAAGATTAGGTTTTATGCATGTTTTATACGCACAAAACATAAATAACCTAGCATTAGACTCTAAATAATAAGACTTTTGTCATCACAGAAAAATTATAAGGAGAAAAAAATAGTATTTATTTGTTTTATTTAGTCTTTTGATCATATACTACGTGAACGTTTATTATTTTCTGACTCTATCACTCGTTGGTAAAGTATTATTTATTACTTATGTTCATTATGTCTTAGTATTTATAGTTGGCCTGAAGACAGCTGCCAACTGTTTTGGTGGCCAAAAAGACACTCCTTACAATTTTTCTATGATGGAAAAAGTCCATCATTTAGATTCTAATGTCTATAAATCCTTCACAGCCATATGTAAAAGTTGGACATGTTCACCTTTTAGCGCTACTAAGTAGCTAGTAACCGACCTTGAGAGGCGTGACTCACTAGCCGCTACCAAGTGTAGTGCCCTAGTCGCCCAGTGTGACAGTGAAGTAGCGTCTCCATTGTCACCACATGCTTTCTTAGCATTTTTTTTTTTTTTTTGGTTTTGTTGTATTGTGCCTTTTGAGCATTATATTTCTACATTTGCAATGAATGATTTATTAAAGTGGTCAGATGATGAAATAATTATATTCCTTAACATATATAGGAAATATGATTGTCTGTGAGAAATTACGTTCGTAGAGTATTTGAAATGCAATGCGAAAAAACTGCTTTCACTCGGTTGCTAGATGAGCTGGACCTTCCCTGATTACCAGCAAAGGATGACACTTACAAAAAAAAAAATTAAATCACTCCTTGGTGCGTATCGTAATAAACTGAAAAAATTAAAAAAACTAAAAAGAGTAGTGCCATGACAGAAGACGTATAAAAACCTTTAGTTTGGTGACACTAAATCTAGCAACTCCTGAAACTTTGGTAAGGCTAACCACATGTTGTTATGTGGTACGATTGGGGGTCCTCAATTGCCAGCTGTCTTATTAGTATTGTTGAAGTACCCAGTTTATCCCTTCTACCTATCCATTCCCGAACCTACATACGTTTCTTTTTGTTCCTTATGTTACTCAGCAACTCCTTACAAAGGTCTCTAACACCAATCAGCAAGAGGTGTCTCAAACCAATCTACACAACCATGTGCTTTGCTGTACTAGGTACTACTAAATACTGGCTAGTGAAGTAACATAGTGTGACACAGGCTTTAAACATATTCTGTCTGTCACAATTACTATTTGAAACAGTAGCTGCTGATTCTATAAACTTTTTGAAGCTATCTCATATAGTCTATTATTGGTACATTAATTGGGAATGGTTGGTTCCACACATTTCAGTTCACGTTTGACTTTCTGGCATTATGATTATTGATTCTAAATACATATTGTGGTATTAGTTGTGCTGAAAAATTATTTACAACAGGTAAATTAATAAAAATAAGCACACCATAGTACTACATGTAAAATTAGCCTCTAAAGAAAGTTATCTAGAAATAAAAATGATACATCTATCTTTTCTTTGAGGGTATCTCTTGGTGTTCTGAGTTTCTTACAGTAATTATCAATTATAATTACAGTAATTAATTATCAAATAATAAATTTCTTCTGCTAGTGATATATTTTATATTCAAACCTCTAAAGATGCAGCTTACCTGTGTGAAATGTACATAAAGGTGCATATATAGTGATATTGCACAACAACAACATGCTTTCACAAGAAATTTATGAATACATTATCATATATCTGTATATAACATTACTGTTAAACTCTGATAAAAGATCTCCATAAAAAGAAACATGACCTAATCACTAAAATCTTAAATGTAGAAAACAAAGTTTAGTTATTCTGGATTGAAAGCTGTTTATCTGACTTAGCAAATGTATCATATCACAATGGTATGTTAGTTTGTTACAAATTAATTATAATAATCATAACATTAAAGCTTTCATGGCTCGAGTCAACTTCAGTACAGTTGTTGTACTGAGGCCATGGTCCTCTTTTTCTATAGAAGAGAAAAAACATAATAAATACAGATGTTTCAACTGTAGCTGCAGCAGTCATCTTCAGAGGGGTTTCCATACTACTCCTCTAGCAACTGTGATGCGAGACTCCCAACCGTTGCACTTATATAGGTGTCTGGGTATGGGCTGCTATCTGATTGGCCAAGAACTTGGCCAATCCTGTTGCTCTCGGAGTCTTAGTCAACCAGAGGACCATGGCCCAACAGCCCAGACAAGAATTTTACTGAAATATAATAAATAATAATGAAGAGATTATGCTGGCCACTCTGACAGGTCTTTTACCAACAATACACTGAAAGACTGCCATTATAGTAAGTATACTCCTTCACTAACACTTAACACTGTTAGTTGTAACAACAAACGCCTATTTAAAATGCTGATTAGAATTCTGGAAAGGTTGGTTTATTTCTGTTATCTAGAACCACAGAGGTCAACAGCACGAAATAAAATAAACCACTAACTAATATCATGACAAAACAAATGAGTGATTAGAAACTTGGACAATTTCCTCAACTACTTGGAAGTTTTGATGTTTACTGACATTAATACATAGATTTATGTAGTGCTATATTAAATTAACATTTTGTCTAATATTGCCCCAAAAATGATTTGAAGTATGGAAATGAGAAAAATGTGGAACCAACACAGGACTTAATTACAGAATCAACAACGTTACTTACAAGGGTGATGATCAGGAGTGATATGTTCAGTATGAAGTACACCTTCTTCATTTACAGTATGTGAAGAATTAAGTGCAGCAACAGCTTGTTCAATCCCATCTCCTGTCATTACAGCTACTGCTTGCTCCTGGCCATCACCATCCTAATAATACAAAATATGATTACTATAAGCTAAGGGGCTACAGAAGTATATACCTAATTACACATATTATCAAACAATCATATTGTACAAATTTATATATGAAAGCTGTCACACAAAAATTACTAAAAATGCCAAATTATGGAAATATTTAATTTTACTTGACTTGATACAAGTGTACATGAAGGAACTTATGCAAAGCATTCTTTCAACATCACAATGAAATAAAATATTTGGTATAGCTATAGGTGATTAGATACTCTTTTATTGTGATTTTTGCAATTAAAATCAGTGGCATCTGAAGAAATCCATCACAGATGTGTGACACACACACACACACACACACACACACACACACACACACACACACACACACACACACACACACACACACACACACACACACACAGAGAGAGAGAGAGAGAGAGAGAGAGAGAGAGAGAGAGAGAGAGAGAGAGAGAGAGAGAGAGAGAGAGAGAGAGGGGGGGGGGGGGCAAATACTGAATTGTGTTCTTCTGAGGGGTAATATTCCAACTTAACTTTCATTTAAGTGAGCATCTGATAGTATAATGAACAATATCAACTTTCTACTGAATGAATTTTGTCTACATTATGTGTCTGAATGTTCTCATTTATTCGTAATTTTTAAGAAAAATTATTTGTTCATACACTGTTGGTAAAAAGTACACGAGTAACTGCAATTTAGGAATTGAGTTATCACCCTAAATGCCACTCTTCCTAGTACTGCTATAACACAGAACTCTGGTCACAAACTTGGTAATTAAACATTAGTGAATTTACTTGCCGGAATAGAAAAAACGTGATCATAAGTAAATGGATGAAGAAGTATATTTACATAGAATACATAACAGTGACATATATTTATAGACAGTAAAGAGAAGTATATAAACACTTCTATACAGAGAGTGTTTAAAGAGAAATATAATTACAGTATATGAATGTAAGTTGAAAAGTTTCTAGACCTACATCTATAGTTTAGTGGTAGAATTAAGATTTTTTGTTTTACAATTCATTTTCATGTAAACGCCTGTTAATTTCTAAATCTATCTATTCATAACTTATTCACTGCTTAACAGCAGCTTGAAATTTACGTATAACATTTGTTTGATACATGGATAAAATCAAATACCATATTATGATTGAATATGACACCTAGTGCAAATGGAAAGCCACTACAAAATGGTATATTTTATACAGTAACTCCAGATATCATTAAACAAGTTTCATACATGGTGTTGGATGTCTGGTAATTGAGAGTGGATGACATTGCTAAGATCCTAGCACACACGCGCATGTGCATTGTATTTCAATTTAAGAACTAGGAATCAAAAATCTTTGTGCAAGTCAAACACCACATATGGAGTAGTTACACTTTTGAGCATCCTCTGCAGGCACCATCTTCAATGTTGGTATGACCATGTTTAAGCTCAAGTGTCACTTACAAACCATTGTTTTTGAAGCTGCAGCATCTCCTCACACATTTACCATTTCACTGTGATTTTCCATTGGTCCTAGACCTTTTTCAACAAAGAATTATTTATTTTGACCATTTTTCAGAACACGTGTGACACGTAAATTACAACAATCTGGTTAACAAAGAATAAATTAACAGATAATTTGGAAAGTAACAGATGTTTATATAAATCATGAATCTTACACATGAAAAAATTTAATTCTACCATTATACAGCTACGGATGTCACTCCGTGAACTTTTCAACTGACCCATGTGTACATTTGCCCATATCAAAGGATAAGACTTAATGAGGACATGGCAGTATAGGTAAGAACTTCAATTTTTACTGTTTTATGTAAAAATAATGGGTGATACTTCACACATACCAATGTTCACTGTGATGTATAAAAAATTCTAAAATATATGTTTTGTGAATATAGTTCCAAAAGGAAAAATGTATTCTCTCATTTATTGCTTGTTTAAAAGTTTATACTAGAAGGATAATTATATGTATCATTGTATCATATATGGAATCAAAGAGAAAATTCTAAGAGGATTACAATGGTATTCATTTCAATATATCAAAACATTTTCTGAGTGTCATATAACCTGACATTTTCTGCAAGTCTGCAAGGGAAAATTATACATACGACATAAAAAAAGTAGTACGCAAGAAATTTTATAATTTTTTGACCACATACAAACTAACACTGAGATAGTTGTGGGTAAAAGATTATATTTTATATTATAGTTTTTTCTAGAATTATTTTATACAAACATTTGTTTGTCCACAATAACAAGCCAATTACAAAATCAAAAGTAATTCGCATCTCAACTCTGGTGTCTTACTCTAGCTAGATGTTAAACTAGTATTATTATTGTGCTGTCTTACAAACTACTCTTTCTTTAACTTGTGTAACCAAACAAACCACAGGTTGAATTCCTTGTTATAGTTAGGTCATTTATGTTATATCAATTACAACAATAAATCCATTTTCTAATGTTATGCAATTTGACTGAATGTCAGTTGCCCACAGTTTATGTGAAATATAGTGATCAATAGCAATGCTGTTTAACTGGCAACTTTCCCACAGAAGGCAGAAACCAATCTCTGGCAGAAGAGTTTCCGTGCACTGACAAAAGAATGGGCCTTGATAGAGTGCAGCCTAGGAGTAACCTGAGCTTTGACATGACATGATGGGGCAAGGTAAGAGTCAGTCCTACTTCTATTTCTACCTATACATTTACTGCAGTCATTTTGTATTTTATTTATAAAATTGTACATGTTAACACTTTGAGTGCGGTCACCTGTGAAAGTAACAGTTCCACACAGTGAAACGGGCTACTTTTTCATAAAATCACTTGTTTTTAAAGCTGTATAAAAGTTTTAATTTTAACGTTATCCTAAAATAAATTGCACATTAATTTCCTTATACTTTCTATAAATAACAATGTAAAATGTAAGATACGCTGACTGCAAAGTCAGGATCAGAATCCATGTATTCCTCATTGCTGTCACTTTGCTCTGCTAATTCTGCGATTTTTTTTTTTAATAAATATACAATAATAATGATTCAAAATAAAAAAGAATTAATACTTAAAAGAAGTATTATCTCTAATAAAACAACTACAAAACTCTGTAGCCTAAATAAATGTAAATGACACAAACACAATTCAAATGAAGCTAACCAAACATCACATGAGTTGTAAACAAGCAAGTGCCAGTGGCTGTGTACAGCAACGTTATTACGATGTTTCAGCGACTTGTACGTGTACCATGCTGACATCTAGTGACAAAAATTTATTCTACAATACTAACAGCTGATGCCTGTTTTGTCAGATCATAGTAATATTACTACACAATTTGTTTGAACACAAACAGGCTGTTGTAATATTACTACACTCGCACAAATCCCATGTCCACTGCCATTGTAATATTCCAACGCCTGCACTCAAAGTGTTAAAATGGACAATTTTTATAACAACAATATTCTGCATACATGCTACTATGTAATACCACTTTCTGAGAACAGGGGTAAAATTTCAGGAATTCTTTGCAATCCTTAATGTTATGTTATATAATTTAAACATTTAGATTATAAATTAAGTATCCGTTATCTACTACATATCAATTAGATTTACAATTTACATACATTAATAAGTTTAGAAAAGACTCAGTACAGCTTGAGTTTATAAAATAAATAAAACAACCAGAAATGCAGAGGACAATGTTCATTTTAATTCCCTTCACTGACAGATCTGGGCTTTTTATTTTACTTTTATAATTACAGTTTTCATTTCTCATGTTTAAGTAAAAAAATCGAAAAAAACGTTTAATTTCTTGTACACAGTCTACTTCAAAATGAAAAAAAAAAAGATATGTGGCACTGTATATAGGCAGATTACTGAAGGCACAGAGTTACATGCTATGAAATTAAGATAGAAGTTCATAATTTTATTTACCTGTAACTGTATTACTTCTAGAACAACATACTGTTGTCCATCTGATTCTACTTCCATCATAGAACCATCTATATCCTCTTCTTCATCCTCACCTTCTTCACCTGGAATAACTTCCACTTGCTGCCCATCAATTATCTGAATTTTTTTCTGGCGACCAAGTTTTAAAGCAATGGCTTTCTCATGTGCTGATGAGTCTGGATCATGCACAGACATATGCCTTATAAGATTACCTTTATGCCTAAAAGCCCTCTGACATTCTGGACACTCATGAGTCTTTTCTCTGGGTGGTGGTGGAACATAGTTTGGATTGTGATAAAGGTTCTGATGTCTCTTCAATAACTGCTTCTGTCGGAATGACTGAAATCAGACGGAAGTACATAGTCTTCTTGAAAGATAAAAAATATAATTAACATTTATAAACGATTTTCAGAACTTCAAATAGCATAAATTTCAAAACTACCTCTAAAATTTGAAAAATTTAATAACTGGAAATGTCTCAATCATTAAAAAAAAAATATTAGAACTCAATTATATAGTTAATCCACCTGAATTGGTCTAGCATTGGTTGCCTAACCACTTTACAACACAAATTATTTTTATAAGGTTACTTACTTAAATATGAATAGTTCAAAACCGGTATTATTTTATTTGTTTATTTTTTTTACCAATTTAAAAGTGGCAGTCCACCACATTTTTTGTGTTTACAAACAGAAAATGTAATATCTTTGCACTAATGTTTCTTAGACATTTGAAACAATGCTGTGATTTCCTTTTATCATTTTATAATTTTAGTTAATTATATCATAAGTTCAACACCATGTATACTAATACGTACAAGGGCCATTCAGAAAGTATTCTGAAATTTTTTTAAGTAACCCAAAATGGAAAAACAAAGATAAACTTAGTTATGGAAAGAATTGCTGTTGTTGCTGAGTCCTCTGCAGAGTCCATGTGCTCCTTGGACAGCTTTAGCTATATCAATGACTTTGTTTGTATATAACTGTTGCTCAGGATTACTGTCTATTATCAGAACTGGGCCCACAACTGCCAGGCAGATGAAGACGTGTGTTAGTATCAGTTCAGTATTGAGGCAGTTACTGCAGTTTCTGTACATTCTTGTGCCATGCCTATTGATCGTTATTCCTATGAGGTGACCAGTTTAGAGCACTTCTATTATGTTAGAGGTCCTTCTGTCAGCATTGATTTCACGGATTTGATGTATCCCTGTATTTTTTTATCATTGTAAATTTCACCTGTGTATTTGTGTCAGGAAGGGTTACCATGTCAATTTCCTGATTGAGCTTTCTGGCCTTTTTTCTAACTTGTCATCAACTGCTTCATTATACTTGATACCTCAAGTGTAGGACTCCACTGCAAAGTGCAGCTTTTATTCAAAAAATTTCAACTGGTTTAAGAGCTTATGGATTTCCTGACACCACTAGAATCCAGCCATCTCACTTGCAACTAGTTTGATAAATGACAGAGCAAGATGAGTAAAAGATATGCACTGCAGCAAACATGAACTGGCTGTAGCTATACATAAACAGACAGAAATAGGGTTGCTGTTTTGTTATAATTTTTATAAAATTATACACAGAGTTTACTTTACACACCAATTTTTCCACTTCGTCTAATATTATTTGTGTAAAAAATTTTTATGTTTAAAATCAGTTCAAATAGTACTGAATGTTGAATAGTATAGTATATGAAATACTTCTAGTGCCAACTATAATTTATTTAGCAAGTACTGATTGTGACATTTAATTTCAAATTAAAGATGTTAAAATAGTGTGACAAAACATCACTGAAGTTCAGTATTCATCCTGAATTTATAATGCTCGTTCCAGCATGAATGGAGTGGAGTAGTCTGTTGTATGAGTCTTTGTTTTGTGAGTGAGGTCAGAATGAAAGTAAACACAAATTTTTATAAATCAACAGCAAACTAATTTCTATTGTCAAAGAAGTTAATATTACCCAAACACAGCAAGAATTTATAAGCATGTGTCTGAAAATAAGCAAATACTAAAAAGTACATCTAAAAGTACTTGTGACTGAAGACTCCAACATCAGAAGTATCAAACGGAATAAGAGTGTGCATGCATCTGCGCTCCTAATAATAAACAAGATATTAATTAAATAGCAATGTAACAATGTTAATAACAATATGTTTAATATTGATAATAATATTTCTAGTAAAAGTAATATGTATATTACAATAGTTCCAATAAAAATGATTTCTTTATGAACAATTCATTCTCGACGGATTGTGGCTCTGAAAATTAAATGTGTCAACATTTTCTAATCTGTCAAATGCTTCAAACTTCTGTTGCAAACAATAGTCTGCCATTAAGACTGCTGCAAGCTCTCCGCAGTGGAATATATAATATTGCACAACGCAGAAGCAACGATTTCCCACTACTTGAACTGTCAATTCAGAAGTTATATTAAACAAAATATAGTAGCCTAGTGGATATAGCATCTGGTTATTAGTCGTTGGGGGTCAATTCCTAGGAACACAACAACAATCAAGGTGCACTTTATTGGATAACATCCTTCGGCCTGCTGAGCACAGTGTTACCCATACTACCTTTCTTCTAATCTGAATGGCTTACTTAGGCAGAATACTCTGCCTCTCCTAAAACCAGTTCAGTCATAAGAATTGTTATACAGTGAAACTTTGCTAATTCGGACCAAGCTCAGTCCGAACTGCTGAAAGTCCGAATTATAGAACATTATGAACTGATCGCGAGTTTTTGCGTGTCTGTCGGTTACCGATAGCAGACAATATAAAAGAAATCATTCTGAAACCCAATTTGAATCTACAAGAGGTCTACTGCATGTTCTTGTTAAAAATACTCTATTAATTAGTAGTAGAAGAGGTATAAAATAAGAAATAACGTACAGTACCTGTTTATGTGATGTTTACTAAAAAAATTCGATTCAGTTTTATACTGTAGTACGTAACTTACATACAAAACAAAACTTAAATATAGTACTTAAATACAAAACACTCTATTTTCACTGCACAGTATGTATTCTAGCAAGCCTACAGCTTCTTTAAAAAATCACTAACTTTTTTCTGCGTGTATTTTGTTTTTAGCCGTTTCCTCACAAAATCCTGTTTCATTTCACTTAAAACAAAAAAAGATTTGCTTAAGTCAGAGTTTGCAGGCATTTCTACGAACTTCAACAAGGATTGTACATTTTTTATTGCATCACTTATTTTAACATTCTCACTTTCTTTGTGATCGTTTTCTTCCTCATCGTCATCATCATCACCATTTTGATCGTCTGTCATCAGTCCCTTAGTTTGGCGACTTTCTACAGTAGCAGCTATTTCTTCTTCCGACTGCACAACGTACCCTACCTCACCAGCATCTTCATCCAGCCACTCTCGAATATTTTCCGTGTTTGTCTCATGTTCTCCTGCATTTTCTAAAATATTTCTGTAATCATCTTCTTCAATTCCATTAAAATCCTCTTCTTCGTTATCTTAAGGGTTAAGACGTTTTTCCCAAGAATTAGCAATCGTAGTGGCTTTCACCTCCTTCCAACTTGAAGCCCAGTTAAATAAAGCATTTTTTATGTTGTAATTTTTCATATTGATTAAAGTCTGTTCACCTAAACTGGTACTGCAACCCTCTTCATCTTCAAAAAATACGAGACAGTCTTGTAGCTGTTTCTTTCTGTACAGCCGTTTGCAACTATAGATTACTCCTTGGTCAATTGGTTGTATTAGTGCCGATGTATTAGGAGGCATGAATAGACATTTTATTTTTCTATTATCACTTCGTAAAATGTCCTCTGCAGGATGCACTGGAGCATTGTCCAATAGCAACACTGCTTTTACTATTTAATTGTTATGAAACCAAGAACTGAAAATTTCACAGCTAAACCACGCGTTTCTGTGAGCTTTATAAATCACAGGAAGATCAGTCTCATTTATGTTCTTCATTGCTCTTGGGTTTTTAGATTTTCTACAACGACAGATTTATTTATGCGTACCATCGGAATTGGCACACAGTAATGCGGACAGCCTCATTTTATTTATTTTATGTCCAGGTGTATGGGTTTCTTTTTTACTCGATTGTGTATTTTTTGGCATTGCCTTCCAAAACAATCCCGTCTCATCAGCATTGTAGATTTGCCACGGTTCAAGTTCATTATCATTAATAATCTTTTGTAATTTATCCTTATATGGTTGAACAGCTTCATGATCTGCACTTAAAAGTTCTCCACAAATCGATTGGTTTGCTATGCCATGTCTTTTTCTAAATCTAAACAACCATACGGTTTCAAGTACTTGCCTTAAAATCTTGGTTTTGAAATCGAGTAGCAAAACGTTCAGCAGCAGTCTGCAATTCTATCCCACGGATCGATACACCAGCAGCTCGTTGTTTATACCACGTCCAAACAGCTTCGTCAATGTCAGACGTTTTGGCAGGAGTCATCCGTTTTCGCTTAATTTCACTGGCACTATCAAAGTCTCTATTCAATGAAAAATTTGTAATTGCTGATCTGCTTTTTTTAATATCGTAAAATGTCGATTTACTGATACCGAAATTGCGTAAAAAACTGAACCGAATCACCTTTGTCAATACATTTTAAAACTTCTATATTTTGTTCTATCGTGAGCGATTTATATGAACCATGTTTACTCATTTTTGAACACAGTAAAAGGTACGAACACTACGGAGTCAAAACGTAAAGTGACTGGCTATGGGACGAACGTTCACAATGATGACAAATGTGAAAGTCTGTATGAGTCATATCCATTGTTATGAATTGTACATTACAAGTATGTCGACAGTAATGATATAATAGTGAAGAAAGATGGGATAGTCATTCAGTGCCTTACTTCTGATGTAAATATATTTTGAGATTGTTTATTATTCACTGATAATAAATTAATACTGCACACCTTAATGTTCACTACATACAATATAAAAAAACTCAAGCTATTTTTTAGTGTTGAAAATAAATGACTGAATCCTCAAAAGCTTTTAACAACTTGGCACAAATTTCTGGTTGGTTGGTAACAAACCCATCTTTTACAAAATATTTTATCACCATATAATGCACAATGTTTTTTCATTTTGTAAAAACTCGTAAATTTGTGTTTTTTAAGCAGATGTATGAAGAAGACTGTCTGATAGAACGACTCAAAATTCATTATGTTTACTTATAACAGATGTTTTATCTTGAGCACAAAATACTGTATAACTGCATACAATAGCATCTTAGGCGAGTCTTGACAACTTACCTGACAGCCTTGTAAAGTTAACAACAGGATACAATCTATACCTAAAATGTAAACTAATTACTGATTGAGGCAGACTACCACAAACAGTAATTACAACCCCAATGTAAACCTTAAGCCCTATGTAAAGCTACCTGATATAACGCTATCCCGTATTTAATGCTCATTTTGTAAAATCATGCCAAAATTCTCATAAGATCAATGATATAACTTTCAATAAAGCGCTTTACTAACCTGCATTTAGTGCAATTTTCGAGATCGTTTCTTTTGTGGCTTAGAATACAAACGCATGTCAGGATACAAGTTTTATTCATTATTTATCTTCGATTGATCATTTTTTCTTTGCTTGGTACTGTTACTCAGCTAGAAAAGACTCACCTTTGGCTAAAAATAACCCCTGAATGGCTTCTATTGCCCCTATTGTTGTTATTGGATCTATGGTAAAATTCTAGGTAGTGCTAGAGGACATCAACTTTCCGTACCTCACTCCTACTCTGTATTTTTTATATAATTCAAACAGTGGTTGTGATAAAAAATCGATACAGTATTGTAGCTTAGCTTAGCTTCTTCAGTTGAAGTTCGTTGAGTTATACAGATAAGATTTTCACATATTATATTTACATTATTATGTAACAATTTAACAATGTTTGTACTGTATAACATTTTGAAATGGATACTAAAACTGTGCAACTGTTATTGTATGCAGCTGACACTGCATAGGCCTAAATATTCAATCATATAATTCATTCCATAAACACTTATTACAGCAAGCCTTTCACCCTTATACTAGGTCCCTCCAAAATATTAGATACCTGTAGGCCTATTCTCCAAAATAATAAAGTGTGGTCGAAAAATAATTTCTACAAACATTTTTATTTTCAATTTTGTGTTGTTAATTAGTACTGTGTATACATACATCAACTCATACGAAATTACGAATTTTGAATAATTCCATCAAGGCTTTCAATTCACCTCAAATTCAGACAGATTATTTGTATTTGCCTGATTCTGTAGAAAACCCAATACTGGATTTATTAGTCAGTAGATTAGTACTCATAAACTTTAATTCATAGACCTAATTAACTGCACATTTTACTAAAGTTTTAGAAAATACAATAAAACTTTCATCATTGTTTTTGAAAGGGGTGGAAAATCAAAACAATGAATATGTGAAAAAAACAGTATATTACAGAAACACACTAAACATTAAAAGTTAAGAATAATTTAATAACATTTATTGCAGACCTGTATTCTTGCTGTTCATATTACTTTAGATCTCAAAATAAGTTAACTACAAATTAGTTAAAATAACATAAAATTAATTTAAGTGTTTTAAAATATTAAATACCTATTCTCAGGAGCAAATATAAAGGTGAGACCTGTCAGAAGCACAAAGGCAAGAGGAAGTGTTATGTCATACGTCAGCCAATAAAAATCAATCATTTCGCTTATGTGAGTGCAGTTCATGACACTTCTGTTGTGTTTGATGTCTTTTTTAATTTTCTGCTTTAGCGTTCTAGCATTGTGAATTTGATTTGTTATACTATATGAGTACTGAATATGAGTACTCAATATGGGTGATAATGAGAAAAAACATCTGGTGTTATACAAAAAAGCTACATAATGTTCTGAATGTAAATTTTCGTTAAGCACAGTGTGGAATCAGGAACCAAAGCATGTTCCAGCGTTGCCAAATGCCAAGAAGCAGCTGCTGGCGCATGTGGTGTAAGGTCGAGAGCTGTACAGTGGATATTAAACGAAGCAAATGCCTCAATTAAATCCTGTGGATCTGCTATTTTCAAGTTACCAGGCAAGTGACACAACTGCAAGAAAGAAGTAAGCGAACTTGACAACTTTGATAAGAAAATTTTGAGGTGCATTCTTCATATGTATGTGAACAGTGAATATCCCACTGCAGACAAAATAGTTTTCCAAATGAAAGTAGCTGAGAATTGAGAATTTTAGTGGAAGCAAGTGGACCATTCTAAGTACTTTGAAGGATATGGGCTTCAAGTATCAGAAAGCAAATGAGGGTAGGAAGTTACTTATTGAGAGTAGTGACATTGTAGCTGCGAGCATTGTATTTTTATGAACAATGGACGAGATCAGGCAAGGTGGAACATCATGGATTTACTACTTGGATGAAATATGGGTGAAGCAGAACCATGCTAGGTCAATGTGCTGGAAAATGAGTTGATGGGACCAAATGCAAGTTCTTGAAAATGCAAGTTCCCATGGGTAAATGCAACTGGTTTACTGTACTTCATGCCAGATCAGCAGACGTGCTTCATTTCTCAAAGTAACTTAATTTTTAGGAGATTGAAGAATTGTGAAAATTACTATTCAGAAATAACTTATTTAAATTAGACTGTTCATTAAACAGTGGTTTAAAGAACAATTATTACCATACTTCTCTCCATGTTTCGTAATTGTTATGGATAATGCTGGTATTCATCCTGTGCAAATTAATAAAGCCTCTTGTACACATACGTAACAGGCTAACATTATTGCATGGTTTTCTTCAAATGGAATTTCCCACACTTTACCACAAACCAGAGCAGAATTGTTGCTCCTTGTTAATGTCCACAAACCCAAGAATCATACTTATAAAACTGATAAAAGAGCAAAGCAGCATGGGCACCATGTAGTTAGGATGCCACCATATCATTGTCACTACAACCCAATTGAACTGGCGTAGGCACAGATGAAATTATACACTGCAGAAAAAAACAGTACATCCAGAATTGCAGATGTTGAGAGACTCATAACAAGACAGTTGACAGCATCTCAACTTCCACATGGATAGATTGTGTAAGACACATAGAAGGATTACAGAAAGATTTTAACAGAGAAACCAGCAGAGCCTCTTATTGTTAATCTTCATGTAAATGATTCAGCTGAATCAGACAGCGAAAGTGATGATATGGATTCCTTAGAATGAAGTTTGTACGAAGCATGCATCATGATTGTTATTGTTAAGTATTACATGTTTTTTTACAGTCATAAACTTTGTATTTGACCTCAGATGTGTGTGTGTGTGTGTGTGTGTGTGTGTGTGTGTGTGTGTGTGTGTGTGTGTGTGTGTGTGTGTGTGTGTGTGCCACACACATGCATGCTTATTGTTTATTGTACTTGTGATGGTACAATTCTGGTACAATCCTAAATTTATAAAAATATGGTCCAAAAGACCATAATAATTATTGTATTTATTTATTTTTAACAATTATTGGTAATAAATTTTGTAATATTTCATAATCCCTATAAAGTTTTGGTGAGTGGACTATATAATTATTTTATACAACGCAGATGGGAATTGACAGGATTTCGATCGCTTTTATTGTAAAACGGCAAACACAGCAAAAAATTGTGTGTCACATATAGCGATAACGAGACTAGCCCTGATGACGTCAGTGGAAGGAATGCACATTTCTGTAAACAACTCGAGGCTGTAAACAACGAACAAAAGCATGGTGACGTAGTTTTTGCCTGTAAACAACGAACAAAAGCATGGTGACGTAGTTTTTGCCCCACCTACGCAATGTTTAACAAAGACTCTGTGTCATTTTCTCCTGGACAGTGAAAGTAGCCGGCCGGCAGGGATTCACTAAGAGTGAATTTTTAACTTTTACACCACCAAAAGTGGTTAAATAATTATTTTCAAAATACCAGAAATGTTGGGGCGGTAAACATTTGAACAGGTGTCATCGGCCAGTGGATCGTCGAATTGCGTGCGGCTAAAATCTGCCCAAAGTGTTTTCGAGGGTAGACACGACAGTGTGGGCCCGAAGACGAAGTAAAAGAGAACAGATTGTGCATGATAGACGGATCCTAGCAGTGCGGTGAGACCTGTCCGATCTTTTGGTGAGACCGTTCCTATATTTTATCATTCAAGTACATCAACATCATTATAATGACCAATTCCAAATTCATTCAAATGAGCTCATAAAATAAAATATTGTACCAGAGAATGAGAGGGAGAGAGAGAGAGAGTGTGTGAACTAAATAATTTAAGTGCTGGGTTGTGCAATATTAATTGTTTATCATGGTTAGTATATCTTAGTATACCAGATTTTATTATTTTGTTACAAATGTTTCTTTTGGAGGGTAAAAAAACCTGTAATTCTTATCAATGTTTAGGCTCAGATAAATGGGAACACGCCCCGAGGCGTAAAACGTGCATGTTTGGCACACATTTTTAAATATGTCTTTTAAATATGTTTATATGATTAAAGGGTAATGTCATTGGTAAAAGTTACAAGTAGGAGTGAGTTATTTCAGGTAACATATTTCGCCATTATTGGTTCGTTAACCCGAATCTTGGACCAAGGTAAGCCTAATATCATATGTTGTTACACAGACTTCCATCATGGCGCCCGGAATTATTTAATGTTGTATTTGCTAGGTAAAACTTTATGTAACATTAATCTGTATAATCACATTTGGCTCCCGTTATAACAGGGACTCGACATAAAACTTAATTTTATGTGGAGTAACACCTACCAGGAAAGCGAAATAATTACCTGAAGTAATTGCGAAAGTACGCAAACACGTGAGTAAGATAGGGTTAAATTACTAGGTTATAAACCTATATGTGTTGGAAATATAATAGCAAACATGAGTACTAATGACAATATAACATTAGAAATCAGTACAACTGATGAAAATTTGACTAGTGAGATGGATGTTCCATTAACACAAACTAGTCAGATTGACGAGGCGAATACGCTTGCATCTGTAGAGACAGTAACATTAACCTCCATCTCAACTAGGTCAGAAAATAAACCAGATGATACAGCTGCTTTGATGCAGTTACTATTACATAAATTTGATGAACAGAGTAGGAAGTTTGATAAATTAGACAAAAAGTTAGATGAGCAAAAAAGCGATTCTAATATTAAATATACTAATTTAAATGACAAATTTGAGGAACAGAGTGTAAAGTTCGATGAAATAAAAGACGAAATTAAAAGACAAAATTATCACTTTGATGAGAGAATTAACACAATAGAAACACGTTGTGATAACATCCAGAAAACCACATTAGAAATTGTTAATGAGAAATTCAATAATAAAATAAGTAATTTAGATACTAAAATTGATCTAATTTATGAGACAGTTAATGACACAGTTAAAAGCCAGTTAGAGTCACAAAATACAGAAATAGAACAGAAGTGTTTAACTTTTGTAGAAAGTCAAATAGAGATTAAAACCAATGTTGAAGTGAGTAACCAAGTAGAACTGAAAACAAATGTTTTGCAAAGTCTCTTAGAGAAAATTGAGTCAAATGTAGTAGATATTACAAAGAATATCGAAACTATAGATAATACCATATCAGAACATGAAAGAAATACCAAGAGTAGATTAAGTCTGTTACAAAGTAAGATCAAAGAAATTGATGATTTAGCTATACAAAATAATATGGATGTGCATGATAAATATGATTTAATTGCTAATAGTTTAACCAGTGTAAAAAATGAGTTAAGGGGGGAAATTCATAAAAATATTTCAAGTATTAATGATACAGTGATAGTGACAAGGGATTTCTATAATGAAATAGAACTAGAAAATTTTAGCCATGAAAACAGGGTGATACATCCCATACGTTTTTTAAATCAGACACGGGATTACAATTATTTTAGTAGTAGTAGTTGGGAAGTGAAATTAACTAAAATAGTCAAATGTTTCAAGGGCAATTCAGTAATATGGGCTGAGGCTTATAGGTTAGAATGGGATTGCTATGACACTTTTGAGAAAGCGTTTAAGGGTAAATATTGGACGGAAGAAGAGCAGGAGACTTTAAGAAGCCGCATTATGGGAGCGGGTAATTTCATGGGACGTAACCCTAATAACAACAACATTACAATATATGTAACCAAACTTTACAACGAGGCAAAATATTTAGAGCCGCCCATACCATTTAAGTCATTCGTTAGATACGTGAGTAAGCACTTACCAAGAGAGGTGCAGGTTACTCTAATGACCAAAGAAATAGAGAATTTAAATGAGCTTGAAAAAGTATTAGATATACTACAAAGCATCAATGACCGCGAAATGGGTAGACGATCCAGTCAACAGAATATGACTAGTCATAACATCGAGTTTAATCGGCCAAGGCCTTATTACAATAATAATGGTAATAAATTTAATTATCGTACTGATTTACAGCAACCAGGCGATTGGAGTTGTTCTAGTTGCAGGAAGGGAAATCGTGCCAACATGCAACACTGTTACCAATGCAAAACGCCAAGAAATGAACCAAGGAGTAACAACCCAAAGCAGTTCATACCTACGACCAGAGGAGCACCGAGTACCCGAGGAACACAACATCACAACCAGGGACCAACAAGGGGACACCAGGTACCCACCACCAGTAATAACAGGCCACAGCCGGAAAACTAAAGTCGACAGTGGTAAATAGGACCCGACCACTGTTCAGGGAAGCACATGAGGTCCAACCATTAGAAGATGTACAATCTAACGTAATAACAACTGATATCGTTGCTGACTTGTTGGAGGAGGAGAGTAACACAACATTGGAGGTGAGAGCTGGACTCACAGAAATCAAGGTAACAATAGAAAATAGGAAATTTAAAACACTTGTTGATACAGGAAGTGAAATTTCAGTAATAGCCGAGAACATTTTAAGTGAGTTAAAAGAATTTAAAAAGAATATTCCAGTTCTACCCGTAGCAGGGGTTACAGTAATAGGAGTCACGGGGGTACGTAGTAAAAGGGTGACAAAACAGATACATTTAAGTTTCTCAATTGGAGATATGAATTTTGATAATACATTTTTGGTAGTCAAGGGGTTAAGTTTAGACATCATTTTGGGAAATGATTTTTTACAAAGAAATAAAGCTGTAATAAATTTTAAAGAGAAGGTGTTAGAGTTAGATGGGGGTGATCGGTCTGTTAAAATTAATTTTGAAAATGTGATAAATAAAGTTAGAACAACTGGTGTGAAATTGTTACAGAAGTGAATAGTTGGGAATAACTTAGATACTAAAATAAATTTTTGTAGAGAGGGTGAGTATTTTGAAGATGTTGATAATGAAATGAGCAATATTAATAATGCAGTATGGGAGATAAGGGCGGATGAATTCTGTAGTGGGGGTGAGGTGATAAGGAGTGGCCAACGTATAGCGTTATGGCAGGTAATAGAGCAGTTTAAGAGAGTGTTTGCCGATATTCCAGGAAGGGCAAAAAATTATGAATGTATGTTACAGATTAAGGAACACACACCATTCATGCAGCGGAGCTATCCAGTGCCTTACTCTAAACGAAGAGCGGTGCAAGAGGAGTTGGATAAGATGATGGAAGGTGGAATCATCGAGAGGTCAGTATCTCACTATTCAAATCCATTAGTGGTGGTAATTAAAAAGGACGGAGGAGTAAGGTTGTGTTTAGATGCAAAGAAGATAAATAAGATCATCATACCAGACCGAGAATCACCGGAATCCATTAATGAAATATTTCAAAAGTTTAGTGGAGTGAGGTTCATGACATCATTGGCTCTGACAGCCGGATATTGGCAAGTGCCATTAGCAGAGGTAAGTAGGCCATACACAGCATTTTTATTTAATGGGAAAAATTATCAGTTCAAGCGACTACCATTTGGGCTAAATACCAGCGTAGCTAGTTTCATTAAGTGTTTGGATAGAATTTTGAGACCAAAAGATTTAGATTTTCTCACAGTATATGTGGACGACATTTTGATAGCGTCACGTACATTTGAAGACCATTTAGAACATTTAAAGTATGTGTTAGAAAAATTAGAAGCGTGAGGCTTAACCGTAAATTGGGACAAGTCCAGATTTTTACAAACACAGATTAATTTTTTAGGATTCATTATTACGTCGGAATGAATTTCCGCCAACCCGGACAAGGTCGAATCTATTATGCGCTTCCCTGAACCACGAAACATCAAACAACTTCAGAGTTTTCTTGGGCTGTGCAACTTTTATAGGAAATTTCAAAGGAACTACGCACATATCACTGCAAAGTTAAGTGCGGTGTTGCAGAAGAACAGGCAATGGAAGTGGGGAGACGTGGAGCGTGGAGCCTTTGAAGAAATAAAACGAAAATTTAGTAATATGATTATGATGAACCATCCGGATTTTGATAAAATGTTTTATTTGCAGACGGACGCCAGCAATGTGGCTGTATCAGGAGGATGAGGAGAGGGAACATCTAACCATTGCGTTCGCCAGTCGATCATTATTGCCTGCAGAAAAGAATTATACCACAACGGAGAAAGAATTGCTCAGTATTGTGTTTGCAGTCAGCAAGTTCAGGACTTACATCTTAGGCAACAAAACAATTATTCGAACCGATCATAAAGCTTTGTCATTCCTCAACACTTGTAAACTTGCTCACAGTCGATTAACCAGGTGGGTACTTGTTTTGCAGGAGTACAACTTCGAGTGGGAGTATATTAAAGGAACCGAGAATAAGGTACCCGACACTCTTTCCAGAGTAGATTGCGAGAATAATAAAACAGGTAGGGATTTAAAAGAAATTGAAATTTTTCAGATTAGCAGAGAAGACAGAATCTTTGGAGAAGAGTTGAAGGATATCAAAACCATGCAGAGAGCAGATGGTAACTCAGAGAAAATAATACACAGTTTAGAGACAGAGTTGGACGACTCAGAGTACAATCAATATTTTCAAATCTACAAAGGGTTGTTGTTTAAGAAGGTAGTAGGGGGTGAGCGTGACTGGAGATTAGTGGTGCCAGCAGTGTTGGAAGAGAAGATTATTTGGGATTGTCATATAAGATATGGTCATTTTGGGGCTAAAAAGTGTGTGAATGTTTTAAAAGAATCATGTATTTTCAGGAATATGGAGAGGCGAGTGAGACAGCTGCTGAGGAGTTGTGACTTGTGTCAAAAGTCGAAGGTGGTAAACTACAGAGTAGAAGGTGAGTTAAATTATATTAAGGTAGAAAGACCTTTTGATTTAGTTGCTGTGGATTTGTTAGGACCATTGCCGAAGGGTAGAGGCGGAGTAGTTTATATATTTGTATTGCTTGACACTTTCTCAAAATATGTAAAATTGTATAGCGTGAAAAGAGCTACCAGGAAGGTATTGAGTGAAAAGGTGACGAAAGACTATATGATTAACGTGGGTAAGCCAAAGGTAATTTTATCAGACCATGGGCCGTAGTTCATCAGTGGAAGATGGCGCCAGACCTTAGGATGGGAAGGCATCCTCACGAAGCATACGGCTGTGTATCATCCCCAGTCCAACCAGGCTGAGCATGTAATGAGAGAAATAGGCAGGATCTTCAGAGCCTATTGTCACGCTAAACACAGCGAATGGCCATTGTATGTAAGAAAGGTAGAAACTTGGCTAAACAGTACCACCCACGAGTCCACCGGCTATACACCCCATGAGTTGGTAAGAGGAACACGCCCCCCAAGAATTTTGGAACAACTGTTCGACTATCCACCTGAGAGCAGGGCACCTGATATAAATATTAAAATCCGGTTGGCTAACGAAAACTTAATCAGCAAGGGTGAACAAAGAAAACGTAGACACGACGCAAGAGGTAAGTGGGTTAAGTATAATATAGGACAAATGGTATTAGTAAAAAGGCATGACTTATCGAGTGCGCAAGACAAAGAAATTAAGAAGTTCTTTCTCTTATATGAAGGACCGTATGAGGTAGTAGAGATTAAAATGCAAAATTCTTATGTGTTGCAGAACAACGTTAACTGGAGAGATAGTAGGAACACACAATGCTACAAATTTAAAATTGTACTGGTCATCTTAGGTATATCTTATAAATATTGTTGTTTTGTTTAGCGAGTGTATGAGTATTAATTTGGTATATTATTATTTTTTTCAGAAGGGACTCTCCCCCATTTTCGGGCGATCACAGACTCACCACCTCTGATCGTGGATTTTGGAATTCTGGAGGCGGACCATGGTTGGTGGAACTGACATATGGAGGTGAAAGCAACGATGGTCTTACTCCACAAAATTGGTTGCAAGTAGAAATTTAATCTTATTGTTGAACGGGGAGGGGGACCCCTAATTCGCGAAAAAAAAAATGGATTGGCATTTTTCCCACGAACATTGATTTTATTCTAGAAATTATAGAATAGAACTTAGAAAATTTTGTAACTTAATATTTTAACTCATTACGGAGTTATATTTTTTTTATATATAACCTAGGTATATAAGATGATCCATTGTTATCCTATAGTGAGAAGGTCTTAGTTTTAGAAAAGTGAAAGTTGGGACTTGGAAAGTGTCTACAAATTTAATTATGTAAACTAAAGAAAGAATTAGAATTTTTTGAGATGATTTTTGAATTTTGAAATCATGTTTAAGTTTTATATTGAATTAACAACCTTATGGGGTTAAAAGGACATAGTGATACTATGGTGATATATTGAGACTGCTTTATGAACAGTGATAATATGATTATTATGTTTGTAATATGTGGTAGTCTTATAATGGATTTATGTGTATAACCTGTTAGTTGTAGGGTAGTTCCAGTGGGACTACATAAGACACAATGTGTCATATTATTGCGATTCCCCATATTTCGGGCGATTACTGTCTTACCAACACTAATCGTGGTTCTGGACGACAACCAGCTGTGGCCAGCAATTGTAACCCTGACCATGGTTGGTTGCCTATAAAATAGGTTAAAATTTGGAAATTTATTGGGAGGTTCAGGGGAATCTAAGATTCTTTGTTTGCATAGGCTACTTCACCTCGGTTGGGGTGGTAGACCTTAGGGGCATATTATTAGGAATGAAAGTAGGGGTACATACCCTGAAGGTTTTATAAAGCTGAAGCAAGGATGGGAGAGAGAGAAAAGAAAAAAGTGCTCACTCCTTCTGCCTCAGTCCTTGTGGAGGCAACTGAACGCAACAGTTCGGGGGGGGAAATAGTGTGTATGGAGGAGAAAGAGGGGTAAATATTATTAACAGCGCCAGTTAATAACTGTTAATAATAATAATAATATTAATTTCAATAAGATTTTATTAATTATTTTTTATAATAAAATGTTTTTCTCCATGTTTGAGTAATATTGGGAGATTTAGGTAATATTGGGGATTTATATGGGGATTTCCATATGTTTTATTTAAATATTTGTTTCTTTTATAATTACATTAATTATGAAACAGAAAGAGTTAATTATTATCGATGGGAATCGAAACAATTTTTACAATTAAAGGGTAGTCCATGAAGAGAATGGCAATTCTATATAATTCTTGTATTTCAAAAACCCAGTGCTTATTAACGCAAACCAGCACATAGCTAAGGGGAAACAGATCAGTTAAGGATAGAGTAATATGCCAAGCCACTATTTTGATATTTTAATTTATTGTTTCAGTGTTTGGTGATGTTATGACGGCGGTCCTGAGCTGGCCAGCGCGTCAGAACAGGAACGTTACGCGCCTGATTGGCCTTATGGTGTTGGGATCTCGAAGGAGAAGCCCAGTAAGGTCATGCAGGTTCTGTCATCGTCATCAGACCATGGGTGAGTTATTGATTTTCTTTTATATAAATTGTAAGGGGGTTGTGGCGACATATCCTGGCTGATCCCTTTAGGAAGTATGAATGTGTCAATGAAAGTTTTTATGCTTCGGCACAAAATCTTTCATTGAGGGGGTTTTGTGATGGTACAATTCTGGTACAATCCTAAATTTATAAAAATATGGTCCAAAAGACCATAATAATTATTGTATTTATTTATTTTTAACAATTATTTGTAATAAATTTTGTAATATTTCATAATCCCTATAAAGTTTTGGTGAGTGGACTATATAATTATTTTATACAACGCAGATGGGAATTGACAGGATTTCGATCGCTTTCATTGTAAAACGGCAAACACAGCAAAAAATTGTGTCACATATAGCGATAACGAGACTAGCCCTGATGACGTCAGCGGAAGGAATGCACATTTCTGTAAACAACTCGAGGCTGTAAACAACGAACAAAAGCATGGTGATGTAGTTTTTGCCCCACCTACGCAATGTTTAACAAAGACTCTGTGTCATTTTCTCCTGAACAGTGAAAGTAGCCGGCCGGCAGGGATTCACTAAGAGTGAATTTTTAACTTTTACACCACCAAAAGTGGTTAAATAATTATTTTCAAAATACCAGAAATGTTGGGGCGGTAAACATTTGAACAGGTGTCATCGGCCAGTGGATCGTTGAATTGCGTGCGGCTAAAATCTGCCCAAAGTGTTTTCGAGGGTAGACACGACGGTGTGGGCCCGAAGACGAAGTAAAAGAGAACAGATTGTGCACGATAGACGGATCCTAGCAGTGCGGTGAGATCTGTCCGATCTTTTGGTGAGACCGTTCCTATATTTTATCATTCAAGTACATCAACATCATTATAATGACCAATTCAAAATTCATTCAAATGAGCTCATAAAATAAAATATTGTACCAGAGAATGAGAGGGAGAGAAAGAGAGAGAGTGTGAACTAAATAATTTAAGTGCTGGGTTGTGCAATATTAATTGTTTATCATGGTTAGTATATCTTAGTATACCAGATTTTATTATTTTGTTACAAATGTTTCTTTTGGAGGGTAAAAAACCTGTAATTCTTATCAATGTTTAGGCTCAGATAAATGGGAACGCTCCGAGGCATAAAACGTGCATGTTTGGCACACATTTTTAAATATGTCTTTTAAATATGTTTATATGAATAAAGGGTAATGTCATTGGTAAAAGTTACAAGTACGAGTGAGTTATTTCAGGTAACATATTTCGCCATTATTGGTTCGTTAACCCGAATCTTGGACCAAGGTAAGCCTAATATCATATGTTGTTACACAGACTTCCATCATGGCGCCCAGAATTATTCAATGTTGTATTTGCTAGGTAAAATTTTATGTGACATTAATCTGTATAATCACATACTCAAAATATATTTTCAACCTTTCACCTCTCGTGAACCGCCAAAAAACTGTTTCCTTTTTATCTTCTCTGGAATTAAAGTATCTACAGTTAATGAAAATTATACAGTTATTGAATTTAGCCCAATTAAACAGGTACTGGTACTCAACAATATTTTTAATCACAATCTTCTTTCTAACGTAACTAATATTTTAATCCATATATTGTAACAAAATTGTTTTTATTTATTTTGTAAACAAATAATAATAAATTTTGTTTATTTTTTGAAATTGATGTTTTATGTTTTAATTGTTTTTGGATTAATTATTTTAAACTGTTGTGGTGTAAATTTAATTCTATTTAATTTGTTTTTGTCAAATTATATTACTTCGTGTAATTAGAATTAGGTTCTGCGTTAATAGGATTGTCTCCTGTACTAATCGATTTGCGGTTCTTCTTCTCCTGAGTGTATGCTCCTTCCACTTTGGTAATTAATTAATGCTTGATGCCTTTACTTGGTGAAAATCCATTGTAAATTATAGTAAAAAATAAAACCATAAAATAGTTTTTGTGATTTCCACTCGTCAATTTATTAAAATTATAAAACCATGACAGCTGTTTCGGCAACACAGTGCCTTCATCAGATGGTCAGCTTATACCATCTGATGAAGGCACTGTGTTGCCGAAACAGCTGTCATGGTTTTATAATTTTAATAAATTGCCGAGTGGAAATCACAAAAACTATTTTATGGTTTTATTTTTTACTATAACTTTGGTAATTGCCGCTTTTCGTGTAGTCCGTGATTTAAATATTATCCTATGTTATTCGATTTATATGTTTTAGAAATAAACAGAAATCAATTTTGCAGAATTCCAAGTTTTATTAACAAATTAATTAGCGATCAATTGTAAATTGATTATTCAACAGTTAAAATATCGACTCGTTCTCTCAGGGCGAACGATTAATTTTATATAAATTATTAAGATTAATTCACAGGTTCTTTGAGCTGTTATATTATAATAGTCAGATAAAGGGCAAAGTCTGGAAAGTATAACACTTACAATTACAAGCTTAATTATCTAAAAATACAAAGTTATGATTTAATATATAATGTTTAGTAAAGTAAGTTGTTCGAACCAATTTCGGTTTGATGTGAAGCTAGCGGATCATGGGATTTCAAAATGGCTGCTTTGTGCTGCATATGTTGTCGAAGGCTGCATGTCAAGGAATTCTCTTCAAATAAATGTCGCCTTTCCAAGTTTTCCTCGTCCCCAGCAGTGTATTAATCCCTCTGGTGATAGTGTAGTTGTCCTGGATCAGTGTTCAGTGATTCGCCTCGTTAAATTGTGTTGGATAATGTTTTTAATTCACTTTATGCCATAAGGTCAATAATGGCAGGTTTCGTCTCGCTATTCAGAATTATTGTTTTTATGTGTTTTAATAGTTAATTCACTTTTTTTCTGTTCAGCATTAGTTTAATTCAATAGTTGTACTGGTTTATTTCACTGAATTTAGTGGTTAAGTTTTTTCCAAAATTCGCGATTTCAAAATTACTCGACTTGGTTAAACTCTCGCCATGTTTTACTCCTTCACTATATGTGAATATTTTGCGAGAGCTGGCTTAGATGTGTCCTGTTCAACGTATAACAATCAACTGTTCTATTTGCTTCTTCATCCGAAACGTCTTAGCCAATTTAATATTAAAAAGACATTGTTTTAAATTTCTAGCATTTCCGCTTACATAACTGATTTTTACATTATATGATTGAATTCATTTTTACTATTATTTAATTTTATTAAATACCTAATACATAATCTCTTTTTCTAGTTAATTCTACGTGATTTAATACCAAATATGATACTTTTACAATGTTTTCCATCTCAAAATGCCTTATTTACAGTATGTTTACAGGTAGGCCTAATATTTTGACTTCCTGTCATTTTAAATGGTTTACAATCTTTATGAAGTTATTTATTATTGAACAAGATCCCTGATTGAAATAAAATGTTTATTTTCCATTAATTCCTGGTAATTTGATGAATTAGTTATCTTTTTTAAATATTATTCTTTAATTTGGGACTCCCCCCTTTGATTTTTCTGTTATTACATTTGCATTTTTTCCAATAATCTTTCATACCTTTTTCCAATATCTTTCTAAAGTATAGTTTCAGTTATAATACACTGTGTCTGATTTACATTATACAAATTTCATCAGTTTAATTAATTTACCTGACTTATTCATCAATTATAAGGTTGTTGAGATTTACCATTTGCCTAAATTTTAACTGTGTTCATTTACAATGTTTTATGGATATTACAGTTTGCTTCTACCCCTTCTGACATTCTATTCTAATACAATTTTAATTAAAATTCCCTTACTTAACTACATGAACATTTAGCATTGATAACAATTATTAACTCTTAACAAATATTTTATAACAAAAAATTGTATTCAAACCCAGATATTTCAGCCTTGAGTTCACTGAACTTAACATAAACAAAACACCTCTGTACTTTCATTATTTAGATCATTTCTTAAAATTACTTTTGGTGCAGTCTTAGCTGTTTTTGTTTTATATTGGGGATGTACCCTTTTTCACTTCACTTAAATATTTCCTGCTCTTATTTTATCTCTGTCATTTTAATGAATGTTGTTGGATAAAAAGTGGCACTTTCTTAAAAACATTTGTAGTCTATTTTTTATAATAACATTCTACAAAATACTATTTCTGTATTTGATACAATAACTTTAAAGTTGTGTAAAGGTACCAATCAGTTTAAGATACACTTAGTTTAAGAACTTTAAACACAGACACTTGAAGTTTAATTAACATAATAAAATAACTTGCACTGGTCCCCTGTTATTCTTATCTGCTATCTCTAATTAGTTTTTTAGTCTTATCAGATCAAGAATTTTATTTATAGAGGATTAAAACGATTTGTTTTTTCCATTATATAAATAACTTCCACTGGTTCACTTATAGTTCTACCTTTAGACACTTTTGTTTATATCTCTATTACATTATTTGTTATTTTATGTGTTATACTTCCATCGGTTAAATATACTCTCTTTTGGGGTTTTATCCTTTTATTACTGGGTTTACTTTGGGTATTTCCCTACTCTATCTTCTTCTACGACGTCGTTTCTTCTAATTTCATTCCTTTTATTAGGGATGTCGGTATTTTCTGGGTTTTGCCTTACTTACTCCTATCCTACCTTGTTTCTTCAAAAATGGTCCTTATATTAGGGGTGTCGGTTTGTTCTGGGTTTTTCCTTACTTACTCCTATCCTACCTGGGTATTTCCTTACTTTATTTTAGTTTTTTGGTTTATTTTTCATTACTCATAGGTGTTGCTTAGTTGTTTTTAATTTATTTTTATTTCTTCAAATTATGACTGCATTTTACTGTGGTACTTATTTGTTTTTATTTGGATTTTTCCTTGATTTCATTTTATTTTAAATTTATTTATGATCATTTTTCATTCATTATAATGTGGATAATCTGTCATGCTACAATATTGATAGTTATACATGATACAATTGAGCTATTATTTGTTTCTAGTACCATGACCTAGGCACATGTTACAAAATAAATTGGAAACAAGAACACCCATGGATATAATCAAAGAGCATAGCACTGAAAGAGACAGTTGACAAAAACCATCTAGCAATGTCACAGTGAATCGCTCTTCTGTCTCTCTCTGCGCAATGCACTTTCACTCTTCGATTTAGTAGTTTTTTAAAACATAGTGAAAATATTACAGGTTCAAATTAAAATATGATTTCCATGTTTAAATTTAAAGGGCTCATATACAGGTAGTTGTGGAAAATAATTTACAACACAATATTCTTTCTGCTGTGAGCCAGAACCACTGTGACCTTGAGCAACAGAAGGTTGATCTAGGTGACAATGGCTTTTCAGTTAAAACAAAACATGGCCAGTATCATCTTCACTTGGCTGCTAACTTGCTGAGCTTTCTTGGGTCACCAAGAATCAGGGGTCTTCCACTGACAACTAACTGTGCAACCTTGTAAATGTACTCTATTCAACAAGGTGAAATCTATACCTAAAATGTAAACTGATTACTGATAAAACCAGACTACCATTCACATGGTACAAAAGTACAACAGTAACTGTATGTTATCAGAATGGATCAATTATTGACAATGATACTAAGTACTACTTACATTCTTCGCCATGTTTTTACATTTTTGGAAACGACTGGACATTCATATCCACATCATAACCATAGCCATAGCATATTAACAAAATTTCACCAGATTCAGCACATTCTATCAAATCAAGGGAGATCAGTTTTCAATGGTCCTTTTGCCCATCTGTCGGCAGTTTTTGAACGAACTTTGCTGCCAATCTCTTCATGTCCAAATGGTTTGAACTGATGAGATGTTGAAATCATTACTAAGCTGTCTGATCCATCAGATGGTGATTAATTCAGATGACTGCAAATTTTTTCAATCATTTCATTGTAACGGCATGTTGAAGGATATCCTGTATGTTCATCACTTTCAACACATGTTCTTCCTTCTTTATATCTTTTAAATTACTTAAAAACATTTGACTACTTTCTGTGGCAGTTTTCCCATTCTTTTGACAGAATTTAAAAGATACAGCACACACTACGTTCCGTATCTTCGCCCATAATGAATTCCAACAAAATATAAAACTGAACTTCATCGATGGCGTGTAACACATGACAGAGAAGCTGGTTATGTGGTATATGGCTATATGGAAGTCCCACCATGTAACACTTCACGTGCTACACACGCTTCACTAACTCACAATAAAAATCAGTCACATTACTGTTTGTTCACACCTCATATATTACTTTTAGTGATGAAATTTGCTGGTGCTAATAATATTTTCTCATTGACATACATACAAGAAATGGTTATAACAATCTATCACGAAGTAAGAAGAAACAACAATGAAATGTTCGATCCCTCTACTACACTGTTATTATTGTTCCTACTATAACTATTACTATGTTAAAACATGCACTATTCTCTTTATACTGTGTTATAACATTCTACATCGTCAGATACTTAATTACCATCCATTTCTATTGTTTCACATGTCCTCTTTGAATCTTTTTTTGGCTGTCTCTGCTCCCTCCTTCCTCCTGGCTTTCATTGCAAAATCTGTTTTGTTAGTCTTCCTTTTGGTATTCTGCGATCATGTCTGAACCATACTAATTGTTTATCTTTGATGACACTACTATTATGTGTGTAACCTTCATAATTTCTCTTATTCTAAAATTTGTTATTATTTCCATTCTAGATCCGACTACCACCCTCCTCCAAAAGCACATTTCTGCTGCCTTCAACATTTTTCTGCTTTATGGTCTTTTTTCAACTGGTCATAATTCTGAGCCATAAATTTATTTACTCTTAAGAATAGTATGGTTATCTATTTCTTATTCTCTTTTATAATGCTTTTATCCCAGAGTACAGTGTTTAACATTACAACAGCTTTCCATCCCTACATATTTTGTTCTGAAATTTCTTCATCTAATGTCCTGTTTTGTGTGGTTTTTAATCCTAAATACTTATAGTCTGTGCAGCGTTTGATATGCCAGCCACTGTCATGTAATAAGTATTGTTGGTCTCCCCTATATGCATATATTCTGCAACTTCACCTCTAACCCTGATTTTGCATATTCTGCTATAAGTTTGCACACCACATAGTTGATCTTGTAATCTTGCGCCATGAGTACCTGTCCATCTGAAAATTCTATATGCACTACTAAATTTAAATGCCGTTCCTGAACAAAAACCCCCTTTCCTGTTTAAGGTGTAAAACAAATGCTTGTTGGCAATTAACAAAATATTATTAAAAAAAATTAACCTTAATTAACTAGGCTCATAACATCTATTATTTGGATAATGTTACATTAAAAGTTCCATTAAGTTTATACTATATACTTAAAAAATCTAAGAAAAAATCAGTAATATTACATTTTGATGTACCTGATCACACTGGTCACATTGGAACGGTTTCTGATCTGTGTGTATAAGCATATGTGACTCAAGATGGCGTTGTGATACTGATGCATATGGGCACAGTTCACACCTCCAACATTTCTCACCCTCATGAGATTTATTATGTACCTATAACATACGCACATTATTTAATTATTTTAAAGTCTCAGCCCAAAACAGACAATTTTGAAATTCAACTAGAATAATTTCCAATTATGCAGTTTGTATTTACATAAACTAACTAATTGTAACATCTTTCATAATTTATTTTTAAATGATTTTGTTTTTGTTTTTAGAATAGCACCTAATAGAATTAGGATACTTTCAGATAAGCACTAAAATAAGTCCATGGTGCTCTCACATCAAAATTAAAGTCAGTTGTCACACAAGTAATAACCAACACACTGTACGTCTGCTGTATTTGAAGCTTCCACTTTGCCTTCACCAATTTTTTAAATTGATAAACATACTGTGTTTTTATTCTTTATCAAAGTATTAACAAAGTAAAAGAAAGTACATACTGTGGGGATCTTGCATTACAATCTCAAATATATAAATTTAATGAGCACACTGCTAACTTCAAAATGTCAAAGTACAACTTATATACTGTATTATCTTCTCCAGTGTGCCCTGAGCAAGTAGAAAAAAAATCACAAAATTATAGAACAGGGAGCAACTCAACTCATTTCCACAAAACCCTATGCATGATGAAATTTGCTAAAAGAACAGCCAGGCCCCTAAAGAAAAAGGGGCCTAATTAATAAGGGTTACCTGCATAATTAATTACACCTTAAATAATCGGGGGGGGGGATTAAAGTCCTCAAGGGTGTTACTTGATAACCCCCCTGGTTACTAAAGATGTCTAAAATGCTGAGACCATATGTTGTTTGTAAGTCACTGTGCAAGTAGAAAAAAAATCACAAAATTATAGAACAGGGAGCAACTCAACTAGTTTCCACAAAACCCTATGCATGATGAAGTTTGCTAAAAGAACAGCCAGGCCCCTAAAGAAAAAGGGGCCTAATTAATAAGGGTTACCTGCATAATTAATTACACCTTAAATAATCGGGGGGGGGGGGAATTGAAGCCCTCAAGGGCGTTACTTGATAACCCCCCTGGTTACTAAAGATCTCTAAAATGCTGAGACCATATGTTGTTTGTAAGTCACTGTGCTCCTGACTTGACTGCTCAATTGCAACTGATTTGATGTCTACAATAAACACAGCCAGTATCTTCCAACAGTGTGTGTGAATCAATAAAAAACAATCTACATACAAATTCTACCAAAAACCACGTGACCAAATTCCAAACACTGCCCCATGTTGGCCAGAACCCCCAGATAGCCAACCAACTGTTAACAGCACAAGAAATAAAAATTAATTACCAACAGACAGAAAAAAGAAACAGCAAAAATCAATTAGGCTCAAATAAAACACAAAATACAAAGCAACATAAAAAGTGAAAAATTATATCTCCCCAACAGCCGTGACAGACCCATGTGTGTCCTGGGAAAGAGAATCCGTGACAGATAAGTGGTATAACTTAATGGCTGGACAATCAATGATCCCACAACCAGTCTTGGTTTCTTGCATAACATGACTGTCTCTGCCTGTATCCTGTCGAGTATACTCATAATATTCAGTTCCTGCCGTATATCTGTGTTTTTTCTATGGTCATGGAGAGTATACCCCGCCACAGGCCTGAGAAAGCTCATTTCAGCCGCTTGGATGCGACTGGCCTGGCCCTTTATTAAAGTCCAATTCTCAGGCCCATAAAGAAGTGTGGGAAGGGCCATCACCTTGTAGAATTTTAGGCGTGTTTCTTTATTGCTGGCTTAAAGAGTTCGCCTGATGGTCCCACACAAGAGGTTGAAATGTGTGGGACATCTTCAGCAAAAATGCTTGGTTTTTCCAGTCACAAGCATATAGACTAGAGCTGGTGACTCCAATGCTGCTTCGGATGGCTCACACCTCTCTGTCCTTTTGGCTTATAATTCTATAGTCGCTTGGAGATATGGCAGTCATCCATTTGTGTAAGAAGTTTTAACCATTTTACCCGATACTGGGCAATTCTATCACTTATACTCATAATATTTAGCTCCTGCTGTACAACAAGTTTCTTTTGTGATCTTGAAGAATATATCCTGCCACGTGCCTGAGAAACCTCATTTCAGCCACTTGAATATGACTGGTCTGGGACTTCGTTAAGGTCCAATTCTCAGACCCATAGAGAAGTGTGGGGAGGGCCATCACACTGTAGAACTTCAAGCGTGTTTATTTCCTTACTGATTTTAGGTATAAACAATGCTAAAAAGACATCGATAAGAAGGGTGACTTGAGGCTATTCAGCCACATGGATCACAAAGTTGAGCTAGTATGGAATGAACCACATGTTTGGTAATATGTCCAGAGATCTGACTCAACTGAGCCGAGATAGGCAATTCCAAAGAATCTTGGCAAAGGTTCCACGCAAGCTCCAGCATACTCTTAGGCCACTTGTCCACAATATGAATTTAGGCTGCTTGTCCTGGCCGGCTGGCAGGACAGCAAAATAACCAGGTTATCAGTAGTACACAAGCCACAGTGCGGTACACATTAGACACACACATGCATTTGCCATTCTTTATTATTATTTTATTTATTGCATTTATTCTTACAGATTTTGTATTTTAAAATAAATGATGGATTTAATATAGACAGTGATTTACTAATAAACTACTTGAAGAAAGACCAGTTCTGTGGGACCAACAATTGATGACATGATTATAAAGGCAGTTTATAGTTATGCAATTTGGAAGGAAGTGTGTCAAGTAATGTTCAAAGATATTGGTCTCTTCATGTTTTAAATCATTATATAAAATTTGTAGTAACTTGTCAAATGATTCTTTTACCAATCTAAAAATATTAATGTGTTTTTTGTCATCTCTTAATATTTCCAAAAATTGTATTAAATACGTCACACTGAAATCTGTCTCTTATTAACAGATGCATTCAAAACTTTCTACATCATCACTGCTGATTTTTCTTATACATATTATAAAGCAATATTACTTCGTCTGAATCCATTGTGTGCCCGAGACTAAATGCAACTACACAGTCTGCTGGAGCAGCAGATTAACTGGCCTGGCCTGGTCTGCTTGTATTGTGGACAAGCAACCTTGGGACAATCATTGTCTACATATACATGTCAGCCCATTTCTTCAGAACAGAACCTGCACATGAAAGGAGATCCCACAGTTAGCCTCGAAGATATAGTGCCTCCTTTAAGTATCAGTGCTAATAATGAAGTCATCAGTGATGCTAATACTGAATAAAGCCTAAAATACACATCCTAAAAAAAAATAAAATTAAAACCTTGGAAGCCAATGGGTATTGCCAATCCGTCAATAGCCAATTGTTTTAGGGTCTGCACTACCAAGAATGGAATACAAACAAGACCATACATAACAATACACAAAGAAAAATATCCTTACAGATCAGAAGTGAATATTGTAACGTGATGTTTCCCTCTACATAAAGAATATACCCTAACCTAAATAATTATCTTATCGTAATAATGAAGAACAGAATAATAATTAAGTAAGAAACCTGTATAATATAAAATCTGTGTTAAATAGTAAATTTAAGATAAGTGTAAAATAAAAGAAGACTAAAATACCAAATATAACTATCTGGAACTTAATAATAAATAACTCTAGTAAACTGCATATGTAGGCCTAATGTTATAAAAAATATGTGAAAGCCTATTCAGCAGAACTTAAATGGTTTACCAATCAGGAAAATATATAAACTAGATACAATTTGATGTAAAAGAACTCTAAAGTCAGAGAATAATCATATCTGAGTGTGAATCAAGTCACAAGAACAATTCAGAGAATGATTAGTATAAAATAAGTGAATAATAACAGTTTTAATTGTATATAAAAGTGTTATGATGTAAGTTAGGTTATGCACCATATTTATATGTTAAAGCAAGACCAAGAAATAAAGAAGATGGTAGGATAAATAATTTCATAATAAAAGGTATGAACAACAAACAGAATAATAAATAAGACAATTATAATTAACTATTGATGTTTAGGAACTAAATAATAATGTAAATAGTAAGAAACTGATGAGACAAAAGCCTACATGTACTGGGTAGGAAAAATGATAACAATTTATGTAAATAAAACCTGTTATATCATATGGTATAGATTATAAAATAATGTATGTTAGTAGAGTAAGAAAGTAATAAGAAGAAATGTCAATAATAGACCAGGCATAATGTAAACAATAAGTGGTCAAACTTGACAAACATTTCATACAGTTAATATGGACGTTTATAATGGACAGTACAAGGAAACAAGCTTGTAGTGAAGTATAAAATATATTGTAAAAGTTCAAGTAGATCATAAGTGATACGAGGGTCATTCAATAAGTAATGAGACAAATTGCTCTAGCTTAAAACTCGTTTATTGAATCAATATAAAGAGATGGTTACTTTTCAACATAATCCCCCCCAACTGTAATACACTTATCCCATCGTTTTCTAACTTCCGAATGCCACTGGCATAAAATTCTGTGGGTTGCTGACGGAGCCAGTTTTGCACATGAATTTTGACCTCTTCATTGGAACTGAAGTTTTTCCTGCGTAGTGCCTCCTTAAGGGGTCCAAACAAAAAAAAGTCTGATGGAGTACACTTTTAACATCCTTTATGAATTTCAGAAGGTTTGACACCTTCTGGACTAAGAATCTAATCACTGAACGTTGTTCTTCCACGGTGCAATTATCAAGCGGACTCGCCATTGTTGACTGAGTAAATTAGAGGTTATGTTTACAAAATTTTATTAAACAGCTGATCAGAAGTCATTACAAGGATGCCAACTTGTACTCCTGAAAGTATCGTATTGATTTATCAAGTAGTTTTTGAGCTAGAGCAATTTGTCTCATTACTTATTGAATGACCTTCGTATTTAAGAGTTGTTACTTTATAGTAGAATTAAGTAATTTTAGTTTGAGAAAGGAATTAAGGTCCCAACGAGCATGGACATGATTAGGCCTCGATGGTAATACTAGGTTTTTATAATAAATGGATGTTTATAATTATTATCAATATTGTTAAACCATATAATTTTAATGTAAAACCAATTATACAACTAAGAATTAAATGAAGGAACAGAAAAATTAATATTTTATAGAGAATACTAGACTAAATCAATCTGTAAAAATTGTTATTTTTATTATTACTGAACAGAACAACCTTGCCTTAAAAGGTCTCAAAATGATCAGCATAAAAAATGCTGTTTGATGGTGGTAATATATTTTTAATTGTGAGTAGCATAAGGACATTATGTCAATTCTAAAATATTTTATAAATTTGTTCAGAAAAAGTGACGCTTATATCTTGTACCCAAAGACTGGCGCTTAAAACGAAATTTTTGTAATTAAAAACGGAATAGTTAATATTTTCACCAATCAGAATCGTTCACCTGCCAGGTGAATTTACCCATAACGCACCGGAAAGAAGTCAGTTGTTCGCCGGTCATCACGCAGAAAAGAACACCTCCACTGTAACACGGAAAAAGTAATTAATCTCCAATCCAAAGTATAAATATTCTCGTCATCAAAATTTTGAAACCGAGTGAGGTTATATGCAGTGTCAACAAACCACGGCCTAACCTACAAATGGGAACATAACCCAACAGTGAACGTCAAGCGTTGTGAAGTGGTTTTAATCATTAAAGGACATTACAGTGAATAATTAATAACAGTGAATTATAAAGAAAAGGAAAGTATAGTGTTTATTTTGAGAATTTATAACGAACTTAATAATTAATGATCACGATCCCATAGTAGCTAGTAATAGAAACTTGTGAACTTATGTTTCTATTATCACTGTATATAAACACCAACACTATTAATATTATTTCATGTTTAACTATTGTATTTTATTTTTTGGAATCAATGCTTATCTAACTTAGCCAACCTAGGTTAACACCAACACCGGACACTGTCCGAAATACGAACTATTCGTCACTTTAGATTTTAAGTTATTGTTTTATAATATCATATTTAATTTTGGATTGTAATGTTTTGTTCTTCAAAAAAGACATTTTTTGTTAATTATTGTGGTCCAAAGAACTCATAAGAGTTATGTTTTCAAAACGTAAACAATAGCCTACATCTCTGAGATGTATTACCAACTGTTGAGCTATCAATACAACAAGCCTGATCAATTCATATTATGAGAAATGTTCTTCATTTTCATGGTAAAAGAATAAAATTTTAAAGGAAAATAAAAGAAAAAGTGAAAGGAATTAATGGTGTATGAAGTATTATTTTTTAATAATTAACATTTTATAATCAACTTTGAACATTAGTGTTTGCTTCAACTCCAGAAGAATAAGTTGGCAGTACTTATGTAGGAACAACCCGGGTTATTTAAATGATTTAACTAGGTCAGTGAACTCTAATAAGATAAAGAGAATAGATCAGATAAAACCAGAATCCTCATTACTACAAACTTTTAATATCTTAAGTAATTAAAAAAAAAATAAAAGACATTTAGAACCATCTAGTTAAATACCCGTGAGCACAAGGGCATAATTCTAGTTATTTTATAAACTGACCAACCTATTTCATTTATAATTAATCTTAGTGAATCGTCTTAGCCAACCTGAGAAGAAGTAACAAGTGAATAACCAGAAAATCATTTAATAATTAAACCATTAATTAACCCAACCATTACCTGTAAGTAAAGACAATTACAACACAATAAATATTTTTAACTATTACAAATTGGCACCAACTAAGAGGGGCTTTAAACCAATACACACAATAATTCATATGTAAAAAATATATATAAAAAGAAGAATTTTACAAATTGGTGATCAACATGAGGCGTAAAGGCCTAACACAACCCACTATTCATTAAGATTGAAAAAGTAGTATTTTACAATATATGCCACATAATACAGGTGAATGTTCAATTTTCAGAATGGACCAGTAACTGGCAGTACATTTGCTCAGGATCACAAGAGAATCAAGCTGAAAATATTGAAACAAAGTAATGTCAATGGAAATCAAAGTCTGAAGTTTAGCACCCATCAACAACAATCATTCAAAGACAAGACATTTGTGGTTGGTGCACAGTCATTGAATCTTCTACGAGTTGCTTCTACATTTGAAGATACCATAATGGAAATGTTAGGACACTAACAGGCACTGTAAACTTTGCATACAAATGCTTAACTTTTGGTTCCCAGGCATATCTGCGCTTCAAATTAAGGAGACAAGAAAGAGAGCTATTATAGAAGGCCCATTAACCCTCTGGAGGATTGAGCCTACATGGATATTAACAAGATACTGGCCAAAAGACAATCATGAGGTAGACATCATCTACAGAAACTGTGAGGAAATTGTGCTGGAAGTTCTCAGCCACAGCCTCATCTGGATGTCTCTGTGATGGAACAGGCAAAAGTTCTTCGGCCTCCCCAAACCTTTTACACAATGGCAAGCCAAATACTTGATCAACGCCACACAAGAAGCCACTGGCACCTGATGGAACACTCAGTTTAATGAGAGCGAACCAAATCCAGCAGTATCACTGTTAATGTGCTTTCACATGAGAAGGAACAATGGGGGGGGGGGGGGGCAGAACCATAATGACAAATCCATATTTGGTCCTAACAGTGGTTGGGAGACCACAGTCTACAGGACCAACTGCCTAGTAAGGACAGCGGACATACTTGTTCGCTCCCAATAGTGCATCTACTGCAGCACAAACATCAAAAGTAGGATCAGCTAGAATCAACCTCATTATAGCCTTCTTGGCAACCTAAAAGTGATACCATAAAACGAGGCGTATTGTGGGTAATATTTTTCATGACTGGAAGAGTTAGTTGAAGGCAGTCACCTCTGCTCCTAACATCTGAATAGGTAACTGGCAAAAAACATGAGAGAGCACTTGAGCAGTCCTGATACCTGAGAGCACCTAAGCAGTATTTTAGTTAGTGACAGAATGATCTGTTGTTAATGGTACTAAACTTCAGCCTTAAATCTCTCTCGTCATTGCCTTACTTCATTTTCAGCTTTATTTTCTTATGTACAATTTATTGCTGAAACTGTAGTAGAAAATAATCAATATTGTAACATCAAAATATTGTGATACCGCACAGTTCTAACTTACATGATATTACACTGAATTATCCTAGCTGTTACTACCACAGGATAACGAACCATACAGATGGTAGTGAATTACCACATATCAACAGTCAATAAAAAATTTTGTATGGTAAATTTAATTTACTTGATATGGAGATTTTTTGCTGCTTGAATCTATACAAATTAATCATCAAAAAATGATCCAATGACAAATTGAATAAAATGCAACATACACTGTACTTTACATACTAGCTTTACAGAAGAGAAAGAGGGGGAGAGGCTGATATACATCAAGTATTCAATATCCCTGTACCAGACGTATTAAAAAACTTGACTACTAATTCACTATAGTTTGTTCATTTTTAGAGTAGGTTCTGATGTAAACAAAGCAGAATAATACAACATGTACAGTATGAACTTCAAACTTTCTTAACAAAACAAACAAAGAAATATAATATTACTTACCTTATTTCTAGTTGTATTAAGAAAGAAGTTTGTTGATATATTTTTAATCAAATAACACTAATCAGTTGCTAACTAATTTGTTTTCAACCGGATACTAATGGACTTATCAATGCAATCCGGCTCAAGTACAAACATTTGGTTTTGTTTACATCATGATTCAGTCTAACAAAGAACAAACTTAGTTTTATCTAAGTATGTATGAACACATAATAAAATTTCTGTAATTGAAAATAAATCTTATGTACTCAAAGGCTCATAATTACTACCCAACACTTGCTAAAGCTGTACTTTTGTGCTTCATATAATCGTTATATCAACTTTTTAACCTGTCCTAATTAATGCACTGGTTTAATCATTTAATTTAAACCTTTTTTTAAACACTTGTAAAATTATAAAATTGAAATAAGACATTTAAAAATAAATCAACAAATTACATAATGTTAGTGTGACTGTACTTATATCACATTTTCTGGAAATATGCAAACTGAGTATTAACTATGTATATTAGGATCTAAACAAAATCTGCACCTTATAACTGTATCTATCTGGGAACTGCTTTCCACATCTTCTGCACTTTAAAGGTTTGTCTGAAGTGTGTAATTTTTGTACATGGATTCGTAGGTCTGTCTTGCGACCACATGTTGCAGGACACAATTCACAGTGAAAAACCGGTTTATCTCCAGCTACACACAAAATCAATTCAGAATGTTTAAATGAAAGTATAATTAAATTTGGTAGACTGTTTGCTATTATTTAGTCACAGAATCAGAGGACACTCAATCTGGTCTGAAAAATGCAATTAAAAGGGTGACAAAATGAAAAACTGCATATTAACTTCCCCTAAATTATACTTAAACTAAAATTTAAAGACTTCATTCATTTTATTTTTTTACATATTGCATTGAGCAAAAGCTTTCCACTCATACACGTGTGGGAGAGGGGTATAACCCACATGATGGTTAACCATTATAGGGGATTTACAATCATTTCTATAATATACAGGCTGTCTCACAAATGGAAATAATTTCAGGATATATTCTACAGGTGAAAATAATAACAAATTTTATTAAAGTAGGTCAAAAAATCTTTGTTTTCCAAATTAAGGCTAGTGATAAATGTTACGGTGTTTTTTTCCACAAACAGAAAAATTAAAATACAATGCCTGTGATACAAACTGATGAAGAAACAGGGTGTATTTATAAGTTTTTTAACCTAAAAATAAAATTAACTGTATCCCAGAACTGTACCTTCAGTACTTTCTGAGATAAATGTTGTAAATCTAAAAAAATTAGGATCAAACACTATTTCAGATTTGGTGTAAATCTACTTTATTAAATTGCCAATAAAAAATATATATATAAAACTGTAACAAAATTCGTACTGGTACAGCATTTAATTGTGAGACAATTTTTAAAAATAAAGTCGAATGAAATCAAATTAAAGTTTAGGAATCTGACTTTTCTTTAAGGAAACTTGGAAGAAAAGTATTGTACCTTCAACCAAAACACAAATCTTCTTTTATTAAAAAAAAAATAGCTGTTTAAAATAAACAAAAAATACTTAAAATTAAATAAAAGACCAGTTTAATACCACTCCTTACAGTTACATTTAAAAAATGACAAAATTCCTTTTGGAAATTCCGCTTAAAAATTGTCTGTGTAATTCATCAAGAATATTTTTAACGATTTGTACAAATGTAAGTTTATAATTACACAAATTGTGTATACTTTGCTTAAGTAGTTAATTTTGTTTCCACAATAACTTCTTCAAATAACAAAAAAGTTTGATTCAGCTTTTCTGGACCTTTTTGGTCTGTCTTGCTAACAAAAGGAAAATTTCTTAAAAGTGTATTCAACTGACTCCACTTACAAAACTTTTCTCAGTATTAATGGTCAGCAAATGTTTTAACTAAGTTTTACTGGTTTATAATAAGTTAATAAAAGTAAATTTATATGTTAAAAATTGTTTTAATGGTCCCGTTTTTTAAGCATTACAAGATTTAAGGTACAGTTTGGGGGGAGGGTATATTTTTTAAATGTCGAAAATATATAATATAAACACACCAATTTTGATCCGCCATTTGTATTCCAAGAATTATAGTATAGCCACACTATATAGTATGTGCTGAAAACAGTAAGACAAGACACAACCGTAACTTGAAAACAAAGCTTCACGTGGTCACATTTTATAAATGTGGACCTACATTTATATAATTTTGTCTTTATTTTCGTCAGTATGTGAAACTGAGATTACTTCTGTTTCTTCATAAAACACTCTGTATGTTCTTTCAACAATCACATTATTCAAATCTGTAACACTTCAGTCGTATTAACGTAACAACGACACTACCATAGAGCCACTACTGACAAACATCACAATGCAAAGACCTCTCCTATCTTTTGCCACTCACCTCTCTTTTGTGTTAAATAAAAAAAAGACTTTAACTCTCCATTGTTTCCTCTCTTGTATATGTGGTTATGGAACAATGTTGTTTATGGAATTTGTTTTAAGTGCCTTGCACATAGCTAAATGACTGGCCCATTTCCATTTTATGCTTCTGGCAGCTCCAGAGCATCTAGTAACAATGTCTTCTCTCCTATCATATCTGAGCTCCAACAATCTTTTTTGGTTAGTCCTAAAACGTTTCTGTCCATACTTCCTGTATGTTTCATATGGCCTTTTTAAGATATTCTTTTTTTCCTTTTATCATTTTTAGAAGAATAATTTTCCTTTTGCTCAAAATTTCTGCATGTTTTTGCATAACACTTCATCATTTCCTTGCTTCATGATTTAAGAAAGAAATGTTTGGCCCAATTGCATATGTAGTCCATGGTTGTTTTAAAATTTACAATTTAATTAATGTTAACTGATATTTGTTTCTGCACACTAACATTTATTATGCCTTTTGTCTTCTTCTCTACCACAGATGAAAGAGAATAGTACAAAGTATCTGCAAACCATAGACTTGTTAAAGCTAACCTACTGATGTTTATTCCAGGTCTGTCCGAATAAGTGTCCCTATCCTTTCCTTATTAATAATCTTGGCCCCATTCTATTTCTTTCATGTAAACATATGGAGCTCTACTGTTTGTATTCTTAAAGTTTCTTATATAAATCTGTGCTCAATTGAATCTTAAGCTCTAAAGTAACAACAAAAACAAAATCTGATAACCTGATTATGTGATTACATTTTATTAAATCACACACACCCAAAAATTTGCATGAACAGAGGTGGTGCTACACAATTTTGCGTGTTTGCTGGAGTACAATTCATTTAATCTGTTAGAACTGGCTAAGAATAACATGGACAAATACTTCATAAATTAAATCGTAGAGGTGTGTCCATAATTATCAGTAATTAAGGGATAGTCCCTTTAAAAAGCCTGTAGCTGATAACCTTCGCGTTAGGACAGTATCATGTAACAGTATATCATTCAATAATCTTGTTAAATACTGCAAAGAATGTGCAATCTCAGTCCTCTTGGATGGACTTACATTTTATAAAGTTTTTATTAAATTTTGTTTTTTGTAGCAAAATGCAAAAAAATAAACACTTGTGCAGGTGAAGCTATGATGTCTGACTATAATTCAGCATAGAAGTCTATTAAGGTTAATTTGTTTGTATTTTGGATGTTTAATCTTTCAGGTTCCCGTGTGGAGTTGCTAGTCTACCATCAGGCGCCTCCTAGGTGGCAGATAAGGGAATGCTCACCAGATCTGGTGAGTGCCACGGAAATAAAATACCAGAGGCAGACCAAAACTAGCAGCTGCTGCCTTGTAGTTGGATATTGGTTTATCAAAGGCTAAATGAAATAAACCTTGACCAGGGAATAAAAATTGCCTGGTCCTCCAGGCTGGGGGTTAATGCAATGGGCCAAACTCTCCATTCATTGGAAAAAAGGAAATGTTAAAAAACCAAATAGATTACAGCCAGATGGATTCAATAAATATAAACAACAAAAGCTACATAAATGGACTATGAGAATTGGAGTATGGAAAATACAAGGTTTACGGAAAAAAGTAGGGAAAGTTATTAGCGAATTCGAAAGTAGAAACCTCGATATAGTTGTGTTCCCTGAAGCAAAAGAGAAAAAAGGGAATGGTGAGGAAACATATAGTCCGTATATTCATTTCTACAGTGGTGTACCTAAGGATCAGAGAGCAAAGAGAGGAGTATCCATGGTTATAAAAAACAAACTGAAGAGATATGTAACAAACTGGGAACCCATTGATGAAAATCTGATAAAATTTAATATTAACGTGTATGGATACAAAAGTACATAATAGGTGTATATGCAATTAGTGAAGATGAAATATTACATAATATAGATGTCTTTTTCAGTAAACTAAGTGATATAATAGAGGAAAGTGGAAGCACAAGAGAAGTTATCATAGCTGGAGATTTTAATGGTAGAACTGGGAAACAAATGGACAATCAAATCATACAACCTTTTGAAAAAGATGTTATAAATGACAATGGAAACAGATGGTTGACATTTGTGAACAACATTCCTTAAGAAGTTTTAATGGCTTTTATCAACATAAATAAATACACAAATATACATGGCACCAGGACACATTACAACTGAAGTAAAATTGTAGACTACATAATAGTTCAGCAGCAAACAAAATTAAAAGTACAAGATGTCAGATCATACAGAGGAGTAACGCTCAGTGATCATTTTCTGGTGAACTCAAAAATTATATTTCCTTTTAGAGCAGCAGATACTAGAGGAAAACAAATTAATTCCCCAGATAGAGGATTGGGATATTCCCCAAACTAAAATACATACCCAGAAGTAAAATCTCAATAGCTTAGAAAATGAAAGTACCGTATATTTATACAGAAAGAGGCTGGATGAGAAACTAACTGAAGCTGATTTCAGTAGTACAGAAATTCAATACAAATATCTTTTGAACAAGGTACATGAGGCAGCTAAAGAAGCATTAGGAGAGGAAAGTAAATGTCACAGAAAAAAATTATTTTATTAATAGAATGAGGAAGTAGAAAAGGATGTGCAAAAAAGATGCATACCTCAAATGGTTGAATACTAAAGATACTAAAGACAAAATAGAACTTAGAAGACAGCAGGCTAAAGTTAGGAAGAAGGTGACAGAAGAAAATATCGGTATGGAGAACCATACATGACTTCCATGTTCTAAGATTTATATTTAAAATCATTTACGAAATGAAATGTTTCCACAGAAACAACTTCTCTCCACTTATTGCTTCAGCCTTAACCATAGTACTGTGGTCACTAACATATACCAACACACGTTATCGCACTCGATTTTCACTGATGATGGCAGTCAACGGCACTGCAGAAACGTCTGGTTTTACAGAAAACATTGGACTACGCCCAAACAGCCTGGGAAGGAATTTTAACAACAAACTACTACTTTGTTGCTGATAACGTAGTACACATATAAAAATTATCCCCTCCCCATCAACTATAATTTTCATTTATAGAAAATTACCCCTACCCCGTTCAACTCTCTTCATTTATAGATATTTCATCTACGTTTCTACAGTGGATTATTAAGATCTTCTTATCAGGATACTTTATTTATCAAAATTAAGTACTTTACTCTTGTTACAACAAAAAATGTTTCAGGTAAACTGCCCTTTCCCCGTAACCGATCTTCCCCAAAATCAATAGGGCTTGAGTCTTCTGCAACTCAGGCGGTGTAAAAAATTATTTGATTCTGTTTCAACTTACGGCAGTTATCGTTCGTCATGAAAAAATTTCTCTTGTTACAATATAAAATGTTGCAGGTAAACTACCCCTTTCCCTTAACCGATCTTCACCACAATCAACAGGCCTTGAGTTCTCTACAATTTAGGGATGTATGCAAAAACTTATTTGATTATGTTTGAATTTACGGCAGTTATCGTTCGTCATAGAAAAAACTAAACTTATCACTTAAAATGTTGCAGGTAAACTACGCTTTTCTCGTAACCGATCTTCACCAAAATCAAAAAGTCTTGAGTCCTCTAAAATTCAGGAAGGTATGCAACAAATTATTTGATTCTCTTTGAATTTACGGCAGTTATCGATCGTCATAGAAAAAATTACTCTTGTTAAAACATAAACCGTTGCAGGTAAACTACCCCTTTCCCTTAACCGATCTTCACCAAAATCAACACACCTTGAGCACTTAAAACTTCAAGAATGTATGCAAAAAATTATTTGATTCTCTTTGAATATGCGGCAGTTATCGTTCGTCATAAAAATAAAATTACCCTTTTAAAACATAAAATGTTGCAGGTAAACTACCCCTTTCCCTTAACCGATCTTCACCAAAAACAATAGGTCTTGAGTACTCTACAATTCAGGGCTGTATGCAAAAAATTATTTGATTCTGTTTGAATTTGCGGCTCTTATCGTTTGCCATAGAAAATACCATTGTTAAAATATAAAATGTTGCAGGTAAACTACCCCTTTCCCTTAACCGATCTTCAACAAAATCAACAGACCTTGAGTTCTGTATAATTCAAAAAGGTATGCAAACGAGTAGTTGTTTCTGTTTGAATTTACGGCAGTTATCGTTCGTCATAGAAAAAACTACCCTTGTTAAAACATAAAATGTTGCAGGTAAACTACCTATTACCTTACCCGATCTTCACCAAAAACAATAGGTCTTGAGAACTCTACAATTCAGGGATGTATGCGAAACATTATTTGTTTCTGTTTGAATTTGCGGCTCTTATCGTTTGCCATAGAAAATACCCTTGTTAAAATATAAAACGTTGCAGGTAAACTACCCCTTTCCCTTAACCGATCTTCACCAAACACAATAGGCCTTAAGAACTCTACAATTCAGGGCTGTAGCAAAACATTATTTGATTCTGTTTGAATTTGCGGCTGTTATCGTTAGCCATAGAAAAAAATTAACTTGATTTTAAAAAACCCATTGCAGGTAAACTACCCCTTTCCCTTAAACGATCTTCACCAAAAACAATAGGTCTTGAGTACTCTACGAATAAGGGCTGTATGCAAAAAATTATTTGATTCTGTGTGAATTTGCGACTGTTATCGTTTGCCATAGAAAAAAATCTACTGACGCACAGACACTTTTCGAAAAATGACTTTTTTTCATGTTTTGAGTGTAGTACAATCAGAATCTGCAATAATCTCGAACACGATTTTTTTTGCCATCACCATACTTCCATTTCCCTAAGGAACATGGAAGTAAAAATAAAAGTTGGGAACAAGGTAGAGAAAAGTTCATCAGAGGAAAAAAGAAATACAGAATCTTGGAAAATATTAAACAATTTAAGAAAAAGCTCCAGGGAAATTCAGGGATTTAGGTACATCTCACTACAGTTTGGGAAGATTATTTCAAACGGCTATTAGTATACAGTACAGAAGAATATTTGAATGACATTGAAAGGAATTTAGAAGAAATATAAGGTGATTATATATGCTTGGATATAAATATTTATAAAGAAGTTGTAAAATCTCTAAAGAGTAGAAGAGCAACTGGAATTGGAGACGTTCACGCAGAGTTATTGAAAAATGGTACAAATAAATTATATGAATTATTAAGAAATCTTTTTGAAAAATGTCTGAATGGAGAAGAGGTGCCATCACATTGGAAGGTGGAATACATTTCTACAATACACAAGAAAGGAAGCAAAGATGATTGTAAAAATTATAGAGGCATAACGGTTACTAGCACACGATAAGTAGGCTTTATGGAAGAGTACTTAAACATTTTTTAGAAACGGAATATAATGAAATGGAGGCTGAAGAACAAGCAGGTTTCAGAGTTGAAAATAATTAAAAAGAAAACAGTTCGATCACAACCTCTTCATTTAGTTTTTATTGACACTGAAAAAGCTTATGACAACGTACCATTAGGCAATTTGTGGAGAGCTTTAAGATCAACTAGTATCACCCCCTTAACATAAAAGCAATACAACATTTCTATAACAATTCAATATCAAGAATAAAAATAGGAAAGAATTTGTCACCAGGTTTTCAAGAGACCAAAGGTTTTATGACGGGCATTTGTCTATCATCCACGCTTTTCAAAATTTATATGGAGAAATCAACAGACTTGGAACAAAATGTGCAGCAACATGGAACTTCCACTTGGTGGTAATACAGTTTATTCATATACAGTTTGCTGATGACCAATTACTTTTGGCTCAAGGTTTTGAAGGCGTAGAATACATGACTAGAAAATTGATACAGGAATATCAGAAATGGGGACTAAAGGTAAATATGAATAAAACAGAATACATGGCAATAGGTGACCTTCAGCAAGACTTGATATTGGAGGAGACATGGGGAAGATTTCACATACTGAGGGATACAAGTACAGTAGAGTCTCGATAGTTCGAGGTACCCCGCAAGATAAATAATATGTACACCAATTTAACACATTAACGCATGTGTTAATAAAGTGGTTTGCTATTTGAGCGGGTGCTGTTCCGGTGCCATGATGTACTCTGCCGGTGTTGTGTTCACACCCGAGCTATTTCTGTTGAAGATCATGCGACCCATTCCCTCAGTCACCAGAAGTCATTCGCTCTGGCCCGTTAGTTTGTTTGTGTATGTATTTACTGTTGTGGATAGACCAAATTTTGTGCATAGACCAAACTGAAGTAAAATGAGTGAACCCAAGAAGAAGAGGTTAGCTCAGTGAGACACTGTATGAAAGGTGGCACTTGGTCTCAGTGTAGGTGAAGTGACAGTCAGTGACTGGCGTTGTAACCGGGCAAAAATTGCAGAAAAGAATTTGAAAAAAATGTGAAACTAATAATAATTTGTGAAAAACAATGAAACATTCAGACTACGAAAAGACGAGTGAAGCCCCGTTTCTGTGGTTTTCACAACAAAGGGCTAAAGGTAGTCCTCTGAGTGGCCAAATTGTGCAGGAAAGGCTTTGTTTTCCGAAATAAACTTCAGGAAGGCGACGCCAATTTCATGCCAGCACAGAATGGCTCAACCGCTGGAAAAAGTGTTATGGTATACGGCAATTAGAAGTGTGCGGAGAACAGTTATCTGCAGACACAAAAGCCGTATCTTTGTTCAAGACCCAACTTCAGAAAATAACAGATGAAGAAAAACTTTCGTTAGATCAGGTTTATAACTGCGATGAGACTGGTCTTAATTACAGACGCTGCCATTCAAAACAAGAAACCTCTGCACCCGGCTATAAGAAAAGTAAGGATAACAATTGTAGCTTGCAACAATGCCACAGATGAGCAAAAATTACCCCTAATGTTAATAGCGAAAGCTGCAAAGCTAAAAACATTTCTGTAACAGCTTTACCAGTGCTGTATCGCAATCAAAAAAAATGTCTGGATGGCCCAAACCATATTTAAATAATGGTTTTCTTGACAAATTTGTACCTACAGTAGTCATTTCTGAAGAATAAAAAAATCCCCAGAAAAGGCAATTCTCACTTTAGACAACTCTGGATCACACCCAGATGCTCAGGGGCTTCGTTGTGTGACATACGAGCACTGTTTTTCCCTTCTAACATTACCAGTTTGGACCAACCAAGGACTAGGGGAATCTTGGAATGTTTAAAAAAAAAATATCGCCGAAAACTACTGCAAACAATACTTGATGCAGTAGAGAATGACAACCAAACTATTCTCAATGTTTTGAAAAAAGTTAACATCAAAGATGTTATCTATTGGGTCGCAGACGCCTGGGAACAGATCTCAGCAGATAGCTTGCAAAAATCATCATGAAAACTTTTGAAATCAAAAGAAAAAGGAAATGAAGGTAAAAGGTGGAAACCTTCAATGGAAATGAAGAGTTAACTGGTCTAATACAACTTCCTGGCTATGCAAATTCTAATGAGTTTATCACACAAGAATGGTTTAATTAAGATGAACAGTACGAAATAACAGACAGTTCTATTTTGGATATGGTGCGCGCAAACAGTGATGAGGTCGACAGCAGTTATGAAGAGGAAGGCAATAGTGGTGGCATGAAAAAAACATACACTGATAGGGCAAAAGCACTGAAAATAGCACTACATTACGTCGAGCAGTAGGCCGCGAAGCAACGCCAGCTGACGTGATGCTATTCCAAAAATGACAGGATATTAGTACCAGAAAAAGATCGTCAACTCAAGAACAAAAAAATGTTTGACTCATTTTTTAAAAAGTAAATTTCATGCAAAGTATTTTGTTTTCAAATATACATACAGTACAATTTTCAATATTACTGTATGTCATTTTAAATTTTAGTGTGCATTTAATAAATAAAATTTGTGAGTGTTAACGAAACACTTTTTGGATTTTTATTTAATCCTCATGAATATAACCTAATTAAATGAATGACGATTTGTCACCGATTTTTCCTTTTCCTTTCACTTGCGAATGTTCCCGAAAGCCTGCACAAATTAGTAAACAACCCCACATACACAGCACACTAGTTAACAGATTTTGTATAACATTTCTGTTAAATAAATTTCCAGCATACACTTTACATTATCACGCAGAGATGCTCCACAGTAGAAAGCAAAGTACATTAGGGCTATCTCAGTTGTGGCTTAATGGCACAGCACGGGATGCTCAGTGCACCGGCAGAGCACAGCAGATCCGCTAATGGCAGATAATACCAGCATTTTGCATAGTTCGAGTTTTCGGTAGGTCGAGGTTGGTTTGGTCCCAATTACCTCGAACTATATCTAGACTCTACTGTATTTAGGGGTGAAAATTAGAGCCAATGGGAAGCAAGACAAAGAAATACAATCAAGAATTAATTTGTGAAAGATGGGCTATACGTACATTAAATGGAATCCTGTGGGATAAGCCAATTAAGCGGAACCTAAACCAAAGTATTTAAAACCATTGTTAGAAGTATCATGACTTATGGTTCAGAAGTTTGGACTACCAATAAACACACAAGAACAAAATTAATGACAGCAGAGATGGACTTCTAGAGACGTTCAACAAGAGTATCCAGACATGAGAAAATTAGAAAAGAAGTTAAGACAGAATGAATATGAAAAATTCAATTGATTTTATTCTAACAAAAAAATTATAATGATATGGACACACAAAAAGTATGGCACAGGAAGTTTGCCAAGGTAAGTTACGGAATGAAGAAGGAAGAGAGGAAGACCACCTATCACCTGGATAGAAGAAATTCAGATGTTCTGTATGGTTTGAAATGCAAATTTGCTATAACAAGTACAGTATTCCCTCGCCAACTGCGGGGGTTAGGTTCCTACAAAACATCGCGGTTAGTGAATCCGCGGTTGGTGAAGTTAACTTTCTATGGGAAAAGTAAGGTTAGGGGAATCTGAAACAAAGCCAGAAATATAAAATACTGTACAACTCTTTATTATACAGTATACACTACATTGTTCGAATGTATAAAACCAGTCCAATGATTTCAAATAGCTGACAGTTACTTAAATTATAAAAATTTTCAAAATTTTTAAAATACATACTGTATTACATTATAACGAAAAAGCCGCTAAGACAAGGAAAAAATAGCGGCCAGTTTTTAGTGCTAAGTAAGTCCAGTTTTATAGCTTACTACAATTTTCAACTTGAAATTTTAAAATAAAATCAATTTTTAACACACAAACAATTAAACGCAAAATTTTAATCAAAACAATTTTAAATCGACGCATGGGAATCGGCACTTGTGGAAGGGTGAGGGACGTCAGTTGACTTGCCACCAGATGATTTAAAATAGCATAAAAGAGAAGTCTGCTTAATTTTATTTTGAAACTCTTTCTGAAGCTGCTTGTATGGAGATAATAAATCCTCCAAACACCGTTTGAATTTTATACTCCGCTCCATGATGGGATCGATGTCAAGAAAAAATTCAGCGAGATTGTTAGCCAAAAGTATTCCTTTGCTTAGGCTAGAAGACTATCATTTCTCTCTGTTCTTCTTTGTCCTCCTCGTCATCATCCCCATCCTCACTCGATCGTATTATTTCTTCCAATTCATCTTCATTCAACTCCTCCTTGTGTGACTGAAGAAGTTCTTCGACGTCGTCATCTTTCATGTCTGCCAATCCTTCACCTCCCAGACGTCTTGCAACATCTACAATATCCTTAACGGCTGGGAGTTTGTGTTGCAAATGTTGATTACCACACTCCTTCCACAGCTTGGATCAACAGGCATTCAAAATTGACTGTTTTACTTCATCAAGAGAGTCTTTAATAATGGTGATCGAGTCAGTGATGAACAGTTTCCAGCAATCAGTGACCGTCAGACTTGGGTCATTCTCCATAGCTTCCAGTATCCTGTTGAATGTGCGTTGTGTATAGTATCGCTTGAATGTTTCGATAATTCCTTGGTCCATCGGTTGTATGAGTGAAGTAGTATTTGGGGGCAGAAATACAACTTCAACATTTGGATGGGCGAACTGGAGAGCCTCGGGGTGTCCTGGAGCGTTATCTAAGATCAGGAGAACCTTGAAGGTTGTTAAGTTTTTCTTGGATAGATACCGTTCAACATCAGGAACGAAGCAGTTATTCAGCCAGTCCATTGACAATGCACCTGTCACCCATGCTTTCTTGTTTGCACGCCAAAACACTGGAAGATGACATTTGTTTTTTCCTTTCAAGGCACGTGGGTTCAGCGATCGATACACTAACATTTGTTTCACCATACAGTCACCAGAAGCATTAGCACACAAGAGCAGGGTGATACGGTCTTTCGAGACCTTGAAACCTGGTGCAGAGCATTCAGCTTTAGAGATGTATGTCCTCTTGGGCATGCGCTTCCAATACAGACCTGTTTCGTCTGCGTTAAATACCTGTTCCGGCAAATATCCTTTATCTTCAATTACTTTTTTTAATTGTTCAGGATAACTCTCAGCAGCGCTATGGTCAGCTGAGGCTGTTTCTCCCACTATTTTCAAATTGTGAAGGCTATGGCGGTGGATGAAGCGAGCAAGCCATCCCTTACTAGCTTGAAATTTAGATTGGCCAACACCTTGCTCTACATGTTTGTATATTCTCAGTGCCTTTTCACGTATAACTAAGCTACTTAAAGGAACTTTCTTTTGTGTTTGGTCTACGATCCAAACATTAAGTGCCTTTTCCATCTTTTCAATAATGGGATCACGAGGCATAAAGGTAACTTTAGCACTAGAAGCAGTTCCACTAGCAACACTAGCTTTTATTGTTTCTTCACTTTTTTTTATTGTTCTTATAGTTGACTCGTTGACAGCCATTAACCTGGCCACAGACGCAGCACTCTCACCGCGCCCTAACCTGTTCAAAACATCGAGCTTTTTCTCCAGCGGTAGTACATTCCTAGCCCTTTTGGCTAGCTTATCACCGCCAATTATGTTTTCCGAACGTTTGGAACACATTATGACGAAAGGATAGTTTATAAAAGAGTAAATTAACACTAGATAATAAGAACAACGCACACTAAAAACTAAAGAACACGCAATACGTCATGGCAGAAGAGCAACGCGCGACTGACTGACTTCAATCCGATTTGAAGGGATATGAGTGCACGAAGCGCTGCCTAGCGGATGCTACTACAAACCGCGTATAAGCGAATTCCAGCCCCGCGGTTGGAAACTACTGCGCACTTATAAAACCGCGTATAAATGAATTCCGCGGTTGGAGAACCTGCGGTTGACGAGGGATTACTGTATTAGACGAATAGGGGTATGCACAACTATACAAGACCTATACAATGGAACAAGAATACTGTTAAAAATATTTGTAGGATGGCTCAACAAATATCTGTCAATTGAGGTGATAGATAAGCATGCAGAATATCGCCTACTCTTTTTAACGATTTCGACTTTTATATTGACAATTAGTAAGGAAATGGAAACATCTAGTGAAGATATCATGAGACAGATATCTTCTAGTGGTATTCAGATATCATGAGACAGATATTTCAATGTGCTGTTGTATGCTAATAACGTGCTTGTAATTCAAAGTACAGAATCTGTTTACAAAATTTTATTTTTAAACATCATATTTGCACACAATATAATATGAAAATCTCCACTACAAAAACATAGCTAATGCCATTTCAAGGCATGGAACCAATAAGAACAAAAATAATGATTATGATCAAATTGTACAACATGTGAGCCATTATAACTATTTGTTAAATTATACTGGCTATGATAAGAATTATGATTTTGATGATAAGTTAGACAAGATCCATACGATCTGTGGGACAATCAACCATATTTTTAGAAACAAGGTGCATCAAGACACAAAATTGTAGTTTTACAAAGTTATGGCGGTCCCTGTACTGTCCTATGGGTGTGAATTATGGGCAACAATCAAGAAACAGAAATGAAGACCTCTGAAATGGTGTTCTTAGGAGTTAAAAGGTGTTCTAAACATGACCATATAAAGAATGAGGCCATAAGTGAAGAATTACAAGTTGGGTCATTCCATATCAATTCAACCCAAAAAAAAAAGAAAAAAAATCATTTTCTCACTCACCACCTCAGATTTTCATGAAACTTGGCTTATTTGTTTTCCCTACAGAGATAAGTAACCACACCAAATTTTAACCCTATATCTCTCTCCGTTTTCATTGTATAGGCTTTCAAAGTTTTGAAATTTTGGTCTTTTTAACAATCGGATGTTGCGAAACGAGACTTGCTAACCTTTTGAAAATAATTTATAACTTTTTTATTTATCATCCACTCTTTGTGAAATTTTGTAGTTATATACTCTAAAGTATAAGGATTCTAGAAAACAAATACACAACACCTTTAAGTAAAACTACTAAGGCTGAAAAAAATGTTTTATTTGCAACTTTGAAGTTTTTTTTTGTAAAAACATGGTTTAGCATTAAGTAGAATATCACAGAAAGGGAAAGGGATAATCATAAAAACTTTTTTTTCAAAATAATCCTCAATACATGGGCTATCATATGAAAAAATAATACTGATGAGGTTTTCATTCCTTTGTTTTTTCTGTTAAACGTTAGTTTTTAAAATTTTTTATTCAGCGATTTTACTAAGCCATAGAAATTTAAAAGGGTCTTACGTATTTTTTTATTAATACTAAAATTTTAAGTGATTATAAAACAAACAGGCCCTATATTAAAACAAATTTAAGTTAGAACAATATCAACAACTTCTCAAGTAATCAATAAAAATTCAAAAAATCCCTAATTGCATTTTCTTGAGACTTTAGAATTTTGAGGTATAGGCCTAGGTTGAAGAATAAATAACTAATAAATATTTTCATCCATAGGAAATATTCTATTTTAATCTAAATAAGCTTGTTCAAGAATTTTTTTAAATGCTGACACAAAAGATCAAATATTTGTTAACATTATGTACATTTAATAACAAAGTCTGGAAATTTACCTAAACTGCATTCCAATATTTGTTATTTACAGTATGTACAGTCAAAGAAATTTAATGGAGTAACATTTTTTTCTGAATTGAACTCATACACTCCTCTGAGAATCGATAGGTTCTTCCAGTTGATGTGTGAGGAGGCTCAACAACAATTGCAAGCACATGAGGAATTGGCACCGGGCAAATGTTCTCTCATTTGGGCCAATGAAATGATGGCGATGGTCCTGCAGGATGCAAAAACTGAACAGTCATATAACCTTCTTCTTTATTTAATTCAGTGATGATTCCAAAGTACCACAGATTGTCATATTTACAAGCTACATAGCATGATGGGTTTAAATTTTCTTCCCTCACAAGTGATGTCTATTTATTCCTTAAATTATACGTGAAGGTGGGTTTCTCATCACTACTGATCCTCCTTGCTTCCAAGTTCCCTAAACAATCTAATGGCTTAAAGTTATGGAAACTTCTGGTTCCTGGAAGTGTTTGTACATCTTCAAAGCGTTCCACAAGGTCAGAACGTATCTGATTTACAGAATCTTTAGAAATAAAATGAAAATTAACTTTGGTGATGTTGACTTTACAAAACTCAAACACATCTGCTGGAGATAATATATGATGTCCAAGAGGTCTTTGTAGACTTTCCTTTCGTGCTAGCCTTTTAACAGTGCCTCCTATACCATCACACTCAGTTTTCCCATGGCTAGTTGCAAAGAACGACCACTGCGCCCTGATCTTAAAATCTTTTTCGTGCAGACAGGGGTTTATAAAATTAAATTTATTTTTATATTGGCCTGCACAACCATCACTGAAATAATGGATTTTTGTAACATGTGAATACTTTTCTTTACTGAATTCTTTCACAATTTCTTGAATTTTGTCACAATTTCATGTCGTCAGATATGACACAAAGAGACAAAACCAATCTTTCACCTTCAATACTTTTAAGGTTAATTATAATAGGATGATGTACAGTAGGGTGGGTCGAAAAAAATTAAGATTTTTTTTTCGAACCGCTATAGTGCGGGAAAGTTGCCTCTTATAATAAGAAGAAAAACGACATAAAAAATTTTTAAATCAGTTGATATCTTGTGGTTGCGCATCGTATGTAAAGTTTATAGAAACTGACAAAAATGAACATTTTTTGTAAATTTTTTAATATTGCTTAAATTCTACGATCGACACGCTATAGTTTGTGATGTTTATTTTATGGTTCAATAAAGTTAAATAATTATCTTGTTGGTACATCCTCTTCGTTCACTTTTTTAAATATTATATATATAAACTTTCGCTATGAACTTACTTTATGGTTTTATTTCCCAATTTGAACCCCAGCGCCAATTCCCTCCCACCATCAACCCCCACCACACACACCTATAGTCCATAACCGTTACTCTGTAAAGACATTCAGTATTTACTCCCACTGAAGAAGACGTACACCACGTTGAAACGTATGGGAAATAAAACCATAAAGTAAGTTCATATATATATATATATATATATATATTTCATCACTTTCTGCTACAGTCCGTTTCTTGATGTATATAATACTATAATACTTATAACTTTTTACCTCAAGATTTTTTTTTTTTTTTTTTTTTTTTCCCCCAAAGCGTTCCACAAGGTCAGAACGTATCTGATTTACAGAATCTTTAGAAATAAAATGAAAATTAACTTTGGTGATGTTGACTTTACAAAACTCAAACACATCTGCTGGAGATAATATATGATGTCCAAGAGGTCTTTGTAGACTTTCCTTTCGTGCTAGCCTTTTAACAGTGCCTCCTATACCATCACACTCAGTTTTCCCATGGCTAGTTGCAAAGAACGACCACTGCGCCCTGATCTTAAAATCTTGATAAAAAAAAAAAAATATCTTGAGGTAAAAAGTTATAAGTATTATAGTAATATATATATATATATATATATATATATATATATATATATATATACAAGTTAAATAAATTAAAACATTATTAATATGTCAATGTTTACCGGTCGCGCAATGTGTTTTAAAATTTTTTTACGTCGTTTTTCTTCTTATTATAGGAGGCAACTTTTCCGCACTATAGTGGTTCAAAAAAAATCTTAATTTTTTTTTACCCACCCTAATGTACAGTGCAAGAGTCAGGTGTCCAGTGGTATCCTTGGGCTTCGTCCTGGATAGTAAAAGAGTAATTTTCACTAAAGTCAATTGATACTGAGGCAACGTTTGCATCAGAAGATTCTTTAAGTGTCTTGAAATATTTTGATTGAGGCTTTTCAATGTAAGAGTGTGGGACAAGTTTTTCCAATTTAGATGAAAGGTCATCAATAAATTCACCAATTTTTGCAGAACATGTAATCATTTGTGTTTTGTCAGTTGAAATCCATTGATTAAATTCAATGGTGTTGTCTTCATCACAATCTTCAAATTTTGTTTGTAAAAAGTCTGTTAGTTTTTCTTTGGGTGGGCAAGTTTTTGTGATTATCCCTTTCCCTTTCTGTGATATTTGTTTTAATATAGGACCTGTTTGTTTTATAATCACTTAAAATTTTAGTTTTATTAAAAAAAAAAATACTTCGAGCCCTTTTAAATTTCTATGGCTTAGTAAAATTGCTGAATAAACAATTTTTTAAAACTTACCTTTAACAGAATAAACAACAAATGAATGAAAACCCCATCAATTTTATTTTTTCATATGATAGCCCATGTATTGAGGATTATTTTGAAAAAAAGTTTTTATGATTATCCTTTTCCCTTTCTGTGATATTCAATTTAATGCTAAACCATGTTTTTACCAAAAAAAAAAAAAAAAAAAAACTACAAAGGTGCAAATAAAACATTTTTTCCAGCCTTAGTAGTTTTACTTAAAAGTGTTAAGTATTTTGTTTCTAGAATCCTTATACTTTAGAGTATATAACTACAAAATTTCACAAAGACTGGATGATAAATAAAAAAGTTACAAATTATTTTCAAAAGGTTAGCAAGTCTCGTTTCGCAACATCCGATTGTTAAAAACACAAAAATTTCAAAACTTTGAAAGCCTATACAATGAAAACGGAGACAGATAGAGGGTTAAAATCTGGTGTGGTTACTTATCTCTGTAGGGAGAACAAATAAGCCAAGTTTCATCAAAATCTGAGATGGTGGGTGAGATGGCCTGGTTGAACTTGATTTTAAGACCCAGTTTTTAATTTGAATGAAAGACTAAAACATTACAAATAATGTTGAAAAGAACACTTAGGAAGAATATCAGATTCAAGATTGGCCTAACAAGTCTGGAAATATAATCATATAGGACACAGGTGTGTGGGTAGACCCAAGAAGAGATGGATGGAGGATCTTTGAAGGTGTAACAGGCAACACCTTGCCTATGCCGTGATGTGAAAAGTCATATATATGGGTTGGACATTGTTCTCTGTTTACATTTGTCCCATGATGAGAACTTATAAAATGCATATTTGTTGGTTTTACTATATTTGTGTTTTGTTTAATATATTTTGTGTTTATAGAAAAAAATTATTATTTGGTATTTTGTTACTAGCTTGCAGCAAGAGTGAGGTAATACTCATTCACACCCAGATGTAGCAATTCAAGTTGTTTTATATATTGGTATACACAGGTTTTATACAATGTATAATTATTGAGTATTACATTTGTGGTTTCTGTAATTGTAATTTTTAACTCTTCAACCTCTACATTCATTTTATAACATCACCATGCTTCAAATCAAAAGTACAGTTTGATATATAATGTAACGGTACAGATTTGTGTGCTACCCCAGTTTTAATTTTTCAATTTTCAGTATCCACCTGTGAGGTGCCCCAGCGCAACACAATGTTAGCATAAACAACTGATGTCTAGACAGCTAGACTAGATATATTACGTAATAGCCCCAGCAGCAGTCTTTGTGAAACACAGTAGGCAGATTATCACCACAGAAGTAACATCAGACAGCAGCAGGAAGCAGTATACAGTTCGTAAATCAGTGGCCTCGGGCGTGCAAGATAGGCCGTAAAGTAGAACCTTTAAAGTATCTGTTAAAGTATTAAAACCTTTATAAAAAAGTGTTCAAATAATATATCGCGGCCAGCCTATAAAACATCTAAGTGCGAATAAAATTACGTCGGCCGACTTTATCTTATATTCATACTATGGAACCGTTAATCAAATCAGTCAGAAACAAAAAACAGTAAACTCAGTACTAACGGCGTGTGAGACGGGCCGAAAACATTGTCGGTCTATCCAGTACAATAACTGTATAAATGTGTGAAACATTGAAGTGCGAAGTGCTCGAGTAAATGGCAATTTACACGGGGTGGTGGTGAAAGCAACGAGAACTTCACAAGAGTTGGTTAAGTACCAATAAACAGACTATTAATTAAAAAATTTCAAGCAAAATTTGCTAATATTATCTAATAAAAGTTTAAAGAGCTCTATAAAAGAAAATAATAAGGGGAAAAGATATACAGTAAACGTATTGGTTCATATAAAAAATAAGTAATTTGTAAGAGGTTAGAAGTAAGAAATATTCCATGGGTTAATCTGAATTGTCATCAAAGTAGTTTAAAATGAAATAACTAACTTGTTTAATAAACCAGAAGTATTTGTTTTAACATAAATTGCGTATTTATATTGGTACCGGTCACCCCAAATAATCCTTTCTGCAGCTGTGTTCGTCTGTAGAACATTGGAGGAGCACCCTAAGGTAAGAGTTTAATATTGAATAGGCTTATATTGTTTCAGTGGCACCCGAACAGGGACTCGATTGTTTTTTATAATATTGATATAATTAATATTGTTTCAGTGGCACCCGTAACAGTTGGACGATTTGTGTGATTTATTAAAATCACACAGATCAGACCTAATTAAGCTGCAGAACGGGTTGTTTGGGATGTAGCGGCGTATTTGTAAAAAAATAATCGTATATATTTACGCTAAAGGTTATGTTTTGGTAGGGGCATTATGTTTATAATTGTGTTAGATGTTTTGATTTTATGTGTGTAGTTATAGAATAATAGTAGTTTATATATATATATATATATATATATATATATATATATATATTACTTTAATATTTATAACTAAATTTACCTCAAGATATACTATTTTCCTTTAGGAACATGTTTCGGGAGTTCTTGTTCTCCCATCTTCAGCCTTCGCCATCTTGTTTCTGGTGAAGTATTTGTGTGTTGGCTTCTGGATGTTATTAAGGTAGTTGGTTGGTCTTTGGTCCTTCAAAGTTGTATTATTGTGTGTGGTTGTGGTATCTGTTTTTGTATTTTGTGTATTTTCGATGTTGAGTGCTTTGAATATTGTGTCATGTTTTGTATTGATTTGTATTTGTTCTGGTATTAATTTGTTTTGTGTTTTATGTTTGTAAATCTGTAAATTTTCCCAAATGTTCATTATGGTGCCTTTGTGTGGTATATGTTTTATTAGTGTTATATTGGTTATGTCTGGGAATTCATGTCCTGTGTTTATTGCATGTGTGGCTAAATTGGATTTATATATATTTGGTTTTTTGTATGCATTTAGGTGTTCAAAATAACGTTTTTTCAGCTGTTTTTTTGTTTGTCCTATATAACATTTATTGCAATCTTGGCATTCAATTTTGTATATACCGTTGGTTGTTGTATTATCTTTGTTGTGTGAGCTATTTAGATTTTGTAATTTATTTTTATTAGCTTTGATAAAGCAGACTACATAAAAAAACCGAAGAATTCATCAACAATAATAAATGCGTGCAACTAGATAAAAACCCAACAGAAAACTATCTTAAACAAACAATAAAACTAATAAAAACAAATAAAAACATTTTCAACAATAAAAACATAGACATATATATAAACAATAATCCAGAACCACCTAAAATGAACAGCCTAATAAAAATACACAAATTAAACAACCCAATACGTCCATTAATCAATTTCAAAAAAGCTCCTACATGCAAAATAGCAAAAATAATAGCACAAAAACTAAAAAGTAACCATCTAACAAATAACCATCATAACAAAAAATACATACGAATTAATAGACAAACCAAAAATAATAAATATAAATGAAAATACATTTTTCACATCATATGACATAACAAACATGTACACTAATATCCCAGTAGAAGAAACAATTGACATAATAATAAACAAACTTATAGAACAAAATGAAAACAAACAATATATAACCGAAATAAAAAATAGTCTCCAACTAATACTAAAACAAAATTACTTTTGAATTTAATAGCAAAATTTATCAACAGAAAGAAGGTTTAGCAATGGGATCACCATTACCAAGCATAATAGCAGAAATATTCCTACAACACATAGACACCAAAATACAAAATATCATAAAAACACATGACCCAGATGGCATATGGATAAGATATGTAGATGATGGACTATATGTATCAAATAACAAAAACACAAATGCAGAGAACATACTGAAACAAATCAATAACATACATCCCAAAATACAATTCACAGAAGAAAAAGAAAAACATAACAAAATCAACTATTTAGACATAACCATCACAAGATACAACAAACACATACAATATGCAATATATAGAAAACCAACTTCCACTAACATCATTATACCTAACCATTCTGACCACCCACCACAACATAAAATGGCAGCATTTTATTCGTTATTTAACAGAATGTACAAAATACCCCTAAACAAACAAGAAACTAACAAAGAAAGAAATATAATATACCAAATTGGTTATGCAAATGGATACAATAAAAATACTATGATCAAAATAGAAAATAAAATCAAATACAAAATAAAAACTGAACTATTAAGAATTAATCAAACTGAACAACACATAAATAATAACAACAACAAAAAATGGGCCACATTCACATATATAAATAATAAAATGACAAAACTAACAAAACTATTTAAAAACACAGATATAAAAATAGCATACAAAACTAATAAAAATAAATTACAAAATCTAAATAGCTCACACAACAAAGATAATACAACAACCAACGGTATATACAAAATTGAATGCCAAGATTGCAATAAATGTTATATAGGACAAACAAAAAAACAGCTGAAAAAACGTTATTTTGAACACCTAAATGCATACAAAAAACCAAATATATATAAATCCAATTTAGCCACACATGCAATAAACACAGGACATGAATTCCCAGACATAACCAATATAACACTAATAAAACATATACCACACAAAGGCACCATAATGAACATTTGGGAAAATTTACAGATTTACAAACATAAAACACAAAACAAATTAATACCAGAACAAATACAAATCAATACAAAACATGACACAATATTCAAAGCACTCAACATCGAAAATACACAAAATACAAAAACAGATACCACAACCACACACAATAATACAACTTTGAAGGACCAAAGACCAACAAACTACCTTAATAACATCCAGAAGCCACCACACAAATACTTCACCAGAAACAAGATGGCGAAGGCTGAAGATGGGAGAACAAGAACTCCCGAAACATGTTCCTAAAGGAAAATAGTATATCTTGAGGTAAATTTAGTTATAAATATTAAAGTATTATATACATCAAGAAACGGACTGTAGCAGAAAGTGATTGAAATATATATATATATATATATAAAGGGGTGATATAAATAAATTTTGAACATGACCGAAGTACAAGATAAGGATGTTGGTTTCGCGTGGGACGAGTGGGAAAGCGAATTTATAGGGGTTGTAGATGAAATGACAGACGAGGAGTGGGGTAATTTAGATGATAATTTAACACGGATGGAAGAACAAGAAGAGGGAATATTTGCTGAAATTAAAAAGCACAGTGATGATATTGGGAGTAAGATGATAAATACTAACGGTAAGATAGTTGAAGCGATAGTGGTAGAAAATAAGGCAGTGAACAGGCCTAATGATACTGACGACAGTGTAGGGGTGGTCGAAAAAGAGTATTCACGGGATGATGTGATGAATTTTCTGCAAACAATGTTTGATAATATAAATAAACGGTCTGATGAGATGGACAAAAATTGGGATGAATGGTTGCGGGAACTAAAGACAGATAAATTAAAGGAGAGTACAGAAGTGAACCAAAACAGGTAAGTGATAGTGGTGGTAATAATATAACGAAAAATAATGAAGGAATAGTAGACAAGGTAAGTAGTGGTGCTAATTTAAGTAATTATAATGGTTAAATAATGTTAGATAAAAATAATAGTTATATAGTTAAAAATGAGGTATCTAAGAATGATACGGTAAGTGATAGCAGTGATAATGAGAGTTTAAAGTCAGTTGAGGTTAATTATGGGGTACTAGTGAGTATTGATGAGTTTGAGAGAGGGTACGAAGAGAGTTTAATGGGATATGGGGGGCAGAGGGCTAATTTCCTTTGTAGTATATGTGAAGTAAATGCTTCACAAGTGTTGTATGAGGACAAAGGTTCCTTATTAGTTTATTTGGGAGACAAAAGGTCTGCAAATAATAGTCCCTTTATGTATTATGGGTTCCCTGGTAAGGCCAGGATGTGTTGTAATAATGTTGTGTTGCCCTCTGCGTGGAATGAGAGAGTTCAAAGGGGTTGTGAGAAATATTGTGATGAGAAATAAAGACAGAGAAATAGAGATTTTTTAGGTTAATAGAGGCTATGAAATATTAGTGCAGAGTTTATGCATTGAAAGAGAGGAACAAATTGACTCACCTTGTGAAATAAAGATTGATGATTATATTGATGATAATAACGTATACTTACCTGTAGAGAGGGTCAGCGTATTAGTAACAGCTGACGTCTATTGTGATAAAAATTTCAATGATGTGATTGTAATAACAAATACTGACGGAGACAGAACCCAGAGTACCAATGTAGACAGGTTTTATGAATTAATGGTAGACAAAAATGCAGTTAATTATTGTGTTAATGTAATTAATGAAAGCAGTTATTGTAATAATAATAATAGTGTAACGAGTGTGAGTAAGGATGATAATTATTATATAGAAATAAGACTATTGCATGATGGTGGAGGTTGAATATAAACTCAATGAATGGACATTTTAAATACTTTAGTATATGGTTCTGACCTTGCTAATCTAGGAAATGAGGTGTGGTAAACTGAAAAATAATTATGAAAAGTTGTAAATAAAAATGTGTCAGTGTTAAATGTATTGTGAGGGTATATTGGTAAATTGTATACAATTGTTTATGTAACAATGTTTGTAGCATGTTATAATAATAATATTTTATTTTGTTAATTAACAATAATAATCAACGAGAGGTAATAATGAATTTAATTTTGCATTGTGTGTTTATATTAAAAGTGTTTTAAATATGTAATTAAAATTAAACTGTTCTGATTGGAGTTAAAATGAAACCAATTTACAAATATGAATTTTATTAATATGTCAACATTAAAAGGTATAGAAATTGAAAAACTGAAATAAGTACATGTGTCACTAGTGTTGTAATCAGAATGTTGAGACTGATTTAGTGTTTATAACAGTCTGGCAGACCATTGTTAATGTAAACAGGTGTGTTGTCTGTTGTGACTAATGTCTACAGTCATGCTGTAGTTGACAACAACAAGAATGTTGTAGTTTGATGAATCAGTGCTATGAGCAATTTCTATTATGAAATAAAAGCAATACCAGATGTGATAGAATGTAGGTAATATTTTTTTTAGGGTCCTTTTGTAAAATGTATTTAAAACAAATGAGACTGATTTAATGAGGAGTTGAGGAATTAAATTAAATTAAATTGGTAATTTAATTTATTGAAAAGGTGAAGTTTAATAATGAATTTAAATTTATTTTGATTTGGATTTTGACCATAATTGTAAAATAAATAACTGATGAAACAATAATGAGTAAAATATGTACTTTATTTAAATGGAAAATGAAGGAAATTTTGGGTAATAATAATAAAAAAAAAGTTTGTATAATCAATGTGTTATTTTGGCTGGGCAATATTATACTGGGAACATTATTTAATTTGTCTGGAATGCATATATACTAAGGCTAGGATACTGTAAACTTATATGGTTCTGTTAACCTTGTATCTTTTAGGGTTAAGCTACATTGTTGAGTGAAACAATGTAACTTGTTAAAAATGAGTCATTGTAATAGTGTACGGGTATGGGATTGAGGATTAAATCCAAATCAATCAATGTAACCGATGGACGATTTAGAAGTTATATCACCATGTAGTCAAATGCATATTATATTTTGTAATAAACATGAACCAGTACTTTGCAATTAATGAACCAGTACGGCTAAGAGGAAACCAATCAGTTGTGGATATGGTATATGGAAGACTTTTTTGTTAATCTTTTAATTAAATGTTATAGAGCCAGGTGATACTGTGGCAGGTATCTGTCCGAGCTTATGGTCTTGGGATCTCGAACAGAGAAGTCCAGTAAGATCGGATGGGTGCTGCCACAGACGCCAGACTAGGGGGGTAAGTGCCCATGATTTTAGTAGAGAGTTCAGGGGGTTGCGGCGCCAAATCCTCACTGATCCTCTTAGGTTTTAGGCAATGAGAGTTTGTATGCTTCGGCATCCAACCTCTCATTGGGGGGTATTGTAACGGTACAGAATTGTGTACTACCCCAGTTTTAATTTTTCAATTGTCAGTATCCACCTGTGAGGTGCCCCAGTGCAACACAATGTTAGCATAAACAACTGACGTCTAGACAGCTAGACTAGACATATTACGTAATAGCCCCAGCAGCAGTCTTTGTGAAACACAGTAGGCAGTTTATCACCACAGAAGTAACATCAGACAGCAGCAGGAAGCAGTATACAGTTCGTAAATCAGTGGCCTCGGGCGTGCAAGATAGGCCGTAAAGTAAAACGGCCTATCTATTAAAGTATTAAAACCTTTATAAAAAAGTGTTCAAATAATATATCGCGGCCAGCCTATAAAACATCTAAGTGCGAATAAAATTACATCGGCCGATTTTATCTTATATTCATACTATGGAACCGTTAATCAAATCAGTCAGAAACAAAAAACAGTAAACTCAGTACTAACGGCGTGTGAGATGGGCCGAAAACATTGTCGGTCTATCCAGTACAATAACTGTATAAATGTGTGAAACATTGAAGTGCGAAGTGCTAGAGTAAATGGCAATTTACACGGGGTGGTGGTGAAAGCAACGAGAACTTCACAGGAGTTGGTTAAGTACCAATAAACAGACTATTAATTAAAAAATTTCAAGCAAAATTTGCTAATATTATCTAATAAAAGTTTAAAGAGCTCTATAAAAGAAAATAATAGGGGGAAAAGATATACAGTAAACATATTGGTTCATATAAAAAATAAGTAATTTGTAAGAGGTTAGAAGTAAGAAATATTCCATGGGTTAATCTGAATTGTCATCAAAGTAGTTTAAAATGAAATAACTAACTTGTTTAATAAACCAGAAGTATTTGTTTTAACATAAATTGCGTATTTATATTAGTACCGGTCACCCTAAATAATCCTTTCTGCAGCTGTGTTCGTCTGTAGAACCTTGGAGGAGCACCCTAAGGTAAGAGTTTAATATTGAATAGACTTATATTGTTTCAGTGGCGCCCGAACAGGGACTCGATTGTTTTTTATAATATTGATATAATTAATATTGTTTCAATAAAGTTTTCAAAAACTATAGTAACGTATATAATTTTTTAAGTATTCGTAAATTTTCACCATCTGCTTTCAAATTTTACATTTATTTTAACAATCATACACTAATAAGCTTAAAAAAATTATAAGATTAACAATTAAAAATTTTTATTTTATTTTACAAAACTATTTCTATATATAAACAAATTGTACTGCAAAATTTAAAAAAATATATACTGAAAAACAACATATATCATGATAAAATTGAAAGATAAAGTTATAAAGATGGCAATTAAAATGCTATGATATTACAAAACAGGCAAGGATGTATGATACAGTTCATGAAATATAGTAAAGATGCCCTGTCACAAGGAAAGAGACAAGAATTTGTAACGTGATAAATCAGGGGAGTAAATATTTTTAATAATTGTAATAAGTTTTAACCCATCCAGTGTTCAACCTTTGGGGAACCTCTTTTAACCAACATGCACAAAACTCTATTGTGAAACACCTGTCAGTGTCTGGCGCCAGTACGAGACGAGTTGAGAAACCGCTATCCAGGATGTCTGTGAATTATGGAAAAAGCGCAATTGTAACACGCCAATTCCATCAGGTGGCAAATTCGCAGAGTTCGTTGGCTGAGCTTCTAGAAGCTTCGATAGAACCCGCCAGTGAGAGAAGGTGTTATAAACTCTGAACGTTTCGCGGCCAATGCCCGACGCTTTGTGTGTATGCAACCCGCGGGAAATAACTGATGAAATAAGCCTCAGTCGACACTCAGCTTCCTGACCATTCAGTCATATATAACCAAGTGCTCGCGAGCAATGTAAAGTCGGCCAACTGAAAGTAATGGTGCATTTATGTTAAAATAAACATAAAATATGTGAAAAAGAATAAGCAACAGCTGATGTAAAATTAAACCGTAAAAAACTAGTTTCGGAGTGTATTAAATGTAGAAAGTGGGGAACACGAGGTGGTGCAACAACAGTAGGAGCACAGGCTGGATGGGTAACTGTACCGAACACAAATCATTGATAAAAATTAATCAAAGTTTAAATCCAATTTATAATTGAACATTTTAAAATTAAAATATTTTAATGATGAGATCTCAGTAAGGGAGTTCAAAGAGAATGAGAGAGAGGGAGTGAATGCAAAGTGCTGGTTGCCTAATATAACGCTAATTTTAAGTAATTTTTATAGTAGTATATATATATATATATATATATATATATATATATATATATATATATATATATAGGTTAAACATCTATGTTTTTCCTTTCTTTTTTTGAAAATTTGTGTGAAGAGTAAAAGATAAAGTGAAAGAAGATTTTTTTTGTTTAATAAAAGAAAAGTATTTGTTTTAGCATAAAATGTGTTAAGTAGTTTATTTCGCCATTCAAACCCAAATAATCAACTCTGTAACAGTTTCATCTATAGAACCCAGGGGAGAATCTTAGGTAAGTAGAAAAGTAGATTTTGATATTCGTCTCTATAATATATAAAAGAGATTTAATTGTTACAATGGCGCCCGAACAGGGACGGCCTATATAAAAATATAGGCTAGACCTACTTTTAGTTACAGAGATGGATTATTTGGGAGTGATGGTGTTTTTGTAAGTGATTATAGATTGTGTTTAGAAATTGTTAACGTAAAACCATAAATTAAATAAATCCTTAAATTTTTAGTGACCGTCAATCAGTGAATGTTTTAGTGGATGGTTAGTGAGGATCGGTCAATAATAAAACTTTTAGTTAATTTGCGTCGACGTTTCGACAATATTTATTGTCATCTTCAGGACAATTGTTGCTGACGCCAAACACACAACTGTAAATTTTCCCTGACCAACACCTTATTATAAAGCAGATCAGACGACTCTTCCATAAATTAAAGTTAAAGTTTGTATAATTGTATATGCAAGTTATAATAATATAAAAGATGGAAAATAATAATAATGAAATCGGTCTGACTGATTCGACAGTTACGAGCGAGTTAGAAGGTTATTCAACTCAAATTGAAAGTAGAGAAACCGGTTTAAAATAATGTAAACAAAAATAATGTAACCGATTCAATTATAATTAGTAACGTGGGAGCGAAATCTACCCCCGTGGCAACTAGAATAAAAGAAAAGGAACTGTCAATAGATGATCTATTTAACCTTATAAAAAGTAGTTTCAAGGAACAGAAAAGTAATTTTGATGAAGTGAATGTTAAACTAAATGAACAAAATGTAAAATTTAACGAAATAAGAAGTGATATCAATGAACACAAAATAAAATGTGAAATAATTTTAACGAATTAAATAAACGCCTTGATATAAATGATGTTAAGTTAGAAAGTAAGTTTGATGAACTGAAGAGCGGTATTAATAATATGAAGCTACAAAACTTTAACATTGATAAACGTCTAAAAGAAATTGATGAACATGGTAGTACTATTGTAAAACAATTACAAGATGAAGTAAATGACATTAGAAAAAGAAAGGAGGAAGGGAGAAAAGATACAGGTAAGTGTAGTGAGAATATAAATAACGAAGTAACAGACGACAATATAAATAATAGTGGTGTTAGTTTAAGCGCAAAACAGGTGACAGTAGACAAGGTTAGTAATAGTGTTAATTATAATAATGATAGCGAAATAGTTGAAAATGAGGTATCCCAGTTTAATATGGTAAGTAATAATAGTGGTGATGATGAGAGTAGAGAGTTAGTTGAGGTTAGAGGAGTGTTAGTGAGTGTTATTGAGTTAGAAAGGGAGTACGAAGAGAGTTTAAATGTAGAGTGGGAACAGAGAGCAAACTTTTCCCGGGTTAAATTTGAAGTAGAGGCTTCACAAGTGCTGTTAGAGAACGAAAGTTTCTCTAAGGTTTATTTAGAAGACAAAAGGTCTTCAGAATGTCCCTTGGTTTTTAATGTATCTGGTAAGGCCAGATGGTGTATTAATGTTATAGTGTTGCCCTCTGAGTGGAGTGAAAGTGTGAAATGGGGTTGGGAAAGTGATTATAAAGAGAGAGATAGAGTGATAGAGTTGTTCAAGTTAAAGAGAGGTTGTAAAGAGTTAGTGGAGATTTTAACTAGAGAGGGAGGTGGTAAAATTAACTTACCTAGTAATGAGACTGAGGTAAATGATGAAGATAACAATGATGATATTGATGACTTACCTTGTAATAAGATTGAAGTAATTAGCACAGTAGTAGATGATTATAGGGATAATAATAAACACTTACCTGGTGTGAGAATTAGCGTACTAGTAACAGCTGATGGCTATGATGATGAAAGTATAAACTATTTAACTGAAATATAATACTAAGCGAGACTGGACAAAAAATACTAATGTAGACATGGCATATGATAAAATAATAATGGGTGATAACCCTGCTAATTATTGACTTAATGGATGAAACGGATTTAAATGGTTATTATATTAATAGTAATAATATAATGTATATAAATAAAACTGAAACGTGTAAGGTAGGTATAAGACTAATTTTCGATGATGGAGGGTAGACATTTATTGCTAATGAACATTTAATTATTTGAGTTAATGGTGTAATTACTTGGCTGACTTATGTAATGAGGTGTGGTAAACAAGAACATATGACGAAAATTGTAGATAAAGTTGTATTGGTGTTAAATGTATTATATACTAGATTATGTTGTTGGTATGAACATTGTCTTTTGTGTGATCGATTTATAGTTTTGATGAATGAAATTAAATGAATTGAAATTGTTTTGAATAAGGTAATTAAAGTAACTTACAGTGTTTTAAGATATATTAACTTACAGTAACTTACATTGAATTAATTTGAGATGGGTTAATTAATTTAAAAGATGTGAAACTTTGGTAATAAATTTGAGAAATTTATTTTGAATTGAATTGTATAATAAATGGTAAAGATACTGCAATCAGAGTAATTACATTGTTATGTACATTGTATATTGTGTGATCAAAGTTATAGTTTTGAGTTTATGACAGTAATCATGTTTCATTTGAGGGAACAGTTGACAGTATGTAATTATGAATTGTTATAACATAATTAAATTAATTTGAAAGGATTTAAATGAACTTAAAATGTTGTAAAGTTGGATTTTGGGTAAAGATTTTTTAATAAGGCAGTAATTGATTTCAGGAAACAGGTGTTAGAGTTAGACAATGAAATTAAACCAGTCAAGAGTTAGTTTTGCACGGGTATCAGACATCATAAGAATTTTTGGAGGTAAAGTGATACAAAAAAACGGGTCAGTAGGGGACACACAGAAGCGAGAGTGAATGTAGGCAGGGGGAAAGGGAGAGATGAAAGTAAACAGCGAATATGGGAGAATAGAGCACATAATTTTTAAAAAATGAGGGTGGAGTTGTTGGGAGACCCCAACGCGAGGAGTTGAGGGCAGATTTGGACCATTTTAAAGAGGTGTTGGTGGAGTTATCTGGAAGGGCCAGGAACTAGAAGTGTAGCGGAAAGTACGGGAACACACACCTTTTGTACAAAGAAGTTATTCGGAGCCCTATTCTAAAAGAAGAGGTTCAAGTAGAGTTAGAGAAAATAGTGGAGGGATATTATTGAGAGAACGGTGTCACCCTATTTCAAATCCGGTAGTTGTTGATATAAAGAAGAAGGTGAGAGTGGGGTTAGGTTTAAATGCCCGTAGAATAAAACAGATTATTATTGCTGAAAGGGAGCCACCCGTTTATTGATAAATGAGAATATGAAATTAAAAAATTCTGAGTAGAAATTATAATGTCACAATTGGAAGATTCAATAGAAAGTCGAAATGGAAGTTGTATTATGTTTACATGTACTCTGTATATAATAAGTTATCTGCAGATACATTGTGTGTATGTACACTGTATTTTGTGTATTTAACATTAATAATTCTGATTGAATTTATGGTAATCATGATAATTGATTGTTATTAATTGACATTAATGAAATCTGAGTATGACTTAAATAAGTTGAGCGGAGTTAATTAATTTAAAAGATGGAAATATGTGGTTCATGGATTTGAATAATTTATTTTTGATTTGAAATGGATAATAAATGGTAGACAATTAAAATTAAATGATTGAAATGTTTAATAGAAATTCAGAGTTGAGGTTATAGAGTAAAAAAGGGATATTCAAAATAGAGAATTGAAATTAAAGTTGTGATGTTTGTACATTTTATTTAAATGCCAATGTGAAATGTTTATTGGAATATGATGGTGGTAAGGGTAATTGTAATGTTGGTATGTTTATTGGGAGATGTTACATTTATGAGGAATACAACATGATTGTACAGAACATGTATTTGAGGATGATTGAAACATATTTTGTTGTTTATATATGTATCTGTAGTGATGAAGTATTTTTTATTTTTGTGTTGATAATGTTTTGTATTACCCAAAGATAGTAGTAGTAATCAACCATAGTAATGAGGGTATTAAATGTAAATTTTTTAGTGGAAATGTAGAATAGAAGAACCAGTACTTTGCTATAGGCAACCAGTACAACTAAGAGGAAACCAAATCAGTGGAGGATATAGTAAAGTGAAACGCCATTTATTGATATTTTGATACGAATGTTTCAGAGTTGGGTGATACTGTGGGGGCGTACCTGTTCTGGCCGGTGCGTCAGGGCAGCGACGTCTAGCGTCTGTCCGGCTTTGCGGTGTTGGGATTCCAAAGGAGAAAGTCCAGTAAAGTCGGATAGGTGCAGCCACAGCCACCGGACTAGGGGGGTAAGTAACCCTTGATTATAATAAGTATTTAAGGGGGGTCATGGCGCCATATCCTTGCTGATCCTCTTAGGGTTAGGCAATGAGAGTTTTTATGCTTCGGCATAAAACCTCTCATGGTGGGTGGTATTGTAACGTGACAAATCAGGGGAGTAAATATTTTTAATAATTGTAATAAGTTTTAACCCATCCAGTGTTTAACCTTTGGGGAACCTCTTTTAACCAACATGCACAAAACTCTATTGTGAAACACCTGTCAGTGTCTGGTGCCAGTACGACGAGACGAGTTGAGAAACCGCTATCCAGGATGTCTGTGAATTATGGAAAAAGCGCAATTGTAACACGCCAATTCCATCAGGTGGCAAATTCACAGAATTCGTTGGCTGAGCTTCTAGAAGCTTCGATAGAACCCGCCAGTGAGAGAAGGCGTTATAAACTCTGAACGTTTCGCGGCCAATGCCCGACACTTTGTGTGTATGCAACCCGCGGGAAATAACTGATGAAATAAGCCTCAGTCGACACTCAGCTTCCTGACCGTTCAGTCATATATATAACCAAGTGCTCGCGAGCAATGTAAAGTCGGCCGACTGAAAGTAATGGTGCATTTATGTTAAAATAAACATAAAATATGTGAAAAAGAATAAGCAACAGCTGACGTAAAATTAAACCGTAAAAAACTAGTTTCAGAGTGTATTAAATGAAGAAAGTGGGGAACACGAGGTGGTGCAACAACAGTAGGAGCACAGGCTGGATGGGTAACTGTACCGAACACAAATCATTGATAAAAATTAATCAAAGTTTAAATCCAATTTATAATTGAACATTTTAAAATTAAAATATTTTAATGATGAGATCTCAGTAAGGGAGTTCAAAGAGAATGAGAGAGAGGGAGTGAATGCAAAGTGCTGGTTGCCTAATATAACGCTAATTTCAAGTAATTTTTATAGTAGTAGTAGTATATATATATATACTGGTTAAACATCTATGTTTTCCTTTCTTTTTTTGAAAATTTGTGTGAAGAGTAAAAGATAAAGTGAAAGAAGATTTTTTTTTTGTTTAATAAAAGAAAAGTATTTGTTTTAGCATAAAATGTGTTAAGTAGTTTATTTCGCCATTCAAACCCAAATAATCAACTCTGTAACAGTTTCATCTATAGAACCCAGGGGAGAATCTTAGGTAAGTAGAAAAGTAGATTTTGATATTCGTCTCTATAATATATAAAAGAGATTTAATTGTTACAAATTAAGACACCACAGGGTTAAAAAAGGACTGTTCACTACTACATTCATTTTTTTCTATCAAAAGTTGTAATTCACAAACTTCAGGTTTTATGGCCATAGAGCAATTTTTGTCCTTGATGCAGATGTCTTCAGTGCAGGTGCTGAAAAGGTTACCATGTCTTTACCTGACTAATTTACAGTATGACAAGAGATGTAGACCACATGTTAATCCTTTCCACTGCTTTATTTGACTTAATTGAACTGACACTTTATACCATTAACTGGTTAACTCAATTTTGGTCCCACAAGCCCCAATTAAAGTTTATTTGACTATAATCTATTATGAATTCAAGTTTTTTATGCATATAGTCATGCATCATAGTGGTGGCTCTGAAACTTCTCTCTCTAACAGCCGATTTTGCATGCCAACTAACATATGTGAGGCATGTTTTCAGCACAGTGTGTATGCATTGGTCCAGTATTTTTGTTTACTGTTTGTTTATAAATGTTGTTTTGTGATTCATTCAGTTTGTTTCATTTAATTATATATACGTGGTAACGTTTTTTCATAATTATTATGACTTACAATATAATTTGTTTAAAAATATTTTGTTCTATCCTCAGTTTGTGTTTTCCATGTGTTAAGTTAGTGACAAAGAGTCCCTTGACAATGACAGTGACAATGTCGAGATGATTCACACACAAGTGATATTGAAATGGACAAGAAATCAAACACTGCAGTTTTAGATTATGTAGACAAGCCAGAAGGTATTCTGGTATTCTACAGTGGAATAAAATAACCGATGTTTATACTGAATACATAATTACAGTTGCCTGTACCAAATTTTACTGGTTACAGAAATGAAAAAAAAAACTAACCTGAACCAGTTGAGGTATTATATAAACCTCAAAGTTTATGGGAAAAAATTCAAAGTTTTTCCCTGCGAACATTTTGAATTTGTAGCTTAATAGATGAATTTATATTTTATTCAATGTGCAAACAAAACTATAAATTTCCACATCACATTAAGGTTAGAAAATGGACTGATGTAACTTCTAATGAGATAAAAGATTTTGTTGCATCACAGACTGAAACTGGGTTGTGTAACAAGTGAATATCTTCTAACACTGAGATCAGTTTCTGGCTCACAAGAACTCTAGGATTTACAGAACTGGTCACAGAAAGCAAATATAATCTTATTAGGTTATTTTTACATTTGTATAATGATAGGAATAAAACCAAAAGGGAAATATTGGTTATGATCCATTTTCGAAATTTGGTGAATCACTGAATGACAAAAACCATTTATCTACATGTGTCTGAACCTAGTCAGTCTTGAAGTGTTGATGAAACAATGATATAATTTTGACGAGTATAGAATGTGGTTTTCTTGGATAATACGGGTAAATTCTAGAATATTTCATGCCCAGATGATCAAAGTGAACAGCGAGTCATATATGACCTCCTTCAGAACCATCTGATAGGCTACCTGCAGTAAGGTTCAATGTTGTGGTTTGCTCCGTTCTGATTTTACATCATAATGCACAGCTGCACACATCTTACACAATAGTAAAAAAGATTCTGAATCTCCATTTAGAAGGTCTTCCATGCCACCCTTATTCACCCTTGCACCAGGAGATTATCTTTAGACTTTGTTTACTATGTAAGACTTGTCTAAACAGCACTTGTCATGGCTGTACGGTCAACCAATAAGATTTTTTCTCATGGAATCAAAGCATGAAGTGCAGAATGCATGCACTGAACATGAGAGGGACGATAAGTTGTAAAATGATGAAGCAGTTTTATACTATGAAACACTATGAAGCAGATTTGTCGATGAAACACTTTTTTTGACTCAAGTGCAAAACACATATTTTCACTCGCCCTTATGCAACTTTTCATGTATTAGCACAAAAAGAAATGAGCAGCAAAAGAGTTAATCCGTTGGTCCATGTTAGTTTCTGGCTGATCGAGATAACTCAAAGTCTTGTCTGATGATCAGATCAGAACTGATGATTTGTGCTTAACCCAGCCGTAAGTGTTCTCTGCAATACTGAGTACTAGCCTGGGTCACCTTCATGCTTTCTCCCCTTATCTGTGTTCTCCAATATACAAGGTGTCCCTGTAAAATTACCAACCTTTGCAAATAACATGTCTCAGTGCACTACTAACAGAATGTATAATATGCTGTGACCTAGCAGTAGTTAGTGAAAATCAGCCTAGTGAAAAGAGAAATATAATATTTTGCTTAGTCATCGGACTAACCACTGTTAACCATTTTTTAACTGTTCATGAACTAGCTGAAGTAAGCATTTCAAAAAATGTCTGCCATGAAACTATTATGCAAAATTGATGCACGAGTCACACTGCAGCCAAATTTGCCTTCCGTTTTAACTGACAAGCAAACACACATTCAAGTTCATGTGAGTCAAGAGTTTCTGAATCGAGCTAATCAGGAGGAAAACTCTTCAAACATACCATTACTGGAATTGAGGCATGGGTGTATGATACAATATTGAAAGTAAAGCTCAATCATCACAGTGGGTGTCAAAAGGGTCCCCATTACTGGAAAAAGCAAGGTATAAATGCAGTCAGTTGTTAAACTCATGCTCAGTTTTTTTATTCCAAGAGCATTGTTCACCTGAACCTCTTCCACAAGACAGAACAGTTAACAAGAAATATTATTTGAAGTAACGAAATGTTTCTGTGAGGCTAACAGAAAAAACGATACAAGAGATGAACTGGAGACACACCACGCTGATAATGCATCTGCACACAACTCACACACTACTATTAAGCCATCAGTTTTTGTTGAAAAACAAGACAACAGTTGTTCCACATCTTCCTTACTCCCAGATCTAGTACCAACAGGGACTATTTTACTCCCCAAATTAACTAATAAGCTCCCGGAGTAAGAACTCGCTCATTATTTTAAATTAAATAGTTTTTCATTAGGTAAATTTCAAAGTTAGATAATTTTTCAGTTTTCAGAAAAATTACAGATACAGTAAACCCTCGATTTAACGGACTAATTGGGGCTGAGGGGTGTCCGTAAAATCGAAAGTCCGTTAAATCGCAAATTTTTGTTTTTTGAGGATATATTTAAATCAAATAGGCCTATAACACTTGAAATTTTAATACTATTAATATCATGCAAATACCGTATTGTTCCAAATACAAGCCGCACTTTTTCTCCTAAAAACATGGTCGCTAATTTGCCTGCGGCTTGCATTCGCGCGCTAACAAAATTCGAAGTTATACCTGACTTGGCGGGACGAACGCTTTTGGTATCTATGAGTTGTTTACTGCCTAAGCAACAGCAGTTTGCCCGGCTGTAGTTAACTCTGGCGTTATGATTTATGACTACAACCGAATGTTTTAACAGCAAACTGAAGAAAGAATAGGAAGATAAAGTGTAAGTGCGTGCGCAAGAGCGCGTGCTCGCACCCTTCTGTAGGCAGCAAGACAAAGGATAAGTAGAGGGGGTGTGAGTAACATGTTTCTAAATGACGGGTAAACTGCCAGTGTGGTTTTCTATTGTAACAGCGACAACATCGCTTATCTGTATTTTGTTTTTATTTGGCGTTTTTGTAGTGCGTTTGCGGTATGAGTGATATTGTGGAGACTAAAGGCACGCAGTCAAATCAAATTAAACGTAACCCGTATGATGCGAATTATAAATTAATTGTGATACAAAATGTAGAAAAAACATGCAATCGCGAAGCCGCAAGGAAATTCGATATTGATGAATCCCGTATTCGACGATTGGAGAAAACAGAAGGAACGACTTTGAATGCAAATACTGCGCGACGAACATTCGCGGGACCTCAAGTTGGGCGTTTTGTAGCAGTAGAGTCCAGCGTCTGTGAATACGTACGGTTTTTAAGAAGGCAAGGACTCCCTGTCACTAGACATGTTTTAAAATTAAAAGCTTTAGAAATCGCAGAAGAATTAAAAGTCTCCGGTTTCAAAGCCAGCTTCGGGTGTATAAGACGAATGATGCGGCGAAATGGATTTGCGCTTAAATGACGTACATCACTAGCGCTATAACTACCGAGTGACTACGAAGAAAAACTCCTACAGTATCAGCGATTTGTCATTCATTTATGCAAGAAGCATAATTATTCACTTGAACACATGGGAAATTCCGATGAAACGCCCGTATTTTTTATTTTTTATTTACGTATATTTACGGTGGACCAAAAGGGAACCAAATCTGTAACAATAAAGATTACGGGAAATGAAAAATTACGTGCCAGTGTAATGCTTGCTGTATTAGCCGATGGACGAATATTTCACAGTGAAATAAGATATTATATATCAGTGTATATTGTTCAGTGTTAGTCATCGTGATGTCTTCCACTGAACGTGTGCGACGCCTGCGTCAACGACAACGCAAAGACAGGGATCGTGAAGAATTAAATGAATTCTTGATGAATACTCCGTTCTCATCAAATACTATTGAAGATGAGAAAATTTGCGTGTTTCAAAACAAGAAGAAAAGAAACGAAAGAATGCTACGATAGCCAAGCAATATCGCCAGAACAGGAGAGTCTGCAGTTTATGCACATTATACGTTTCAAAAGCCTAAAAACATTATCATTCTTTTTTTTTTTTTTTGTCAAATTCTGTCCGTTAAATCCGAAGTCCATTAAACCGAGGTCCGTTAAATCGAGGGTTTACTGTACTTTGATTATTCTAATTTTTTTTAGTAAAATAACAACTGTAAAGCAGACAACCATACTACATATTCCGAACTACTGGATTGGGTTTTGTTAAATTTATATCCATAATGCCCAAATGACAAATAATTTAGTCATAGCTTTAAGTTTATGAATGTTTCCAAAGATATCTATATCTAATACTTTTCACAAGCACCTAAAAAACACATTTTTCTTTTTTGTAAACACAGCTTACAAATTTTTTGAAAGAAATTGAAAATCTTCAAGGAGTGTTGAGAGATATTAATTCTGTCAAATTATTACAGATACCAAGTATGTATTTTGAATAAAAGTTACTCGTAACTTAATCCCCCACATAGACTTTTACAATTCTCTTAAAATTTTGCATTCCATTTTCAGCCCCAAGTCAAAAAATTTTCGTAGTAAATGCTATATTCAAATTTGGGTTGAAATTCCTTTTAGTCTGACACTCAGCAGGGGTTTTACATTTTTTTCAAATCTGGTTCCTTTTTAGGGCCCTGGTGACTAAAATCTTGAAATTTTCAATTTCCAAAACTACATGATATTCATATTTTTATTAAAATTCTCATTCGACATCCCACATGGATTTTTTCACAACTTTGACATCTCACATTTCTGCGGACATACTTCATACACATAATCTGTTTCAACTGCATGTACATATATATTTGTATTTTACAATCCGTGCATTTCTCTTAGTAAACTTGATTAACTCTAATAATTCAGCTTTACCTTCTAGTGGCCATGTTTCTTTTGACTTCACTTTTTACTTAATTGTTGGATGCATTGTAAAAATTTTCTTAGTTTTATCTTCCTTAAATAACATATTTCTTCGAATGTATTTTTTAGCAATTCTACCTTGGTTGGATGCAAATAATTCCTCTACTCTTTCTTTTAACTTCACCTGGACAAGTTCCTGCAACTCAGGAGATATTATTTACTTACATTTTGGACTTCCTGATCTATATGTGTACTAACCCACTCTTGCTTAACATATTCCTTAACAATCTGTGATCATTATAGATATTACAACTTCTCACTCTGAAAACCAAGCAATTTATTTTGGTGATAGATTACAGGCCACTCAGCCCCATTATACTTAAAAATTTTTATAAGGAAACCAGTATACTTACAAAATGCACTGTTTTCCAACCGGAAATGTACATTCACCTGCTTGTGATAGTAAAATATTTCACGCTAGTGATTTTTTTCTTATTTAAACACAGTGAATCTGTTTAAGACTGCTGACTTTCCTTATACTAAATTTTAAGTAGAACTAATCTACTTGTAATAACATGCTCATAATGAATGACCTACAAATCAGTTTTTAATGTGCACGTACGTTTTTATAAAATTATTACAAACTTTTAAAGTATTTCTCATCATAAACAGTGCCAAAAACTATGCCAGGTCATTTTGTATACCACATAAAAAAGCCCTGAAAAAATATTGAATATACAAAAAAATGTAGCATTGCACTTATCAAAAATACCAATCAATATTCAAACTGCTTATATGTATTTTGGAATTCTTTATAAAATGAGTCAACCTCTTCATCTTGGTGATTCAATGTGAGTGCAGCTACTGAATAACCACAATAACTTGGTTCCTCAGAAGTGCAAGCTTAAATTTTATATTAAAGATGTCAAACTCCTTAATATAATTCTTCAATGTTATGTGTATACAGAAACCAAACATCATACAGACCCTCCAATGATATCATTTGGGAAATATCAGATTATAGTGTTCATAGATTCAGCATACAAAAATATATTTTTTATTATTCACTTATTGATAATTTTTTTATTCTTAAAGGTACTGAAAATTAATAAATTAATACATGTGAAATTGTAAATAGCTTTCTTACAAGGACATAGTGCAATCTAAATGGGAGCATTTGTCAAAGATCAATATACTCTTTACTACTTAATACCACTGGCCTAGGCCTAAATAAGTGAGATTTCACTAAATTTAATACTTGTCATTTAAATCATAATGATTATAATACATATGTATATAAAAATGTGTATACAGTGTCGCTAGCACATTACATTACATTAATCAATGCATTACAATGCAAAACCTTATTAAGCAAGCCTAAATTACAGTTTACTATTATATTAAAAAAACCCTTCAATGTGACACTGGCAATATTTATATTAACATCTTTACATCTGGAAAAAGCTTCTACTACAAAGCAACATTTATTAAAAGTATAATTTTAATAAAGTCTGGTAGCATTTTCATTGCAAAATTCATAATTTAAAAATTATTTTAACATTCAACTATAAACTGGTAATTCTCAAAATGTCACATCAGTAAAAACAACACATAAATTACATAAAGTAGTAAATAAGGACTAGAAAACAAATTTTCAAGGTTAGTCAGAAATTTTAAAATACAAAATAACTGTCATACCACTCTCCTTCAACACACACCCACACACACACTTCAATAATTTCTTTACAGTCATAAGTCTATCTGTACAGATTTATGTATCTGTATAACATTTTTATTCTTAAAAACTATACAAATTTCACACATTGCTGTCAGGGATCTTTTAAAATGAACTATACCAAAAATGTCTTTCTAATATCTTGTACTGTAGCCAGTACTTTGCATTTTCATATATTTCTACCTAATGTATTAATGTAGTTGGTGAATCAGAGCACAGGAATATTTTTGTATGGACATTTATAATATGTTCAGCACATAGAATGAATTTTCAATTGTAATTTTAGTAAAACATAATAATTGTGCTAATAAAGCATAATAAAAGTTAAAAAAAATGTACTGTAAAGAAATTTTAATAAAATAATAATAATGACTTACGCTATTGCACCAATTTATATATATATATATATATATATATATGTGTGTGTGTGTATATATATATATATATATATATATATATATATATATATATATAGGGTGATTCAATTAGAGGTTACAATTTTAATGTAAAATAAAACGCATTGGTTTTTGATAAACTCTTAATGTATTTATTTCTATATGTTGTTTAGACATTGACATTAAACATGATAAATGATATCGCCCAAATGGCTGCCACGAGCGGCCCTGCAGACTTCCGCCCTTTTGATGAAATTTTCCATCACTTTCCGGCATAACTCCTGCGGCAGCTCATGAATAACATGGCGTATCTCGTCCTTTAGCTCTCGAATCGTTTTGGGGTCATCGGCATACACCTGCTTCAAATAATCCCAAAGAAAATAATCCAGCGGCGTGAGATTGCACGATCTTGGTGGCCCATGTTGATCGCCGAAACGAGAGATGACACAGCCGGGGAACTTTGTGTGCAACAACTGTATTGTTTCTCGCGCTGTGTGGCAAGTGGCACCGTCTTATTGGAACCACGTGTCTTCGACATCAATATCATCCAATTGGTGCCAAAAATAATTTGTTATCATCTTCCGATAACGTACACCATTGACTGTTACTGCATCACCACGGGCATTTTCAAAAAAGTACGGCACAATCACGCTGCCGACCCAAAATCCGCACCAAATAGTCACTTTTTGTGGATGAATTGGTTGTTCGAGAATGGCTTGTGGATTTTCAAGTCCCCAAATGCGGCAATTTTGCTTGTTTACATATCCATCCAGTTGAAAATGAGCTTCATCGCTGAATATGATTTTCTTCGCAAAATCGCCATCAACTTGGTGGTTCTCTAACACCCAATCAACGCTGTCTATGATCTGTTGGCTTCAATTCCTGGGCTAATTGGATCTTGTAGGCATGCAAATTCAGATCTTTAGTTAATATGCGCTGCGTGGTGCTGTGGGAAAGGTCCAAATGCTGGAAACGATGACGAATGGAGATCGACGGATTGTCATGGATACTGGCACTCACTGCGGCGATATTTATGAGTGACCGACCACTACAAGGACGTACTGGTCTTTACACATCCAACACTGACCCGGTTTTATTGAATTTTTCGACTAATTTTTTAACCGCGGCACGAGATGGACGTTTATGGTTACCGTAGTCATTTCGCAGTGCACGAATCGTGTTAGTCAAATTTTCTCCACTTCGAAAGTAGTTTAACAATTAAAATACGTTCTTGAGTGGAATATCGCACCATAACAACAAATGTCAATACTCAACAATGGCTAATTTCAAATATCAGCTGTTCACCTTTTACAAGAAAACAGTATTGCCAACTTAAAATTGTAACCTTCAACTGAATCACCCTGTATATATATAACCATGCTTATTTGGTTTATAAAGTAACATTCTGGTCTACTTAGCACAACATACTTGATCCTATATCAGTTACTTGTGAAAAACTTATACTGATAACCAAGTTCCTAATATAGAAATCCACAAATTAAGGATCACTCCAGCAAGGATTATATTATATATATACATAGGTACACACAGTAATTTCATGTGTACACAAGCAAAATGAAGTATCACTGCTATCAGGGCAGACAGTTGTGTTAAGTACATTTTGTTTTATGTTATTATTACCACTATGTATAAGCTTATGCGCTTTCAAGCTGTTGGACTGTGTGAAACGTGCATGGCATATATCACATTCGTACGGTTTCTCTCCAGTGTGTATCCTCAAATGGCGCTTTAACTTAAATGTATCTGGACTAGCATATGTACAATGAGGGCACTGAAACAATCATAAAATGTAACATTACCATTAAGTAAATTTTTTGTTTCTTAACAACATAGTTCAAATACACTTTATAATTAGACTGAAAGTATAAACTTTCATTTCATATCAAACAATTGAGACATCAATATGATCAACATACAGAACAATTGAACAAAATACTACCTGATATGGTCGTTCTCCCGTATGGCACCGCATATGATTTCTCATTTTACTTAGTTCCACACTTGCATAATCACAGATAGTACACTTATGAGGTTTCTCATGTGTGTGCTTATACCGAACATGTCTGACAAGTTCACCTGCACACGAGCAACAATATTCCTTATGTAATCACATATTGAGTACAAAATAATAATGGTATAAATTGTTACAAATTCACAAACTGCCACGTACCAAAAATGAGTAACATGGGATACATTTTCTATCTTTGCAAATAGTGAATAATTCATACAGCTTACCTGATGTTGTGAACGCACTATCACAAAATTTACATCTATGTGGTTTTGTCCCTGTATGAGTGTTTACATGATTTTGTAAAGAAGCCAGAGTTTTGAAACCTCTTTCACACACACTGCACTTGTGTGGTCTTTCTTCAGAATGAGATTTCATATGCCGAGACAATAAATATCTACAAAAAAGCAACAAAAAACAAAATTATACATAAATTTACTTCATACAAAAAATTTATCTCAGGTTTTTGTCAAAAATACAATCACTTTAGAACATCTTCTTATAAACACCTCTCTCCTCTCAGACTGTATATGTTCACACAACTGCTTCATTTTACAATTAATTATTATACAATCAACAGGGTGAAGACAAATTTGGAAAATGTAGGAAATATGAAGACACTTCGCTGATCAAGTAATAATAGAGAAATGTTATCCTAAGGGTTGGTTTAAGATGAATATAGTAACATAATCTGTCCAAAACAGGTTTGTATCGTCTAACTTTTACGGCTCTTAAAAAAATATATATAATCTGGCTGACAATAACTTCTAAACAAATTTAACTTACCTTTTGGGACTTGTATAATTGCAATAGTTACACATATGTGCTTGTGTTACAGTCTGTGACTTCTTTGGTATCAATTTTATAACTTTAGATTTATCATCTTCATCGCCTGATTCCTACAATCACATTAGAGTTCGTTAGATTGGTTTTAAAACCTAAAATCCAGTACAAATCCAGTACAAACATGGCTTACATTAGAAGTACATAACTAGAGAACAGTGACTGGTAGTTTGCATTCCATAAAGTATGTTCACAAACATTATGCTTACAGATTGTGTCAAACTTTCCCAGGGTATAAACATAAAATAGTTCATGATACTGCTGAGACTCCAACATAAGCCAAAATATAAAGCTGAAGCTTTGACTTTGTTCATATCATACTGAAAGGACAAAACAAAACTGCAAAGAGAAAGAAATGTCACTTCTTTAACAGCCATTGGAAATGGGATCCTCATACTTTCACATAACACACTCAGTTTCTTCTTTACAAAGAACAGTATCTATTATCCTTATTCTCTATTGTTCCATATAATGTTTGTATTTACACAAACTCTATGAATAAGAATTATTAGTTATTGGTCCATTACATGTTAACCATGTCATTTATCTCAAACATTATTCACTAAAATTAAGCTTCCAATGTTCCTAGATTTCTTATTAACAACAACTTATTTATCATGATCATGATGTTCGAAACGGATTCTTCAAACTCAACATATGCCAGCTGTTCAAAAGGCTTCATCATTCAACCTGCTTCAACATTCATAGCTAAAACTAATAAATTGTTTAATGTAAATGTAATACCACTGGCATAATTAAAGGATAAAGCAATAATAGAATACTGACAGAGCATCTTTATGAGAACAAAGTTTTCTTAAAATTCAAAAACTTGCTAAGGAGCATTCAAAATCTTGCTGTTTGTAAGTCTCATATTTGTGAACAGACCTTTCTAAAAAGAAATACATTAAATATAAATCTTGTTTATGGGTGGTCTCATCAGTGTTTGTAAGGTTGCTTACATTTCAAAATGTTATCAATTAAACCTAAAATTTTAAAAACACTGACCACAATGTTTTTTTTACTTTGAATTATACTGTTACGCCATTACAGAACATTCTACATGTTTCTCGGCTATTCCAGTGGAACCCGTCTGTAATGTGTGTGTGCATACATATTGCTGCTACTATGAGATGAAGGACAATTACATGACACTTGTCACGCATCCGCAATGAGACTATTCCAGATCATACCGATCCGCGCCCACTGTGTCCAAGGCCGCAATCAATTACACTCAAGTGTTTTCTAGCAGTTGACGCGCATTATGGATTATTCTGGAATCTCAGCGGGGTATAAATACAAGCATTCACCGACACTTAGTTTCATTTGAGTAGCGATTTATTCCAGTGAGGTTCTAAATATTGTGGCAAAGTCTTGTGTTTTATAATTGTGTGGGGCTCTATTAGTTGATATTATTATTATGTGTGGACAATTTTTATTTGATTTGTAAGAGACTATCTTGTTGATTACAAATTGTTAATGATGATAATTAAAGCTGGTTTTTAATGACTTCATTGGTTTCTTGTATTTTGTTTTCCACTGTACCATACGACAATCAGTTAGACCATCGTAACAATACACAATATAGATTATTTAATTTTCCTGGACCAAGCCATGTCAAATATAAGAAAAGCAGTTTATTGCACATAACTGTGTAGTGGCTAAATTTTATTTGCATTCTTAAACCATTCACATGTTTATTTACAAAAATTAAACTTAAAAAATTGTTAAAAAACAGGGTTCAGGTAATTACATATTTTTTGTTTTGTTTTTAGTTTTAAGAAATAAACAAATAATTGCTGATTTAAAAATATTTTTATCAGAAAAATCATATTAAAGACCATTCCAATTAAAATGTTTTAGTGAAGGGCATAGAAGTGACACATGTAGAATATGATTCATATGAACTGTCAGCAGAAAATTCATTCTGTGTTAATATTCTAATGACACTCATATGTGCAAAAGCTATGACTTACTTTTAATTATAATTAAAAATATTGCTTATATTTTTAATTAATTATAAATGTACAATTCTTAATAATTGTTAATGTGTTCTTCATGTTGCATTTTACCAGACAACTTCCTGAAAAACATAATCTATGTTCAAAATATTTTTTTGAATTCTTTTCATATGTAGAATCAACATGATGAATTTCATTTAAATTTATACGATGAATTCTGTATTTGAAGTCTTCTTCTGGTATAGATCATATCGGTACAGATTGGACACTAGCCAAGGAAGCCTACATGAGAATTACCTTATTGGCCCAAATATAAGATGAAGATTCTTTTCCTTATAATGCCCTTCCAAAAACTGTACCCATCTTATATGCGCAACCCAACATTTAAACATTTGTGGTTGGTTTGTGTCTGCAAAAATTTTCCATATTTTCCACCATTTGCCAGCTGCACAGGCACCAAGAAGTGGCAAGTGTGTAGAGTGAATCAACATGTGCATTTTATAATGAGCATAAGGTCTAGATAACGAAGCAGATATCCAAACAAACTTTCACCGCTGTGCTCAATACCTTACTGTGACACAGACATTAAAACGCCTGTGCACTTTAAGGTTAAAGTCAACAAAGTGAATATATTCGTGTGTGTTGACTGTTTCTATTAGGGCAAAATTGGAAGCTAAAGGCAGATGTGCAGAAACCAGTTTCTTCATGGACGAGTCCATTTTGAAATTGCGAATGGCAGGAGGGTACGGAGAATCAGCTGCTATGCAAGTGGAGGTGTTGCCAACATGCGTGTCACGTTTTAGTTATGTTGTTAATCACCGTTACATACTAGTTCAACGGCTTTTGTTATTATTATCTCAGTTTATTATTAATTATGTCATTGTTTACAGTTCATTTTAATCGTTATTCAATTTTGTTATTTAATTTCTATTGATAGTTTAATTTTATAATTACGTATTTTCAAAATTTGTGTTATTGTAACGGTACAAACCGATGAGGGTATGTAATTCAAATCTTTTCAATTTTATTTCACAAGAGTGTATTTTTTGGTCAGTGACTGCAGCTCCGTGTAAGGTACAGAACAGTTCCGGAATGCAGATTATCAGCAAGGGGGCGTATTCACGCGAGCGAGTGCACGTGTGGGCCAACGTTCACACGGATAAGTCACGTCTGAAAAATTCCTTCTCGCCGGATACGAGACTACAATAAGCCTCGAGATGCTCTCAGCCAATGAGGAGCCGGGTAGCCAGACACCGACGGACGTTTGGCCATTTTGAAAAGTCCCAGTCGACTATCATCCGTAAAGCGGTACACCCGAACAAAGTTCCGGAACAAAAAGCGCGGGCGCCCGCACATTATAAAAATGTGAATTTTATATATACAAAACCGTGTGGTATAAACAAGTTAAAGGCAGTGACAAATTTAAACAAAATAACAGTTTCGGCTAGAGACAAAAAGTGAAAACGAGGAGATCACACTGTAGTACGCGTGAACGAGGGGACATCTTGTGGACGTTGTCAAACTAAGGTCTACATAAGGGAAGTAATCAAAATTATGCAAAATAAAAATATAAAAATAAAATGAGCTCTAAGGGGAATTTAAATCATGTATGGGGTGAGCGTGTGTGCGAATGAAAATTACGTAATTAATGGCACTGGTTAGCGTTAAGTAAATCTTAGAATAATGTTTTAAAAGTCTGTTTTCATTGAGTTTAATGTAGTGTCAGTTTTGGTAACTTCATAAAGAAGGGAAAATTTTAAATAAAAAACAAAATAAATTAATGTTCACAACATAGACGTGTAGAAGAGGGAGAGAAAATATTGTTTGTAATAATTACCAACGAAGTCAATTTGATGACTTCAATTGATTATACAAAATTAAATAAGATGTTCAATAAAACAAGTTCAATTAATATAAGTAGATTTGAAGCACATATTTGAATGACCATACTGTTCTCCTGTTCGCTTATAAGAACCCGGGTGTGTAACAAAATTGTATATGTGTAGTTGGTAATAACAAAATGGTGTCCGGAATTTGAGATAAACATGCCTGCTTGTTAATATGAAAAGGTAAATTATTTTGATTAAAGAGAAAAGAACATCACAATTGGCGCTCGAACAAGTGGACGTTTATATAAATAAATTTTATATAAATATAAGCCTACTTGGGAGAACAGAATGGCTATTTGAAATAACAAAATAAGGTATAAATAAATGTATGTATGATGTTGTTGGAGTAACGTAAAGTGTTGGGGAGGTTAATATTTTGTTATGTGGTAGTTATATATAGTGTGTATAGTAATTATTTTGACAGAATTATATAATTCAAACAATTTAAAACAAATGGATACTAACGAGATTGAAGTTGTAATGAGTGAGTCAGCTGCTGACATGGGGGAACCGGGAGATCATTCAACTCCAGTAAATCGGTTTAGTGAAATCAGCCTGAGTCAGCCGTTGCAGACGACTCAAGTATTCAATCAACTCCAACCTCAACAAAATGTAACAATCAATTTGATAATGATATAATGAGTATGTTACGAACAATGAGTATGTTAATGAACAAAAGAGTGATTCTGATGTTAAGTTCAATAAAATAAATAGCAAATTGGATGAACAAAAGAATGAAATTAAGGAGATAATGAGTAATTTTAATGATAAATTAAAAGAGCAAAATAATGAAATAAATAGTAATCTAAATGAAAAGTTGAAAGAAATTAAGGACATAATTAAACAACAGAAATTTAATTTTAATAAGCAAACGAATGAAATTGATACACGTTGTGATAGTATGAAAGAACAGATAATAGAATCAATAAGTAACAATTTCAAGGAGAAGATTAAAGAAATGAATAAAAATTTAGAAAGGAAACTAGATCAGATAGTTAATAAAAAGGTAAGTGACAGTGGTAGTGATATGATGACAAAAAATAGTGAAGAAATTATTAACAAGGTAAGTGATAGTTATAAAGAGGAATTAATAAGTAATAGTGATAAGATAATTGAAAACGGGGTATTTAATGGTGATACAGTGGATAATAGCGATGACGATAAGAGAGTAAATTTATTAGAAGTGATTGACGGAGTAGTAATAATTAGTGTTGACGAATTAGAGAAAGAGTGGAAAGAGAATTTACAGGGAGAGGGGTTGGAGAGGGTAAATTTTTCCTGTGGTGTTGTTGGGGGTGAAGAAAGGTCTTCACGGAGGTATGGGGTAGATGAATGTTCTACGAATAATTGTCCTTTGAGTTTTAGGGTTATTCCTGGAAAAGCCAGGAGGTGTTTTTATAATTTAGTGCCCTCTGCATGGAGTGATAGAGAAAGTGTGAAATGGCGTTATGATGAGAGGTATTGGGAGAGAGAGTTGTATGTTGATAGAGAGATAGAGTTATTTGAGATTGGTATAAGGTATAAAGAATTAGTAGAGAGGTTAAATATAGAGAGAGCTGATAATTATATTGAGTACTTACCTTGTGTTGAAACTGATATAGCAGCCGTAGATGATGATAATGTTGATGATAGTGTAACTTACCTGATTTTAACGGGCAATATTAAGAGAGAATTTACCATACCAAATGTCGACAGGAATTTTGAATTAGTAGTATGCAATAAGGTTTGTAACTACTGTATTGATACAATGGAGAAAAGTGATGGTGATGGTTATTATAATTATAATAGCAATATGTCTTTAATTGTAAATGAATGGTGTAAACGTAAGATAAGACTAATTTACGATGATGGTGGTTAAATAAACAGTGAATGAACATTTAATTATTTTAGTTTATGGTAATTACTTGGCTAAATTATGTAATGAGGTGTGGTAAACAATAATGATATGACGAAAAATTGTAGATAAATTTGTAGTGAAGTTAATTGTGTTTATTTAATAGGTTTATTTACTTTGTAGGTAAGGTAAACAATGTGTGTATGTAATAGGAATTGATTTAATAATAATAATAATAATAATAATAATAATAATAATAACATTTTTCAGACTAAATAAATAATGAGAGTAATTGTGAATTTTATAAAGTAATTGAAGTAACTGAGTGTTTTTGAAAAAGACTGAATTAAATAATTTGAGAGGAATTAATTAATTAATTTAAAATGTTGTATAAATGAATTTTGATAATGAATTTAAATGATTTTTCTGAGATTTGAACTTTATAATAAATAGTAAATGATTAAAGGTAGAATGTGTTTAGTTGTGGAGTCATATGGTTGTTATAATGTATCAGAAAGTACATATGGTTATGTAAGTTATATTTGTGGTGACAAATGTTTATAGTTTGAGTCTATGACAATTGATTGTGTGTTCGTTTGATTGAGTGATTGACCATATGTAAGTATAAATTTGATAATGACTTTGAAGTAAAGTAAGAGTCTTATAATGACATTAAATGAGTTTGAAGGAATTTAACTTAGGTAAGGTGTGGAATTTTTGGTGAAATTTGAATTTGAAATGTTATGTAAAATGAATGTTGATAATAGATTTGACTTTTTGGAGAATTTAAAGGTGTAATAAATGATGGATAATTAAAGGTTGGTTATTATGTTTATAATTTTATATGCAAATTTAAAGGTCAATTGTTTATATTAATGTAATGATGTTAATGGTCAATTTGAGTGTCAATTATGTTGTATATTATTATGTATTATGTTAGTGTGTAGGAATCTTAAACATGAATTGTATGTTGTTTTTTAAGTGTTTCACCATTTTCGGGCGGTCACGGCCTCACCGAACCCTGACCATGGAATTGGCTCAGCTTTGACTGGCTATGGTCAGGGCACATTACGTCATGTGCTGCCTAAAGTCTGGCCATAGCTTGTTATCGTTGTAAGAGGTGAATTTAGAAATTAACCGGGGGGTAAATCAGGGGAATCACCATAACTTTGGAACAGCGGCTATCCATCGAATGGGATGGTAGACCGTTTAAGGGCATATACCTAAGTTTTAGTAGGATTACTGGTGTCCTCAGACATCAGTAATACCGAATGTATTGTAATCCCGAAGCAAGAACAGGGTAGGCAGCGTCTACACCCTAAAAACTTCAGTTCTTGTGGAAGCCACTGGGCGCCTCCAGGGGGGGGGCATAGTGTGTGTGGAAGAAGGTTTTTAAATTGTTACTAAATAATTTCTGATTGAATAAAAAGAAGATAAAATTGATGATTATTGTAATGGTGCGATAACAGTGAAGTATTGAAGGAAGTTGTTTTGATTATCCATGTATCTTTTGTATCGAATAACTTTGTATTTTTTATCAATTATGTTCTGTATTAGTAAATGGTATCAGTAGTCATTTGCGTTAACAATGGTAAAGTACGATGTTGAAATGAGAAATAAGATGATGTAGTTGATTTAAAGATGTTTAAGAGATTTTTGATAATGAAAGTAAATATGATTGAAATTTGAATGTTTTATATCAAGTTAAGTATGTATTCATATATATGTGTTAGAAGTTAAGAAAAAAAACCAGTGCTTCTTAACGCAAACCAGCACAGTTAACGGGAACCAGATCAGTTAGGGATATGGTATTTAAACAAGGCCACTATTTGATATTTTGATTTGATGTTTCAGTGTCTGGTGATGCTGTGGTGGTGGTCCTGTGCTGGCCTGTGCGTCAGAGCAGGGGCGTCAAGTGCCTGTCTGGCCTTGCGCTGGTGGGATCTCAAAAGGGAAGTCCAGTAAGGTCATTCAGGTGCGGCCACAGTCACTGGACCAGGGGGTAAGTTAACCATTATTTTAATAAAACGTAAGGGGGTTGTGGCGACATATCCTGGCTGATCCCTTTAGGAAGTATGAGAGTGTCAATGAGAGTTTTTATGCTTCGGCATAAAACCTCTCATTGAGGGGGTATTGTAACGGTACAAACCGATGAGGGTATGTAATTCAAATCTTTTCAATTTTATTTCACAAGAGTGTATTTTTTGGTCAGCGACTGTAGCTCCGTGTAAGGTACAGAACAGTTCCGGAATGCAGATTATCAGCAAGGGGGCGTATTCACGCGAGCAAGCGCACGTGTGGGCCAACGTTCACACGGATAAGTCACGTCTGAAAAATTCCTTCTCGCCGGATACGAGACTACAATAAGCCTCGAGATGCTCTCAGCCAATGAGGAGCCGGGTAGCCAGACACCGACGGACATTTGGCCATTTTGAAAAGTCCCAGTCGACTATCATCCGTAAAGCGGTACACCCGAACAAAGTTCCGGAACAAAAAGCGCGGGCGCCCGCACATTATAAAAATGTGAATTTTATATATACAAAACCGTGTGGTATAAACAAGTTAAAGGCAGTGACAAATTTAAACAAAATAACAGTTTCGGCTAGAGACAAAAAGTGAAAACGAGGAGATCACAATGTAGTACGCGTGAACAAGGGGACATCTTGTGGACGTTGTCAAACTAAGGTCTACATAAGGGAAGTAATCAAAATTATGCAAAATAAAAATATAAAAATAAAATGAGCTCTAAGGGGAATTTAAATCATGTATGGGGTGAGCGTGTGTGCGAATGAAAATTACGTAATTAATGGCACTGGTTAGCGTTAAGTAAATCTTAGAATAATGTTTTAAAAGTCTGTTTTCATTGAGTTTAATGTAGTGTCAGTTTTGGTAACTTCATAAAGGGAAAATTTTAAATAAAAAACAAAATAAATTAATGTTCACAACATAGACATGTAGAAGAGGGAGAGAAAATATTGTTTGTAATAATTACCAACGAAGTCAATTTGATGACTTCAATTGATTATACAAAATTAAATAAGGTGTTCAATAAAACAAGTTCATTTAATATAAGTAGATTTGAAGCACTTATTTGAATGACCATACTGTTCTCCTGTTCGCTTATAAGAACCCGGGTGTGTAACAAAATTTTATATGTGTAGTTGGTAATAACAAAATGGTGTCCGGAATTTGAGATAAACATGCCTGCTTGTTAATATGAAAAGGTAAGTTATTTAGATTAAAGGGAATAGAACATCACATTATCACCCGATAATGCAATTTGTTAAAATGGATATTGCTCCATCCGTCTTTATAAAGACAGGCATCCAAAAGTTGGATAAAGACAGGTTTGAGCGTCAAAATACACCAACTGAATCAAAATTAAGTTTTTTTAAAAACAGAACTACTCATGCTGGCTTTTGCACATACTAGAGTGAGTCCGAAAGTTTTTTTATTAACGTCTTGCTTATCTTTACAATAAAAATAAATAAGTATAAAACAAACAGTACACAAATAATAGTACAATATTAGTTCCATTATGATATAAAATGTGTGTGTGTGTGTGTGTGTGTGTGTGTGTGTGTGTGTGTGTGTGTGTGTGTGTGTGTGTGTGTGTGTGTGTGTGTGTGCACGTTTTCATTTTGAATAATAATAAAATGAAGTAGAATATTGAAATGAAAAAAATTATTAAAATACTGAATATCGCATGTTATAACTCTAGCCCTCTGAGTATAAGCATTCTGCGCATTCCCATGCCCTTAACTTTCAATTTTGCTATACATATGTATCCTGGAGTGTTGGGGTGTTCTATTACTTCGTATGTGCGTTGCAGTGTTCGTTGTTCTATTACTACGTGTGTCCATTGTTCTGTTAGTACATTTGTCCATTTGAGTGTTCACTGCTTTATTCATACATGTGTGCATTAATTACAGTATTCAAGTCTTCAGTCGTTAATTACCATACTGCTGTGACATTAAAACAGTAATGCTGTGACCAATTCACAAGTAAAGGAGATATACGTGACCAATTTACAATTTTCCGTGTTATATATGCACAGGGGAGAGAAGCTATAATGAACATTTCAAATTACAAGTTATATATGAGGCAAAACAAATAAATAATATGTATGCTGCTAAAAAGTTTGGTGTTTCTGAATGTAATGTATGACATTGGTGAAAAGATGAAGAAAATACATCGAGTGCCATTGCATCAAGAAAAGCATTCAGAGGACCTACAGCTGGAAAATTTAATGATATTGAGAGACTTTGTTTCTGAATACATTCACGAAACCAAGGATGTTCAATATGGTGACAAGTTGTTCATGAAGGGACTGGAGGTTGCACGTGATTGAAAATTTCAATAACTGAATTTAAGGCAAGCTTGGTCTGCTGTAAATGCATGATGTGGCATCGGGTCTGTGTTTACGGCGTTGCATGACCCTTGCACAATACCTACCTGCAGATTATGCTGATAAACTCATCACATTTCAGCGATTTATTGTAAAACTGAGAAAAATCCCATAATTACCTACCAAATGGGAAAATGGCCAAATGGCAAATGCTGATCAAACACCAGTGTTTTTTGATATGCTGTCAAGTGTCACTGTTGTCAAGAAGGGTGCAAAATCGGTTATAGTTAGATCTACAGACAATGAAAAGTCACACAGTATTGTGATGTTAAGAGTAACAGCCAATGGTAGAGAACTTCCTCCATGTTATTTTGAAGAGCAAAATGTTTCCAAAGCAACAGTTACCAGCTGGGATTGTTTTAGAGCATAGGAAAGGTGATGGATGACTGAAGAACTTATGGCAGATTGGCTTAAGGTTGTTTTGGGATGTCGATCAGGTACTTTACTAGGGTAGAGAGGTGTGTTAATATTTGACCGCTTTTTGTGGTCAACAACTGAGAAAATAAAGAAACTGGTTGGGAGAAATAAACATTGATCTTGTTATAATCCCTGGGGGAATGACTTCTCAGCTTCAAGTGCTCGATGTTGTTAATAAACCATTTACGGACCACTTACAGAAGAACTATAGTGGCTGGTTAATTAATGGAAACCATGCATTGACTCTGATAGGCAAGTTGAAGAAACCCAGCATACTGTTACTGGCACAGTGGATAATCATAGGCTGGGGGAAAATCAAAAGTGGATCCATTGGAAAGGATTTTCAAAAACGTTGCATTTCTAATAACATGAATGGGAGTGAGGATGACATTTTGTGGAAAGATTCCAGTTTTGAATCAGATTCCGGTACTAGTAATGGGAGGAGGAGGGGAGGAGGAGGGGAGGAGGAGGGGAGGAGGAGGAGGAGGAGGACTGGGACTAAAAATAAGGTAATAAGGTACTTTATCACCAGCGTCACCTTTAATATTTATCCATTTAATTATCTTTCTCATAGAACTCGTAAAACAATTCAGTGTTGTCTTACATATCAGGCAGTTTTTCCTGTACAATACCATCAAAAATATATAGTCGTCTTATATCAAAGAGATTGAAGTATCTAAAACTAATGTTTATAACAAGGACAACTAGCAAAGTCTGATTTTCTATTTTTGATTGATGTATTTACCTTCATAATTTTATGAAGCACAAGCTACACCTTATTTATGCTTGAAATACAAATTAAATGTAGGCTTAATGTAATCTAGTTATTTGAATTAATTTTAATATTCAAAAAAATTGAAATTATAAGTTACATACGGCTCCACTAACTGGTCCTGGTTCTTCTCCATCATCAAAATCATACACTGTTAAATCGTGATCTTCACCATCTTCTTTATCCTTCTCTTCATCAGGCTGTTGTACTATGAGTACGTAGCTCACTTCTCCAGGATTTGTTTCTGACGGAACGATAGTCACCGTTTGATATGCATCCCCACCAGTTAGTATCATCTGATTAGCATCATCAACGACCTGATAATATTAATTCAACAATTAAACACAAGTCTGAAGATGTCAGACTTCACTGATCAGTATAAAGATTTATTTTAGATCACCTTATCATATCACTAAATTAGCATACCCACAACTTTTTTTATTTTGCCAAAATTTAAAAACAAAGGTACAAAATTTTACTTTACAAAGTTAACTGAAATATATTCCATTACATCAGATAGCGCAATATCTAGGTGTACAAAGAGATAATGAAGAAGGACAGTCAAGAGAATTATAGTCAAGCCCACATTAATTGTCAATAAGAACCATAAAACACTCAACATTATACAGTACTGTTGAGTCATACCTTATCAGTAACAAACTCCATTCCACAACCAGTGTTTTGACCATGGTAAGCTATAAACATCTCCCTCTCTTCTCTCTCTCATTAATTACCTCTCACAAAGTAAAACCATTAACAGGCTGTAAAAAAATTGTAGCTTTTGTATTAAATACGTTGACTTACAAACATATAATACCTGTTTTAATTCATTCGAATTCTGTTATTCTATCAGAAAGTCATTTTAATATTTCACTGGCATCGAGAGGAAAGTTTTATAGTATATAATTCCTGGCAGTTAATCTGGGCCTTACTATAATTATGGTAACACTGCAGTGCTGGGAGGAAGCACCGTGACTTAGTTGTATAACATTTTGAGGAGGATATTAAAAGTGGTATAGATCTGACAACAGTTTTTGAAACAGTGAACTTGAGATGCACCATGGGCAAATGCTTTGTTATGAGGCTAACAAAAATTTCCATTCCTTCTATATCTGGGCAAAACCCCTTCTTTTACAGTGTTTCATAGTGCATGCATTGGTAGTAGCATACATCGTAAATCAGTTCTGAATCATACTGTGACGACAAGTATTTTTGTGCTACTCCTTGACATTAGTTGTCAATATAGAATATACAGAGTTTATTTTAAAATATACCATATTGTTCCGAATACAAGCTGCACTTTTTCTCCTAAAAACATGGTCGCTAATTTGGCCTGCGGCTTGCATTCGTGCGCTTACGAAATTCAATGTTATACCTGACTTCTGGCGGGACGAACGCTCTTGGTATCTATGAGTTGTTTACTGCCTAAGCAACAGCAGTTTGCCTGGCTGTTGTTAACTCTGGCATTATGATTTATGACGTATGTTTTAACAGCAAACTGGATAAAGAATAGGAAGAAAAATTGTACGTGCATGCACACGGGCGCGTGCTCGCACCCTTCTGTAGGTGGCAAGACAAAGGATGAGTAGACGGGGTGTGAGTAACATGTCGGGTAAACTGCCAGTGTGGTTTTCTGTTGTAACAGCGACAACATCGCTTATCTGTACTTTGTTTTCATTCGGCGTTTTTGTAGTGCATTTGCGGTGTGTTATATTGTGGAGACTAAAGGCATGCAGTCAAATCAAATTCCAAAAAATAAACGTAATACGTACGATGCGAATTATAAATTAATTGTGATACAACATGCAGAAAAAACATACAATCGCGAAGCCGCAAGAAATTCGATATTGGTGAATCCTGTATTCGACGATGGAGAAAACAGAAGGAACGGCTTTTAAAAGCAAATACTGCACGACGAGCATTCACGGGACCTCAAGTTGGGCATTTTGTAGCAGTAGAGTCCAGCGTCTGTGAATACATGCGGCTTTTAAGAAGGCAAGGCCTCCCTGTCACTAGACATGTTTTAAAATTAAAAGCTTTAGAAATCGCAGAAGAATTAAAAGTCTCTGGTTTCAAAGCCAGCTTCGGGTGGATAAGATGAATGATGCTGCGAAATGGATTTGCGCTTAGACGAGTGAATACATCACTCGCGCAAAAACTACCGAGTGACTACGAAGAAAAACTCCTTCACTATCAGCGGTTTGTCATTAATTTATGTAAGAAGCATAATTATTCATTTGAACATGGGAAATGCCGATCAAACGCCCGTATTTTTTGACACGACCTCTAACGGTTTTAAAAACTTTCACTCCTAAGAGCCAACCCTCCCCCCATTGTATGTATATATGTTCCACATCTCCTCCTAAACCACTGGACCGATTTCAACCAAACTTGGCACAAATATTTTACGCGACGGGAGAACCAACATAGGATAGGTGGCACAAATATTTTACGCGACGGGAGAACCAACATAGGATAGGTGTTTTTTCGATGGGGTCCTTTGGGGGGTTCTTTGGGGTCTTCCACATCTCCTCCTAAACCACTGGACCTATTTCAACCAAACTTGGCACAAATATTTTACGCAACGGGAGAACCAACATAGGATAGGTGTTTTCTTCGATAGGGTCCTTTGGGGTCTTCCACATCTCCTCCTAAACCACTGGACCGATTTCAACCAAACTTGCACAAATATTTTACGCAATGGGAGAACCAACATAGGATACGTGTTTTTCCGATACGATCTTTTGGGGGGTCCTTTGGGGTCTTCCACATCTCCTCCTAAACCACTGGACCGATTTCAACCAAACTTGGCACAAATATTTTACGCAACGGGAGAACCAACACAGGATAGGTGTTTTCTTCGATAGGGTCCTTTGGGGTCTTACACATCTCCTCCTAAACCACTGGACCGATTTCAACCAAACTTGCACGAATATTTTACGCAACGGGAGAACCAACACAGGATAGGTGTTTTTTTTCGACGGGGTCCTTTGGGGGGTTCTTTGGGGTCTTACACATCTCCTCCTAAACCACTGGACCGATTTCAACCAAACTTGGCACAAATATTTTATGCGACGGGAGAATCAACATAGGATAGGTGTTTTCTTCGATGGGGTCCTTTGGGGTCTTCCACATCTCCTCCTAAACCACTGGACCGATTTCAACCAAACTTGGCACAAATATTTTACGCAACAGGAGAACCAACATAGGATAGGTGTTTTCTTCGATAGGGTCCTTTGGGGTCTTCCACATCTCCTCCTAAACCACTGGACCGATTTCAACCAAACTTGCACAAATATTTTACGCAATGGGAGAACCAACATAGGATACGTGTTTTTCCGATACGATCTTTTGGGGGGTCCTTTGGGGTCTTCCACATCTCCTCCTAAACCACTGGACCGATTTCAACCAAACTTGCACAAATATTTTACGCAACGGGGAACCAACACAGGATACGTGTTTTTCCTATACGATCCTTTGGGGGGTCCTTTGGGGTCTTCCACATCTCCTCCTAAACCACTGGACCGATTTCAACCAAACTTGGCACAAATATTTTACGCAATGGGAGAACCAACATAGGATAAGTGTTTTTTCGATACGATCCTTTGGGGGGTCCTTTGGGTCTTAAAAAACTATTAGATCTGGTTACTATGGCAACCCAATAGAATAGATTCTGGTTACCATAGCATCGGTGGAAGTCTCCCGCGTAGGAAATAGCGCGGGAGTCGTCCGACGGGCCTTCCCCGGAGTTCATCCACGGAACCCGGGGAGTCTTAGGTCTGATCCTGCGAAAGACGGCGGGGCCAGAGTCCACGGTTTTTATAAATAAAGATATAGGTTATGATATCAAAGGTGGTGTATGCATCTTAAGAGACTTCTTAATAGTGTGTGAATTCAGAGTTGTTTCAGTTTGAATTTAAAAGTGGATAAGTTAAGATCGAAGTAAGTTATAAGCGAGTATAAAAAACAAAGTTTTGATAGCAAATGTATTCAGATCATAGTGTTCAGACACTATGTTCAGAGCATATAAATGCGCTTGCTTCAGTTTGAATTTAAAAATTGATAAGCTGAAATCTATAGAGGTATTGTATTGTTAGAATAAGTTTAGGAGACACTAATTTAACAAATGCCTTATTTCAACATTAACACAATGAATTATAAAACGACAGTTAAATACGCAGCACGTGCAAGTACTGTAGACATTTTATTGAAAACTAATTTAGCTGTTCGCCCTCTCCCAGAGTTAGAAATCGAGCAGGAGCATCACGAGCAACAGAATTCTTCTCCAGATATAAGAATACAGTTTATGACATGTTCTTAAACAGGTGCACTACAGAGTATTCCTCCAGTGAGAATGCGAAGTAACAATATAAGGAAGCTTATACAATATACAAGTAATATAACGTTAGAACAAGAATAGGTGCCTATGAGCCTATGAATAAATTATGAACCCGAGGAACGCTGGGTAAATCGGCTAGATATAGTAGATATCTATATAACCAAATACCACTGACTGACTCACTGATCACGATATCTCTGAAACCACTGAATGGATATCAATGAAACTTTGAACATAGCTTCACCATAGGTCTTAGGTGCTCACTAAGAAACGGTTTTAAAAACATTCACTCCTAAGGGGCAAAAAACCAAATACTGAAATTTATCGCAGGAATTGCATACTTTGTAAATGAAGTGGTTGACATCTCAGTTTACTGGAAACCCCGAAAAGTCCTGAGTTTTTAATCATTGTTTTAAATTGAAAAAAACTTTGTTGTTTACAGGTTCTTATAGTCGAGAAAATTTCGAAGTTTAATTAATTAATAAATGTATGTCCTTTTTTTTCTCGGAAACGGCTCTAACGATTGTCTCGAAATAAATAATAAATAGCTGTTGCTATGAATGTAAATGAACAAACTAAGAGTTGAGAATTTGTACAATCTATCTAATCCTATACTATTAAGCGAGCAATAATTGTACAATTACGTACAACGTGAAACTCCGTAGCGAAGCACGAGTATTTTGCTAGTAATTATATAAACATTTAACATTATTCTGTTTTTGAATATTTGCTTCAGTATGCCTGGAGGCAATTCAATGTTGACAATAGTCAATTTTATGACCATAGGTTAATAATTTTAAAACTTTTTCAGGTCATTTTGTTTATAAAGAGTAATTCAGTATGCGTAAAGCAAATGTAATGTTGACCATAGTCGACGATGTTATTCCATGTTAATGATTTAAGAAAACGTTTAATATAATTATTGTTTACAATGATTAATTCCGCCTACTCATGTTAAACAGTAGCGCAGACATTTTTCTTGTTTTTGTATCTAGCAGGCTCAAAGGAACCACTGAGGATTTGTAAACATAATGAACCAAGGTTCAAGAATTCTATAGTAAATTTATGTTAAAATCTAAATATTTTCAATTACCCTGAGATTAAGAGCTAAATAAAAAATAAAGTCGATGACTAATAAGGCAAACAGCCAGTATTAAAATACAAAGCAATAATTTACAACATTCAAACGGGTCGGCTGTTTCATTCCCACTTATTCCTCACATGTAGGAATAAGTGGGAATGAAACAGCCGACCTGCTAGCTAAAAAGGGTACAACATTGCAAGGGAGAAAAACACTACACAGCACAAGAACAATCAAAACACTTGTTAAAAACAAAACACAACAGATGTTCACCAATGAGGCCAGCCTTGCATCTAGTGGTAAACGGTGGAAAAACATTGGAAACACTTGGGACAAAAACAAAAATATACCCAGAAACCAAGCAGTAGCGAACTTCAGACTCAATACTGGTCACGACTGCCTTGCTGAACACCTCCATCGTAATAAGATCTACAAATCCCACCACTGCACAATTTGTAAGCAGCTGAATACAGTGATGAACAGATACCATCTTCTTGTGTGTTCGGGACTGGATCACTCTTATCAAGAGACAGGGAATCTACCAAAACTCTATTGGGATGCCAGAAGACAAATGGAATGATTCAATGTCCTGCCATTAGAAAACAACAACAATTTACAACATTCATTAAAAAATTGTTAATAAATTTAAATTGAAACAGAAAAAGAGTTGACGACTTTTATTGAATAGACAGTACAGTTACGAGTTAGATTTTCAGTAATACTTCCACAGGTGGCACCGTGTAACTCTGACCTATGAGAATCGAGTTACCAATTCGCTTGTTAACGAATTTGTTAACAGACTAGAACGCCAAATACAGTAAGTACATAACTTGTGTGTATTTCAGCAACATCGGAATCTGCGGCGATCTACGCCTATCCACAGGCGCCTGCGAGAGAACCGACTCGAGTAATCGTCGTCAGTCTTTTCATTACAGATTAATTAAACACTTAACTAAACAATTTCAACAAACTAAATAATTAAATAAATAGAAGAAACACTCAACAACACCGTTAAAGAAACAAGAAGTATATTACAAATTGGCACCGCAACTTGAGGCATTTACATGACGCTAATAAGAAGTATATTACAAATTGGCACCGCAACTTGGGGCATTTACACGGCACTAATAAGAAGTATATTACAAACTGGTGCACCAACGTAAGAGGCTCAAAATTTGGAAATAACCGACAATAATAAATAAAATAATAATAATTAAAAACAAAATAGCCTAATTTCGTGTGGCAGCTGCAATACAGGAACAGAAAATGCAGAAGAGAGCGACGTCGAAGAAACGCGCGGCAGAAGCTGAAAAGGAATTGAATATGGACGACAAGGAGGCAACTCCGGTTGAGGACACAGAAGAAAGGTTACTTCCTGCGGAACCTAACCGACCCACACAACCACGGGACGCGAACTTTCTAGAAATAATGAGGGCGATGATGGAAGAAACCTTAAATAAAAATAATAAAGAATTGAAAGAAGATAACCAGAAGAACATTGAATCGTTAAAAGAAGAATTTAAGGGAGAATTAAAGGGAGATAACCAAAAATTAAGCTAACAAATGGCCGAGAACAGTAAGAAGATGGAAGAAAACATGGAAATATTATAAGAAGAATTAAAACAGAATAACCAGAAAACCCTGGAGAATTTGAAGGAAGAATTAAGCAAAACGATCAAAGAAAATATGGAACTGATCTGTAGAGAACAGAGCATAGTAACCAATTGATAGAAACCATAAAAGAAAATAATGAAAACATGGAACCAGTAAGTTCGGAAGTAGAAGATAAGTGTTAGGAAATAGAATTAAAAGAAGACAAAAATGCATTGGTACCTGAGAATAAAAATAACAAAGACAGAGAGAATATTAAGCACGTAGAAATTAACATTAAGGGAGCAAAGAAACAAATAATTAAAAGACGAAGAAAATAGGAATAATGCGTCAAAAGAAAATTAAAAATACACGAGAAGAATTAGATATGGTGAGGAGTGGTCTAGTTAATTTACTTAACCTCCCAATTATCAATCATAGAGAAGGAATTAATGTGAAGAATTATAGAAGGAACTTAATGAAGATGTTCGAAGTGAATCACCCTGCAACAATGAGAAAAAATTTAACCAATAATATATTTAAATTAAATACACCCGGAAAAGAAATACTTAATAAAAGATCAGTGATGCCATTGATAATTGATATACCATCGACATATTTGTGTAAGAAACTAGAGGATGAAGTGATAGAAGTAGGCCTTAATACCAGTGAAGAATTTATAGCAGAAAACTTGCAGTACAAGGTAATAGAGAGCTATATCTCAAGAACAGAAATCATTATGGACACAATAACAATCCAAACAAGTACAGAGGAAGTAATTGACGACGGATAAAATAAACTAAATACCGAGACTTCGAGAAAAAGGGACGGATTTTTATGATACTGCCGAAGCAAACAAATTAAGAAAGAAAAAATATATATATAAATAAATATAATAATCGACTAAAACTAATGAAAATAAAACGAACCAATCTTAATGGTAGAATCACAGAACGGACAACCAAAAGAAAAAAAATATATATACTGTATATAAACCATTACTATCATAAAGACTAATTAGTTAAAGAACTTGATGGTAACAACTAAGACCAGACTGAGGATTGAGGACAATAATAATAATACATACGAGATCATGGATCCAAGTACACAGAGAAAGATGGGGACTTACAACCAGTCATCCATGAAGAAATACTATTAAATAATTAAAAGAATAATCATTGAATCAAATAATAAACTATAAATGTGTTAGAAGAAGGGTGATAAAGAAAAAGTGTGTTTTTTATTAAATAATAAGAAGGAAATACGAACAATACCCATCAACAATATTGTTTCACTAAGAGCTATAGAATATGAGAAAAGAAATCAATAAAGAAAGAAGATATGATATAATCTTTACAACAATAACGTGAATAATCCCAGAATATATTTTATTTTAGTCACACTTAGACTACTTTTAAAGTTTTTTTAAGATTGACTGTAGAAATGATCCAGCAATCATATACCTGTGCAAACGATACGTTCCTCTGAACTCAGAAGGTGTAAGATGGACAGCGGTGTAATGGAGCCAAAAGTGCCCACCCGACTGGTACCGACGGGTACTGGGAAAATAGTTAGGGAAATTAAATATTTAAGGGATGAAACACTAAGCAAGAACATAGCATATTAAACAAAGCAAGGAGATAGTAAATTAAATGAAGAAGAAAAGGGAAATCATAAGAGATCAAAGAAAGACGCTCAACTAAAGAAGTGATTAAAACAAGTGAAACGATTGATAATTTCATCAACACCTGAACAATATTTTCTGAAATGATCAATTTTAGTGATGGGGCAATATGTAACAGTACATATCTTCACCGTACATTTAATAACAAAGATAAAGAAGGAAACACCCACTAATTAACACAAGAAAACCTAAGAGAGGAATGGTAAATGAATAACGTGTAACAGGACATTTAGGCCTACCTGGGGTAATTTTGGGAAACATAAAAATATAAATAATAATTATGGGAAGAATAAACAAATTTTAATTCATGAATTATATGTAGCAAGCAAGCGCGTAAATAGTGTGAAGGTCACCATTCCGACGCCAGAAAAAACAGTTAAACGTTACCAAACAAACTTTGACCGATGTAGTCACCAGTCTCAACACATTATATAATTGCCAAGCCTTTAAATACGTCACGTGGAATGTGATGCGTAGTTAGCCTCGCCTTGGAAATTGGTTCGTCACATAAATAAGAACAATGAGATGTGGTCACGTGACCCCCCCCTCTTCTCAGATTTTGCAGCAATATAACCCGCCCAGTTTGAAATTACTCCTTGTGCCAGCCGGTCACTGACAAAATTTACAAAACATAAATGTGGGCCCGTAAATCTAATTTGTAAAAGGTGAAGTAAAAAGTTGTATATTAACTAATTCAGAACAACTATTATTTTATTTAAAAGGAAAAGAAAACAACGCCGACCAAAAATAAAATGTGCGGAGTGATGAGGAATACCGGAGGAGACCGGACAGTTTGGGACTAAAAATGCCAGATACAGTAAATAACAAAATGGGGAGAGATTTATAAACCATTCAAAATTAAAACCTTTTAAAAAATTAAATGAGCTCATAGGGGAAATTTAAATATGTACCGTGAAAAGAGTGGATGTGCGTGTGTAATGATCATGTAATAAAAGTAAGAGGCGCTGGTTTGTGAAAAATGGGGTATAACTATTTCTATGTTATTTTAAATATGTCTATTGTAATCAAGGTAATACCAGTATATACGAATAAGTAATCATTGTATTTTTAACCTTAAAAGATATCAAAATTAAGAGGGAGAAGGGATATTTTATTTATGATGGGATTGTAAAAGAATCTAAGTTTTTTCTGTTGTTTATTTAAATGCAATTGAATTGTTTTGAGGAAATAAAAGAATAAGATGTGTATGAAAGCAACCAATATGTTTAATTTCAAATAACCAATTCTGATCTTCCGGTTCGCTGATAAGAAACCTGGACCAGGTAAGTATAATTTTAAGTTGGTAGTAGACAACATGGGAGCTACAAGAGCCTAAAGATGCATAATAAACAAATAAAGTTTATATATTAATTTATCAAAAAGTAAGTACTAGTACAAACGGTGTACTAAATGTTATATTCGGTCCAAGAACTAAGTAAAACAATTAAAATAATTAACTCAGCAAACGAAAAATAATAAATAGTGATGAAGAAGAAAATATAGAAGACAACATAATAATGTGATTAACCAAATGACCCAATAGATATGGTAAGTGATAGGATATAACTAAAGTATAATGACGACCAGCCTTAACAAGAGACTGAAGAGAATATAAATAAACACAAGTAAAGTGATAAGCAAAGAAGAATTAACAAATATATCATACAATGTGCCAATAATGTGTACGAATAGAGAATGACACTAATAAAACAAGGAATCTACAGTAGTAAGAAACAGTAAAGAGACACAGACATAGACAAACTATTACTAAAGACAAACCACGACAAAAACTCTTTATTCGGAGATGAGAATATAATTAATTAAACAAATAAAAACAATGAAATAAGACAATAAAAGATAAGAATGAATTAGTTATCTTAGCAAGAATAGAATACCATGCATGCTTTTAATACAGGCAAATCCACTTAAAATAATTAAAAGAGAACCTAGTAATTACCAATAGACAGGTAAAAATAACGAAAAAATAATAAATAATAGTTAACCAGAGTAAAAATATAAAATAATAACTGGACAGTAGTATGGTAATTTTCGTATTTGTAGGTTGGCTAATCTGTACGCTTGCTGAATCGTTCTTATCTCGTTTTTATAACAGTCACAGTACTACGAGCCTTGGCCAACAGCGGACGTTCTCACGTTTGCTGCCTGACTCTGTCATTTTCATTTCTTGTTGTCGCGACAATTATTTAGGCTTTAGCCCTTACAACATTATACATATTGCATACTTGCAATATACTAGCAATACCTTGCTAGTACTTGTTCTCATGTAATTGAGTGCCGCGTACTCGTGCCTCAATTCTTACGATTCATACAATTCATCATACGACAATAATTTAGGCCTTAGGCCACCACGTTTCGATGTAACTAAAGTGCACACATTTGTGCCGCATCAAAATGTAATTTCATTTCCGAATCGCTTCTCAAAATTTAATCTTCAGCATTAGCCAACCTCACTACAATGAATTGAGTGTAAGATTGGAGTAACTTAATAAATCTATTTATACAGTCCACTATCTTTATCATTTTGCATCCTGGCGATAATACACCAAGTTTCATTCTTTCTATAAAAAAGGGCATATGTGCTGACATACAATACATTTTTACGCGGTCCACATGGCTGCAGCTCAACTTAACATTTTATTTGGTCCTAACATGACCGATTAACATTCTTCCTAATAAACAATAACCTTTAAAACATTGAAAGCAGGGAGAATAACCTAGACCATTGTTGTCAGACAAGGGGGTCCCAGGTAACCTCAATTCTGGTACAAATCAACTTGTAATTACATAAATTAAGAATAAAACAATGCAAACTAGTGTAAGTTATACAATAATGAAAATAGACATTATAAAGACGAACCTAGTGATACGATTTATTAATTAAAAGTGGTATGTGGGGTGTTTAATGCAATTACACAGACTGAAATTGGACAGAAAGATGTACACATTAAATACACTCAGAATTTCTATAATATTGTAAACCAGAAAAGAACAGTGACATAACTGTGCAATACAATATGTATTACACTATTATAGTATAAAATAATTATAATGAAATGTTAATTTAACCAGAATTAAGAAAAATTAAGGTAACTGTCTGACTACACTAGATGCAAGAAGTATTAGTGAATTATTATCAATCTCACATGTAATAATAAGAGGCTAACCACTGTAAAACAATCTTTAGACTGCAAAGACTATTTGGACCTAAAAGAACCACTTAAAATTGGGTATATCATTAATTTTGAACTAAATCATAATGACACATGGCATACTAGGACTATGAACAATAAATGAGACTAAAAACAAGAAACTAATTATATTTGAAAAAACTGAGTTGTCCAGAAGTTGTAATGGACATCTTAGAATGTCTGTATCACTGTAAAAAAGTGAACAGAACAATTTATCCATGCTCTAGGCCATAGAAAGCATGGGTCAAATATTGTACTTTTATTAATTTTAGACAATCATTGTACTAGAAATTATCGTAAAGGGACTTGAGAGGAACCATATGATTGAAATGTAATCACCATTTGGTCAATTTCAATAATTAGTCATGTAAAATCATAAGAAATATCATAGTCGTAAGTGAGAAACATTAACTTTTTAATTATAACACTCACACGTCTTGTGAGGACTCATTTTAAAGAACAAATCAATTGTAATAACACGGTGTGGCTATATCAAGTACCACTCATATAACAAGGACGTTAACCCAATTTTAAAGATATTCTATTTATTTTGGACAAAAACGAGAGAGTAACAATGATACTCTCCACATCAAAGTAACAATGATACTCTCCACATCAAAGTCGCTAACAATTTTCTGCAAATTAATTAATGTGCGAAGGGAGTGACCTCGCTAGATGAAATGGCAGCCTTTTTAAACCAATGGAATCAATCAAAATCGACGGGGGGGGGGGATGTGCTCCTAAAATTGGAACAGCGAAGAAGAATAAAACTTACACACACTTCACCTCAGACTAACAACGCGAGACGACAATTTCTGTACACGAAAGTAATCGTTTTCAAGCCAAATCAGCTGTGCGGGTATAAACGTAAACATATGGGGGCAATCTAACCCATAAAATTTTTAGTGTTGAGTGCATCGATAAAACGCTTAGATCATAGCGAATTATAATTGCAGAGTGAACAATAAAGCTGCAAATAAAGTGAAGTAACAGAAAGTATGGTGTTTCATAATAATTATTGAATATTAACTAAAAAGCAGAGATTTTACGATTTTACATTTTGATATGGAAGTAACCATGATATATTATCGAGGTTAAAAGTGAATGAATAAAATAAATAACCCTCATTCACAAACATTAATGAACCTCATTTGAATAATTTTATGGAAACAATTAATAATTTTTGATCGATATTACGAAAGTTAGACCACTTAGCGAAATAAACAATGAATAGGGGGAGCTCGAAGAGGGGTTATCTTAACTTTTGATTTTGATTGTTATCATACTTAAACAATCAACGAATATTGTGATGAACACTAATTAAGTAACAATCATAATTGTTTGACTAACTAGAGTGCCACATGCAATGGACATGATAATAATTGACAAATATTAAATGAACTTATAATTTAATCACTGATGTATTTTATGATATTTAGATTAAGTAGCTACCTGATATTTTGGAATAGTTAATAATTTATAACAATTCAGTATGCCTGAAGTTGTTCTCATATTGACAACAGTCAATTTAATAACTGTATGTTAATAACTGTATAAACGTTTATCGTTATTTTGTTTTTGAATATTTGCTTCAGTATGCCTGGAGGCAATTCAATGTTGACGATAGTCAATTTTATGACCATAGGTTAATAATTTTAAATTGTTTCAGGTCATTTTGTTTATAAAGAGTAATTCAGTATGCGTAAAGCAAATGTAATGTTGACCATAGTCTACAATGTTATTCCATGTTAATGATTTAAGAAAACATTTAATATAATTATTGTTTACAATGATTAATTCCGCCTACTCATGTTAAACAGTAGCGCAGACATTTTTCTTGTTTTTGTATCTAGCAGCCTCAAAGGAACCACTGAGGATTTGTAAACATAATGAACCAAGGTTCAAGAATTCTATTGTAAATTTATGTTAAAATCTAAATATTTTCAATTACCCTGAGATTAAGAGCTAAATAAAAAATAAAGTCGATGACTAATACGGCAAACAGCCAGTATTAAAATACAAAGCAATAATTTACAACATACATTAAAAAATTGTTAATAAATTTAAATTGATAACAGAAAAAGAGTTGACGACTTTTATTGAATAGACAGTACAGTTACGAGTTAGATTTTCAGTAAACTTCCACAGGTGGCACCGTGTAACAATGACCTATGAGAATCGATTTACCGATTTGCTTGTTGACAAATTTGTTAACAGACTAGAACGTCGAATACAGTAAGTACATAACTTGTGTGTATTTCAGCAACATCAGAATCTGCGGCGATCTACGCCTATCCACGGACGCCTGAGAGAGAACCGACTCGAGTAATTCGTCATCAGTCTTTTCATTACAGATTAATTAAACACTTAACTAAACAATTTCAACAAACTAAATAATTAAATAAATAGAAGAAACACTCAACAACACCGCTAAAGAAACAAGAAGTATATTACAAATTGGCACCGCAACTTGGGGCATTTACACGGCACTAATAAGAAGTATATTACAGATTGGCAACGCAACTTGGGGCATTTACACGACACTTATAAGAAGTATATTACAATATATATATATATATCAATATATACAACATTTTAACTCAATACGTATATAATGAACAAAAACTACTGAGGACTATAATGAAGCCTGCGACTACCGAGGACTACTGACTACATTAGTAAAATTGTGGTACAATGGGAGACATTAGGAGAAACATTAACATATGCCTAACAAAGGTGTCAAACATATTAATGACAAAACAACAGCAAAGATGAAAATTAGAAACAATGTAATAAATAGATTCAGAACCAAGAAGACAAAAAACAATGCTTTGCCAGCCACTATATAAATCTATACTGATTGTTCTAAGACCGGAAGAGGAAATGTACAGAACATGCATACATCATTAAACAACTTTCAATGCAGACATTCAAGTTATACTAACCTAAAATATATGACTATGTATGGTGAACTAACAGACAAAAGCAAACTTACAGAGAAAAAAGTCCAAATAGGTGCTATACAAAAGACAATATCTGCATAAACACACAAGATCTATCTCTTGCAGACAGAATTCTTCATTTAACATTATTCATATTACCAATGTAAAAGTACCACATGATGGTGTGCCCAATATGAGAACCAAACACAATAACGGGTGAAACCACTGCTTGCCAAAATATTAAATTTCTATCAATCTAAGCTAACATGGAAATTACACCAACAAATGAATGTTTATAATAAAATGCACTTCAGACTATTCACGACAATCTGTGCGAGTTTAATCAACATTTTGTGATCACAACTTGTGCACCAATATATGAATAGAAAATATTTGCTACAAAATTCAAAATGCACTTCTGGTGTCAATATTTGTTAGACAAAATATGATACATCAGAATGATGGAAGGAAACATACGTAGTTTCCTTGTTTAAGAAAAGGAGGAGAGTAGATTGTGAGAATCACAAGGGGACAACTCCTCTGAACGCATCATATGATGTATACATGATAACAAGTAAACATGAAAAAAATAATGTAAGCACTGTCGGGCAAAGAACAGTCTCATTTTAGAAAATGAATGACCTGTACTGATAAGAGACTGAATCAGTTTACTAAGAGAGAGTTCAACTTACAAATTCATATAGCATTTGTTGGCTATTAGAAAGCATTCAGTTGTTTGAATAGAAATATGCTGTAGAAAGTAAAGTATAAAAATAGATACTACACATACTTAATTAAAGTTAGAAAAAAGATACACAAACTGATCATTGATAAATATACTGGTGATGGGAATATAGGGAATGATACACAAATCGATGTTAACAGAATGAGTGTAGTTTATTCTTCACATTATTTAATATTCACATTGACAACATTATTCAAGAATGAAAGAAGACAGTCATCTCTGGAATAAAAGCAAGGAAAGACATTTATTTGAATATTTTGCTGCATATGGATGATTTAACACTCATGCAGGAAAGTGAGAAATATATATTGCTGCATAACTTAACAAACTACCAATATCTCATGAATTAAATGTTCTCAGAGAAGAGTGATAGCTTTCTGTGAGAGATATGGTGCAATCAAAAGGGGTTGTGGAATAATAAAAGAACTGAACACGAGTTGTTTTAACTATTATGTTCAGACATGTCTTTTTTCTAGGATGGGGGATATTGCTGGAAAGCTCAACAACGTTCCAAGGCAATTTGTGCCACAATATACAGGACATAAGGACCACAGAAAAAAGAGATACAAAATGAATGTTCTATAAAGTAACAGCTGGGCCAGTCCTAAGGTAGGGAATGAGCAGGTGAAATGAAACTTCAGCACAGTATTTGGGATTGGACTAAACAACAATATCAAATGAACACATACATAAAATACCAGTAAGTGACTGAAGCCTCCAAAATAAAAAAAAAAACGGATATAACAGCAAACAGTAACAACCATTACCACAAGACAAATCAACATTCCTTGCATAAATTACTTGTATTTAAAAACAGTAATAACAACCAATCGGTCATCATCCTATGATCATCACAAATAGTTCTAGCTGTATTTCCCAACCACCATTAGATCCTTGCAACCTTGAATCTCATAATTTCAGCAATCTGGTTACATTGTTCCTGTATACTGCTCCACTGATTGATAAAGACCATTTTCTAATTCACGATTTTTTTCTAATTGTACCACTGTTTATATACTGTTCAATTTTAACTTGATCCTTTTATATTTTAATTACAATACTGTTGTTATGCATGATGGTGCAATTTTGTTTCTTAGTTTACAAATTTCTATTTGGCTTCCTCACTTTTCTTTTGTATTCATTTGATAATTTTATTTAAACATTTCCTTACTTTGCAAGTCAATGGTCTCACTTTTTAATATAACGAAAATATTCAAGCTGACATCATAATATATGCATAACGTTTTTTTCAAATCTATTATATGAAAGAGAGACCTATTCACTTAAATAGCTTTTCTCTATAATAAAATAACTCTTTGCATACTTTAAACTCTTAAAAGTTATACATCCAATTATATATTACATATATAACTGTATACATTGTAGCACGACAGATAATGCCCATAGTTCTGAATAGTAAAATGATCATAAAATAAAATAAAAACATTTTAAAATCCAAGAAAGCAATATAAAAAATTAATTAAGAACCACCGTAAAGCACAATCATAGATTAAAGTAAAAGTTTCATTTAAAACAATATTACAAAAAGTGAAGAGTAATCGAAATAAACTGCAAAAATAAAAATATAAAAAAGGTAAAAGAAGGTATAAAGGTAAAAAAAGAAAGGTAAAATTTATAAAGGTATAAATATATAAAATATATCCCAGGTAGGATAGGAGTAGGTAAGGAAGAAACCCAAACAAGACAACATCCACAATAAGAAAAGGCAATACTTTATAAGGAACAAGGAGAATAGGAGAAATTAATGAAGAAACCAGAACAAGACAACATCCACAAGAAGAAGGAGTGCTCTTATAAAAAACCCAAACCCCAAAAGAAAGTAATAAAAATAATAACAAATGAAAGTGTAACAAAATCTCAAATTTAGAAACCATGTAAAATAAATATAAGCCAAAAGTGTATAAAGTAGAATTGAAAGTGAACCAATGTGAAATAATTATATAATGCAAAAAACAAACCTTCATTATCTTCTATAAATAGATTTCTTGATTTTAATAAAACTATAAAACTAATTATAAATAAAATCCAAGAATAAAAAGGAGATCAGTGAAAGTTTTTGTGTTATATTAAATAAACCTAATGTGGCAATATTGAAGTTCACAAACTGAGTAAATTGTGAAATAATACCACTTTGAAGTGTGTATATTGTGTCAACGAATAATATTAAATAAAGTATTATCATGACAGATAATACAGGTGTTTCTGAATAATAACTGCCACTCTTTATATACAACATTCATTAGAATGACGGTAGGTAAAGCAAGAGCAGGCCATATAAAAAGTGAAGAGACAAAGAATTATTACCCCCAAAATCAAACAAAAAACAGATTAAAACTGAAAATAAAACTAGGTATAAGAAATAGAGTAAACGATGGAAGGACAGATATGTTTTGTTTATTTAAGTTACTAGTGATAATCAAGACTGAAATGTCAGAATTGAATAACATTCTTTATTTATAAAATATTTATTGTGTATTACTAATAATAATTAAGTATAAAATGTCTGAGTTTGAAAGACCATTGTTAATTTCAATTATGTGTTACGAATTAAGAGTATAAATTATATACTAATTGTTCTTTTGTTAAAATAAGAAAATGTTAATTAAGGTCATATTAGAATAGAAAGTCAGAGAGGGTATAAACAAAATGTATTATTTAAAAACTTTGTATGTACAAACTTTTAGAAATCTAGGCCAAATGTTAAAACTAAACAGCATCAAAATTGATGAAATAAGTACAGAAAAACAATTAAACTGATGGAATTTATATAAGGTAAATCAGTCATAGAGCCATGTAACTGGAAATATAAGTAAGAAAGATTTTGTAAAAAGATAGTGAGAATTATTGTTAAAAATGTAAATGTAAAAACTGGAAATTCAGAGAGGGGAGTCACATATTAATGTATAATATTTTAAAAGATAACCAATTAATCAAATTGCAAGAAATTAAGGAAAGATAAACCTTTTAGGTCAATCTGAGATTTAATACAATCATTAATATAACACGTTAAATGGCAACATTTTTGAAAAGGACAGGAAGTGTATTTTAAAACTTACAATTTTCAAAATGAAGTAAATATAGCATTTTAGATCAAAAACTTAATAAAACTATCTTATTTGGTATAAAATCAAGCAGAATGAACTGAAGAAGAAGATTATGTATTTAGTAGTTAATAAATTTGAATAATAGCAAAAATATATTCAGTTATATAATATAAAATTCTCACATGCACAGGATGTAAAATAATTTTGAAACAATGGATTGCTAATATTAATCTGGCTAAGACTTTTGGAGAAGACGAAGGAAGTTAGTTAGTTCATTATTAGATATTGTGAAGTACACTTGACAAGAGCTCTTAAGCAATTTTTAACCTAATAGCTGAGACATAAATGGCGCATATCCAATAAGCCTAGCCTGATGCGAAAAACGAGATTTTTGGTAAAATTACACTTAAACCGTAAATTCAGTGAAACAAACACCTACAAACATTGAATTAATACAAAACAGAACAGAACACCAGTGAATACATCATTTAAACGATTAAAACAGTAATTACACACAACGAAACGGAAAGTGCAATTCTCGACCTAACAGACTAAAGTGGAACATAACTTTTACAACACATTTTATCGAAGTGGAACACTAACACTTAACCAGGAACACTCCACCAACACAAGAAGGAATAATCGCAACAGCAGGAACGAGAAATCACAGGAAAAGCAGCCTTTATTGGAAGCAGAATTAGCGAGGTGTTTTCGTCTGACATCTGAACTCGAAGCGGCCATCTTTTTCTTCCCACAATCCAACGCAACACTGCCTATTCAACTGAACGGTTCGAAAATTTCTATACTCACTATTATATATATTGAATGTCATATATGTATTTTAATTTTTAAGCTGATATATTGTAATGTTATACTTTCCATACTTTGCCCTTTTTTCTCTGACTATCTATAAAATAACTGTTAAAAGAACCCGATACTAAATAATTGTACGAACTATTGAAATACACCCTGAGAGTCGATTAGTCAATCGATAGAAAATCGATTAAATAAACATTTGTTAATAAAATTCATTGAAGATTAAAAATTGAATATTGTTTATTCCTACTTAATAATTACTATAATACATAATTATAATTGTGCGATAACTACCAGAATTTCACAACCACGAAGGAAGATAACCTCCAAATAAGGAAAGTTCACTAATCGATTGTTTTTGGAGACAATCTTATTAACTGGTGAAGGAATTTTAAATACTAAAAAGGACATCATTCAATTAAAACAGATAACAAGAAGTTCGGAACACCATGAAACATTTAATAATAATTAATTTTAATTTAATTTTAAATAATAAAAAAAATAAACAATAAACAAAATTTTTTTTTACAAACAAACAATAACAAATTTTTAAGAATTATTTAATTTGTTACAACATTAAATGTAATGTGTAACTGAATAATTAAAAGTCACATATCAAATGCTTAACAGTGATATTATAAATTATTATTATGAAATTTAAACATATACTTACATCTTCTGTTGGATTATCATCCGCAGTTATGCTTTCATGTACATTTTGACCTTGCATAACAAATGAGGTTTCTGTTGCATCAACAACTTCTGCATTTGGATCAGCTGTAATTTGAAAATAATTCAATACATAGCAGATACCAAAATATAACATTCTATAACAATTACTTACAAAACTAATTCAAACCCACTTATGTACTATTTCTTAATCAGTACTATACCAATCCTTCTCTACTTTTAATGTGTATACTTTTTTCCCGTTATTGCAAAACTCATATAATATGCATAACCCAAGCATATATGTCTGTCTGTCTATCTGTCTCTCTCTGTATTTAAACAAGCATCTATTGTGCGGGCAAGTACTAATATAAGTTACCTGATACAACTGTCATAACCTGCTGTCCATCAGCAGTGCCAGCCTGATAATAATAATGTCCTGCTTGGTCAACAAAATAGGTGCCTTCTTCAGCAGAAACATGATTTGCAGTAACAACTTCACCACCAACATCTGTACAAAATTATTTTTATCATCTGCCAATGTTTACAAAAGAAAGGCAAGATTTAAAAAATAATATTAACCTATATATATATATTGTAACACTTAAATATTTCTTGCAGCTTTCTATACTGGAAATGTTCTTCAAATATTCACTATTTTAGCAAGTAAAATTATTGTTGTATTTTCTCCTGATGCACGTTTCACTGATCATATCAGAGAATTAATGATTAATTCATTTATAATCCTGTGAAGATACTGATGTGATCAGTGAAACGTGTGCCAGGAGAAAGTACAATAATAATTTCACTTGCAGAAGTACGAGGGCTATCCAGAAAGTAACAGACGTTTTGACCGACCGCGGCGGTGGGCGGGGATAGAGCCGCCATCTTGGTGTCAAAACGTTCCTACACTCAGTACGCATCCAGCTGTGGTAGCGTGCGGTCTGTGCCCCTCTTACTTTGCTCTCTGTGATGTGTTAAAATGTGCGCTGCAATAGAAAATCCCGCCACTTGTGAGGTGCGTTCTGTGATTAGGTTTTTGTTCGCAAAAAAATCACAAACCAATTGAAATTTATCGCCAACTTTGTGATGTGTACGGAAAAGGAATAATGAGTGAAAGCCAAGTGAGGCAATGGTGCATTGATTTTAAAAATGGCCATACCAATGTTCACGATGAGGACCCCAGTGGTAGACCTAGCCTTGTGACTGATGAACTGGTGATGAAAATCAACGACAAAATTCGTGAAGATCGTCATTTCACGATTACGGAACTTTCGAAACATTTTCCCCAAATTTCACGGAGTTTGGTGCATGAAATTGTGGCGGAAAAGCTTGGTTACCACAAATTTTGTGCTAGGTGGATTCCGAAAATCCTAACGGAAGACCACAAAAAACAGAGACTGGCTGCAGCACTAACTTTCCTCGAAGATTATGACAAAAATGGTAACAAAGTTATCGATTGTATCGTAACTGGGGACGAGACTTGGGTGAAGGATGTCAATAGTGAAACAAAAAGGCAGTCGATGGAATGGGGACACACAAATTCTCCCAAGAAACCAAGGAAGTGTTTGCAAACGCTGTCAGCAAGAAAGATCATGGCTACTGTGTTTTGGGACTCTGAAGGAGCGATTCTCATTGATTTTCTTGAACGTGGCACAACAATTAACTCAGAGAGGTATTGTGAAACACTGAGAAAGTTAAGGCGCGCGATACAAAACAAGCGTCGGGGAAAACTTAGTGCGAAGGTTTTGTTTTTTCACGACAACGCACGTCCAATCGTACCCGAGAGCTCTTCGATGGTTTTGGATGGGAGGTATTCGATCATCCACCATACAGCCCGGATTTGGCGCCGAGCGACTATCACCTCTTCCCAGCGATGAAGACATGGCTCGCTACACAACGCTTTGATACTGACGCGAACTGCATGCTGGTGTAAACCAGTGGTTGAAATCGCAGGCAGCAGATTTCTACAGAGACGGTATTGAAAAACTTGTGCCACGGTATGATAAGTGCCTTAATTTGAATGGCGATTATGTAGAAAAATAGCTTAAGAGTGTACCTTTCAAATGTATATAATACAATTTTGTTTTTTCATTTTGTAAATTTTTTATTTCAAAACGTCTGTTACTTTCTGGATAGCCCTCGTAGTTAATATTTGAAGAACATTTACAATATATATATATATATATATATATATTTCATATTTCAATCACTTTCTGCTACAGTCCGTTTCTTGATGTATATAATACTTTAATATTTATAACTAAATTTACCTCACCTTACCTCACCTCACTGAAACTTCACCAGAAACAAGATGGCGAAGGCTGAAGATGAGAGTACAGGAACTCTCGAAACATGTTCCTAATAGGAAAAAAGTATATCTTGAGGTAAATTTAGTTATAAATATTAAAGTAATATATATATATATATATATTTTTCAGATTTTCATATACCATATGTTGAATAATTTATACTCAAGTTTTATATGTGTGAGCTTGGGACTGCCTTGAAGTAGAGCTGGAGGGTCAGAGACCAAAAGGAAGGTCAAAGATGACATATCAGTCATACACTGAAAGACTGGGGACAAGAGCGTGGGAAGAGTTTACAGGAAATGAAGGGTACTTGCACGGACAGGGATAGATGGATGGAGACTACCCTATCATACCTTACTGACAGAAAAAACATTATTATTTTCTCTCAGTAATGTTTCCTTTTTGTCTCTTTCAGAAGTGATGAATGCCAGCAAATTACTTCGCCCAGACTGGACAACTATCTGTTTATGTTATGGATGGCCCAGTTATGGCGTACTGTATTTATGAACAGTCTCCTAAGGCTCCCCTTATGTAAAATCTATAACTAAATAATATTTAATATATCAGGCACATGCAGACATGTTTCTTGTGCATACACATGTAAACGTAAGGATTTCTTTCTAACAACTTCATGCAAGCTTGCCTCAATGAATATATGGTTGCTTACACGCACGATTGTCAATATGTCAACTGGCTGCTAAGGAGTTTTTTACAATGCCACGATAATAACACATATTTATAATCTACATACAGAACAAAAATAACTTTTTTCTAAATCGTTAGGTACACTTCATTAAAACTAGAAACTGAAATCAAAATTATTTTGTTTAATTTTTAAATTATGGATTGCTATTATTATTGTATAAAATAAAAATTATAAACTAAAAGAAATGTAAAATATTTTAAACATGAAACACAAACACTCATGCAACTTGACATATACCCGATTTTTATGTGTAGGCCTATGTGTATGTGTTACAGTAAAATTTGCTTTTATTTATTTTTTAGCAAAACATTTCTTACAATATATTAGATAAGCATACAAAAAAATGTTTATTATTCTAAACCCCTGTAAAATAATACCAAAAACAACATTAATGCTGCAAACCTGAACATGATCTGGAAACGACAATATACCAAAATACTGCTACCATATCATGTCACTGCTAAAAATCTTATATGGCAGCTAGACTGTAAACTACTATTGTTTTAATCTGCCTGATCGATAGCCTTTGAATCAATTTCTGTAATAATAGAGGAAATTTCAAAATGACATTGGTTGATTTTCGGTCCATTATGATGAAAACGTGACCTCATAGTTCACACGTTGGTCTCCAAAGGGTTAAATGAAAGTACACTACTTTGACCTATGGATTGTTTGGATTACACCTTACCTATGTTAAGTATGAATTTACACCAAATACAGGTTGTTGTTTAATCGTAACTGACACTGTTACTTATTGGCACAGATAGATTCTACATTTGTGTATTATGTATTTGTGAAAATAATAATCAATATTCTGACACTAACACAATAATCTGACAATAATCAATAGTCGTCATATCAGTTAATCTATATATTGTAAGACTCTCGAATACTCTCCTTTAAGCCCCACTGTTGGGCTAGCCAATTTGTAACGAAACTAGATTCCTCCCGCTTAAAAGGTTTATAAAATATTTAAAATGTTGTAGTATTTGAAGTTAAAAGTGTGTTTACAATTGAAAATTAAAGTTACAAGTTATGATGAATCGAGAAAAAAAATTATAATTGTCTTAAAAGAACTCCTTTAGATAAAAACAAAATAATTGCAGTAATGTTGTTTGAAGAATAACGTTGCTTAAGTCAATAAATAAAGTGTACTAGCTGGTTGCTTGATGAAGGTAGCCGTCGCGTTGATTCTGGCAGCGAAACTCCTTTTCCAGGTTGAAAGTCGTCTAAGTACGTAAAGTCTAGTCACGTCTGGACAATAAAATTAATAAAATACACTTCCACGTACCTGGTCGTGATTCTGGAAGTTCCGAAGTTCACCTCTTTAATAAATTAATAAGCTGCCAAGACGGTTTACAAAACCAGCTTACTTTATTTACAATGTTAGGTTACCTTGTTTAATAATGGGCGCCACACAGGTTTATTTCGGGAAAATCCCGTGTAAAACCCATTAACAGAATCAATAATTGTTTTTAAAAAAACTGAAATTGTGTTTATTGCCCTTATGGCAATCCAAATTCAACAACGTATGATCTCTACTAAAAATTACTTTGATTATTTTGAATTAATTCTTTATTTATTTTTAGAAATAAATTAAGTCAAGTTATGCTGCTAATAACTGGGTTTTATTTGTACCCTTGATAATGAATTCAAACAAACATAATTAAGAAAATACATTGATATACAATTGAAAATATTTCGTTCACTTACCCTATTCTACTAGCTCAGAGCATAAACAACAGTTCTGGTTATGTCCAGATAAACTTTACTTTAAACATTAATTTTATTTATATCTCGGGCGTAAATTCTTTGAAACACAAGAAAGAATGCTCATGCCTACACAAAAGTTAATTATTTTATAATACAATATTGACTAGTAATGCCGTGTTGTTTACTAACAAAAAATCAAACCTATTTAGGTTAGGCATTCGTCACGCTTGCTTAATTATTCACAAAAGTTATATAGTGAGACCACTTAAGACTAACATCATTCTTAAACAGGATTGACAAATCCACTAAATAAATTCAGACATTGTGTAACACAGAAAATGTTTTGGTGTTATGCGTCAGTACAAATTTTGTTTACAAAATATATAGGTTAGTGCACTCAGAGTACTGGAATAAATTGTCACGCTGTTACCTCTGTATTTTAATCTTTTCGATTAAAATTTAATTACACTCTCCAAGGATCGGATTATAATGACCCTGGCTTTACACTACACACGCACTTGAACAGAGAATATTGGTCCGCTTCTGACTAAAAAGGACCTTGTTTAATACTATTTAATTATTTTCTCCTGTTCGATGTATCCCGCACTAAATAAAATAAATACTTCACATCGATGCACTGATTCTATGTAGACTGTCTAGTAGTTACTTTTTGTTGCCGAAATAATTCAATGGACGCACTATTACATAAAGCTATCAATTAATAAAAATTTTGATCTGTCGAGCGGCACCTTCTTGCTCGTGATGAATGTCAAAAGTGTCTAACGGTAATTATCTGCATTCCTTTATATACCCTCTGTTTTGATACAGCTTAGGCGGTTGTTTCATTTAGTAAACTATTTTCTGATTGGCTTAACCAGACGTTACGAAAATGATGCATTGTTTTCCAACTGTCACTAACGGTTTTTTTTTGCTAAGATGATTGACAGCTATCGTTGTTGTTGTTATTAATAAACAGATTTCTTGCTTTCTATTTTCAAATGATGCTAACGCATGTCACGCACTTATTATAGTTGCGATCGGGGTTGTATCGCTATCAAATTAAAGGATATTTTTTACTCTTTCATTTGATATAGTTTGACACTGGTTTATTTACACTTTCACTGACATTTTTTAATAAATAATGTTCAGGTATATGGCTTCACGCTGTCGTCTGCTAACGAAGCCGACTATGATTCTCTCTTATCAATACATTATTTGTGTTCCACATCGCATTTTCACTTAAACGTCTGTGTTGGAACACTAACATATCCGTCTTTATACTTATTTAACGAATATAATGATTAAATCTTAACTTATTGATGTAATACACTGCTATGAACTATCCTTACTTCCTAATGACATTTTGGTTTACACTATTTTGCTCTATGCTATTCATTAATAATTGAGTTATTACTTGTATAATATATTAACAATGCTAATTGCTACGTTTGGTATAAAGATTGTTCAGTGTATGTGATTTACTCGTAGTACTTTCTACTTATCACCTTACTGACAATTGTTCGTTTTAGGCGTTGCCTAGGCATACCGTTTGCATCGGATTTATGCCTTAATAATGTTTATTAGTCACATTTGGTACCTTGGTGAGGAAGGTTCCCTCTTACAATTATTTTTACTTATTATGATTACATTTGAGATTGTAATACAGTTTCAATTTTATTGTGGCCATAGCTAATCTTAGTCCTCGGCATTAATAGTTACTAGTCATAGTTGATTTATTCTCAGCCAAATACTGCTGCTGATATAATATTATCCGGGTCGTTATTTAATTATTTTTATTAACATGTCAAATTACATTCAAGTTATTCACTGACTCGCTTGGCAGCTTAAAGTGAATTTAATTTGTCCATTAGTTTGTGTCAGTTATAGTATTGGTTGTAGTGTCAAGCAGTGTCTTGTTTACTGCTTCTTGTGGCACTTCTTCTTCTTTCTTCTTCAATGGTTCTTTCCTTCCTTGCTACTTTTATCATCATATTATCTACTTACATTCCCTTCGTGTATTTATTAATTCTATGGGCATATGTCTAGGTTATGTAACACCTGGTCATGTTACAATATATATAAAACTCAAAGTCTGAGGATTTATGGGTACTGAACACAAATCCACACCATTACACTGACTACCCCCATATTTTGCACAGGTAACCTTTGTGTTACCTGCACAGTGCACAGGTAACCTTTGTATTTTGCACAAGGCGAAAAATACTGTCTGACTTGGAATTTGATATTTTGCCCCGTTCGCACGATTTAGGCCCTTTTAATTATGCCTTTTCGTTGACGCGTATACAGATGTCATCAACACCATGGAGACCAGAATTAATTACCATAGTAACAAGTAAAAAACAAATGATATTTAGCGGCATCGGAACTGTACCTTTATCTGTTCCTGCAGTTTTTAATGTTTTTACTATGCGATTGTATCGATATGTTTTGTAATTTTGTATACAGATACGTCTATATATTTTGTAATTGTCTTAAACTATTATAAAATTTATACGTATTTTTGATGATGCAATGAATAAGTAATGAAATATATCAAGTACTACTACTAAAGATGTCAACAACACTATGGAGACCAGAATTAATTACCATAGTAACAAGTAAATAAACAAAACCTATTTAGCGGCATTGGAACTGTACATTTATCCATTCCTGCAGTATATTTTTTATGTTTTATATAATATGCGATTGTATCGATATATTACGATATGGAAAAATAGAAGTGTACTAATTGTAAATTGTCCTATACTTAATGCAAAGCAAAAATACGTGTTGTTTTCATTTGTGAGGTTAGGTGACAATGGTTTTTGGTTTTTAGTTTACTGCTGAAATAAATAAAAGCCATGGTTGAGGAAAACATAACATTTAATGTGTTATACAATGCTTCTAACACAGTAACACTTGAAATTAAGAATTTTGTGTTTTTGTTTTAACATGTGCTCTACGAATATCTCCAAAGGCTTTATAAACTGGTACTTTTAAATTTCCAAAGGCTCTTGCACCAACATAATAATTTAGGACAAGTTAAAATAGTACAAGTGTTGAAAACAGCTTGGAGAGAATTTGACTAATGAGTACAAAATTGTTATACGAGCTGACAGAACACCATATAGACATAGACAATAAAAATTGTATTAAAATACTTATTAAAAGTCCAATATTCACATGCAAAGCCGCGGGTAACAGCTAATGATTACTATAAGGAAACTAAGAAGTTTATATGGATTCTATTGTATATATAATTAACACACACCAAATTTTGAAAAACGTATTTCCAAATTCCACAAAATTATTTACACTAAATTCTAAACTCAAGATAATAATTTATTCTCTTGGAGATTGTAACGGTACATAAGTCCGTAGAGGAATTTGTAGGTACATGCAAATATAATTTTATTGTAATCCAATGTATTAAACGACATGAGGTTAAAATTTCCAATATATACATACAACGCAGTTTGCCAGAACGAGTTGAAGCCAAGGTCAGATGGCCTACGTGCCAGTTGACAGCTATGCAAACAAAACAATAACCGGACCATGCTTAAACGTCATCGAAAGTACGAGAGACATAATAACTGAGCTATGTAACAATGCCGTCATCACCTGAAAACAATAGATTTGATGACGAATTATCCCTTCCACCTGGCAAATATACACCAAGATGTCGCTCTCAGTCGCCAAACTACCGTCAGTGCAACAGCACGTTGTAAAATCTGCTGGCCAGCAATTTCCAGCAGAGAGTATTAACAAGTGATAAAACATGTAACTAAAGTGTAAAAAGGTCAAATCAGTTAAAAGGAAGAGTACAAAATGTAAATTACCTTCAGTGTTGTAAGAGAACAGACATAAACAGTTAACGTTCGGCCGAACACCTGCCGTTACCATGTGGAACAACTGACGAGAATTTCAACACTCCGAGTTCAGGAAAGTCAAAACTTATATCAATACCTTTTATTATTTTTGAGCTCAAAATCACAAATTATAAAAATGTACCATTGAATTATTGTATGGGGAGAGAGTGTGTGTGTGTGTGTGAGAATGCGTGCTGGCACATACAGGCAAAGCCACGAGGCGTTGGTTTATGTTGCATAATGTTAAGAAACGTAACAAATTTAAATAAATAACTGCAGTATATTAGAAATTCACTTGATTATAAATTAGAAAATGAAGATAAAATTATGAAGGTAATTACGATGTGCTTAAAATTCATGCAGCGGAAGTATGTCGCCGCCATTTTGTTTTATATGTAAGAACGACTCCATCTTGTTTTGTTCTTGTAACTATTTCAATATTAATGTCAGTAAAAGCAAGTTTATTTACCAGATACTATTTGAATCAATTATTTCGAACAACTATCCCGTCTCTGCTGATCGCTTATAGAATCCAGGAACCCTTAGGTAAACTTAAAATATTATGTTGGCCACACAACATGGCACCTGAACCAGTATGCTACATAAAAATAAATGTGAACACATGGTTTTTAAAGTTAAGTTATTAACAACTGTTACAGAAAAGGTTTGTTAGTTAACAAATGGTACCCGAACTGGCGACTTTATATAAATAAAAATTTTATATAAATAAGCCGGATACAGAGACGAATGGTTGTTGGAAAAAGGGAATTAATATATGTAAAATGTACCTAGCACGTAAGTAATAGGTTAGATTATGATTGTTAGGTTATGTTGTTGTTATGTTAGATATAGAGCAACAGTTTGAAAAAAAAAATACATTTAAACAAATCTTTTTCAAAATGGCAGATCAAAATATAGATGTCAGTGTAAATGACCAAATGTTCATTCAATGTGAAATGGGGGTTTGTTCAACGCCAATAAGTCAGATCGAGTCTAGTGCGACCGAATCTATAGAGTCAGACAGAGTACAAGAAACACCCATATCAACTCGATATGAAAACAAAAAATCTGATACAAATGAGATGTTAACACGTCTATATAGCATGATGTGTAGCATGAATAATAAGTTCGATGAACAACAGAGTGATTCTAATGTTAAATATGGTAACTTAAATGCCAGATTTAATGAACAAAGTGTAAAGTTTGATAATTTTGATGAGAAATGCAATGCACAAAGTGTAAAGTTTGATAATTTTGATGAGAAATTCAATGCACAGCGTGTAAAGTTTGATGAAAAGTTTGACAAATTTGATGAGAAGTTTTATGAAGTGAAAAATGAAATCAAGAGACAAAATTTTAATTTTGATAAACAGATTAACGAAATAAATGCACGTTACGAAAATATTCAAGAACAAATAGTAGAAGCAGTTAGTGAGAAATTTGATATTAAAATAAACGATTTAGACGACAAAATCAGTAAACGAAACAGTAATTGAGAAAGTCCAGAATCAAATGATAATACAAAGTAAAGAGATAGAGAATAAATGTTTAGCTGCAGTAGATAAACAAGTAGAGATTAAAACAAAATTTGAAATAAACAAACAAACAAACAGACATTAAAACAAATGAAGGGCACAGAGGAAGAATGACCAGAGTCACAAAATGTAATTTTTGCAGGAGAGCATTTTCAAAGTTTTCATGGTCATACAGAAAATACTTTAAAATTTATTGTTATTTAAAACTTTTCTTATTAATCAATGTTTTGTTGTGCATGAATATTTGAACACAGGAAAGCTAACAATTTATCTGGGTCTTATACTATATTATTATTTTTAAAATGTGTCATGGACTGTGGTCGTTTTTCCTCTGGAATTCGGCAATAAAGCAAATGGACTATTACAATTTATAATTAAAAAATTATTTTATTATTCTCTATGATAATAATATAAAAATGTACTATTGTACAGAACAAAAAATTGTTAATATATTGCAAATATATATTTTTAAAAAGTTTTTTATCTTCGACGTCTTCCGCTTTAAAGTATGCCCATTTTTACTTTCTTGTTCCACATCCTGTAATACAAACATGCATTACTATTTTTATATTTCGTTGGTCCCTAACTGGTAAACTGCTTTCTAAATATTTGTAAATTAGAGGTAAAAGTCACAACGCTTAACTATTAAAAATCACTGTCCTGTTCCTGGTCTGCTTCTTGTGGTTGGTGTTCCGATGTATGGTCTGCCTGGATTTGTTACTGGACAGGAAGTTGACTGAGAAACTGTTGTGCCTCCTCTCTACAGAATTTCTTTAAATCTTGCAGGTCCTTGTACTTAGGTGTGGGCAGTGCTATTGGTCCTGAGTATAAAGGCAAAGGTTCCAGAGAGCTGACGGTTGGTGTCCTCGTGTTTTTCGTAATCTTTCTCTCCGTACCTGCCACCTGCAGTCTTTCTGTGATTCTCGTAGAACTGTAAAGTCCAGTATATGAGTCATGATGCTCAACTGTTTGTGAACACGTATTCACTATTCTTAGCTGCTTGATTGGTCGAGTAGCGGCCGCAAACTTACTCTGATATTTTGAGTCGAGAAATTTTCCCCATTTCTTAAACAAATCAGTTTTACACTTAATTACTTCAAATGGGCTGGGCTTTACTCGGGAATATTTAATTACTTCCCTCCAATCATCTGGCATTTCTGCATGTACTCTCTTGTTAATAAGGCCCATATTCTTGTCGGGCTCCATATATGAGTGGCCTCTGATTGGGAATGTCACAGTAACCTCATCAAACCTTTTCTGCGTGACAGTCATGTAGTGTAAAAACCTAATCATGGTGGAGTTCTTATTCTGGCCACTGCAGGAATCACAGAAAATGTGAAGTTCTCTAACAGATGGATCTAACATGTTGACAATAAAATGGTGCAAGAGGGATGTTACATCATCAGAACCCTTTTTAGCAACAGTTTGGTCGTAAGTATAAAAAAATGATTGGCCACTGGCCAGAACATGAATGTTAAACAAATAGAAAGAAAGTTGCCGTTTATAATAAACATCGTTCATAGGAATATTCGGGATAGGTAAATTTCGACCATAATCCATAGCGACTGCCTCGCATGTAATAGTTCGTTTTGCTCGCATCTTGGCATTCCGTTTATATTTGTAAAACCAGTCAGCACGTAGTTTATGTAATTTCATTTCTGTCTGCAATTTTCTTAAGTCTGTCTGTAATGTAACTTTTTCTTCAGGGGTCTGTCGATGTTTCTATACCTTTTTCAATTGTTACTTCGTTAGCTTTTTGTTCGTCACATGTGCTGCATGTGTCTGATCGCGGGTAACCAAATGAAATGTTAAACTTAGTTGAAAACGTTTCTCTGAATTTTTCATAGCTCATCACAACTTTAGGAAACATTTCTAGAAACATACCAAAGAACTTTTAATGTTCAAGTCTTCTGACAGATACACTTTGTTAGAATCTTTTAGGCTTTAATGAGCTTTTCTACCCTTAAGTGAAGTAAAAAATGTGTTCATTGCGTTGTAAGTCTCTTGCAGCAACTTACTTTTACCCCTGTCAGCATGCTTTCCTCTTTTATCAATCGGGGGCTGACCGGTAGAACACAGCAGACTTTTAATTGTGCATAATCGGTGGTCGGTAACACCGAATACAGATATAAAACCAGTATAGCAGATTGGGATTTCAGTAACTTTTTCATTCCGCATAACTCGAACCTTGTACATATACGAATAGTCATTAAGTCGTGCACCTGCTTCACTTTTTCTTGGCCGCCTTCTTTGCACAGGGCCTACAGTAATCAAGCCGGGTAAAAAAGAATTTTGGGCATTTCTGTTGGCCGAAGCATTAAAATCACGAATCAACACACTTCTCTCCTCTAGAGTAATGTTCTTAAAACATTGATACCGTTTACATTTGCAATCAGGCCCAGTCTCGTACGTTGTATTCCTCAGTTTTTTGGAAGCTTCTCGAACCGTACCAAACTTACGTCTTTTCTTTGTAGAACTGTCAACATGTACGCATGTGTCTTCTTCACTTGAACTCATATTTAATGCACAACACATATCTATTTACAGACACTCACAACCACAACAAACACTTTAAAACTCGTAAACAATAATGCGCAACACAGATTGCACAAAATACTGCTATTGCAGCAGAAGGCGTCAGACTGTGTATAAAAACCATATGCACGTGTACAACCATATGCCGCCCATGCGCACTGCAGGCACCTGCTGGACCCTAGTCGTTAAAACGTTGTTCCATGTGACTTTGGTCGTTTTACCTGTGTACTCAGTTTCTTTCTTGTTTTATATCTTGGACTGTTGTCGTTATTCCGCTATAATATTTCTCGTGGTAATAGCTCAAACAAAAAGCAACAGTTTGGCGGTGAAAACACAATTTTGAAAATTTTGGATTCTAGTCGTTCTTCCTCTGGACCCTTCAAATGTTTTACAAAATCAATTAGAAAAATTTGAGTCGAATGTAACAAGTATAACAAAGAGTATGGAAACAATGGACAAAGCCAGTTTAGAGAATGAAATTAATACCAACCATAAAATAAGTACCATACAAAGTAAGATTAGAGAAATAGATGAGTTCAATATACAAACTAATAATGATATATATGACAAATGTACTTCAATCGAAAATAATTTAACCAGTGTGAAAAATGAATTACGGGGGGAAATTAACACAAAATTGACCGGGGTAACCGAAAGAGTAATAATAACCCGAGACTTGCACAACGAGATCGAATTAGAGACTTTTAGCTACGATAACAGGGCAATACACCCGATGAGATTCATAAACCAAACCCGAGAATACAACCACTTTAGCAACAGTAGTTGGGAGGTACAGCTAATGAAAATAGTTAAATGTTTTAAGGGAAGTTCCATTATATGGGCGGAAGCACATCGTTTAGAGTGGGATTGTTACGAGGCATTTGAAAGCGCATTTAAAGGGAAATATTGGGCAGAAGACGAACAAGAGATCCTAAGAAGCCGTATAATGGGAACCAGTAATTTTATAGGACACCACAATAATAATATAACAATATACGTCACTAAGTTATACAATGAGGCCAAATACTTGGAGCCGCAAATACCTTTTAAATCTTTTGTGAGGCATGTAAGTAAACATTTACCGCGGGAAGTTCAGATAACTTTAATGACAAAAGAAATCGAGGATATAAACGAGTTAGAGAGAATCTTAGACATATTGCAAAGTATTAGAGACCGAGAAGTGGGTAGGCGACCCCAACAACATAATAATAATAGTAACAATTCTGAATATAACAACCATAGAAGTAATCATAACGGGCATGGTAATACGCATATAAATAATTTCAATAATGCAGGGGATTGGAGATGTTCCAGGTGTAGATGTGAGAATTATGCCAACCAGCAGAAATGTTTTAAATGCAGCCTGGCAAGAGACGATCAAAGGAGGAGAGAAGAACCAAAACAGTATGGCCAGCAAAATAGAGGAGCACCAAACACCAGGGGAACAGCCAGTAACAACCATGGACCGCCAAGGGGTCACCAGGGACCAACCACCAGCAACAACAGAAACCAGACGGAAAACTAGAAAAGACAGTGGTAGCACGGACCAGACCACTGGCCAGGGAAGCACGAGGTCCAACCGTTGGAGGATTTCCAAAGTAATGTGATTAAAACGGACATAGTTGCAGATTTATTGGAGGAGGAGAACAACGCCACGATCGAGATGAGAACTGGATTAACTGAGATACAAGTAACCATAGCAGGTAAGAGCTATAGAACACTTATAGATACAGGTAGTGAGATTTCCGTAATTGCTGAGAACATTTTGGGAGAGTTAAGGGAGACAAATAAGAATATTCCAATTTTACCAGTAGCAGGGGTTACAGTAGTGGGCGTTACAGGAGTGCGCAGTAAGAGAGTAACAAAACAAATACACTTAAGTTTCTTGATAAATAATGCAGAATTTGAAAACACATTTTTAGTGGTAAAAGGGCTAAGTCTAAACATAATATTAGGTAATGATTTTCTACAAAGAAACAAAGCTGTTATAAATTTTAAGGAGAAAGTAGTAGAGTTAGATGGGGGTGATCAGTCTATAAGGGTTAATTTTGAACAGGTGTTAGGTAAAGTTAGAATAACGGGTGTAAAAATACTACAAAAACGAGTAGGCGAGAGTGACACAGAAGCTAGAGTAAATTCATGTGGAGATGGGGAGAGTATATTGAGAGTTTTGAGAGTGAAATGGGTAATATTAATGAAGCAGTGTGGGAGATAAGGGCGGATGAATTTTGTAGTGGAGGTGAGGTGGTAAGGAGTGATCAATGTGCATCGTTGTGGCAGGTGATTGAGCAGTTTAAGGGAGTGTTTGCCGATATTCCAGGAAGGGCAAAGGGTTATGAATGTATATTGCAGGTACGGGAACACACACCTCTCATGCAGCAAAGTTATCCAGTGCCTTATTCCAAAAGACGAGCGGTGCAAGAGGAGTTGGACAGGATGATGGAGGGAGGCATTATAGAAAGGTCAGTGTCACATTACTCAAACCCATTAGTTGTAGTCTTCAAAAAGGATGGTAGGGTTAGGTTATGTTTAGATGCGAGGAGGATCAACCAGATAATAATACCAGACCGTGAATCACCAGAGTCTATAAATGAGATATTTCAGAAAATTAGTGGGGTGCGATACATGACGTCGCTTGATTTAACAGCAGGGTATTGGCAAGTACCGTTGGCGGAAGTAAGTAGGAAATATACAGCATTCTTGTTTAACGGTAAGAATTATCAGTTCCGACGCTTACCATTTGGGCTGAATACCAGCGTAGCTAGCTTTATAAAATGTCTAGACCAGATTTTAAAACCAAAGGACTTTTTGACAGTGTATGTGGACAACATTTTAATTGCATCAAGAACTTTTCAGGAACACCTAGATTATTTGGGATATGTTTTAGCCAATGTTAAGGTATGGGTAAAAATAATGAATAATTTAAGTACAATAGTTTTTGATAAATATTCATCATGATTACAATCAATTGGCGTAGATACAATATTAGCTTCTGACATATTAAACTTTTCTAAGATTTTGTTAATATAAGTACTTTAATGAATGAAAACAGACCAATCATTCAATCTACAAATTTCCATTCCAAGATAATTAGTAACTTCTTTAGTACTAGTAATTTTAAATTTTTTACTGATATCATTCAACAATTTATCAATCAAACTTTCATTTGAAGCTGCAATAAGTCCATCATCAACATAAATTGCTAACAAGATCTTATTACTATTTTTGTTATATATGTATAAACATGGGTCACCTGTACTTTGACAAAAATCTAAATTTACAAGAAAATTAGTGAAGTGCTCAGTCCAGCATCTTGGTGCTTGTTTTAAGCCGTATAAACTTTTCATTAATTTACATACGCGTGAGCTTCCATCATCAAAACCTTCAGGTTGTTTCATATATATATCTTCCTTTAAGTCACCATATAAAAAAGCCGTTTTTATATCAAATTTACCGATATGTAAATTTTCACAAGCAGAAATACTAAGTATTAATCTTATTGTAACAAAGTGAACAACCGGACTAAAAGTTTCTTTATAATCTATATCTTTCTGTTGCGAATAACCTTTAATAACCAACCGCGCTTTATAACGTTCTGTACCATCTGGATTGAGCTTCTTCACAAAAACCCAACGATTGTTAATCACCTTTTTATCTTTTGGCTTTTCCACTAATACCCATGTCTTATTTTCATACAAAGAGTTCATTTCGTCCTGCATTGCAGCTTGCCAACTATCTTTTTCTTTACTTGTAATTGCTTCGTTATAATTAGATGGTAACTTTTCAGCAATAAACGTGATCGGACATCCATAATATTCTGTAGGTTTTAATTTTGTTCTATCGCGCAATTGTCGTCCAGTTTGATTGTTATCGCTATTTGAAGATTGTAAAGGTTCTCTTTCTTCAAACTCATTTGATTCAGTTTAAGTTCATTATTTTTAGGAGTTATAATTTCATTTTCTTCAGTTTCTTTATTATTATTGTTGAAAGAATTCAAAATAATTGAATCAGCTAATACTCTTTCAGGTTTAAAAAGTACATCTCTACTTATAATGACATCTCGCACTTCCGGAACATATACACGATAACCTTTACAATCCTCATGATATCCGACCAAATAACCCCTCATCGATTTTTTATCAAGTTTCTTATGCTTTTCTTTTGATATATGTATATAACACATGGTTCCAAATATTTTAAATCTATCAACGGTAGCTGTTTTTCCATTCCATAACTCATAAGGAGTTTTATTATTTTGTTTTGTTGGGCCTGTTCTATTAATTACATGTACAGCAGTATTCATTGCTTCTGCCCATAAGAATAGAGGTAAGTTTGAATTTGAATATAACATTGATCGAGCAGCCTCTACAATGATTCGGTTATTGCGCTCTGCAATTGAATTTTGTTTGGGCGTATATGGAACATTAATCGAATATTTTATACCTTTACTAATTAAAAAAGAGATCACAGCTTTATTATCGTATTCTTTGCCACCATCAAAATAAATTTCTTTAATATTTGTTGCAAATTGATTCTCAACCCCGATACAAAATGATTTTAGTTTTTCTATTACTTCAGATTTTTCTCGAATAAAATGAATTTCTCTATAACTTGAAAAATCGTCTTTAAAAGAAACGAAATATAACTTTCTACCGAGAGACTCTACTTCCATAGGACCACAAACGTCAGTATAAATTATTTCACGAGTTTTAGTGACACGATCGATCTTTTTGTGAAAAGGCAATCTATAATTTTTGCCATAAGCGCAACCTTCACAAAAGAAATTTTCATCCGTAAATTTTATATTTAGATTTTTCAAAAAATTCTTCACATGTTTTACATTTTGATGGCAAAGTCTTTCGTACCATAATTGTAAAACATTACCGTTGGCAATGCTCGATCTACTCTTTTGTTCTACCACGTTACATTCTTTTGGAATTAAAGTTTGAATGTCTAATTTTAGCAAACTACCAGGCTCATACTCGGAACCAGTTACAAGAATTTCATTACCATGCATTAAAGTACATCTCGTAGCATTGTGTTATTTCATAATCTATACCCCTTTTACCCGCATATTTAACAGAAAACAGATTATACATTGAATCAGGAACATATAATACATTATAGATAGTACCTTCTACTCGTTCACTATTTTATAAGTTTCAAAGTCAATATTACCTTTACCATACGCAGACATTGTCATACCGTTGCCCATTCTTACACTGACTGGTGTTGTATTTTCTTCGAACGTTGAAAACCATTCTCGATGCTTCGACATATGATCCGTCGCACCCGCATCCACAATCCAGAGATCATCCCGATTGCCACAGCTGCCTTTGTCACCTATTAGTGCTATCCTCGATGTTGATTTCTTCTGTCCAGAAGACGAGTTACTTCTTTCTTGATTATTCGACCATCTTCGCTGTCCATTATCCTTATTCATGAAGCAATTGTTACTTTTATGACCTTATCTTTTGCACGTATAACACCTGAAGCAGTCCCTTTTTAAATGACCTTGTCTTACACAATTATAACACTGCTCTTGTTTCAAATCATTCTTCTCATATTTATAAGTCATTCTTCTGTTCCTTATGACCGATTTTCAGATTAGCTAGCAACGCTGTCGTCTCTTCGTGTACTTCCTTTTGATCTTGTCATCTAAATTCTTCTGCCATCAAGCGCTCAGTCAAATTTTCAAGATTCTTCTTATCGTCAGATACCGAATCCCAAGCACTGTGAAAATGATTAAACTTTTGTGGCAAATATGTTAAAACACGAGTCATCACCATAGTCTTTTCAATTTTTCCCCCGAGATTTTTCATTTTTCTAGCCAACTGTTCTATTTTTGAAATAGTATACGTAACACTTTCACTCTCTGTCCACTTAAACTCAAAAAATTGTTTTTGAATCATCGACAGATTTTCATCAGATTTTAGATCATATGCTGCATTCAATTTGTCCCACATCTCCTTGGCAGTAGAACAACCCATTATAAGTTCGAGAGGCTTTCTCTCCACTGTTGTAACAATTAACTTTCTGGCAATTTTGTCCGCCTTCTTGAACTTTTCCAACAACGCGTCACGATCTTCTGCACCTGCAGCTGGCTCGGCTAATCTTCCTTCGCAAACATCCAGCACATCATCATCCTCTTCCATCAATGTGCATACTACGAAGTGCCATTGATGCCAATTATCTTTGTCTCGGAGTTTTTCAATTTTTATATTCGGTTCCATTTTTGCACAAATATTTTATACTTGCACTCCAATTACACACTGCACTACGATTTTAAAATGCCACTGGGCCCATAACCTGTTAAGGTATGGGTAAAAATAATGAATAATTTAAGTACAGGAGCAAACACACGCTTTATTGAAGGAACAGTTTAGTAGCAAGTATACATAAAACAGACACTCGAAATACACATTACAAGAGCACATTTAAAACTGAACTGAACTTGTCGAGTGCATCTCTATTTATATAGAAAAACAGCTTCCAGATCTTTCCTTTTATTTAAAACTTCGAGAACATTACTTTTCTAGACTCTCACAGTAAACGTGCATGTGAGCGGGTTGAGGATTGATGGATTGATGGACCTCCCACCGCACAATACAAACTTTCACTTCTACAATGACAGGTAAACTTACTTAAGAATGAATGTAGAGTTTTCCAGTATATTCTCAACAGCCAAATTAGAAGAAGGAGGACTCACCGTGAATTGGGAGAAATCAAAATTTTTACAAACTAAAATAAATTTTTTAGGATTCATTATTACACCAGAGGGGATCTCAGCAAATCCAGACAAGGTTGACTCCATTATGCGCTTCCCTGAACCGAAGAACATTAAACAACTACAAAGTTTTCTAGGACTGTGTAATTTTTATCGTAAGTTTCAGAAAAACTACGCACACACAACAGCGAAATTAAGTGCAGTACACCAGAAAAATAAGCAGTGGAGATGGAGAGAAGTGGAACGTGAAGCTTTCAATGAAATTAAAAGGAAATTTAGCCACCTGATAATGATGAACCACCCTGATTTTAATAAGACGTTTTACTTACAGACGGATGCTAGCAACATAGCATTAGGGGCAGAGCTCTACCAAGAAGACGGCGAGAAGGAACACCTGACCATCGCATTTGCAAGTAGATCGTTGCTGTCTGCAGAGAAAAATTATACGACCACCGAAAAGGAACTGTTAAGCATTGTGTTCGCCGTGGGGAAGTTCAGGACCTACATCTTGGGAAACAAAACGGTGATCCACACTGATCACAAGGCGTTTTATCCTTCTTGAATATGTGTAAGCTTGCTCACAGCCGTCTAACCAGATGGGTACTTGTTTTACAGGAATATAATTTTGATTGGGAGTACATCAAGGGGACAGACAATAAAATAGACACTCTTTCTAGGGTAGACATGTTGAACAATAAAACTGGTAGGGATTTAAAGGAGATTGAGATTTTCCAGATAAGCCAGGAGGATAGAATTTTGGGGGAAGAGCTAAAGGACATTAGAACCATGCAAAGAGCAGATGGTAAGTCAGGTAAGATTATAGATAGTTTAGAAACTGAAGTAGTGGGATCAGTGTATAGTCAACATTTCCAAATTTATAAAGGGTTGCTATTTAAGAAAGTAGAAGGGGTGAGCGTGATTGGAGGTTAGTTGTGCCATATGGGTTAGCAGATAAGATCATTTGGGATTGTCATCTAAGATATGGTCACTTTGCGGCGAAAAAGTGTGTTAGAAAGAGTTTTGTGTTTTTAAGAATATGGAAAGATGGGTTAGAAAATTGTTAAGGGGTTGTGATTTGTGTCAGAAGTCTAAGGTAGTGAACTATAGGGTTGAAGGGGAGATGAATTTTATAAAAGTGGAAAGGCCATTTGATTTAGTTGCAGTAGATTTGTTTGGACCATTGCCGAAGGGTAAAGGCGGAGTGATGTATATTTTTGTAATGTTAGACACTTTTTCTAATTATGTGAAATTATATAGTGTGAAGAGAGCTACCAGTCAGGTATTGAGTGAGAAGGTGACAAAGGACTACATGATCCACGTGGGTAAGCCAAAGATAATTTTATCAGATCATGGGCCACAGTGCATCAGTGGGAAATGGCGCCAGGCCTTAGCATGGGAAGGAATCATCACGAAGCATACGGCTGTGTACCATCCTCAGTCCAATCAGGCAGAGCGTGTCATGAGAGAGATAGGCAGGATTTTTAGAGCCTATTGTCACGCCAAACACAGCGAGTGGCCGTTATACGTCAGAAGGGTAGAAAATTGGCTGAACAGTACCGCCCACGAGTCCACAGGATATACACCTCACGGATTAATTAAGGGAACACGCCCCCCAAGGATTTTAGAACAGATATTTGACTACCCACCTGAGAGCGAGAAGACGGATGTGAGTGTTAAAATCAGGTTGGCTAATGAGAGTTTATTAAGCAAGGATGAACGACGAAAACGTAGACACGACGCAAAAGGTAAGTGGATGAAGTACGAAGTAGGACAGTTGGTATTGGTGAGGAGACACGACTTGTCGAGTGCTCAGGACAAGGAGATCAAGAAATTCTTCTTACTCTATGAAGGACCTTATGAGGTAATAGAAGTTAAGATGAAGAATTCATATGTATTGCAGAACAGGGAGACAAGGGAGATAGTAGGAACACACAATGCTACAAACTTGAAGTTGTATTGGTCATCATAGGAGTTTAAATAATGTTTATTTTATATTAATGTATGTATGGATTTTAATTTGATGTTTATGTTTCCAGAAGGGACTCTCCCCCATTTTCGGGCGATCACAGACTCACCACCTCTGATCGTGGGTTTTGGCAATCTGGAGGCAGACCATGGTTGGCAGTAGTCTCAGCAACGGGGTGAAAGCAATGATGGTCTTACTCCACAAAAAGGTGTTAGTAGAAATTCTTTGCTTACAAGAACGGGGAGGGGGACCCCTAATTTCGTGGAAAGGTAAAGTAGATTCACCTATAAAAAGGAGAAGGGAGAGAGAATTTTGTTGATGGTAGTATTTTTTCCACGAACTACAGTAGTTTTGTTTTAGAACTGTAAAATGAAACGACCCAAAATTGTGTAACTTAAATAATTAACTTTTCAAGGAATTGTTTTCCCTCAGAAAACAACAGGAATGTATTTTATTGTAATGTAAACTTGTCAGATGATCCATTGTTGTAGTTCTTATCTTGTCATAAAGAAATTGTTGGTGAAAAGTGAAAGCTTGAACTTGCAAAAGTGTCTATGTGAAAATTTTAATGAAAAAAAAAGAACTTGTTATTATGCAAGATTAATGGGTGATTTGGGGGGTTTGTTTGGTGTTATTAGAAGTGTAAATCAATTGTGGAATGTAGAGACAGCAAAAGTAGCAGGAGTTAAGTTTAGATATAGGTAGGCTATTGCAGTGGCGGCATGTGCCACTGTAGATAGCGTTATGGGTTGATGTGTAACGCACAAGTATGTTACCATTATCGGAGGCCGAAATCGGCGTACATACACTGTACAACTTTGATATAATTTTATATTATATATGATTCTTAACCGTACAGTGTATAAATGATGTTAGAGTAAACATGCGAATGAAGATGATTTCCCCGCCTTTTCGGGCGATTACTGTCTTACCAGCACTAATCGTGGTTTTGGACGACAGCCAGCTGTGGGGAGCAATTGTAACACTGACCATGGTTGGTTGTCCTTGAAATTGGTGAAGATTGAAATTAACGGGGGGCCACTTAGGGGAAATCCCCGGAACTATGGAACAGCGGCTATCACCTTGTTCGAGTAGGAACAGCAAAACAGGTGATAGACCCGTCTTAAGGGTATAATTATGTAACATTCAGATATGATGATATCTGGCAATTTAAAAATGTAAAGCCGAAGCAAGGACAGGAGATGCCAAAATTCCTCCCTAAATTCAGCCCTTGTGGAAGCAACTGGACGCCACAGTCCAGGGGGGATCATAGTGTGTGTGGTGAGGAGGTTGCTACAGGGGTAGTAACGTTAAATGAATATCAAATCTTAAGTATATGACATTGATAATGGTGTCAAGCAAGAAATAATTATAATGCTTGGAAGAAGTATTAGTATCAGGAAAACTGATCAATGAAGTTTAAATAGCTAGATTGTTTGCCATAATGAATTTGTGTTTTGGATTCTATATGATAGATATATATAGATGAGTTGCTGTTGATTCTTTAAACTTAATGAATTATTTTACGTTGTTATTATCTTAGTGTAAGAGTATATTTTTCTTGTGTTGGAAAGAGTTAAGATATTACTGGCTGGAGTCAAAAAAATATTTGATAAATGTAGGAATGCAAAAAGAGAAAGAGACATTCTATCGTAAATCTTGTTTATTTGGTGTTTGAGAAATTAGAAATTAAGAAAACCAATGCCTCTTAACATAAACCAATGCAGCTAAGGGGAGACATATCAGTTGTGGATAGGGCATTATACAAGGCCACTACTTGATTTTTTGTATTCGATGTTTCAGAGTTTGGTGATGCTGTGACGGCGGTCCTGAGCTGGCCAGCACGTCAGAGCAGGAACGTCAAGTGCCTGATGGCCTTGCAGTGTTGGGATCTCGCAAGAGAAGTCCAGTAAGGTCATCCAGGTGCGGTCACCATCATTGGACCAAGGGTGAGTTATTTGTATTCTTTTCATATAAACACTATAGGGGGTTGTGGCGACATATCCTGGCTGATCCCTTTAGGAAGTGTGAATGAGTCAATGAGAGTTTTTATGTTTCGACATAAAACCTCTCATTGAGGGGGTTTTGTAACGGTACATAAGTCCGTAGAGGAATTTGTAGGTACATGCAAATATAATTTTATTGTAATCCAATGTATTAAACGACATGAGGTTAAAATTTCCAATATATATCATACAACGCAGTTTGCCAGAATTAGTTGAAGCCAAGGTCAGATGGCCTACGTGCCAGTCGACAGCTATGCAGACAAAACAATAACCAGACCATGATAAAACGTCTTCGAAAGTATGAGAGACGTAATAACTGAGCCGTGTAACAATGCTGTCATCGCCTGGAAACAATAGATTTGATGACGAATTATCCCTTCCACCTGGCAAATATACACCAAGATGTCGCTCTCAGTCGACAAACTACCGTCAGTGCAACAGCACATTGTAAAATCTGCTGGCCAGCAATTGCCAGCAGAGAGTATTAACAAGTGATAAAACATGTAACTAAAGTGTAAAAAGGTCAAATCAGTTAAAAGGAAGAGTACAAAATGTAAATTAACTTCAGTGTTGTAAGAGAACAGACATAAACAGTTAACGTTCGGCCGAACACCTGCCATTCCATGTGGAACGACTGACGAAAATTTCAACACTCCGAGTTCAGGAAAGTCAAAACTTATATCAATACCTTTTATTATTTTTGAGCTCAAAATCACAAATTATAAAACTGTACCATTGAATTATTGTATGGGGAGTGTGTGTGTGTGTGTGTGTGTGTGTGTGTGTGTGTGTGTGTGTGTGTGTGTGTGTGTGTGTGTGTGTGTGTGTGTGTGTGTGTGTGTGTGTGTGTGTGTGTGTGAATGCGTGCTGGCACATACAGGCAAAGCCACGAGGCGTTGGTTTATGTTGCATAATGTAAGAAACGTAACAAATTTAAATAAATGATAACTGCAGTATATTAGAAATTCACCTGATTATAAATTAGAAAATGAAGATAAAATTATGAAGGTAATTACGATGTGCTTAAAATTCATGCAGCGGAAGTATGTCGCCGCCATTTTGTTTTATATGTAAGAACGACTCCATCTTGTTTTGTTCTTGTAACTATTTCAATATTAATGTCAGTAAAAGCAAGTTTATTTACCAGATACTATTTTAATCAATTATTTCGAACAACTATCCCGTCTCTGCTGATCGCTTATAGAATCCAGGAACCCTTAGGTAAACTTAAAATATTATGTTGGCCACACAACATGGCGCCTGAACCAGTACGCTACATAAAAATAAATGTGAACACATGGTTTTGAAAGTGAAGTTATTAACAACAACTGTTACAGAAAAGGTTTGTTAGTTAACAAGATGCTGTTATTAAAATTGTGTCACATGCAAATCAAGCACAATTACAAGAAAAACTCTGTATAAACAAATAATTAACTTTTTTAGATGAAATAAATCTTTTTACGTATTATTTCATGATGAAATTATTACAATTTCAAAGATGTGTTCACAAATACATATAGGGCCAAACAAAATGTTTTTAGAAAAGCATCTTCATTTCATATTAACCAAATTATATCACATTTTTTTAAAACAGAAGGATTTTCCATGTTGTCATATTCAAATAAACATGATGTCTATGTGATAATTTATTATAATGTCTTTATTAATATAATAAAAATTTAGAACACACTTTACCTCCAACCTGTTGCACAACTGTCTCTCCACGTTGGATCTCCTTATTAAAAGTTTCTAAATAATTCTGTATATCAGTTATCGTTTCCCCAGTACAATCCTGGCTTGATTCCAGTTTAATCTGCGAGGTTTGTAACTTGCCTGTAACAGGAAAAATTTTTATTTTATTTACTTCTCATAAAATTACATAAACATTATAGAACTAATAGTTTTAGTATTCCAATTCAGTTTGGTTGGCTTGGGGCTGAACAGGAGATATTGATGAAAATCTTCCCTGAACCACAATCTTTCTCAAGTCAGCAAATATGGATCTATAATTGTCCACATCAGCTGAAAGTAAGAAAGCGGATGAAAGAAGGGCATTGATTGGAATCACTGCAGAGAGGAGAAGCACTATGGTTGGTCATCTACTATGCCATTCAAATTGGTTCACCACCCTGATCGAGAGGTGTAGGGAAGGAGATTGCCCAGACAGGAGTAGATGGATGAGATTAAAGGAGGAAGAAGTATATGGTGGTTAAGAGACTGGTGACTAAGAGAAGGGAAGAAATGGCAAGCCCACCAACCTCTGTGTTGAGAAGAGAAAACAGCAGCTGATCTATGTTACGTAGTCTGTACTTTGAAAACACAGCTGATTTCGTTAGGAGGGTGTTCAAGTCATTCAGTACAGCTTTTCCAGAAGTACAGTCTAACAACCTGTAGAAACGAATCCCTCTGGTTCTTCACTCCACCTTGTGCAGAAGGTTTCATTCATGATGGCATGAAAATATTCAGTTCACTCAAATATTCTGCTGATTTCCAGGAAATATATCAGGTTTGCACATGACCCTTACATGATCCAGCTCTGTTATCTTTGCTGGATGGCTAATAACGGGTAACAGGTCACCAGACTCCTTTCTACATGTTGTTAATCTGTACATCTCACCATACTGAGGTCATTCAAATTCATCTTAGACATTCAGTACCAGATACGCTGCCATATTCATCTTATGGTAAACTTGACTACCTGTGATAAGTTATACATACATACCATGACTGTTGATTGTTCAACTGTCATCCACACTGAAGCCAGCACAAAGTACTCATTCAAGTATCAGCTCCTATTGTGAAAAACTTTAGCAAGCGAATGACATATAAAGAAAGTTAACTGAAATACAACTCTGTGTGTGTTCTCTGTCTCTATTAATCTGTTACACCATAACAAAATACAATAAGAATTATACTGTAACATTTCATAACATATGAACGACCAATTTCACATAATGAATATAGTCATATAAATATGAAAAAATGTAACAATCACAGTACACTAAAAACTCATTTATCCAAATCAGATGGGACCACGACCGTTTCGGATAAACCGAAACGTCTATTTAAATAATAATACATATGTAAGTACCGTAACTTTCTTTAATAATAATAATTTAAAAGTTACTTATAGTGAATATGACACAATATACTATAATTTACAGTGCGGTACTGTTTTCGAAAACTATAAAACTGTACCGCACTGTAAATTATAGTTTCTACAGTACTGGAACAGTCCTATTGCTTGTTCATACAGTACTGTAAGGAGCTGTTCAGTTGAACAGTACTCCTTGTTCGGAGTACCCCTTACCTCAATTAGTTCTGATTATTCACTTTCTACTTTATATCTCATGGAATCACTTGTCTACGCTATTAAATACAGATTATAGTGACAGGAAATGCTTTTGTGTATATTTAAAATTTACTAAAAATTGTTTAGGATAAACCGGATTTTCGGATAAACGCGATTCGGATAAATGAGTTTTTAGTGTAAATTAAGAACAGAACAGAAAAAAACTGTTATTTCTAAATCATTCTGCACAACTGTAAAACGAAAAATTTTAAGGGCCCTGAAGTCAGGGGTCATTAATAAATAATACAAACCTTTCTCATCCATGGTTACAATAGCACCAACTCTGCGCCTAAAACACATTTTAATAATTAATATTTTGTCATGCACCCAGAGTAATATTTGTAAAAAATCAATTTTCAACAAACATTTCCTTGTGGGTAAATGAAACAAGCCATTCTGTTTCCTGTGCTCAACAGCTATTAATATGAACCACACACTTCAAATCAATACCATGTGTACAGTTGAACTAAACAGTACTCCAAATTATTATTCTCATTTCACTTGCAATTCTAATTAACTATAAAATGTACAAATTTACTCTGACCTTTACTCAAGTTGTGCAAGTGAACAAAAATTACTGCAACTTCTCATTTAATGGTCTCAAATAGTCAATAATTTCATATCTTTACTTCTACAATATAAATGCTACGTTACTATTTACTTGCTACGTTTTAATTAGATACGCTTAATGAAAACATGTTGGTAAAGTTGTTGGAATACTTAATAATTTCTACTTTTCAAAAACGTGGCATGTATATCCATACTTCTCCTATACACCCCTATTGTTTTTATATCGATCCTCTCCCTCCAATATGATGGGCAGGAGACAAAAAGTTGAGAGGATCAAAACTGTGAAAAAGTCACAAAAATCAATATAGGGTATCGTATTAAAGAGAACTTTAACCTGCATCTGAATACAGTGTTCATTTTCGAAAATTTCAAAACTTTGGAATGCCAGGGACCAAAAAGTGAGTAAAAATTTTGAAAATCGCAAAATGTACGTGATGTATTAAATTGAAGGGAATTTAAACCAAAACCTGAATAGTAACAAACTTTGGAAATTTCAAATTTTTAGGACATAATGTCCCAATAAATGGATGAAAATTTGTAAATTTTAGCCAGGTAACTGCTAAAGGGAATTTTAACCTAAATTCAAATGCAGAATTTACTGTAAAAAATTGTATATCGTTCGGACACCACAGGACAAAAATAGAACTCAAAATTTTAAGGTAATTTAAGTCTATGTACAGGATCAAGTCAGGAGGAATTCAAAATACAAACTCAATATCTTTAATAATTTTATTGAATTATATCTCTGAACACTCCTTGCAAATTCTGGATCACCCCAAAACATTTGTAAACTATGTTCATAAAAAGCTTTATCAGTTAGGCTTATGTATATTTGTGAAAGTATTATATACCCCTGTAGATATCTATAGAAATATACAAGAACTTAAACGCTAGCCATAAATTATTTGTCATTTAGGCATTATGGTTATGAATTTAACTAAAAAAAGCAGTAGTTTGGAATGTTTAGTGTTTATTGAATGGTTTTCTACTGTACAGTTATTATTTTACTCAAAGTGTAGTAGAGTAACTGGGGTTTTTGTAATTTTTCTGATACTTGAAAAATTATCTAATATTGAAATTTACTTAATAATAAATGTATTTCATTCCAAATAGTGAATGAGTTCTTAGAGAACTTATTAATTCTCTGAAAGCAGCTCAGAGAACTTACATTTAAAATGTACCCATAATTGTTTTACCTAATAAAACCATGTGATATTTGTTTGTTTATTCTAATCACACTTGTTTTTAATTTAATATGCAAAGCTTTTTGTGATAATATACGTTAAACAAGTGTTTGTTACTGGTGACAAAACATGATGTCAAACTTACAAAACACTATTCAAAAACCAATATTCACTTCCATTTCAAAATATATTTACAACATACAACTTAAAGTTGATGAGTGTGGCCCAGATGTCATTGCTTGAAGATTATTATGTTGGACTCCCACCGTGTAACAGAACTCACTTTTTCAGTACTTTATGCTTTTCTCTATAACCCATTTGGTTTTCAAAAATACATCTTTTACATACGTCACAAAACGTTTCAATTAGAACTGCTTTGTTTGTGAACATGGGTTATGAAAAATGCACTGCATTGATAAAACAATAGAACTATAACACAAACAGAAATCCACTATACGTAACCTGCTTTATTTTTAGTTGTGTATTGTTTTTGGATTGTGTATCAGAAGAGAGTACATTTTATTTTTTGTTTGTTAACCTAATATCAACAGATATCTTTGGTCAGCTTACTTTGAATTGCATATTGTTTGTGGTTTGTAAAATAAGGGTGACTATGTATTATTTTTATTTAATTATTTATTTTGTTGAGTTCATTGTTTTTGTTTATAGACAAATAACCTAGATTTTACGTTATATAATTACACTACATAAAATGTAAAACATATTATTGGCTAACATTAAAAACAAGTTTTACAATTACATTCACTTATTCCGCAAACGTTCCTTCCAACATTTAACATTGTGTTAAAACCATTACCAGTATATCTAATAAATAAAATATTCTAAAATGAAAACAGTGTTCCTAACCTTATACATGTTAAACATTCAGTAGTTTACACAGTTATGTGAAGCAATCTTTTATGACTGGTGCATTTCTTATTCTTTATACCGTAACATTCCGAATATCGGAAATATATTATCCACACATAATGGAAAAATATCAAGGATAGTTTTGATAGATGTGATGTCTATATAATTTCCATTATCATACTTTGTATATTTCGAAAAAAAGGCTAGTTGTACACCGTTTAGTGCTATTTATAATTCATCAATCTTAACAAGGCTTAACAAAGGTTTATCTCCTGTATTCATTTTTACAAAAACCTATGACTCAGATTAACTATTGCAAGAAAACCAAGAATATGACTGAGATAAACAGCTGTGGAGGGCAAAAACTGAACAAATTTAATTATATATAGTGCTGAATTTTCTCAATTTACAGCCTACTACATGTTACAGAAAATATAATTTTGAAACAGTTAAATTTCTTAACGCTGCACTACATTTTTCTGCAATTCATTTTAAACCTTCTGTTAATACAACTTCGATTCACACCTCCCCAATAATCAACATACTTTAATAACAGGATCAATTTAATGTGCTGTTATTGAGTTGGTGCCCATGATACTTCGTTTATTAATTAAGTCTTGAATTATTGAATGTGGGTATGCTAAGATTCACAATACCAAATAAAGTTAATATGTATGAAGTGAAACACAACTTCTCGAAAGTTAAATTGGTCAATATTTTAATCGGTGGATTAGTTTCAGCTAACAGATCAAGGTCTATCGGACATAAAGTTAATACCTTACAACCCATTAATCTTCTTGTAGACGAGTGACGTTAACTTAAAAGGAAAGTTGAAAATTAATATCCAGCAACACTATTAGGGGTTAGGTGACAAAAACATTCAGTGTAGAAACTAAGAACGCGTTCTACTTACATATTATTTGCTAACTACTTCTCCATGAATGACACAAAAAGTAGTGAGGACTAGTCATGACCAATAAGCCTAGCCCTAAAAATGGTGAAATATTCAAAACACCCTGTTTCACACTATGCATACTTAAATCCTTGTATGCAATTATTAACACAATTAATTTCTAGTTTCATACAGTAAGATAGTTCAAAATACTCTAGTAATACGCAATCTGTCGGAAATAAATACAATTCTTACTTACAATTTCGGAATACAGGGGGCATTAAAGGCGAAAATTTCTAGAAATTGGCACTGTTGGCGCTGTCATCAAAATGGCGTGCAAGCAAAGTAAGCATAAGAAGGTGCTGAAGTATAAACATATGTATTACAAATAATCGACCTCTATTGAATGTATATTATGTTGGAAATAAAAAACATGAAAATAATTCGTACAGGAACGGTCACCATAATGTTCTACGCATAAAATACGATTAATGAATCACAAAATTATTACACATTACCTTTTAACTCCCAAACTAACACATGAGGGCGTTGGTGTAGAAAGGGTCGAAGATGCCAATATGGCGGCTCGTAGTAGTGAGCGTAAGTTAGCCAGCCAACCAGGAGAAGCTTGCGCAATGGTAGATGGGAATTCGTAACTGGTTCCCTCTCTTTTTACATGCGTGGAATAACGGAAATATTATTAAGTAAATTGCAAGCGACATGTTCGTAAATACATGCTTCCTACAAAGCCAAATACAAAATTTCAATGGGCAAATAAAAAGATCAAAATTTTCAAATCGTTTAGAGGCAATTGATTACTTATTTCCCGTTAAAAACAAATTATTAACTGTTTGACATCACAGATGTTGATACTTCAATAGTCCAAAACTCTATAAAAATTTTCACCCTAAAATATTGCGCTTTTGAGTTAATATGTGACCAGCAAGATCATATCCAAAATTTCTTAATTCTAATCTGTAAATACAGTTAATGTTTACAATTAGGCCTATGTTTACATTCAGTATAACAAAAAGCTATATCACATTGTGAACAGTCAATTAATAAATTATATGAATGATAGAATTTATGTTTGATATGCTGGGAGAAAAATAGAAAATATAGAGATTTTAACAAAATCGTTTAACAAGAACTGCATCAATCATCTAAACTTATTCCCAAAATAATTTGTTTTTAATCCACCTGTATTTACCCTCTCACAATCACAAGACAGCTCTTCCTTTGTTATTTGTTTAAGTAGTTATTTGATTTAAGATTCTATAATTTTGATTTATGTAACTAAAATGTATTCTTGTTTCCAAACTGAGTTTCAAACTGAAATTTAATAGGTTGCTGCTCCCTGTACATTTGGTAAACTGAAATAATGTATCTGGCATCTTTAAAAAAAGTAAACATGTTTTGTATAGAATGGAAAATTTATTGAAGCACAATTACATACATTAAACTTTCACTGAAATGTTTTTAACAGTTAGGCCTCCACAGTTTTTAGTTTCTTACATTTTAAAATACCACATTTCACATTTTAAGTCAGTACCTACTAAAAATATAATTTCAAAATCAGAATGATCACAGTTGCACACCACTATATAAAAATTATCCCGATAAAAATCGGGATAATTTTTATATAGTGGTGTGCAACTGTGATCATTCTGATTGTGATTTCAACCACTAACACATATTTCTTCATTAAATAATTTCAAAATGTTAACAGATATTCTTTTCATATTTAACAAATAAATGAACTCACTGTTCTTTGTAGAACTTTCTGCACACATAAACAAACATTTTAAGTATAGACAAAAACAACTATAAGCCAAATAAATAATTTAAAAAAATAGTAGTATATGTACAAATTTGTTTTAGAGCATCAATGTTCTTTTATGTTTAAAATCATAAAGGATAATAATAATAAAAGTGATTTTCTTTTAAAGACAAATGTAAATGTAGCATACAATAAATTGTTAATGTTTGTATTTAGCTTTTCTATTTTATAAAAACTACATTATCATTAAAAATGTGTTCATTTATTCACAGCCACATAACTTGAAGTTATACATTCTGAATTGTATAGTTTGTATAATTATATGAAAACACCTAATACAGCATTACCGAAACATTCAGTTAAAATTGTTACCGATTCAGATAATACTATACTATACTATACTATACTATACTATAATTAACTATAATTGCTATGAAGTTGGAGTGTTTTAGTAAAATTAAAATTTTGATAATAAAAATTTTTGTACATTGTGGATTTTCTCAAATTTATATCAGTATTAATTTAAAGACATCAAGGGTAAAGAATTTGTGTGTTGTTGTTGTTGTAGACTGTCTTTTATGGGAGTGATTTCTTCATTCTGTATATTAATCTTCGCACCAATATCTTTCAATAACCAGTACTTTTTTATTATATTGTACTAATGGATTCTATAGGCATACATAGCTGGTTCGAAAATGACAAAAATTATTTCAAAAAAATAACTTTAAAAGGTAGGTAGTCTATTCTTTCAAAAAATTGTCAATGACTTTATAGGCAACTTTATAATAACTCAAAAATCAAATAGGTTATGGGCATATCCTAAAACGCACTAATCAAATAATTCTGCCCAAACATTACTCCCATGTGTACAAATGTCAGAACATAGTTTTTCTATTAATTACTACTATAACCATTTTAAATGACCACTACTGTTATTTAGTCTGATATGTAAAATTAAATATTATAACTCTGCAATTCTTTTATATTTAAAATCATTTAAGAAAGTAAAGTAAATAATTGTATTTTAAATATTTAAATAAGTAAAGAATTAAAACTGTTTTATATAAGCTAGAATAAGCATAAAACATATAAAAATTTTTCAGCAATTTTTTCAAAGCTCTTGTTACAATTAGACTGTCTAATGAGTTCTAAATACTTAAACTAATCAAGAAAATATTTGTTGCAATGTGGAACATCCTAAATAAAATGAAATAAAATGATGTATGCATGTGTGTAAACTGTGTGTGCATGTATGTGTGACTAAAATTTTGAAAATTTTAAATCTCATCATATAATACAGTATAACTTGTCTAATTCGAATATTTCTATTTGAATTTTACTGTTGTTACTTGAATAGCCTATGCGAAACTATGCAAAAATGTCTGCAATTTGAATTTTTGTTTCTCAATTTACAAAAAGTTGCTTGTAATATGGGAGTCAGTTGATATCGAAGCTGCAGTTCATGGAAAAAAGTTTTGTTGCAAATGGTTTCTGACAGAAATGCTATACTTTTTTATATTGATCAGATGGACTTATTCCTTACATATACACTTCTGAAAACAAAACTTTTAAAGGATAAAGTTGTAGTGGTGGCTAACATAGCAACAAACTGTAACATTTTAAGTCATATCTGAGTGGATGGTTTAAAAAAACTGTTCTGTTAATGATAGAAAAGTTAACCAACCCACACTGTTTAAAAAATATAAAAGAAAACTAGTTAAATATGTGAATAAGATGATTAAGTTTGGATGATGGATAACATTTTTAAAAGATAGCTATGAAATTTTTGTTCATCATGAAGAAAATTCAAACAGAAAAACCATCTTGTTATTTGACAACTATTGTAACGAGTTGTTCTGTATGTACTCTTTAAGAGTGTGTTTTTATCGCGTGTTAGCCCCACACATTGTAGTCGTTACTTTATGTTTAATTCTAACAGTCGTACTTTTTCCAGCTTCTCACGCTGACGATGTCCGTTGCGAACGTACGAATTACCAGTACCGATATCTCATGAGTGTGATCCTTACCTGTCCTTTAATGAGTAAATTTAATTCCCGGGTGGCGCCAAATTGTTTATGCAAACAATTAAAAATGTTAAACTGAGCGGTCGTTCTATACGGTGTTGACTAATTCAAATTACCCTCACAACTGGCGGGCATTTGAATCTCGCTTGTAGTTCGTCGTGCTGCCGACATCTAACGCTGGCAGACAATTTCGCTCGTCGTTAAAGTACACAAACTTTATAATAAAATTTATAATGAAATAAAGGACGGTTATTACTACTCAGTACTAGTTTATTAATGAGAAATTGTTAATAGTTATTCAGTTAAATACAAAATTATATACTGTTATTAAATAATGTTGCTCCGCCAATAAATAGACAATAAATATTCTCAGGTTGGCTAAGTTGATTGAAACGATTCTAAATCGATATGGCTGTCGTCAAGGTTTATTTTCTACTGTTCGTTTAATCATTGAGTTCTTTTGATTACGAAAAAATATTAATAAGATGATAATAAAGTACACTACCTTACATCAATGGTACTTATATACTATTAGAGTTAAATACAATTCGTTTTTTAAGTGTTAAAAAGTGTGTGTTAATAATTCGTAATTTGTACACAGGTTATTTTATGTTTACATACAAGTTTAGTTTTTATTCTCAATTAATCCTTGAAAGAAATTTAGTTATCAGTGTTCGGAGTGAGAGTTATTTGTGTTGTGAGAAAAGTTAATTAGAATTTATTTCGTAAATTCGGGTATTTCAGATATACTTAACAAATCTTGTTGAATTCTGGTGAAGAGTCACTTAGTTCTTAGATAGGTTGGGTCTATACGATCATCAATCTTCCATCATTTATAATTTGGAATACATCTGGCTTCTTTTTTCAAATAATTTGGATTAAATAATTTATTTTGCATATTAAAATCTGGTCTGTTATCTCGGTTGGTTTGACTAATCCTTCATTAGACTTCTTGCATCGTCATCTCGTTAATTTTGAAGTATTTACTATTATTTTAATTGAAAATTGAGTCAAATATGGTTTGGCTTCTGTACGTCTTGAGCGTCAATAATGGACTAATGTTTTATAACGCAATTATATTAAATAACGTTCCGTTGTTATGGCAACTGTCTATACTCTCATTGGTTGATTACATTTGTCTATTGTTATAATATTTGAATTTTAATTCAAAATGAATAAATATTTTCTGATGGCTATTATTCTTCTGTCTTCTTATCTATGTATTAGATATTATCACAACTGTTTATATTTTCTTTCAAAGATCATTTTGACATCCCACAAAGCTGGGTTTGTTCATGTATTAATGTTTTGACAAAAATGTTAATATTATGTTATTACATTTCTTTCTTATTTTATGTTTTTAATCTAACTCTGACATCTTAATATGGTTCACTAATTGTACTTAATGAGTTACTTGCCCTAAATTTTCTAATACAATAGTTAATTTCTTACAATTTGTCTATTTTGGATTTACACAGTTAGGCATTTTATAGGCCTAAGTAGTAATTGGCTATATCTTCTTATTTTACACAAATTAAAGACTATTTTTCATTTACATATGTTTTGCTTGGTGTCACTTATGACTTGTTTATATTTTGAATTAATTTGGGCTGTTTTACAATAATTGGATGTTCTTATTAATTTACAAAATCATTGCTTGTCTGTTATTCTCTTATTTCTTTTTCTGTCTTTACTCTAATGATTATTATTATGTTTGTAAAATCTTATCTCCTTACTCATATCTATTGCCATTTCTTATAACTTGTTTATCATTTAATATTACTTATAAAACATAACACAAAAATTAGGTTTATGGTCTGTTTACTTTTTTCAGCCATATTCCTTCTTATAAACTTAATTGAACAAATAACTATCTTGGTGAATAACATTATTACGCCATTTATTCTATCTTGCTAATCATCCCCTTGAACATTTTTATTAACATAGGATGTTTTATTTATTTTGCACTCATATTATTTAGTTTATTCTTAATTAACACTATTAGATTGGTTGTCTATCCATCTTTTAACATTTACTACATATTTTTTACTATTTAAACATTGTAACAATAACATCCTTACTATCATTATGGGATTTTTATCCTGAATACAACTGTATTACTAATCTACTATTACTTCTAACCACGGGCGTATCTATAGCTTTTCTATTGGGGGGGGGGGGTTATAGCCAACCAAATTGTCAATTCTCCTCTCTCTCCCCGAGTATACAAGTACTTTGTTATGGTTTTAGGCTGTTTTAAGAAATAACAAATTATGTCATTGAAGAATTTATTAAGGTATTTTAGTTTTACATAATTAGGTTCAACCTCTTTCTTCTTTCAGCTAACCTATTTACAATTTCTTTGGGTTCCAGTTCCACCACCACATCCCGGTGAATGCTCATGAGAGCGAGGCCAATAAGTCTCTCATCTCCCATTTTGTTCCTTAGGTAGGTTTTCAGCCTTTTAAGGGTAGAAAAGGTTCGTTCAGGCGTCGCAGTTGATACTGGGAGCGTGGCTAAGATCTGAAGCAGTTTTTTAATGATTGGAAAGAAAAGTTCATCACACTGATCCATAGCTTCTAAAGCGGTGGTGGGTTTTTCCAGAGCGCACCAGTGGTTGTACCAGAGCTCATACTCACTTAACAAGCGTTTCTCTTCATCTTCATTAAGGAATATTTGTCCAATATTCTTTAAAATTTCTTTTGTTTTTTCATCGTTTTTGGTCCGGTCAGGTAGAAGCAGTTGAATTCCTACAATTGTTTCCTCGTGAGGTTTAAAGCGAGCATCAAGCTCGGTGATTACATGTTCGGTAAATGGGTAAAATATGTTTCGTCGATAGTAAACTTCAGCCGAGTCCCCTGGTACATTACTGCATTTGGTTTGTCTTCCAGTCACTCTTGGAACAATTATGTCACTTGGACTTAACTAATCAATATTTACAGCAGGTAAGTTGTTAATTGGGATAAGATATCCCAAAATCTCAAGAAATGTTTAATACTCAAAAGAATGAAGTTTTTCTGTGAACAAATTCATTCTATCTAGTGTAAATTTATTTTTTCGATGGGGGGGTTTGAACCCCCTAAGCCCCCCCTTATATACGTCCATGCTTCTATAATATAATAACAATATTCTGGTTATTCCTATTTTTTGGTACCTTTCACCCTTAAACTATAGTGTTAATATAAAATTTGGTTTTGGTGTCTTTACCTGTATGTTGTGTTTTATATTTATTTTGGGTTACACTTGCACTTTGTACTTTTTTTTACTGTACTTTAGTGTTAATAGTGGTTATTCCCTAATATTGATTTCTTTTACTCACTTAATCACTTTCACTTCCTACCTATCTCTCACTTCTGGGTTTTTTATTGTTTTATACACAATTGATAGTTAGTCTGTTAACAATATTATGTTTTGATTTACTTATCATCATAGAGTTATTAATAACATATAATATCTATTACTCTGGTTAGTGTACTTTACCTGAGATTATTATTATTATTTTTTTTAATATTTGTTACAAGACATTTATTATTTGTTTGTGCCTTTTTCATCATTATTTGAGTTTATACCTTCTCATTTTATTTACATTTTTATTTGTTTGTGTCTTTTTCATCATTCCTTGAGTTTATACCTTCTCAATTATTTTCTTTATTGGGTCAATCACTTGGGTTGGGTCATAGTCATTTGTCTCGTCATAGTCATTTTATTTTCATTAGTTTAATATAGTTAATTCATTTTAGTTTTTTCTCTGGTATTGGGGCGGCTTTTTGTGTTGTAACACTATACATCACACAATAAATAATAACTGCACTTACTCCAATGATGAAACAAGAGAAGATTATGTTTTGTCTCCTCTTCCCAAACATGAGTTCAGTAGTTTGACCTATGGACAAGGTGTGATAAAAAATTGTAAGGCTTTTTGTAGATGGATTATGATCCAGAACATTCCATCAGATGCTTGCTTAGACAAACAAACAAATCAAAATTATCATATTTTAAGTTATTTGTGCACATGCAACACTCCTTGGGACCAACTTAAAACCGATTAACAATTGCTTTCACAAAGTAATTTCTGCTACACTGAAAGTGAAGAGAATGAAGCTACTAGGGAAACTGTACCCACTGTAGTCAACTGGGAAGATGTTGGATATGACACAGGCATTTGTTACAAAGATTTTGTAAACATAGGTAAAGGCTTGGCAGTTAAGAAAACTGATGGATGTGGAAATCGTATCTGATTTTAATTATAATAGAAACAGTGGGATATCTCACACAAATAGGGAGACCAGCCATAATTTTCAGAGGTACAACCTCACATGCATCAAATTATTTTGATGAGTTGAGACCATCTGTAAAGGACAGCAAAATGTAAATAACATTATTTTTCAAGCACTACACAAACTTGGAAGAGCTTACTACAACTTAGTGTACTAACACTAGAATGCAATAAACAATTTATAGTTTTTCTTAATAAACTGTAAATATTTTGTATTGAACATAATACTTGTACATACATACAGGGAACATTTTATAATGTTATTTTACAATAACCAATTGCTATAGTAAACTTCAGTTTTTGATTTAATTTTCTTAAAACTTTGCCAATTTAAATTCATGGATAAATTAATTTTTTACTGGTCCTTTCAGCTTTGAATTAAACAAGGTGTACTGTATTACCCATACATACATTGAATTTAAGAACCTATAAATTGAATATGTTTTCTTTGAGTTTTATTGTACATGGTGTGTCCAGAGCAATAATGACTTACACTTTTCTGACATAGAACAGTAATATTTTAGATTCAAATTTTTACCTTTGCCTTAGCCAGATTTCACTTATCCATTCGAGCAAAGGTAGCTGCTAGAAGCAGTGTCAGTTCTGTTATTGCAGTTAGTACCATTGTTTGAATTGGTTGACATATTGTTGTGTATGCAATGTGTTTATGGAAGTGGATTCATTGGTTGAATGTAATGCCTTCATTTATTCATTGTATCTTTGTTTGAAGTTGTGTCTTGTCTGGCCTATGTTGAATTTATTGCGTTGTAGTTGAGTTTAGTTTATAAATGTCAGGTAAATCAAATTTGTTTAACTGTGTGTGTGTGTGTGTGCTCTTTTGTTCATGGTTCTGTATGAAATGTTGCAACTTGCTCTTTTAAATTTGTGGGCAATTTTTTCAGTATGGTTGTTAATATAAGTTTGGTTGCAATTTTGTTGTTTGTTTCAGGTTTTGTGTAGGAGTCTGTTAATTAGTGTTCTGTCATATCCATTGGCTTTGGAAAAATATTTAATTCATCTTGATAGTCTTTCTGTGCTAATGGAACTTTTAGTCTGTGCATGATGGATCTGAAAGCTGATACTTTGTGTTGTATGGGGGTGATTAGAGGAGTTACTTGTATATATCAGTGCACCAGTTCAACAGTTGTAGTGGGTTTTCTGTACATACTGAATTCCAGCTTTGTAATAGTAAGATGTTTCTACTATTCATCTTCATATTCAGCAGTGAAGGTGATGTTTTTGTGGATTTGTTGATGTGGGTTAGTAATATTTTTCAGATTGTATATGTTCATGACAGTATGAAAAACTACTAACTCACATAATGGAACTGACTTCAGTGCTGGTGGCCGCCTCTGACAAAGCTCACAATGAGCGATAGCCAACTGAGTGAAATGTAAAGATTTTTATCTAAAATATTAGTGTTCTGTGTTGAAAAAGTACATAAAATCGATATATTTGTATATTATTCACAGGCGTAGGTGGAGGAGGTTTCAACACCCCTAAAATAAAAATTTGCTAATTAATTAAAAAAATGGCTGTCCTTTAAAGGAAGGGATTTAAGAATGTTCATATTAAGCAATAATAATTAACTAAACATGTAATTAATAAAGTTGTGTTAGTGGTTATAATCACAAACAGAAATAACACTCTTGCACACCACTGTAGAATTGTTTTTTCCTATTAGCACTTTCAAGCTTCACACCTCATCAGAAAATTTTTTTCTATAGTGGTGTGCACCAGTGTTATTTCTGTTTGTAATTAACTAAGTGTATCTAAGGAAATTATTTTAGGAAACAGGGGTCTCTCCACTTTTTGTGGAATTTCCTCCTCCAAAATGAAATTCTGTATATGTCTATGTTCACAGGAAGAAAGATTTCAACTATAATATTTTATTGCAAATTCAAATTCAATGGAATGAGCTGAATATCCAAATTTATTCTACTGGCCAAAGGCTTAACTGTTCAGAAGAAGTTAGGTGGTCGTATACGCTCATATGGTTGATAGTTTATATAATTTGTAAAGCAGGGAATAAACTTGACTTTCACCGATCTTTGACTACAAGTTGGAACCTAATTCCTTACTTGAAAGTCCCCTGTTCTATAGGTTATCCTCTGGTGGGGTTTGTGTGCTAAAAGCCTTGGACAGATGAGAGCTAGTGGATCTGTTCTGTTCAACATCACTATTGGCGGCTATGAAAGAGCTACTGGAAAGTTGCTGGCTAAAGAGTTAAAAAACCAATCTGCTTCAGCAGATGACTTCAAGTTAATATTAGACTTCAGTTCATAATAAATTGTATGCTTTAGATCCAGAATCCAGCACCAAAATAGAGGCTGTTAATCATCCTAAACAATCAAGGTATGTTTTCTACTCTCTAATTTGTTATTTCACGTACAACCCATGATGTGCACAGGAGTCTTTCTCACTCCATTGCATTGCATTTTGAGATTTCGAAGCGGCTTCCTGGGCTGAGTATATTGCACATTATCATGAATAAAATGGACCTATCCTGCAAAACTAAAGCATATAGTATCTAGGAGCTACATGTGTGTGTGTAGCCTATGTTCATACCATATAAATTGTGGCTACACATATACTTCCTTAAAATACAATAAATAAAACAGGACCAAGGTATCAAATCACTTCCTCTTTAATATATTATAAATAACACTGAAAAGGAAACATTATGATTGTTAACTGAAAGAAAAGAATAACTACTACAGGCCACCAGTCATAAAAATATGTAAACAATAAAGGTTGAGAGGTACATAACCTGTATATCATCATTATAAAATTCATTGTTGTGCTAACTGTCATGAGACTGAGATCCCATTCCAACATTTTAAGATAACATATTTGATAAATCCATACGTACAACTACCTGGAAATAGAGTTCATGACTTGACTAACGTATTTCAGATTTATGTAAAATGTAGACATTAATGACAGTACAGTCATTATACTTTTCTAATATTCTAATGTTTTGATTGTAAAACTAAATTCCATGCCAAAATACAATTTTACTTTCAACCATAATTTATTAACAGATACTAGACTCAACATTGGGATTTGATATCTAACAATGCACTACGAATCACAAGCAAAATGGGCAAAAAATAGCCAAGACGGGACACATCTGAAGACCCAGACATTACCAGTTAATACTGCCAACAAGTACTTGACACTGCTGGGCATCACAACTGAAATAGAACCTTTTTGCCCAAAAATTAAACCTACAGAATACCATACAATCAACACCAATCTCTCTCTTCTGTCTGATATGAAAAAGCAAGATGCACCTTCCACAATCTTGCACTAAATGGCACTAGCAACCATCAATGAAAGATATCCCCAGGATGAGTACCTTAGAATCTATACAGACGGATCGCTCATAGGAAAACATGGAAAGGCTGGCGCAGGAGTACATTGTGAACTGTTCTCCCACTACATTTCAGTGGGAGAAAATAAAACCAGCTTTGACAGAGAAATAAAGACAATACATATGGCATTACAACAACTCTTACTCAGACCACTAGCTTTCAAAAAAGCCGTTTTTCTTGTTGACTCCAAGTCTGCAATCCAGGCTATCGCATAAAACAGACAGCCTATAGATAGCACTGTAAAAGAAACAAAGGATGCAATAAACCTTCTCAGTAAACAAGGGAAAACAATAATTCTCCAGTGGATCTCCTCACATGTAGGAATAAGTAGGAATGAAACACCCGACCTTCTAGCTAAAAAGGGTACAACATTGCAAGGGAGAAAAACACTACACAGCACAAGAACAATCAAAAGACTTGTTAAAAACAAAACACAAGAGATGTTCACCAATGAGGCCAGCCTTGCGTCTAGTGGTAAACGGTGGAAAAACATTGGAAACACTTGGGACAAAAACAAAAATATACCCAGAAACCAAGCAGTAGCGAACTTCAGACTCAATACTGGTCACAACTGCCTTGCTGAACACCTCCATCGTATTAAGATCTACAAATCCCACCACTGCACAATTTGTAAGTAGCTCTGAATACAGTGATGAACAGAGACCATCTTCTTGTGTGTTCGGGACTGGATCACTCTTATCAAGAGACAGGGAATCTACCAAAACTCTATTGGATGCCAGAAGACAAATGGAATGATTGAATGTCCTGCCATTAGAAATCAACAACAACAACAATGCACTATGAATCACAAGGTCCATTATGACATTTACAAGGTCCAGTTACTATGTAATAATAAGAACAGGATATTGGATTTAGACGTGAGTTGTCATGTAACTGCCAGTGGAGTATATTTGTTTCCTCATAAAAAATTAAGATTTTCTTTTTACTCTAATAAATACTTAATAAAACAATGAAGTTATTCAGATGAAGAATTCAAAAAATTCAGTAATTGTTTTGAGCGGATAAATTGGGTTTAAACCATTTAACACTTGATATATGAGGATTGAACATGTCTCCAGATATAGAAAAACTTTCTTTTTGTCCTATAGGTGAAAAATTCAGTACTGGGAATTCATAGTGGACAGTGTAAAGTTGGCACAAATTTATAAATATTTAGCTGATTACCTATATATATGTAATACATAGATAATATATGGAAAATCATCCAATTTTTAGGAATAACAAAAGAATAGTGTTTTCCTTTGTACAAAGTAAAACTTCTGCTTACAACAAGTATAAAAATACATTAACTACTGATGTCTCTTACATGTTAAAGTAATTCTTGGATTTCGTTGTCCATGACGTGTCCGTCCGTTACTTAACTAAATATAATTATTTCACTACGACTCGGAACACAAAATTTTTTTGGGTAAAAACATAAAAGTTTTACCTTATAACCTGAACCGGTTTTCACTTTTAACTTCTAGATACAGAAAAACTTTCTTTTGTCATATAGGTGAAAGATTCAGTACTGAGAATTCATAGTGGACAGTGTAAAGTTGGCACAAATTTATAAATATTTAGCTGATTACCTATATATATGTAATACATAGATAATATATGGACAATCATCCAATTTTCAGGAATAACAAAATTGGAACCTCTGAAGAAGCTTTTTAAAAGTGAAAACTGGTTCAGGTTATAACGTAAAACTTTTACATTTTTACCCATAAAAAGTTTTGTGTTCCGAGTCGTAGTGAAATAATTATATTTAGTTAAAATAATATTTAATACAGAGTATTTTTCAATATACAAAACACATTTATTAAATATTCTTCTGTGACTTTTAAAATTACTGTAAAAATAAAAACTTATTCTGAGTAACAACTGGTATATTCCATTGCTTACTGAGCCTTGTTAAAGAAAATTTGTTTATAGATGATTAAAGTAAGTTGTATTTGAAAAATTAAATATTGCAAAACAAGAATAATATTATATATAGTTTTAAAATTTCATACATACTTGATTATATATATAAAACATTATGTTATAAAACATTGACTAAAAATATTATATGTATTAAATTACGTGTTGATATTTTTACACATGAAAAATTAAATTTGAAATAACAAGAAACATACTTAAATATATTCTTGGATTTCGTTGTCCATGACGTGTCCGTTACTTAACTAAATACAACTATTTCACTAATGACTCGGAACACAAATGTCGTGCTCCGAGTCTTTAGTGAAATAGTTGTATTTACTTAAATATAATTTATTTATACAGTTAGGCCTACTAACAACACAAATAAATAAAAAAATTAATTACTGTACAAACAAATAAAATTCTTTGTCGTGCTAACTCTCGTGAGATTGACATCCTATTACAACATTTTAAGACAATATATTTGATAAATCCAGAATGAAGTAATATTTATATTTGAATAACAGCCTCACAAACCAAAAAACTTATTTTGATGTGAATCATTGTACAATATTATGTCAGACAGTGGTGATTCTTCTAGAGCTTGAAATACAGGAACCTATCATCATGTTGGGTGGAAACAACAATAATAATTAAACATAAAAAAGGAACTTGCAACTGCACATAATAACAAGTAGTACATATAAAACTTCCAAATTTAAAATGAATGTTTACAGGGATCTGGCCCCATAGCCCTAAGGCTAGAACTTCTGGTATGAGACATCTTTCGCATAAGAAAGATGAATGGGAAAATGTTAATATAGAAATGTTAAACAAAACATTTAAAATTTGTTTGTGAAGCCAGTAAAAACCAAAGAATCACAAGAGAAAAACTGATCACTTCCACTTAAACAACATGTGGAAAACTAGAAGTCTATTTATATATATATATATACTCGGTATAAAAAAAATTGATTATGTAAATCATTAATTTTTTTTCTAATGTACAGTTTTACACTGATTAAAAATTTTGCACATTTACTTTAGCACTTTTTCCCGCACAAAACTTGCACTTATACAATGTGGTTTACATCTATCTTATAACTAAAGATTACAATGTTTCTTAACCTAACATGATATATTGGAAATTTATATGATCAATTTTAATCATCGCTTTGGATTAATTAATGTCAATAATTTAAATAAAAATTTGACATTTATTTAAATAATATTTTTTAATATTATTATTAATATTGATTCAAAACAATTATTTATTTATTTTATTTGACCAGGTTTGACTCTCATACCTTATGGCTCAAATTATTATTTCTTTATGGGTCAATATTTTTGTTTATTCTTCCTCCTATGGGAACATAGCTTATATAGCTTACCTCCATATATAGAAAATCCTGGTTTGGAGTTGGTAACTGCACTCCTCCAAGCTACACTAATCCTAGGGTCTTGTTGTTGATGAGTCCCTGTTTCCTTGAGTCGTCTAACTACTTCAGGTTTCGTTATATGTTTTACCGCGTAAATACCAATATCATTGCTACTATATTTAATATTACTTGTTTCCATGTTGTTTTCTAATGGTGGATTTCTACTGAGTACATCTGCTACTAAGTTGTCTTTCGCTTTGCAATACTGTATTTCAAATTGATACTCTTGTATAGCCAAGATCAAACGAGTCAGACGAGCACCTAGCAATTTACACTTTAATAAAAACACTAACGCCTTATTGTCGGTGATTATAGTAAGTTTAGCACCCAGAATATAACTTCTAAACTTTGACAGGCTATGCACTATCGCTAATAGCTCTTTTTCTGTCGTGAAATAGGTTAATTCTCCCCCTTTAAGTGTGCGACTTACGAATCCTAATACCGCTTTTTGGCCCTTCTCATCAATCTGATACAAGTGTGCTCCAATAGCAATATTGCTGGCGTCTGTTTGCAAGTAAAATCTTTCTCCTAATTTTGGTTGATTTAATACAACAGTATTTATAAAAAGACTTTTCACTTGTTGCACTGCTTCATCGTGGTCCTTTGTCCACTTCCATTTAATACCTTTGTTCAACAACTTTAACAATGGAACAGTACTTTCCGCGTATTTACTTGTAAACTTTTGATAGTAGTTAGCTAAACCTAGAAATGACTTTAGCTGCTTGCAGTTCTTTATTACACTTACCGACTTCCAATGCTTATACTCTTTAATACCTACATTTATTTTATTAGCATTTATTTCCATAGTAATGGTATTTCTTTTAAAATTTATTTTTGCTTTCCATTCAAGCAACGTATCTACCCCAATAATACAATCATGAATGAGTTTCGGGACTATTAGAGCTACAATTTGGGTTTGGTTACCATGTATACTGACAGGTAAATATATTTGTTCAGTTATCTTTTGCATTTTGGCTCCAGTGGCTCCCTGTACATTACAATGTTTTACGGGTAGTCTGGGACAATTTCGCAACTGATAATTATCTACAAACTTTGAGTTAACACATGTAACTTCACTGCCAGTGTCAATAAGCGCTCGTACCAGTAGATTACTGATCTTACAAATTATTTCCGGACATTCAGGATAATGGTTTCTACCCACTTCTTGCTCCTCTTTTAACAAGAACTCCCTATCGCTCACTTGTTTTATATTATTAGCTACGTTCTTCTTACCTGTTTTCTTTTGTGATTTCACTGCAGGTAATGGTAGGTTTAGATTTGTTTCTTTTCTACCTGCAGTGGCTTCCCGTATTCATTTTACTAGTCGACGGTTGCTGCTCGGTAGAGGTTATAGTTGTTTTACACACTTTATACCCTTTATTAGATTTATTTTCTACACTTTACTTCTACTTTATCCTCCACTTCCTGTCGATTTTGTGGTTTGTTACCCGGATATGGGGTAAACCTTTTTTCTTTCATACGTTCATTATCTCTCCTCCTATTTGAGTAGAACGTTGGTTCTTGCTGATCGTCTCTAGAGTAGTTACTCAGCTGATTACTTACCCACTGTAGGTCCCTCCTAAATCTAGACACTCATCTACAACCATAATGAACTTTTCTAAAGTATCCACTCCTCTAGTTGTGGTTGGTACTCTAGTGCGTTCTGAGAAATGACGCGCTAGCTTATATACTAAGTCTCTCTCTTCTATTGGTGGTGTTAGATGTTTAACTTGCGCCATTACATTTAGCACATAATTGGTAGTTGTCATATTCATTGACGGGTGATACTTACCAAATTCTAAATGATCGCGTACCCTTCTTTGTATCTGAACATTCCAGTACTGAGCTAGAAATTTTTCTCTGAAGTCTGAGTAGGTTTGGACTCTGTCTGAGATGACTTTCCACCACGTACCTGCCCAATTCTTGAGAAATCGGCCTAACATGTCCTTCTTATCCTCGTCGTCCATCAGTGGATTTTCAGCTTTCAAACAGCTTTAGGAATTCCACAGGATTCTCATGTGGGTTTCCTGAAAATGCAAGGTTTTCCGGTTCTTCCTTATAGCCGCCACACCTCACTACTTTGGTTTGCTGTGACTTCATTGCCTTAGTCAGATCATCCCGCATTGCCTATAACTGTTGTTCCACCTTTTGGTGTACTTCGTCACTGTTAGCCTTACTCTCTACCTGTTTCTTAACTTCATTAATGTTTACACCCAGTTGTGTACACTCTTCCCTAGTAGTCTGGATTTCTTCTTTATTTAGAAGTGTTTGTGTTTTTAGTTCAGCTGTTACTTCACTGAATTGTTGATTAATGAGGGTTACTTTCTGTTCTAACCTTTCATGTAATTCATTTCTAAATTTATTTAGCTTTTCGTCTTGACGGCGAAAATTAGTGTTTACTTGTTTTCTAAATTCTTCTAAGGTAGTTTTAACCTCTTCGGTATGCTTATCAAATCTATTATTACTCTCATCTATTTTACCAGCTAGGTTAATAGCTAAATTTGCTATTTCTTCATCTATTTTAAATGTAGCCTCTTTACTACTTTGTTCTATTTGGCTAGACAAATTTTCATTTATTTGTTTAATTTCACTGGACAAATATTTATTAGTTTGCTCAATTTTATTATTAACATCTGTTATTAATTTTTGATTACTTTCTTCTAAACATTTATTATTTTCATCAATTTTATTACTGATATCTTTTATTTCACTTTTTAATTGACTATTCGTACTTTCAATTTTACTTTCTAGGTTACTACTTGTACTATCAATTTTATTATTTGTATCATCCATTTTAGTGGTCAACTGTTTAAACATTTGCTCAATTGCTGCCATATCTACTGCTGATGATTTAGCCATTTTTAAAATTTATTATTAACAAATAAATTTAACAATTATTTAATAGTTATTTGTAACCTTGAATTCCACTTTCTTTTTTTAATTTATTAATCTTACAATTTAACTAATCACTTGGGTAAAAGCAACGCCAAATTATATAACTTTATTTATATAATTTTGTGTTTAATCGGGCTTAATCGAGCTTAATCGAGCCCCCTAGTTGGCCGCGCCAAATCTATACAACGCTCCCTTTTGTCTAACACAATTATCTAATATTTGTGATGTTAGATAAAAGTTTACTTACCCGTGATATTACTTTACCTGGGCGCCAGAACAAATCCCAGATACAAATGACATGGTTTCAGCTTAGCTCAGCGCATGGAGACACTCTTTCTCAGGATTCGTTCAGTGATTGTGGTTTTCAAGGGAAATCGTTACAAATAACACTTTAAGATTTTCTTGATTATTATATTTAATGTTTAATCAATGATTTTTAAACTTTAAATTGTTAATGGTAGGACTTAATTATACCCTAACCTTATAATTATTGAGTGAGTGTGGAAAGTAATGATTAAGACGCTCAAACGACCTATAGCTCTTATCTGGTTTGATTAAGAGATTTCTATCTCCCAAACCAGTGCTAAAGAACAGGTCTGCAATAATTTGCACGTCCAATACTACACACCACTTTCCATTCAACACTCTTATACTAAATTAAAGCTAATCGTATAGTTAAAATACAATGTGTGCTTTTCTTAGTGTCTTTTTAAAATTGTTTATTGTTTTATTATTTGTTTAGCGCTTATATCATTGATCAATGAATCTATTTCTTACTGTTTGATGCGTTGACCGAAGATAGGAATCTGTAGAGGTCCTCCTTTCGATGGTGTTGCACAGAAGAATGGGTTGATCAATGCTGTTGAAGATGCCCTGGCAATTACAGATGCTGTAGCCTTCTGTAGCACAGGTCCTTCACGGCTGATTTATTAATTAATTAACTAATTAATTAATTGACGGTTGTTTTACGCAGCTAGTGTTATTGAATGTTGTTAATTCATCTACACTGTGGACTACTTCTCGATTTAGAACTTATTTGCACTATTGTGTAATTTAAAAATTTCTGTATGTGAATTATACACGTCTAGTGTGTTTAAGTACCGAACAAAGAGTGATGTTACCCCTCGCTTTTAGTTGGTGTCTGTTTTAAATACGGGCTGCTGATTGGTTGTACAAATAAATCATGCGTTTTTCCAGTTTCGACAATCTCGAACAAGTCGGTCAAACACTCCGTGACAGGTTCCAAACGGCAGAGAAATTCTTGTCAAAATCGTACTTCCTGTATTTGCAAATCGATTGATTACAGGTATTTGCAAATGTGTTTCCGAAGATCTGACCACAGAATATTGTTGCTTAGGTCTTCATCTGTGTGTGTGTGAAAACACCTTATTCCTACGTAGCATAATTCTCTCGTTATTCCTGTTGGCGTGCGTCATCCGTATAACTTCTTTATTTGTTAATTATATTAACTGAGCTTGCGGCTACTTATAAAGCTTTTCTTGCTGAATACAATGCTGTTTTCAGAATTGCCGTATATTTACAACTTTTGAAGTTATCGCAGGTTGAACTGATAATTCAATTTGAGTAAATTTACCTGTTTGAACTGGATTCTAATGTAGCGGTGACATGGTTAGAGTGAGATGGCTGCGATTATACGCTCTCTCTCTCTTTCTTATGGCGTTACACTCGTACCGTCTATAGCTTTCATATAACGCTCTGATAGGACGCTATTATGAATAGTTATTATATATATATATATATACACACACATTACAGTCAGTGGAGAAGCGTCAGGGGAGACAAGGTATCCCCAAATAATTTATTCATAAGATAATTCATTTTTGGGTGGAGCCTGATGAGCGTAGCGAAATCAGGTATAGCCCTCTATCCATTACTCGGTGCACAACTTAGACCATGAACTCCTCTGAAACTACTCAACCGAATGTGATAAAATTTTGCACACATATCCGGACTGTATTGTAGAGTGCACACATGTAATTTTTATTTCTCTAAATTATTTTGTTCAAAAGATATTACGATTTTGTAAAAATCTTAGCTTAAACGTGTGAGAGGAAGAGAGATAGAGATATCGTGGCCCAGATACGGTGCTCTGTCTCACTTGCACTTATAGGGTGCTAGACGACTCACTGGTCACCGGCCGATTTTGGTGCTCGTGTCCCGGTGCGTGTGTGTGTGAAGCTTCTGCCACCCATGCTGGCTGTCGCCCGATAAGATAAGATTTTGCTGTATCACAAATGCCGGTGCGTTTCCAGCTGCTGTTGCTCGCTGGCTGTGTGAGCGCTGGCTGTTGCTCGATAAGATAAAATTTTGCTGTATACACTTTGTATTCGTGTCTCACACGTGTTTAATTCAAACAGTAGTAGAGCATTGTTATATAGTGTAGCCAGATGTACGGATTGGACTTAAGTGTTGAACAAGTGTCAATGTTTAGACGAGAATCTATGTAGTCACTGATGCAACTGCAACTTTCCATTACTTATTGCAACGAATCACAGTTCAGGTAAATTTTAACCCAAATTCTATTTAAATTATTATTATTATTATTATTATTATACTTCTTTATTCAATTTTCCAAATTCTATTAAAATTATTATTCTTATACTTCTTATTCAATTTTGTACTTTTTATGAATAGTAAAAAAAATGACCTCTTTTTTGTTCATCTGGTGGCCTTTTCCTTGTTATATATTACAACGCGTTTCGGGACATATGTCCCATCATCAGGTACAATCCCTTTGGTGAAGTTCATTAAATGATTAAAACAATTTACATACAATTTTACACGTGTCATAATTAAATATAAAATAAAAATATCTAAACACGGGAACACACGCGATGTCGTTGGTGCGCACCACGGAATACTACAGTTGAGTGTTGTGCTTATGTTGTTATTGGTCATGCACTATGGACCTTGTTTTGTACTCTTATCGCTGTGTCGTAAAGCGAATTAGATTGAAAATTCAGTTGTTCGTTTAAAAGGACTTCTTTAGTGTTTTTATTTTAAAAACCTTATATATTTCAAACTCCTCAACAGCACTCATATATCTTCCTTTTTTGCATATATGGAGGGGTTGAAAGTTAGTTGTGAAATCAGTATAATTATGATTTATACCCCCTCTCTCAAACAATGGCAACATATAATAGTTTAGTACATAGATTACTCTCCATACCATTAGAAGACAAAGATTTTCATGAAGAACTCAAAACGATTAGGTACCTAGCTAAGGCCAATGGTTATAAAAGCTGAATTGTAGACGGTTTAATCAAGAAACATCAGAAAAACAAAAACAACAAAGAATTACAAAAAAATAATAGAAATAAGGTTAGATATATATCATCAGACTATGGTAACACCCTACCAAACATTTTAAACAGTACATTCAGTGAGATAAATATAAAAATGGCTTTCCGCACTAGTAACAATGTTAGTAAGATACTCCGACCTAAACCATCAAAATCAGCTGAAGACAAGACAGGGGCTTATAAAATTACATGCAATGACTGTGATAGCTTCTACATTGGCCAGACTGGTAGAGCTTTTATAAAAATGCTTTAAAGAATATTTAGCCAAAAAGGACTAGCAAAACAATGTCAAGTATACACGTCATTTGATGGACAGAAATCATAATTATACTGATTTCACAACTAACTTTCAACCCCTCCATATATGCAAAACAGGAAGATATATGAGTGCTGTTGAGGAGTTTGAAATATATAAGGGTTTTAAAATAAAAACACTAAAGAAGTCCTTTTAAACGAACAACTGAACTTTCAATCTAATTCGCTTTACGACACAGCGATAAGAGTACAAAACAAGGTCCATAGTGCACGACCAATAACAACATAAGCACAACAGTCAACTGTAGTATTCCGTGGTGCGCACCAACGACATCGCGTGTGTTCCCGTGTTTAGATATTTTTATTTTATATTTAATTATGACACGTGTAAAATTGTATGTAAATTGTTTTAATCATTTAACGAACTTCACCAAAGGGATTGTACCTGATGATGGGACATATGTCCCGAAACGTGTTGTTATATATAACAAGGAAAAGGCCACCAGACAGACAAAAAAGAGGTAATTATTTTACTATTCATATACATATAAGTGGCCTGGATACCGAAAAGCATGAATCTTGTACTTTTTATTTAAATTATCTTGTTGATCCATCCTCTTCGTTCACTTTATAAAATATTATTATATATATATATATATATATATATATATAAACTTTCACAATGAAATTACTTTCTTTATCACTTCCCCATACATTTCGAGGTGATGTGCCTCTTCCTCAGTGGGAGTAAATACTGAATGTCATTTTACAGAATAACGGTTATGGACTTAGGTGTGTGTGTGTGTGTGTGGTGGGGGTTGATGGTGGGAGGGAATTGGCGCTGAGGTTCAAATTGTGTGTTTGGATCAGTGTATCGAATAGTGTATGCGATCTATAATGATCTTATTTTTATTTAAGTACTTTTTTCTGTTATACGCATATTATACACATTTTTATTCATCAATTTATATATACGAATTATTTATAGTATGCCTCGACAGAGAAGAGGTCCAAATATTGGTCGTTTAACTACAAATCAAAGATGGATGAGGCAGCGACAAAATGTTGCTGCAGCAACTGTTGAAGGCCCTGCAAAACATAACATGAATCATGTGTTGTATGATAAAAACAACACAGTATATAGGAATCTGAAGATAATTTATGATCTCTAGAATTCTATAAATGAGTAAATTGTTCTTGAGTGTTGATGCAGCAAACATTTTTTGATATGTGTCCGCAGTGTAAGCAAAACCCAAATAAGTTTACTGCAGTTAATCGTATGGATCCTAAAGATGTACCTATAGAACTGATGGATCTCACTTATGTAGAACAACTCTTGATAGCAAGAGTACAACCAGTGATGCGTGTGTATAGGGTGAAATCGAGAGGCTTTCCCGGTCAATATGCTTATAAGGGAAATATTATAAATATTGGTCAAAATATAACAGAGATTGTTAGTTCCTTGCCTCCTACACGCGCTTCACTGAGCACTATAGTTATAAGAAAGGAAAGTATTAATGGACATCGGGATTTTCATGTGAGGCATGACAAAATTTTAGAAGCACTCGATTTTTTGAAAATGAATCATTCTATAGTGATATCATTATTGATATGGAACAAATATCTCAACTTCCATTAAATGATAGTATTTATGGAATGATACCCATTGTTGATTTACCTGAGGTGAATACAGATGAAGAGAACTTTTCTGGAGAAATTTATGAAAGTATGATCCCGGAGAATATTAGAATCACAGAAGCTGATCGACTCTAATCTGCAGTGAATAATGTAATTCCATGGCCACAAGGTACTGATATCATAAATGAATTCTCATGCAAAGGATATGTAAGTGTGGCACTTCCCGCTTTACTACCTTACGGATCTCCTGAACTAAATGATACTACTCGAGCAAGTAGTATGAAACTTAAAGCACTTGAATATTTTCAGTTTTTGATGCAATTAAAGACCGACGTTTTGCACAAGATCCTAGATTCAGATTTTTGACTGTTCAGCGTTCTCTAGCTATGCTGTTAGTATACATAGATCGCAAGGGATAACATTAGATAAGGCAATTGTTAATTTAGGAGACAATGAATTTCAGGTTGGATTAACGAATGTTGCTCTTTCAAGAGTGAAAACATTAGAAGGATTATTATTAAAACCTACATTTAATTCTGATAGACTGCTAAAAATTAATAGAAGTTCATCAATGGTTGATTGTAGAGATGAGTTGCAGAGGTTGTGGAATATGTCTAATGTCAATGTATATTGTACTATAATGTAGTGTATTCAATAAAAAGTGTGTATCATAAAAGTGTATATATTTTGTTGATTGTAAGAATATTGATACATAAATTATTAAGAATATCAAATGCTCCACCCATTTGTGTCAGTGATACTCCTAGTTATCTATGAATTAAGTCGCGTAAGTTACTCAGAAAGGGTATAAAGCTAATTTAAGAAGTTAAGTATCACGTGACATGACGCGAGTGTGAGCCATGGAACCTTGGTGTGTGATGCAATTGTAAGCAGAGTGTCAGGCTCACCCGCGGATCCAAGGGGGGCGGATCGCGATAGGGGCGATAATTATCGGTACATTCATAATGCTGAATATCATCACAACATTGAATATAAAATTCATCACAGGGAAGTTTTATTTACTACCATATAAGTACTATATTCTGTATTAAATATTTCTTAATATAGTTCTCCACCCCCCCAAAAGTTGAACAAAAGAGCAATCTGTAGGTGTGGTGCATTAGGTCACGTAACTAGAACATTTTAACAGATGTCGAACTGTTTAAACTGTCTCGCTCATTTACTATCGGGGGAACTGGAAATTTAAGCTAAACTGTCTCGCTCGGAAATATTATCAGGTAGTATACTGTGGGCTCTGAAGGTTGAAAAGTAAGCGGGAGGTTACCGTTAGCGGGGAAAGGTCCTTCCCGGAATGGCGGCAAAACAGTTCTGTCTTTGTACAGTCGCGCCGCGCCGCGAAGACTTGTTCGAAATCAACAGTCAAGATCGTTTTGTGGATTAGTACACTGCGTTTATAAGTGGTATTATTTGTAATTGGCTTTTAAAGTGTTTATTATTATTCTGTGATTTGTTTATATGTTCGTTTACCAAAATGTCTAAAAAAGAAATGAGGATCATCATACCAATGAGGCAACTAAACGCTCCAAGTTGACACATTTTTTTTACTCGAATTGATCAACAAAATAAAGTGTGTCAAAACGATAAGACGTTTAATAATTCAATTTCTGGTAAGTACGACACCGACATTACTTAGATTTAAAGAAATTGATTTCATGCTTTCGCGAAAAAGTGGTTTACACATTACGTAGTGTTATTTTTCAGTAGTAGTATAAAAACGGTTCTGATATTGCACAGTTTTTAGAAGTAGTTCTCTTGAGTTAATACTAAAGTGTAAAAAATATAAGGGCGTAAAAATTTAGTACTAAAAATACGATTCAAATTAAAAACGTAATGCCGTTGCAATGGAAGACAATGGAAATTCTATTAACAATAAACCGCCATAAACCTAAAAAATTCCCTGAAAATTCTCCACTTATAATAGCAGTAACAAATTATAGATATTTTTTTACACTTTATTATATTTTTTGCATTTTTGTATGCAGATTTTTCATTGTTTTCATAAAAATAAAATAAAACAATTTTTTCAAATAATTTTAAATAATGATTTAATTCTCAACTATTCTATATTCAGACGGAACGAAAGAGAAAAATTCGGTATTGCCGATCCAACGAAAAGACGAGGGTCATCCTGTTCAGTCGGAAAGCTCGAACGACAAGAAAAACGAGCCGGTGTTGCTCATCCAAGAAGGAGCAGACCGTCAACCCATTCAGTCGGACAACTCGAGTTACAAGGAACATGATCCAATATTGCCGATTCAACAAGAAGTCGATCGCAAAATTCTTCAGTCGGATGGCTCTCTTGTAAAGGAAAATGATCCAAAGCTGCGGCTGCGTCGAGAAGGCGATGTTCAACATCCCTCACCAAGTACTTTGAGTAATGTAGGTACGATCGAATGTAGTAATATCACCACTCTCGATGTTGGTGATTATGTAGGAATATTTGTAAATGATTTGGCCAAGAAAAATTTGCTACTGTATCCATGGGTACCACCTAAAAACTATAATTTTCCATATTCAGTGCACAACAAAAAAGGTAAAATGGAAAAAAGGTATGCTAGTGAAAAGCATTTAAATAACTTCAATTGGCTTGTTTTTTCTGACAGTAAGCAGGGATACTTTTGCAAATATTGCCCTTTTTTTGTTAATGCTGGTGTAGGTGGTTATGCTAAAAATGTACCTTTAATCAAATTGGTCTCTCAACCTTTAAATAATTATGCAAAACTTTTGGGTGAAGACGGTGCTCTTTTAAAGCATGAAAAGAGCGAATACCATAAGCATGCAGTATTTGCAGCCAAAGATTTTTTGAAAGTTTGTAATAATCCTGAAGTAGATGTTGCAAATCAAGTAAATAGTCATAGATTGAATCAAATTAATGAAAATCGTGCAAGGTTGAAACCTATTTTAGAAAGCGTAATTTTTCTTGGCCAACATAATATTGCGTTTCGAGGACATCGTATGATGGCCCTCTAAATCTAAACTGTATCGAAAATGAAGGAAACTTTAGAGGGCTGCTAAAATTTCGCGTTAAAAGCGGCGACCCCCCGACGTTGAGTTAGAAACGCATTTGAAAACGGCAAGCGCTCGTGCGACTTACATTAGCAAAACTGTACAGAATGATCTCATCGAGTGCTGCGGTGATGAAATTTTATCGATCATTCTTAACCGCGTTAGAAAAAGCAAATTTTACAGCGTTCTTTTCGATGAAACTACCGACATTTCGTGGATATCACAATTGACTCTATGTTTGAGATATGTGTATAATAAGGAAGCACACGAAGATTTTCTTAATTTTGTGGATTTGTGTGAAACTGTCTATAATTTATCAAAATCAGATACTTTGAACATTTTAGAAACGAAAGTGACTGGTAGTAGCTTGGGTCACGTAGTTTTAGATACATTAAAATCATTGAATTTGAAATTTTGCGTAGCTCTTGCAACTGACGGATGTTATGTCATGGTTTCTGAAGCACACGGTGCGGTTGCGACTGTAAAAGAGGAGTGCGTGAATGCTGTCTATTCTCCGTGCTTAAATCATAAACTAACTAAATCCCTCGCTTTCTAAGTCTTCGAGTGTACAAGCCGTTCGAAATGCAGTCGGAACAATGACAGAAGTTATAAACTTTTTTAATTCTGCGAAACGCACTCACGTTCTTAAAGACGTTTTGGGCTCTCAATTAGATAAACTTTGCGAGACTAGATGGGTTGAAAGGCATGAAGGTGTTTTACAATTCAGGAGTGATATCGCAAAAATCGTAGATACTCTCGATACCATTGCATCATGGTACGACATTAATTCTGCTAGCAAAGCTAAATACTTAAAAATAGCGCTTTGCGAAAGCGAATTTTTGATTGCGATGGTTTGCTTATCCGATATACTTGCAACTACTTTGCAATTAAGCTTGTTTCTACAAAGAGTCGATATTGATGTGAAAACTGCTCGAGATACCGTTAGCGATACCATTAAACTTCTAGAAAGAAAGCGCAAAAATTGTGATGTAACATTCAAAAGTATTTATGATGAGGTGATATGTATTGCAGAGGAACTAGATACCGAGATTAAAGTGCCCCGAATTTCTAAAAAACAAAAACAAAGAGAGAATTATCCTACCGACGATGCGGAGGCTTATTATTGGCAATCGATTTATGTGCAACTCTTTGATAATATTATTGTAGATTTAAAACGTCGTTTCTCTGATGAAAATTTAGATCTGTTTCATTTGTCTGTATTGTTTCCGAATTCATCAGTACTAGCAAATGAAACTGCATTGAAAGATGCCGTAAAACAAATAGCAAAAAAATATTCTACTTTTTTTGAAATGTCTGAAGGTGTGTTAGAGAAAAGGATCCTTTCAGAACTTGATATGTGGAAATTGAAGTGGGAAAGAGAAAACTATGATTCTTCTTATACTGTGATCAATTTGTTAAAAGCTTGCGATGAAGATATTTATCCCATTTTGCATGTACTTTTAACAATTTTTGCAATTATTCCCTGCAGCGCGGCAACTTGTGAAAGATCCTTTTCAGCTCTAAAACGCCTAAAAACATGGGGTCAACTTAGGTCAACTATGAAAGAAGAAAGGCTTAACGGGCTTGCTCTTCTCCATGTACATAATGCCATTAAGTTAGACCTCGATGCTATTATAGACAGATACGCAAAAACACATAAACACAGATTAGAATTTATATTGTAACAGTTATGCGAATGTATAATGTAATATTGCGTAAATGTATATATGATAAATGTATATAACGTATACATATAGGCCTATGATAAAAGTAAATGTATATATGATAAAGAAAAAATGTATATTTTTGTATATGTATGTATATTTTGTCACACAATGCGAGTATTAACTTTCCAATAAAAAAACCAAAATATTATGTAAGTTTTTAAAATTTTCTTTCAATTAATATACTCATTGATTTTTTATGTATTTTTTAATTAATTACTACTACTATTATTTAAACAATGATTATTAATCAATTATATGCATATATTATACACACAAGCATATTATTTATATATATATATATATGTTAAACACCCCACTCTCCCATGCAGAGCCCACAAATCACCCCCCCCCCCCCCAAAGCGGAGCTCTGGATCCGCCGCTGGTCAGGCTAGACATTATTTTGAAATGTCTTTTTAACAAGGCTGGAGGTGAGGAGGGTTTCGGTGGATGACAACAGAAGGGCACCTGCACGTGCAGCATAAGAATGCGTCCTGTACATCACACCAGAAAACACGTCTCCCCTACACTAAAGAGCACAGAATTATCGCCTGGCTGCCTGTGTTTGTTTCAATGTGCTCACTTAGTGAATATTTGTTTTTGTTGAGTTTACAAATTATTTTTAATTTTGCAAATAATGGTGTAGACTAAGAAGTGTGTAATCATTTATGTCCTAATTATTTAATAATACGTATTTTTCAGTGTCGTCCTTTAAGTGCTTTAAGCATATGTTTAATTGGTTTGAAGGAGCAAAACGAATACAGTTCATACCAGTTCTGCCCCAGAAGTGTTTGTTATAAACTCTGACAACTTTGATTTACTAGAATTTTTGTTAAAATACAAAATCAGTACGTTACAATTAGAGCAAAAGTTATTGCTAAAGTTAAAAATATCTCAGGCGTCTTTAGATTTGTTGCAAAATGATGGAAAAGTTGTCAGAAAATTTCAGAAAGTTTGGTATAGTAAATATAAATGGCTCTCTCTGGTTGTAAGCAAAATAAAACTCTGCACTGCTATTATTGTTTGATGTTTAATGGAGAGGAATCATGGGACCAAAGTTGGAGTAGGCACTATAAAAACGTTTGAAACTAAAACTGCTAATCATGGTGGTAGCAAAACATATAAAAAATTATGAGATCTTTTGCAATGCTAGGATGTAACAGAATTGAACACTGTTTGTCCAAAACACCTAGAATTCAAGCAGTACAGCACAATGAAAATGTGGCATGAAATCGAAGGATAGTAGGCCGTCTGATAGATGATTGTTATTTAGGGAGGCAAGAGTTAGCTTTTACGGGTCAGAAGGAAAACAAGCAATCTCTTAATAAGGGCAATTATTTAGAAACTTTAAATTTACTGGCAATGAAAGTCTTTCATGAAAGAACATATACAGAGTAATTCAAGGTAGCATGGCAATCTCTCAGGAGCTGATTAAATAAAAAAAAAAAATAAAAAAAAAAATGAGACATGGCATATAGAACTCATTTACAAGAAAATATGAAAAGTTTGTATAATGCCTACAGTAATCGGATTTGTCACCATTAAAAAATGTGAATAAAATTTATGTTTTTCTATAAATATTTTCTAATTAAGATTCATAAACGACACCAATAACAATACAATAGCTTTTTATTGATATTTAGGTATAACGAATGCGTGTGTTTCAGACAGTCACTTAGATATTATCTGATAGAGGTAGCATTAACTCTATTTACCATAGTTTTACTGGTTCATTAAGAATATCAGCAATCTTAGCAAGAGGTTGCTTTCAGCTGGTATTTTTATGTCTACCCAAATTATTTTGTCACGCTTCGCCACTGATTACACTACACGATTGTCATTACTAATGGCAGAAGATTCTTTTCTGAGTCAATACCATACAGAGAGCTTGAAGAAATGCTGATGAAAGATCTTGGCATGAAACATGTGGCAGCAAAATTCATTCTGCAGCTGGTGTCTCAAGAGCAGAAGGAATTTTATGCTGAAGGTGCATAGGAGTTGGTGATGAGTCACAAACGAAAGCCCATTCTTCCCAATGGACGTTGCTAGGGTCACCAGGACCAAAGAAGTCACATCAAAATTGGAACAACAAAAAGGTGTCACATTGATGGTGTTTTTGTTCATAAAAGTAGTGTCTCCTATAAGTTTACCTGTCAGGCCAAACAATCAGTAATTACTACTACATCACCAGTTGAGAGTTGAGTAAAAATAAAATGGCTGGCTGCTTCATAATGATAATGTGCCTGCCAATTCTTCACATTGTGTGCAAGGTTTCTGGCAAAAGATTGAATTAACCAGGTGTTGCTATAATCCCTGCGACTTCTGGCTTTTATTAAAACTTAAATTAAGAAAGCGGGAAGTGGTGGGATTTCAGACTGTGGATCATATGAAAGACAATGCAACAAGGCTGTTGCTGGTGATGCAGAAAGAAGACTTTGAAGATGTTCTTTTTAAAATTGGAGGTAATGTTGGGATAAGTGTGTGTAGTCGAAATGGGGCTAATTCAAAGGAAACCAAGGTGGGAACCTCATATAAATGTACACTTATTTTTTTAAACTGTTACTGCAATTGTATAGCATATTTAAAAACCTGATTAGGGCCGTTGGTACCTGGTCTAACTTAATTATTTACAAACACACACATACACAAAATGAATAAAAATAATATACATTATTTTTTCACAATGATTACAGAGTTTCAGTAACCTCAACACAGCCAGAAGTTGTGTAGTGTTAAGAAATTGTTGAGTTTTAAGTTTTTACTCATCTGTCCATAGCACTATTTCATATATATGAACAGCTCATTCACAAAACAAAATACTGTACAAACACGTTCTATGTGCAACATTTATAACAATGTTTATCAGACATAGACAGTACTATGGGGGAGGGAGGATGTGTCTAGTACTCCAAATCAGAGCGGATGTAATAGTAATGTGTTAAATGTCAGTGCCCATAGTAGGACATGTTCTACAGAGAGGAATTTTGTACAGTTAATAATTTACTATTATTAACACAAAACTGAACTTATTCTTCAAAACAGCGGAGATTTCAAACTTCAAAATCAGACACAAAAGGAAGGTAAATGGTACCTGTAACAAAGCAGATTAGAGTATTGGCAAAGGGTTTCAATTTGATTAGCTGGACGGAATGCAATTCTGCATGTCTGTTCGTGATTGTACAAGGTTTTGTACACACTGTCTTTTTAAAATTAATTAGTGTTATTAGTAAATTTAATATTATACAACAGAAGAACTACACTTTTAAAATACAGTAAAAAGAATATATAATTTTCAGTGACTATAAGGAGTATCAGTAATAGTATAAAAGTGTATAATTTCCAACCTGTGAGCACAAGTAGAATTTCAAGATGACAAATATATAAGAATTCAATATAAATTAGTGCACACGAAAATATTAAAGTGTAATTAAAATGGTGAAACAGATAACGGTTGAATTAGCAATAACAAAATGTTGATTAACCCTTGTTTGCATATTAATAAACTTATTTATCATAAAAATTTATGTTACACATAAAACATTCAGCAATAAACAAAAAACCCTTCATTCAGCCTGAATTCAAAGTACATTTACACTAACCAATATTTTTTTTCATTGTAATAAACTTTTCTGCTAAGGTTGTTGCAAAAACAAAAAATATTAGGAATGGTTACTGCAGATAGTTATGCAAATTCCGACTCATTTCAGAAAATTAAAGTATAGAAATATATACACACACACATTAAAAAATAAAAAGTACATAAAAATAAATAAATTATAAAATAACAGACATTAAAAATAAGATTTAAGAAAATGAATTCAAAGACTCAAATGTACATTATATAGGCTAGTCACACACAAATTAAAAATGCTACTTTTAACATTTATATGCATATAAAAATCCACACACGTGCACACAGTCTAACTGTATTCTATGGTTGTAAAAATAATCATTGACATATGTTTTAATATAATGGTTTTAATTGCTACTTGAAAAATGCACATTGTCTACATAAGTATGTTATATTTCCAACATGATCTCGCCTTACAGTGGAGAATCAATTATTACTACAAAGCAATATGTCTCATTATTAAAAATGTCTCATATAGATTTGCCACCCTTCAATATCACCCCCTTCCCAAAACTTATAATCTGATCACTGGTTGCTACCACAAATCCACTGTATTTACAGACTGACTACATTAACCTTATACTAGAAAAATGTAATAAATGAATATGCAATGAATGTATATAAAATGTATAGCTACTATGAATATTGTAGCATGACAGATAATCCACTAAATAATAATTCCAATCTGATCATAATTCAATATAAATTACATTAAATAACAAGAAAATTCAAATGAAAATAATTAAATATCGAAGTAAAATACCACCATAAAAGAAAAAGTAAAATTAAATAATCACAATGCAACCAAAATGTATCAAGGAAAATAAACAACTAAACAACTAAGATAAAATAAGGTAATACCCAGGTAGGATAGGAGTAGATAAAGAAGATACCCCAAATAAACCAACGGACGTGATAAAACCAGGTTACCTTGAAGAACCCAAGAAGGAAGAATTGTGAAGAAACGAAAATGTAGGATGGGAGGACTACAAGATATACCCAAGGTTATAGGTTATACAAAACCTATAACAAAGAATGACAAACCCCGAAAAAGATTTAAAATCACCAAAGAAAGTATAACACCCAAAACCTCATATAAAAATGTAAATTAATTATAAACAAAAGTGTTTAGGGTTGTAAGTAGAAGTGCACCCACTAAAGTTATTATGTAATGAAATAGACAAATCTTCATAATCCCTTATAATTAAGATTTTGGTCTTGGAATATTGTAAAACTCAAGTATAAATAATATCCAAAAGTATAAGTGAACCAGTGCAAGTTATTTCAATATATTCAATAAGCTTCAAGTAAAAGTGTAACTGATACTTCAACTATGTACCATTAAACAACTTTAATGTTTTCTATAAATATAGAGATAAAATGTTATGAAGTATTCTTATGAAAACATTACTAATGTTTCAAAGAAGATGCCACTTTTTATCAAAAAACATTCTTTAAAATGTGAATGATAAAGAGAGCAGGTGGGGAATAAATACAGTGACAGGGGATTAAAATGTAATACTAAGATATAAACAGAAAAGACTGCAACCAAATTAAATTTAAGAAAAATAAAATACATGGCTTATTGTGTTTGTGTTAAAGCCTATGAACTCCATATTCCAAGGTGGTGTATAGAATAAGATTTATTATTATTATAAAAATGTTTATTATGTCTCACAGGGTTAATACAGACTAAAATGTCTCAGTATGAATACCATACTATTTTATAAAATGTTTGTTATGTGTTACTAGTAATAGTTAAAACTAAAATGTCTGACTTTAAAGACCAATAGTTAATTTTAAATATTGTTTTTGTATTATGAGCATGAATACGATGCTACATGTTCTAATAGTTATTTAAGGAGATTTTATTTAATATTATATTAACTTCAGAAAGTCAGAAGGGGTATAGACTTAGTATTATTCAAAAAACAGTATATGTAAAACCAGAAAATCTAGGCCAAATAGTAAATTTCAATAACATTATAATTGAGTAATTAAGTTAAATAAACCAAGTAAATTGATGAGATTTATATAAGGTGAATTAATCACCAAATACTATAACTAAAACTATACTTTAAAAGGATAATATAAAAAGATGTATAAAATTATTAAAAATTTTGCAAATGTAATATCTAACAATTTCAGAGGGGGAAATCATAAATTCATGAATTATATTTAAAAGGATGATCAATGGATAAATTTGCAAGAAATTAAGGAAAGATAAACATTTATGTCAGTCTGAGATTTATTATAATCATAATTATAACACATAAGATGGCTAAATTTTGGACAAGGACAGGAAACAGAATATTGAGCCTACTTTTCCAAAATGACAGAAATATAGCAATTTTGATAAAAAACTTTATAAAGATGGATTATTGTATATCAAATTAAGCAGAAGGAGTTAAAGAAACCGATTATGTATTTACTATTACATGAAATTAATTAATAACCAAAATATATTCTGTGATATAATGTACTTTAATTACATGCATCGGAAGTGAATAAAAATTGAAACAATACTTTTCTAATATTAAATCGGCTAAGAGATTTCAGAAACGAAGGAAGTAAAACAGTTCTTAATTAACATTCGAAGTGTACGGTTGAATTAAGCTCGCGCTAATAACACATATAACGAAACCAAAAATGGCGAATAAAAAATGAGCATAGCCTACAATAAAAAACCGAGAGTTACAGAAATTTTACCTTAAACCTAAATTCAGTGAACAAAACCACTACAAACATTGAAAACAATTAATATTGAACCGAATACAAGTGAAATAAGGAAATAAAACTATAAAACACTAATTATTCATAACCAAACGAACTTCACAATTTTAGACACACACATAGACAGAAGTGAATACACCTAATCCAAAACATTTAATCGAAGTGAACACAGAACACTTAACCGGGACAACCCAAACAACACCAGAGACATTATTCACTATTGCGGAGACAAGGAAGCAGTTGAGAAGGCATCTTTATTAACAGAAAAATCCAGCTACACCATTCCTGTTTATCTTCAGCAGCGAGCAAGCGGCCATTTTGGAACTCCCGTCATGTCTAGCGCCTACGTCGAATAGTATTCAACATGTCGTTTGGTATAAACTCTTACTTAATAAACATTATATATTGTTACCAAATTTTTATTTTCTAACTATTAAGATATTTTATTGTGAATGTTATACTTTCTATACTTGCCCCTTCTCTGAGTATTAATTATAACCGTTAAAAGAAACCTTTAGAAAATATTTATATAAAATAACAGATGTATTAACAATCGATTGCCCCTGTGAAAGAGTCGAGCTATATATGATAATCAATTTTCAATCGATCTTTTGAATAATTGTCAATAAAAAACATAATAATTCAACAATTTGGTTTTAAATTTATTTCTCAATTTAATAAAAGAGTTTTAGTTAACAACAGGACTAACAGAAAGGCGACCGTTACTCAAGGGAAGGTAATATATACAGAGGAAAAGAAATATCGCCAATCGATTAGTGAATTGAGACACTCCTGTTAACTGGAATTTAGTTACAGAAAACCATAAGCTAGATTATTGACACAAATAAATCCAACAAACTTAAAATTTCAACACTACACCCTTACAAGAATTATTTATTTATTGAACAATAAAACAATCATTAACATTTTTTTTTTGAAATTAAAAAAAAAATATAAATATAAAGAATTTTTTTGATATTTTTATTTGAATGGTTACAAATTGACACATCCAACGTGCGGTATAACAACTCGTCTCGTAAGTTATTTGTTTGGTAACAAATTGGCACTCACAACAGTGGGGCGTAAAACAAAATAAAGCAAACCCAGCTGAAGTCTTTATTTGTTTGGGTTACAAATTGGTGCCCAACGTGGGGCATAATAACTCGTCTCGTAAGTTATTTGTTAGGTAACAAATTGGCGCCCAACTAAAGGGCTTCAATTAGCGATTGAAAGGCTACAGTAAGTTGCCCAATTACTAGTTCAAGCTTGGCAGCGGTTATACAGTCGGAGGAAGGAAACAACATGCAGCGTCGTGCGACTTCAAAGAAAAGGGCGGCAGAGGCCGAAAAGGAAATCGATATGGGGGACAAGGAGGCAACACCCGTGGAAGATGTAGAAGTGTTATTACCCCCAGAGGAACCGAAACTACTCGCACTAACAGATATACAACCTGAAGTACCAACACCAACAGGGGATGTTAAGTTCCAGGAAACCCTAATGAGAATGATACTGGAAATGAGAGAGGATAACAAATCAATGAGTAAGGAAAGGAAGGAAGACAAACAGTCCTTGAAGGAAGATTTAAGTGAAATGAATAAGAACATAGAATCCAAGATAGAAGAAAACAGTAAGAAGCTGGAAGAAAACAGTAAGAAGATGGAAGAGAAAATGGAAGAAAACAGTAAGAAGATGGAAGAGAAAATGGAAGAAAACAGTAAGAAGATGGAAGAGAAAATGGAAGAAAACAGTAAGAAAATGGAAGAGAAGATGGGGGAGAGGTTGGAAGAATTGAGAGAGGATAACCAACTACTGAGAGAAGAATTAAGAGAAGTCAACCAGGAAAACATGAACAAGGTAGACGAGAGAATAGAGTTGGCGAAGGAAGAGTTGAACAGGAAGATCAACGACAATAAGAAATCTATAAATAAAAAAGTGGAAGAAGAAACCATCATAATAAACCAACAAATCAGGGAAGTTGACGAAAGATGTCGCCAAACTGAGTATGAAGTACAGGAAGTCAGGGAAGCAGTAAATACCAAAATTGCCAAGGCCGAAGAACACCATAAGAAAAAATTGGAAGAAAACCGAAAGGAAGCACAGGAGGAATTAAACAAAGTACATAACCAAGTTACGGAAAGGTGCGACGGAATGGAAGCGGCGATGACGAATATCACCGGACAAGTGCGGCAGAGCCAGGAAGAGATGGAGGTAATCCGAAACCGACCAACTAACTTCACTCATTTCCCCATAAATGAGAATCGGGAATGGCTAAACTTTCGTCAGTATAAAAGGAAACCCAAGGAGTTCTTGGCTCGAATAGAAGAATACATTGCCAAACATAGGGGCAACAGATGGGTCAACAACCTGGAACTATTAGATGAATCATTCCGTGAAATGACAGATCATTGGTGGATGGCCAACCGGAGCGAGATCGAGGATTACCAGCAGTTCAAGAGCTTGTTCAAGGCAAAATACTGGTCTGAGACTACCCAGAATTTAATACGTGACAACATCTGTCATGGCCGTTACAAACCACAGCTGGGTAGCTCAATGACTGCATACTTCCTCGGCAAGGTATGTATGGCTAAGCATTTAGAACCAGCCATACCAGAAGAATGCCTCATCAACAAATTATCGTATCATTACGATGAAGAGGTGATCCGAGCAAGGAGAGGCAGCCAAATCAAGACAATACAGGCTATGACAGAACTGCTCGAAAATTACGAAAACGAGGAATATTACAGACAAAGCCGGAGGAGGAACAATCGGCCGGAACCCAAGAACCAGCAGTACACCAACAATGGTAATAACAACAACAGTAATGGCTACCAAGGAAACCGTGCAAATCCACCAAATAACACCAACAACAACAACATTAATAATCATAATAACAACGTTCAGAGTAACCAAAATAACAATAGAATGAATAACGGTTACTAGGGTAATAGAAACCAATATTACCCAAACCCCAATGTTAATAGTCAGAGAAACCCCAACTATAATAACATGGAACATTATTATAACAATAATTGAGGGTATCCACCAAACCATAACAGTGGTAACCATAGGTTTTCCCGACTGAGGGTAAACTTCATACGAGCTGAAGACAGTCGCCAACGAAGATACCACCATCAGTGACGTAACAGTTACCATGAGTATGAGGATCGGCGGAGGAGCCGAGAATGTGACGATTCAAGGTATAGTCAGGCTAGACGGAGTACCAGTCTAGACAATACAGGATGGCAAACAAACCGAGAACAACCATTGGATCATCGCACAGAGCGGCAGGGACCCACTCAAGGTCTCCCGACTGATGAATCAATCAGTGCGACCAATACCAATAATGAAATCGAGCATTTAAACGGGAGGAGGCAGTAATAAATCCCCTTGACCCTTTACTGCTCCTATCTCCTGGGTATCTAAACGAGTTGCAAGGAGCAACTGATACAAATAGTATAACAGTAATAGGTTGCAACTACTTGAAAAACATTCGACACGAGCTATTGGAGGAAAACGACAATAGCCTCAATAGTATAAACAACGAAATCATACATATCATTGCGGAAGTAGAAGGAGTCCCCGCAAAATTAATGATCGATACTGGTTCGAATGTGTCTACAATTAGTACGACAGAATTGGAAAGAATCCAGAGGGAATGTGGAAGAGTATTGCCAACATTGCCGTTAAATAATATTGTTTTACTAGGTGCCACCGGCCGCCAAAACAAGACGATAAGAAAACAGGTTTCGACAAACGTGATTAGCTGTGGTATAGCGATTGACATGGAATTCTTAGTTGCGACCGGGTTGCCTTTTGACATATTAGTGGGATGCGATGTGCTCAGACGGAACTCCGCCATAATTAATTTACGCACGGACAAAATATCACTATTTGAAAACGGACAAACCTGGACGGCTGACTTGGTCAGTAGTGAAACAGTAATTCCCAGCGATATCCACCAGCAAATCCGTAAAATAAATTATATCAATAATACTCCTATGATTGAGCAAATAACATACGATAACGCTGATGAGGATTTATGGTCCCAAAAGATCCAGGAAATCAGGGATTTCCGGGGCGGAATTACTAAGGAAAGGTTGCCAATACACCAAGCAAATCAATTAATAAACATCTATGAATGATACCGCTCAGTATTTTCTGACGAACCTGGTAAGGTAAAAAACTACCAGTGTACTCTGCAATTTAGAGATACAGTGGATTTTAACCGGAAGTCATACCCCATTGCGCATTCACGAAAGGAAGCTGTAAGAGCTAATAAAATAAATAAAATGATTAACCGTGACATTATAGAGAGTAGCCAGTCCCCATATACTAGTCCTATCGTGGCTATTCCTAAGAAAAACGGACAAGTCCGTCTTTGCCTAGATGCGCGAGAAATAAATAAGATGATCGTCAATGACAGGACATCGCCCGGTGAGATAGAAGAGATCTTAAAGCGTTTCCACAGTACCAAGTACTTTAGTACCTGGGACACGGTGTGCGGCTACTGGCAGGTGGAATTGCACCCACAGAGTCGCCAGTATCTGGCATTCATATTCGAAGGGCGTAATTACCAGTTTAAGAGACTGCCCTTCGGAGTCGTGAATTCGGTCGCCGTCTTTGTGAACTGCATGGACCAGATACTTGGCCAGGAAGCACTACAATTCACCACCGTGTATGTGGATGATTTGCTTGTTACCTCAAAAACATGGGAGGAACACTGCTACCGTGTGGAACATGTACTGAAAAAATTGGCTGCGAATAACATCACGCTCAAACTGGAAAAATCTCAATTCATTGCCAAGGAAATTCAGTTCTTGGGTTTTAACTTGAATGACCAAGGAATCTCACCGTCGGCCGAAAAGGTAGAAGCGATCCAGAAATTTCCGGCACCAAAGAATAGAAGGCAATTACAGTCATTCCTGGGACTTTGTAATTATTACCGCAAATTCCAGGAAAAGTATTCTGAATTGACAACCAGATTTCAACCGCAACTGTCATCTAAAAATAAATGGATCTGGGGTAAAGAGCAGAACGAGACCTTACAACTAATTAAGGACAAATTTTTGGAACCCATAAGACTTCGCCACCCAGATTTTAAAAAACCTTTCTTCCTAAATTGCGATGCCAGCGACATTAGCCTGGGAACGACGCTATATCAAGAAGATGAGGAGGGCGAACATCTAGTAATTTGCTTCGCAAGTAGAGCTTTAAACCAGTGCGAAAAGAACTACGACGTCACTGAGAAGGAACTGTTAAGTGTAGTGTTCACGTGTGGCAAATTCCGCACCTACATCTTAGGTTACCCCGTTACCGTCCGGACAGACCATAAATCCATATCGTTCCTGAGGAGGTGCAAATTGAGTCATGGAAGGCTGACAAGGTGGATACTCGTCCTTTAAGAATACAATCTTAAGTGGGAGTACATCCCAGGAAGGAAGAATGTCGTTGCAGATGTATTATCACGTATTGACATAGAAAAACAAACATTCGAGGGAGAGAAAGAAAGCGTACTCAAAATATATCACATTCTTAGCACCAGAGCCGATCTAGCCACATTATTAACAATCCTGAGCACCCACCAACAAGCAGACCCGAAATTAAGGAATATTAAGACTCGATTAGAAGCAGGGGACGAGACTATCACTCAATATTATCAGCTGAATAACGATGTATTATTCATTAAACCATCTTTAAGGCAGGAGACATGGAAGGTAATCATTCCAACCCATATTGAAAAGGAGATAATAATTAATTATCATATATGATATGGGCGCATTAAAGGTGATAAAGGCTCTGGAGGAGAGCTGTCACATGAAAAATGTCAACCGGAAGGTCCGAATGTATATCAGAGGTTGCCACATTTGCCAACTAGTTAAATCCAATAATGAAAAAAAGGAAGGCCAAATGATTCCTATAACATCACAGGCAAAATTGGAGAAGGTATTCTTGGACATCTGCGAAACATTTCCCCGTAGCGGCAGTCGTCACAGATATAAGTACCTGATAATCATGATGGACCATTTCACTAAGTTCATTAAACTATACCCAGCTAATCGGGCAACTACTAATAAAATTCTGGGAATATTAACCGACCAGTACTTCCCAAACATCGGAAAACCAGTTTCGATCATTACAGATCACGGAACCCAGTTTAAGGGGAAAAAATGGCGGGATACCCTACTATCTATGGGTGTTCGTACTTACAAAACCTCAGTCTACCACCCGAGCAGTAATCCGGCAGAGAGGGTGTTACGAGAAGTGGGGAGGATATTAAGAACCTATTGTTACAATCAACAGAGGAGGTGGCAAGACTATCTAGAAGCCACAGAAGAATTCCTCAACTTGGCATACCACCCAGCCATAGGAATTACCCCATACTCCGCCATGTACGAGAAACTACCCCCACGAGAGATCGAAGAAATACTAGAGTTCCCAAGAGATAATGTTTATACTTTCGACAAAATAAAATTTTACAACAAGGTGGCCGAAGACCAGGAGAAACTGCGAAACAAATATCAAAAGAATAGTGGTAAAATAATAACCTATACAAGTGGAGAAAAAATATTATTGAAAAATCGGGAATTACCCAGCACACTGGAAGGAATAACAAAGAAGTTGTTACTACTATACACTGGACCCTATATAGTCTCCATGAACAAAAACAATAATACGTATGAAATAAAGGAGATGGGTTCTGGTAAAATCAAAGGTATATATAACCAGGCTTCCATGAAAAAATATTATGAAGAGTAGAAATTTAAACATAAAGACAATATAAACAACTAAATTCAAAAAATATAGTAAGCACACATTACTACCAGTATTTATGAAAACAATTTATGAGCTATATAAAAAAAGAGAATTTAGAAGATAAAAACCACAAATTTCAAAATATAGTAAGCACACATTACTACCAGTATTGATGAAAACTATTTTTGAGGTATAAAATAAAGGAAAAACAATTTAGAGGGGAGAAGACATTTAAATTCTAAAAATATTGTAAGATCACATTACAGACAATATTTATGAAAATCTTAAGGAAAATAACAGAAGGAGAATTTTGAATTTAAAAAACGCAAAATTCAAAAAATGAAGTAAATTCACCTTACAAACAAGTATTTAAGAAAATCATTTTGAGATATCAAATAGAAGAAGGCGAATTTTGAATTTAAAAATCACAATATTCAAAAAATATAGTAAGCACACGTTACTACCAGTATTTATGAAAACTATTTATGAGATATATATAAAAAGAAAAAGAATTTAGAGGTGAAAGGACAATTAAATGCTAAAAATATTGTAAGATCACCTTACAAACAAGCTATTTGTGAATATAATTTTGTGATATAAAGAGGAGAATTTTGAAATAAAATTGTCAAAATAAGGAAGAGAATTTAGAATAAAACAAATAAATTCTAAAATATATAGTAATATCAATTTGCAACCAATTATTTATAAAAACATTCTATGGAATTAAAGAAAAGGAAGGAAGAACCACGGATACAATTAAATGAATAAACTTGTGATGAAAACAAAAAAAAATATATATATAAAACTTTGACGTAATACAAGGAGAAACAATGACCACATTAATATGATAGTTAAAGAATTCATTTGAATAAAAAAACCAGAGCGAAGTAATTTGTGAAAAAGAAAGAAATATATAAATGTAATTAAATAAATCACTAATGAATATGATCATAAAATAAATGTCGAGTGTAATAAAGACAATTAGAAGAAAGTGCTAGAACAAGGAACTAGTGGAATGAAAGAGAACTAAGAAACAAACAAAAAATATCATAAAATATATGCTACCAATAACCAGAAACAGATTGCAATAACAACCAAAAAAGAATAGAGAATTAATACAAAAAAACGGTAGATTTGATGAATAATGATAATTAATAAAAGAGCTTCCCACCATAATAAGAAATAATATAATAGTAAAGCTAACAAGTCAGAAGAATAACTGAGATAGAAATATTAAAAGATCTGAGCAATATACGAAGTGAAGTATCCAAAGATATTTTTAAAAAATAGTCATAAGGTGGACTATTCTTAGATAATTTTTTATTAATAACTGTCTGTAGATAAGTCCAGCAGTATTAATATGTTTACTTATCTAAAAATGAACTTTTTCTTGTGAAGTCTGACTAAAAGCTGAAGAAGGCGGATACGTATGCCGAAATGCGTCTGACGAAAAAAGTAAGTTTTCACAAGAAAAAGTTCATTTTTAGATAAGTGTTAGTGCTGTGAAAGAAGAGATGAACAATCAAGACAACTATTAATATGTTTTTGAGCAGAGATGATTTGCCTCTGTAATCAAATAGAAGTGATGTATGGCCAGCAGAGTATGTAGCCTACAGTGCCTCTCTGAACTGCCCCAGCTCACGTGTTAGGGAATAATAGGGAATAAATATCCAGGGATAAAACACCAAGTTAAGAAAAATGAAAATAAAATAATAAATATGAAACTCAGATGACTATTACTATCAAGGAAGATCAATTAAGAATAAAATATAGGTAAGCTCGAATATGTAGAAGGAAAAATAGAAATGGAAAGGAAGTCAAGAATTATAAAAATATAATAATTATCATAAGCAATTATTTCAGACAAACAAAGTATAGTCTGAACTAATCACTTCTGGAGGAGGGCATTCTGTAGCATGACAGATAATCCACTAAATAATAATTCCAATCTGATCATAATTCAATATAAATTACATTAAATAACAAGAAAATTCAAATGAAAATAATTAAATATCGAAGTAAAATACCACCATAAAAGAAAAAAAAAAATTAAATAATTACAATGCAACCAAAATGTATCAAGGAAAATAAATCCTAAACAACTAAGATAAAATAAGGTAATACCCAGGTAGGATAGGAGTAGATAAAGAAGATACCCCAAATAAACCAACGGACGTGATAAAACCAGGTTACCTTGAAGAACCCAAGAAGGAAGAATTGTGAAGAAACGAAAATGTAGGATGGGAGGACTACAAGATATACCCAAGGTTATAGGTTATACAAAACCTATAACAAAGAATGACAAACCCCGAAAAAGATTTAAAATCATCAAAGAAAGTATAACACCCAAAACCTCATATAAAAATGTAAATTAATTATAAACAAAAGTGTTTAGGGTTGTAAGTAGAAGTGCACCCACTAAAGTTATTATGTAATGAAATAGACAAATCTTCATAATCCCTTATAATTAAGATTTTGGTCTTGGAATATTGTAAAACTCAAGTATAAATAATATCCAAAAGTATAAGTGAACCAGTGCAAGTTATTTCAATATATTCAATAAGCTTCAAGTAAAAGTGTAACTGATACTTCAACTATGTACCATTAAACAACTTTAATGTTTTCTATAAATACAGAGATAAAATGTTATGAAGTATTCTTATGAAAACATTACTAATGTTTCAAAGAAGATGCCACTTTTTATCAAAAAACATTCTTTAAAATGTGAATGATAAAGAGAGCAGGTGGGGAATAAATACAGTGACAGGGGATTAAAATGTAATACTAAGATATAAACAGAAAAGACTGCAACCAAATTAAATTTAAGAAAAATAAAATACATGGCTTATTGTGTTTGTGTTAAAGCCTATGAACTCCATATTCCAAGGTGGTGTATAGAATAAGATTTATTATTATTATAAAAATGTTTATTATGTCTCACAGGGTTAATACAGACTAAAATGTCTCAGTATGAATACCATACTATTTTATAAAATGTTTGTTATGTGTTACTAGTAATAGTTAAAACTAAAATGTCTGACTTTAAAGACCAATAGTTAATTTTAAATATTGTTTTTGTATTATGAGCATGAATACGATGCTACATGTTCTAATAGTTATTTAAGGAGATTTTATTTAATATTATATTGTAACGTGTCAATTTTGGGTCCTTTTATTTTTTACAGTATGGGGTATTTACCTTTTTATTTATTTCATTTTGTGCGGGAGTTTTATAAAAATATTATGAAATTTTATTATGCGGCAACTGTTAATTCGATTACAATAGAACTCATGGTAAGCTGAACAGCGTTGAGACAAAGGCTAGACGCATTTACTGTATTGTGTCATTCGGTTAAAGAATTTGCAACACCCCGAAATTCTAAGAACTTGTGTATGTGTGGCAACGCCCGCACGTAACGTTTCAAGGCGGAGCGCTGTTAGTGACGCTTTGAAAACACCAAAGTCGAGGCAAAACATGGCGCTGGGACGAAAAGTTAGTAGCTCCAAACAACCAGCTACAGGAAACGCCGTTAAACCACGCCCACTGCTAGTGACGTCAATATAGTAGATGCCAATATCGTCCTCTGGTATCCCGAATATAACTCTTATATTCCATGTATAAACGGAATATGTCACAACAACTTGAGCATGAACGGCGACTAAAACATGTTGGCAGTGAGTACGCACTTCCTCCCGCTAAAAGCAGCACATTGCCCAGTCTACTAACTGAACTCACCGGTATCGGGACTGGCAAAGTAGGCTCGTCATAAAAGTTTTTAATTTATCAGTAAAAAAGGTGTAAATACAGCAAATTGGCATGTGACCGCGGTCAATCCATCAAGGGGACCTTGATTAAGAGTTTTATTTTCTTTCGGACAATAAAAGCAGTGTAACCGAACAATGCATGTGTGCGAAGACCGCGTGGCCGGCGTGGGGGGAAATTTATCATCATTATATAAATGCTAAGGGATAAATAAATAAATTTTTTGGGTTTGTGAGTGTGAGTGAGCAATGCTGGGCTGTTTGTGTGATAATTGTGTTTATGCTTTATAAAGGGTACCTAAGGTAAGACATAGTCCGTAAGTTCTATTATGCAAGAGTTGCACCACATGTAAAACAAAGATCTATAAATTCAATATTTCTGATTAATAAAAAATATAATTTCTCTTCCATAAAATTGCGAGTTAAATTCTTTCAAGGCCTTAATTCGTTTATGTACTGTCAGAGTTCGTCGAACGAAATGGGTTTGTCCCCACTACGCGATCCGGCCAGATCAAAGATAAAAGGTAAGTGGGAGTTTTTAATTTGAATAAATAAAAATATCCAAAAGTTATAAAGTTACAATTGGTGCCGTGAATTACCAGGATGTAATATAACTGAAAAGGGGTTATATTACGCTGGCTTACATCTGACGGTACATAGCGAAGTACGGTTGCGAAAGCAAAATTGATTTTGTATATGTTAAAACATCAGTTTTGTAAAAAAGACCAATCATTGGCAGTATTACTTAAGAAAAAAAAATAGATCAAATAAAAATGTCGGTGAACGCAGAGAAAAATATAGTAATAGATTCAATTATGAGTGAAAGTGACCTTGAGTCGCAATCGCTGAATGAAAGTGGTATGCTGACGGGGGGACCGGGCGCTGTTACAGAAACAGCTGTCGGCAGTAATGTAATCGTTCATTCAACTCCGATTGTGTCTCAAGCACAACTAAGCGAAACAGATGTTGACTCTGGGGTTCAGCTGACCCCAGTCTCAACTAAAAAAAATAAACAATCAGAGGAAACTGATATAATGAGTTTCTTACGAAAAATGGACAATAAATTTGAAAAAATGGACAATAAATTTGAAAAAATGGACAATAAATTTGACATGTTAAATAAACGTTTTGATGATAATGATAAACGCTTTGATAACAATGAAATAATTTTAAATAAGATGAAAAGTGATTTTAACAATAAATGAGATCAATTAACTAATGATTTTAATGAACAGAAAATAAAATGCGAACAGCAGAATATTCAAAACGAGATTAATTTTAAAGAAATTAAAGACCAGAATGTTCAATTGCAGCAGAATGTAAATGTAAAATTTGATGAGTTGATAAATGATATACAAGAAAAGAATAAATGTCTTGAAAATGCCGATGAAATGACAAGAAATAGTTTGAATAAAGTAGAACAGAGTAAGAATAATACAAACGAAAGTTGTAATGGCAATGTTGTATTGGGTAAAGAATTAATAAATAATAATGATGTTGAAAATAATGAGAGTAATAATGTAATATCTGAGAGTACTGAGGAGTTTGTAGAATGTGATGAGATGTTAATGTGTGTTAATGAGTTGGAGAGAGAGTGGAAAGAGAGTTATATTATGGGTATGAAATGGGGGGGGGTAAATTTTTTACGAGGTAGAATGGGGGGTGAAGGAAGACCTTCACGTATATATTGTGTAGACAAGTGTGCTACAAATAATTGTTTTTTGAAGTTTTTTGTTTTTCCTGGAGAAGTCAGGAAAGGTTTAATTGAATTTGTACCCTCTGTTTCTAATAATGATGTTGAAAGTATGATTTGGTATTGTGATGAGAGAGAGTTAGACAGAGAAGTGTATGTGGAGAAAGTAACAGAATTATATAACTTAAATAGAAAGTATGGTGAATGGAAGGAAAGTTTAAAAGTATATTTGAGTAACAGTGATTATAATGAGTTGGTAAAAATAATTAACCCGATAGTGAATGAATTTATTGACGGAGAACTAACAAAAATACCTAATGTAGACCGGTTTAATGAGTATTTGAATAAGTTGAATGAGTTTAGCTTGTATGGTTACAACACACAAAACAGTCATTTGTGTGGTGATAAAAGTGAACAATGCTACATAAAACCAAGACTTATTTGGGACGATGGAGGGTAAACTATTAAAACAATAAAAGACAGTATAAACATTGTGTTTAATGGTTTTTGACATGGCAAATTTGGACAATGAAGTGTGGGAAACTGAACAGTAAATAAAAGTCTGTAAATAAAAATATAGTGAATTTATTTGTGTGCATTGTGGAATGTTAAGTAAATAATGTGTGTACGTAAGATGATTGTTGTAATAATAATATTGAAATATTTGCAAGTTAAATAAATATCAGAATTAATTTTGAAAACAGTAATTGATTAATGGTAATTGTTTCGATAACTATATAATTTATATTTTTGGTAATTAATGTAATTAAAACAATTTGATATATGTTAAATATTTTGATTGCTTATTTAAATATTAATTAATTAAATTTTTTTATGAATTTAAGTTATTTTACGAGATTTGGAAATTTGGTAATGAATGATAAATTATTTGATGTAAACTGATATTTTTGTGAAATGTTTCAGAGGTGAGGTGAAAAGTATTGTGATATGGTGATTATGTTTTGTGTGTATATCGTGTTAAATGGATTGTAAGTATGGAACTTTTACAATTGAATCATGTATAACAAAAATGTTTACAGGTAACTAAGATTCTAATTCAATAGTGAGATTATGGGAAATAATTGTGTTCGGTAAATATGATAATTCAAATTTTTTAATAATAAAGGAAAATGATACATACTAATTATTAATAATAAATTTTGAAAATTTTAAGGAAGATAATTGTTGAAAATTATGAATGATGTAAGTGAGTCAAAGGATTAGTGATGAATGAAGGTCTCATATGATAATGTTGTATATTCGATTTATTAATTAGTTATTAAGTTGCTATTGCGGGGGTGGCCTGTGCCCTCGTATATAGCGAAATGGGTTGGGGGTAACAGAGAGTGTTACCTCCATCGGAGGCGAAAATGGCGAAAATGTGCGGCACACCTTTTTCGTGTGAATTAAAGTTCACACATTGATAAACGACCGTGTCGCACATACTAGTAATGAATGTAACAGGCAGTGAAATTGAAGTTAGATTTCCCCGACTTTTCGGGCGATTACTGCCTTACCAGCACTAATCGTGGATTTGGCGAGCGGCCAGCTATGGTCATATCAAGTCCCTTGACCATAGCTGACTTGAAATTGGCATATATTAGAAATTCAATGGGGGGAGACAATTAGGGGAAATCTCCCGTAACTATGAAACAGCGGCTGCCACTCTGCCCACTTGGGGGTAGCAAAGACAGGTGGTAGACCCGCATTAAGGGTATGTAATTATATAACAAGAATATGTTGATATTCGACAATGTTCAAATGTAATAGCAGAAGCAAAGACACGGAGAGGTCTACCTGCTCCAAAATAAACAGTCTTTGTCGAAGCGAAAGGGCGATACAGTCCTCCATAATTTGTAATAGAGTGTGTGGACGGGAGGTGGCTCAGAGGAGCCACGAACTTAAATTTTACAACATAAAGAATTTGTTGCTAAATTCAAAGTTTGATCCGATAAAAATGCTTGTGTTCTATTTAAATAAATATCTGCTCAGACATTGAATATAAGGTGTTCATTACATGCTTTTAAACGTATTATGTTATTGTCGTAGGTTAGAGATAAGCATTGATAAGAATATGTGTTTTCATTATGTGTGTATATTTTTTTTCTAAGCCAATAATTAAATCGTCTGGCAGGCGGTTAATATGAATGATCAGAATCAGAGAAATGGGAAACAAGGAGGTGAGAAATAATGATAAATAAATATATATATATATTTCATATAAGTTGTTCAAGTAAAAGATGTATTTTCATTGTGTTAGGAGATCAGCTGATCAGCAATAACAGGTCGCTGGTATATTGGTTATAAATGTTCCAAGTAATCAGTGTTCAATGTAATGTTTTTAATGTATTGCAGATGTTTAAAGTAATGATGTAAATAATTTGATAAAATGAGAAATAAAGTAATAATTTATGTAAGTTAACAAAAGATAGTTTTGGGTGATGAATATTTTATAGGACATGTAGATCTGTCCAAATTGAAGTTGAGATAGTAGAAATGAAAGTAATGTGATGTTATATGTTATGTTTTGAATTAATGTATGTTATAGAATTTTGAGAAGTATTGATGTTGACACAGTAGCAAGGGAGAATTTAGGTGGAGCTTTGAGTGATATATTTATGTTTATAATTAATGATGTTATTTTGTTGTATTTGTAGTAAGGTAATGAGATTGAGATTTTGGGGATGGCAATTTTGTAGTAAGGGGTAGTGTAATGTAGGAGTTCGCAACTTAATGATATGTTGGGACGGGAATTGGTACCGATTTAAGGAGGAGGGGCCGCCTTAGGTAGAATCCAGGGGCCAAATAAGGGAATTGAGTTTTTGGGGGCGGGGAAACACGTATCCTATGTACAAAGGGTTAGAGAGCATTTTTTTTATATGTAGAGAGAAGGTGGCGATTTGAGTTCCATGATAAGTTGGGATTAGAGTGTTTTGGGATTAGTAGATATTTTGATAGAGATGGGTGTCATGGGAGTTGAAGTTGTTAGTGGTTAGTCAGGGGGAGAAAGATTATATATGTACACAGATCTAGTACAGTCAATGAGAATAAATAATTTACATCACCCACAGTAGTGTAGAATGAGATTGTAAAATGAAGAGAGTTGTAGTTGAATATATAAAATTTTCATTTTTTAAACCAGTGACAGAATTTTGATAGAATTTGTAAATCATGTAAAATTAAAAATTGTTTGTTTTAAATAATTTAAATGTCAATTTGCTTACTATTTATATTAATATTTTGTTAATTTTAAATGTTTTATGTTATTATGTTTTGTGTTTCAAGTTAGATTGTTACGGATGTTGAATGCATTTTCAGAAAGTATACATAACATATGTAGGTCAAGGGTGTTGGACTTGACCTAGTTTCGATCAGCTGATGAGGTCATACACATACTATACTATTATTAAAATTTGTTTGGTATTGACAGATGGAACTGTTGATTAAACAACTGACTGCTACGTGCCTCTCAACCAATCGCCGTACTCAAAACTGTAAACAGTAACCGTAGCAACGCACACTGTTGCCAGTAATGTCCCACACGTGCTGTTATTCAAACCAGTGTGGAATGTCGCGCCACAGAGTGAACTGTTAGTCTGTTTGTTAAGAGTGCTGTGTTCTCGGTTACACTTGTTTGATTATTCGTGGGTGTACGTTAGTTTAATACTTAAATAGTTGTGTTGCAGACACAAGTTTATTGCTAATTAATTTCTAATTACTTAACTAATTTCTGACTAATTAACTAAGTGTAGTGAAAACGTGTGAATCTATTATTAACTAAATAAGCATAAGCATGTTTAAATTACATGTTTACCTAAGTATAAATTTACTTTATTTTGTTCATTTTACGGAACTTTGTGCGTGCGATTTTTATTTTAAAACAATTTGTATAAATATCTACATTCTTAAATTTTGAATTCTTTAAAATACGTAACAGCTTTAACCTATACGCGTTTACTTTCAAACAGAAGGTATGTCTGAAAGTGAGGAAACTGGGAAAAAGCGTGGTCGACCGCGAATACACCCGGTAAAAGAGAAAACACGTATTTCCGGTCGCGGAGTACCAATTAGAGGGCAGTCCAGAGAATTCGTTTGTTCTCTACGAGATTATTTCGAGAAAGAGAAGGAACATGGTGGGCCTCTGATTTCAGTTGGTCAAGTTGTTGATAGAACAGCAGCTGCACTCTCTATAAGTAAAAATACGGTCGTAATGATAGGTAAGGAGAAGTGTAAACAAAGCGAGGAAGCTGGGCCTTCTAAACTGGAAACACCAGATAAAAAAAGACGGATAGAAAAACGTGTTACTAAATGGATGCTTTTGCAGAAGATGGGATCCGTCGCCACGTATATGAGTATTACAGTCGTAAAGAGTATCCTACAATAAAAAAGCTACTCGTTACTCTTCATGATGCAGAGCTTTTCACTGGTAGCCACTTGTCTTTACGGTCCGTAATTAAAAATTTGGGATTTGAATTTACTACCGTTTCGGGTAGAAAAGTATTAATGGAGCAACAACACGTAGTAGCTTCTCGCAGTAGATTTCTTAGGGGTGTAATAAATAAAAATTTTAATAACGTCGTGTGGGTTGACGAAACATGGGTGAACGCAGGACATTCTTTAAAAAAGTGTTGGTCGGATGATTCTACGGCGGGAACTATGCCAGTGCGAATTGGAAAAGGTGGAAGACTTATAATTATCCACGCCGGAAATTCTCAGGGGTTTATTCCCAATTGCCTCTATGTATTTAAATCGAAAAAGACTTCTGACTATCACGAAGAAATGAATCACAACAAATTTAAAACATGGTTTGAAGAATTCCTGTTAAAGAATATTCCTCCCAATTCAGTGATCGTGATGGACAACGCCCCATATCATTCAGTGATTAAAGAAGAGATGGTTGAACAATGGCTTCAAAAAAAGAAGAGATGGTTGAATGGTTAAAACGCCGAAACATTCCATTGACAAAGGATATGAAAAAGGCTGAGTTGATGGAATTAGTACTATTTAATAAACCAAAGTTTCCTGTGTATATTGTTGACGAGTTGGCTGAAAGTTACGGTCATGAAGTCATCCGGTTGCCTCCATATCATTGTCACTTTAACGCCATAGAACTAATATGGGCCAGGGTTAAAAAATACGTTGCCATAAATAATACAAAATTCACGATGACTGAAGTAGAAAAATTAACAAATGAAGCCATGCAAATGATTACTGGAGAAGACTGGAAGAAGGTAGTCGAACACACCAAGTCAATTATTGAAGACGCTTGGAAAAATGAAGGTATAGTGGAACTGCAGGTAGAAAATTTGATCATTTCTGTAAATTGTTCGAGTGACAGTGAATCAGTTGAATCTGAAGATAGTGATTCTACATTAAGCGGAGTTCACCCATTATAAACGTAAGTTTTTATTTTGTTTGTTAGAAGTAATGTTAAATATAAAATTGCAATACAAAAATATTTAATTTTATCTTTAACTAAACAAAAATTAACAAACGAAATGTTATAGTCCAATATTACAAATTTCTATCAATTATAAATTAATATTTCACTATTTATAGGCAGTTTCATTTATGAAGAATTCGCAAATATTTATGCTTGCTTAATACCAAATTATCTGTATTCATTAAGTTCATGATATAATAATAGAGTAATTATTTATCACGTTTTTCGAGTAAATTATTATGATATTAAATCCATACCAAAATATTAAGTAAGATCTCATATTACCATAGTTGGACTTAACTAGAATTTGCGTAACACGGTTCACGTCATTTCACAAAATAAAAGATTTTTTACGCGATGTGAACAGATTAATGTGCACTATGATTAAGGCGATGCACAGTATAATACGTACATGTTATTGCAACCATACATTAAATAATCGTATTCACTACGATATAAGCTACGCGACTTCACTACAAAAGCATCTCTGGATGCCTTACTGTAATTAAAAGTACATTAAGAGGTATCATATCATGTTTTAAAAGTAAACTGTTTTGTCTTGAAAATCCGTATTAAATGACCTTGAGCGTGAATGTGTTCCAAGTTGTTTGTATGTGAATCACTGTTTTGTGTTTATCAACTTGTAGAAGTCACGTGGTCAGAGTTTGGCAACATTGTTTCCCTTTCAGTACAAACGTCAATACCAAACAAATTTTAATAATAGTATAAGCTTGTATAGTAGGAAGTCAATTTAATTTGTTTGTTTAATCAATTTAAACCAAGTTTTAATTAATTTCTACAGATAAAGGAAATATTTAAATAAAATTAAATTTTTTTTTGAATTTTAAAATTTTTGGAAATTTTAATTAAAAAAAAAAAAAATCTGGGTTTTTGCCTGCCAGTTGATAAATATTTTTGAGTAATGACTATTTTATTATGTGTGTATTAACCATGTTTATTTTAGTGATTTTTTGTATTGCATTGTGTTGTTAGACTATAAGTGGTTCACATGTTAGAGTAAGTATATGTTTTGATTAGGAGAAATATCTAAATTAAGTCATTTTAAACAAAACAAAAAACAAGGAAGAGAATTTTTTTGTTAAGTATATTATTTTGAATTTTGAATTTTTTTTAAATTTTTCATAAATTTTAAGGAGTTTGTCAAGGTGTAATATGTAATGTGAGTGTGAGTGAGTCCAGTATCTGCTAAAGGCAGCCCAGCTTGCATAAAAGGGGATCCATATCGGCTGAGGATCTGGCATAATCTGAGCCAGGGATTGAGGATTTTTGGGGGTAGCATGTTAAAAGGCGAGGTGCGCTGTGGTACTTAGCTGTTCGATTTCTCGGTGTTGGGATCTCTTACGGAGAAGTCCAGTGATCTCATTCAGATGAGTCCATGGTCGTTGAGCCAGGGGGGTCGTGTACCCATGTAGATTAAGAACAAGGGGGTTGTTGGCACCAGTTCCTCACCGGTCCTCTTCGGGGTTTATCGATGAGATTTCTTCTGTTGTGGACAGCAGAATTCTCATCGAGGGGGTATTGTAACGTGTCAATTTTGGGTCCTTTTATTTTTTACAGTATGGGGTATTTACCTTTTTATTTATTTCATTTTTTGCGGGAGTTTTATAAAAATATTATGAAATTTTATTATGCGGCAACTGTTAATTCGATTACAATAGAACTCATGGTAAGCTGAACAGCGTTGAGACAAAGGCTAGACGCATTTACTGTATTGTGTCATTCGGTTAAAGAATTTGCAACACCCCGAAATTCTAAGAACTTGTGTATGTGTGGCAACGCCCGCACGTAACGTTTCAAGGCGGAGCGCTGTTAGTGACGCTTTGAAAACACCAAAGTCGAGGCAAAACATGGCGCTGGGACGAAAAGTTAGTAGCTCCAAACAACCAGCTACAGGAAACGCCGTTAAACCACGCCCACTGCTAGTGACGTCAATATAGTAGATGCCAATATCGTCCTCTGGTATCCCGAATATAACTCTTATATTCCATGTATAAACGGAATATGTCACAACAACTTGAGCATGAACGGCGACTAAAACATGTTGGCAGTGAGTACGCACTTCCTCCCGCTAAAAGCAGCACATTGCCCAGTCTACTAACTGAACTCACCGGTACCGGGACTGCCAAAGTAGGCTCGTCATAAAAGTTTTTAATTTATCAGTAAAAAAGGTGTAAATACAGCAAATTGGCATGTGACCGCGGTCAATCCATCAAGGGGACCTTGATTAAGAGTTTTATTTTCTTTCGGACAATAAAAGCAGTGTAACCGAACAATGCGTGTGTGCGAAGACCGCGTGGCCGGCGTGGGGGGAAATTTATCATCATTATATAAATGCTAAGGGATAAATAAATAAATTTTTTGGGTTTGTGAGTGTGAGTGAGCAATGCTGGGCTGTTTGTGTGATAATTGTGTTTATGCTTTATAAAGGGTACCTAAGGTAAGACATAGTCCGTAAGTTCTATTATGCAAGAGTTGCACCACATGTAAAACAAAGATCTATAAATTCAATATTTCTGATTAATAAAAAATATAATTTCTCTTCCATAAAATTGCGAGTTAAATTCTTTCAAGGCCTTAATTCGTTTACGTACTGTCAGAGTTCGTCGAACGAAATGGGTTTGTCCCCACTACGCGATCCGGCCAGATCAAAGATAAAAGGTAAGTGGGAGTTTTTAATTTGAATAAATAAAAATATCCAAAAGTTATAAAGTTACAATATTAACTTCAGAAAGTCAGAAGGGGCATAGACTTAGTATTATTCAAAAAACAGTATATGTAAAACCAGAAAATCTAGGCCAAATAGTAAATTTCAATAACATTATAATTGAGTAATTAAGTTAAATAAACCAAGTAAATTGATGAGATTTATATAAGGTGAATTAATCACCAAATACTATAACTAAAACTATACTTTAAAAGGATATTATAAAAAGATGTATAAAATTCTTAAAAATTTTGCAAATGTAATATATAACAATTTCAGAGGGGGAAATCATAAATTCATGAATTATATTTAAAAGGATGATCAATGGATAAATTTGCAAGAAATTAAGGAAAGATAAACATTTATGTCAGTCTGAGATTTATTATAATCATAATTATAACACATAAGATGGCTAAATTTTGGACAAGGACAGGAAACAAAATATTGAGCCTACTTTTCCAAAATGACAGAAATATAGCAATTTTGATAAAAAACTTTATAAAGATGGATTATTGTATATCAAATTAAGCAGAAGGAGTTAAAGAAACCGATTATGTATTTACTATTACATGAAATTAATTAATAACCAAAATATATTCTGTGATATAATGTACTTTAATTACATGCATCGGAAGTGAATAAAAATTGAAACAATACTTTTCTAATATTAAATCGGCTAAGAGATTTCAGAAACGAAGGAAGTAAAACAGTTCTTAATTAACATTCGAAGTGTACGGTTGAATTAAGCTCGCGCTAATAACACATATAACGAAACCAAAAATGGCGAATAAAAAATGAGCATAGCCTACAATAAAAAACCGAGAGTTACAGAAATTTTACCTTAAACCTAAATTCAGTGAACACAACCACTACAAACATTGAAAACAATTAATATTGAACCGAATACAAGTGAAATAAGGAAATAAAACTATAAAACACTAATTATTCATAACCAAACGACTTCACAATTTTAGACACACACATAGACAGAAGTAAATACACCTAATCCAAAACATTTAATCGAAGTGAACACAGAACACTTAACCAGGACAACCCAAACAACACCAGAGACATTATTCACTATTGCGGAGACAAGGAAGCAGTTGAGAAGGCATCTTTATTAACAGAAAAATCCAGCTACTCCATTCCTGTTTATCTTCAGCAGCGAGCAAGCGGCCATTTTGGAACTCCCGTCATGCCTAGCGCCTACGTCGAATAGTATTCAACAAGTCGTTTGGTATAAACTCTTACTTAATAAACATTATATATTATTATCAAAATGTGTATTTTCTAACTATTAAGATATTTTATTGTGAATGTTATACTTTCTATACTTTCCCCTTCTCTGACTATTAATTATAACCGTTAAAAGAAACCTTTAGAAAATATTTATATAAAATAACAGACGTATTAACATCGATTGCCCCTGTGAAAGAGTTGAGCTATATATGATAATCGATCTTTTGAATAATTGTCAATAAAAAACATAATAATTCAACAATTTGGGTTTAAATTTATTTCTCAATTTAATAAAAGAATTTTAGTTAACAACAGGACTAACAGAAAGGCGACTGTTACTCAAGGGAAGGTAATATATACGGAGGAAAAGAAATATCGCCAATCGATTAGTGAATTGAGACAATCCTGTTAACTGGAATTTAGTTACAGAAAACCATAAGCTAGATTATTGACACAAATAAATCCAACAAACTTAAAATTTCAACACTACACCCTTACAAGAATTATTTATTAAATTATTGAACAATAAAACAAACATTAAAATTTTTTTTTTGAAATAAAAAAAAATATATAAATATAAAGAATTTTTTTGATATTTTTATTTGAATGGTTACAAATTGACGCATCCAACGTGCGGCATAATAACTCGTCTCGTAAGTTATTTGTTTGGTAACAAATTGGCGCTCACAACAGTGGGGCGTAAAACAAAATAAAGCAAACCCAGCTGAAGTCTTTATTTGTTTGGGTTACAAATTGGCGCCCAACGTGGGGCATAATAACTCGTCTCGTTAAGTTATTTGTTAGGTAACAATATGTAAAAAACTACTAGACTGTTGGGCCTCGGTCGATTGCTTAAAGCTTGGTTCTCATTCTTCTAAACATTTTGGCCATGCACCGGAGGCCTTCTTCAGTAGCATTACATCTCCAACAAAGGATGGTAGGCTGAACACACCTCAAGCAGAGGTATGGAGGTTGTTTACCTCTGCCATGCCAAAGTAGATTAGCAGTATCCTGGAATTTTATTCAAGTTCAAGTTCTGAAGCTACAGAAACTTCAAGTCTTCTCAAAAAGTTTAACTCGTCTTAGGCTATTCAAAGTAACATTGAATGGATGCCTAAATCAGTCATAACTTTCAAAATTATGTGTGTTGTTAAGTGTTAAAGTGCAAAATGGCAGGTGCTGACTTCTCAACTGACTGTTCTGCACAAGGTAGAATAAAAACGTTACCAAATTACCGAAGTATCTCCGAGTATTTGTATTTGTGTGGCTTACGAAATCTGGATTAGCCTCAATCAGTAACCTCTATACACTTCAGATCTAATGTTTACTCCAAAATTATAAGCTTAATTAGGCAAGACCTTTAGAGATGTTTCAATGACAATAAGCTGTATAGATAAAAACAATGAAACTTTCATGAATTCATTATACAAACAGCAGTTTATTATATATGTGATACAAATTCTTTGGATCCAGGAATAATAATCTTATTTAAGACATGACAAAGAAACGAGTATAGCATCTCAAAATACCCCCATTCCTCTTGACTTACTGAAGAAGCATACATTAGCATTAAGTGAAACGTACAAGTTTGCACAAATATTTTGCAAAAATATTATTCCTGTATTAAATACAATCTGCAAGTTTCTATTGACTACAAGAGTCCATATGTCTATGAAATACTGTCATACGATCAATGGTTCTTGAGAACAGGCTTTATTATTATTATTATAATGATGTGGAAAGAAAGGTTATGTGGCTTATGGGTGCCACTGGCGTACAAAAAAGCAGTGTGACAAGACTATGCTTCAACCTCCAATTGTTACCCAACAGTCATCACTTGCAGTCATGAAAACTTATTTGTGAACATTTATGAATTTTTAGTTATAACAAAGATTAGGTCAACTTTTGTAACATCTGAAGAGGATCATAGGTGTATAGTGATAAAAATATTGTGTTCCTTAAAAGTGAATGACAGCTGATATGCAATTAAGATTTGACCTGCTTTTCATTTTGTTTCAAAGTTTCCTTTACTGTAGTATTTTGCCTCATTTTATACTCGATTGTTAATATGAGGGTCACTGGGAAAGTAAGGTCAAATTGCGCATAACATCTGTATAGTTGACATGATCGAGTTCAAATGTGCACAGTGTGTTAGTTTAGTTTGTGCCGAGTACAGTGAACACAGATATTACATTGTTGCTTTGTGGACACAAGTGGTATATTCATTAAAAACAAGTAACCTCATTTAAAATCCTGTGTAAAGTCTGTACTATGGTACAACTTTTGCATGCAAAAAAATTAAGTGCTGTGGAAAGTCATCATCAACACATTCTGCGTCATCATATAAAATAATTCTGATGCTGAACACAATTAGTTTAGATATAAATTTTACCTTACTGGATTAACTAGCTTTCACTCGTTAAGGCCGTAAGGTAAAAATTCAATAATTTTTTATCATATACATGACAGCAATATTTTTTTAGTTAGAAGATTTTTTTTAATAGCCTTCGGACTTTGCTTTCCGAACAGCCCTCGTATCATTTAATGAATGCTGGCTGGTTCCCACATACACACGAAACACTTTAAATAAGCTGACTACAGTTGGTTCTCATTTTACAGAAGTAGAACATCTGGTTTGGGATCTCTAATGTTTGCTCAGTGTAGCTACTTAACATGTTTTCTACTGTAATCCACAGAGAATCTGTAGGCTACCACTAAAAATTATTTTCAGCAACTAAAACTTGCAGCTCTAATTGGTATCTTATTCTACACAAATGATAACTGAGATGATTTTTTACATTCCTCTATGAGAATCAATGATATACTCTAATGAAGCATTTATGAACAAGAAAAACACTTCATGTATCCTATTATCTGAACAACAAATCAGAAAAATTAAGTAACTGCTTAATACAAATTTAACAGCTTAGAAAATAAAATAAAATAAAATACAAGGACTTCATAATTTTACTTATTTTATAAGTACATTAACTGGCATAATTAAAAAGAGTCACCATTAATATTTTTACACAAACATGAACAACACTGAATTTACAGCGTCAGTGCTCATAGGCCCAACACAAATTTTCTCCCCTCTTAGACAAAAATTAACCATACAGGGACTGATATTTTACCCAATACAGTACATTTTACATTTCTGTGAGCAATCAGATTAACTGATGTAAATATAGGATTCACCCAATTAAAAAAGCAAGTATTAATTTGACAAACAATACCTTTTTGTTGTGGTATGGTTGTTGGGGGTACTACATAATAATTAACTGGTTATGTCTTGCCTTTTCTTTTCAAAAATTTGCTTATAACATTTTAATAGTCTAATTTGATGTTATATCTTTTTCAATAGTAAATACAGGAATATGGATTGGATGTTTGTTTGACTTAAGAAAAAATGTAATTCTTAACCCTTGAAAGTGAGAAAAAGCATCTTTCAGCCAAGCAGTCTGATGCAGGGATACACGAATAAATCTTAAAAGCAATAGTAACATCTGAATGTTTAGTCTTGTAAATTTTTATAAATCAGAAATTTGTACAAGCATGTATTTTAAATATTTTCTTCTAAATATCTGATATTAATCAATACTAAATTAAAGTTAAAACAGATTAAAGATACTAATTTCAACTGAACCAGATTAAAGACTGATAATGAACAAAAAGGCATTTTACAGACTTCACACTGTAAACAATCTACAGCAGTAAAGACAGACAGTGTTGCCAGAGGTGGCAGTGAAACAACATTTTCCACTTTCAAATTCTGTGCACCTGGTTGATTGAATGACTTATACTGTCCTTTACTCAAAACTTTTAAAAATTTCTACAATACACTTTTATTTTTCAATTTTAAAAAGTCTATTTTTATGTGGGAGATGGGATCATCCACTCTCTGTTGCCCCCCCCCCCCCATAAATATGATTTGGGCCAGGTCCCATGCTCAAATTCAGTCATGATTATAATAGCCAGCAGAATAGTCTTCCATATCCTACAATATATGTGTTAATATAAAAATGCAAAAGGCAATAAATCTTAAGTGTTACAGGTAAATCCTAAGATGTCATGATCCTAAGGTTTTCCATGGTCATGGAAAATGTTGGAAGCACCACTTAAAATACTGACTTTTCTAACAGATGCATGAAATGTCAAGCTTTCATGATTGCATTTGTTAAGAACTAGGATTACAGATTTATTTTGACCTATTACATTTTGAATACTAAAGGTTTCAACATGTTTGTGAGTCATCACACTCTTTGTTTGTTACATATCACTGCATCTGTTTCAGCTGTTCATTCAAGTACACAGTATATCTTTCAAATATTATATATTAAGCATGTCATGTATTTTGCTATTTAGTTTCAATAAATGGTTTGTTAGCATATTTAGTTGTTTATTTGGTTTTTGTTCCAGAAAATAACAGAGTAGAACATTTTAAGTGAATTGAACGATAATATAAAGAACATCTTCTATCCGACCAAAGAAAAATCACTTTTCTACTTTCTATTTGACTTCAGCCATCTTTGTTGGCTGAAGTCAAAGATGGAAAACCCACAGCCTGTAAACAATCTGGTCACTACAGATGTTTAGAACATTATATATTCTTAACAATGGTGGTGAAGAGAAACACACTGCACCAGTGTCTACAGAAAAAAAGTGCTTCTTTATTGTACTTGTTTTAATTAACTATTTAACGTGATACGTGAGAACCTCATCAGTACTTACCATTGTGGAAGAATATGAGTAACTATGTAACTCAATCGTGAGTACAAAAACGTTACCAACGTGTTATTTATTTAAGGTTATTGGAGGTGCATAACAAAACAGACAACAATAAAAGAGTGTGTTGTAGAGAAACCTATATTACACCTAAAGACCTATAACAATAAACTCATTTATATAACCTATAAACAATAAAATGAGTTCATGTTTCAAATCACTTAAATTCATATATAAGCAAACCCATATAATCTGTTGACAATTATAATGGTATATCAGAACCATTTCTTAATATCTGATCATTCAGTCAAAAAGAACTCACAACAGGGCTTATTATTTACTGAATATTTTTCCTACTTGTGACACATCTGATTATTTCCTTTCTAATAATGGGAAGAGTTCTGTAACAAAGTTGTATAAAGCTTACTAACACATGGAATTACATTATGATAGTGGAAACAAAATCAATGCAGTCAGTGGGATCTGAATGTGCTAAACAGGTCATCAAAAATGAAGAACAGGGCTTGAAGTGAGGGGGTCAAATGTTCACTATATGAAATAGACAATCTAAATGCTGAAGAATAATTTAAAAACTCCATAAATACTGAAAAATGAAAGCACGACTGACTCAGAAGGTAGATTTACAGCAATTAGTGCATCTAGAGTAAAAATGCAACCTGTTGTGTTACAAGATTCCATAGTAGATAAAACTAAAACAGTCAACCGACCTTCTAACAGACTGATGTAATCCAAAATAACAGCAGATTTGAAAAATAAGCAGAAAAACTGGAAGCTGTCTTCTCTTGTAAGAAGTTGTCAAAACCTTTTCTTGGATTGAACATGAGAATTGATCTGGTATACGTAGACTAGAGAACGACAGATGCAAAGTCAATAATAGCTGACACCATGAATATTTATTACACTATGTAATGAAAAAATTTTATTTGTATTGAAGAAATTGGAAAAGAAGACGTTAGTACAGGAAATGAACAGTAAATTATCTTTAGCTGGAGGGCAAGGATTCAAAAAAATGTAACTGTACAGATATGTATGACTAAAATGTATTTTGTTAAGACTCTTCTTTTGTTGAGTAATGTATAATGGTCAACCTTGTTGCACAAAGTGTTATTTAGCAATGAGCAATTTTTATTATTTCCACTGACTATCAATTTTTTATAATTCAATAAACATCATCATCATCATTATTATTATTATTATTGAATTTAGTTTAGTAAAATAAAAACTTTTTATAACATTAAAATAAACTCTTTTACTAAATTGTATACATTATTCAAATCACAATAATAGTTTAATGTGTTATGACCAATTAAATAAAAGTTCCTATAACAAATAATGAAGAATTATTTTTGTCACATTAGTTTGTGATGACACAAACTTTTATTGAAAGAGAATAAAAATGATTAAATTTAATGGATAAAGTGTAGAATTCCTCAAAGTTATTTATAAATACAAAATATATTTAAGACACGGGAACATAAAATGAAAATTAAGCTTAATTTTGGTTTTATCAAACTGAAAAGAACAAGTATTTCTTGCTTTTTACAAGTAGTTGGTAAAAACTTCAAAAGTAGATATTTTATGAGGTATTTTGGATACCGGTATCTACCATGTAATAACAGTTAATCTTGGGACATACAGGTAAAACTTAAGATTTACCGTTTTTGTACTTTTACAATAACATATTAATTCCTAATATCATAGCTGACTTCAATTTGGCCTGGTTCAATAATTCTGGGTATAAAATTCTGTACTAAAATTACAGTGATCATTTTCACATATGCACTCTGTGCTTATACACAAGTTTTTATTTGTGTACCTACTCAACAGGTTTTAACAAAAATTAGCAGCAGACTTATTTTTTAATTATGCTCATTTTTTACGACATGATACATCACAGAAAAACATTCAAGTGAATTGACACAAAATAAAATGTTAAAATAGTAGAAAAAAGTATGGACAACTTCAAATAAAAATGACAAACTAAAGGAGATATAAAACACTAACACGAGAAGTGGACAGATAAATATACAAGATTATTTATCTTGTATATTTCTGTATAAATAGAGGTATCAGATTACAAATAAAAAAATAAACTTTAAGTAACTATAATTTCAGTGTTTAATTAAAAGCAATTTACTGCTTAATTGGCTGACAGAACAGTGTGTATATTTATGGAGTAATTACATGAAACTTGGAACAAGATTAACTGTGGTTGTTATTGGTCTTAAAAAAAAAAAAAAAAAAAAAAAAAAAAAAAAAAAAAATGCTGCCTCCAGTTAAAAAAGATTTATTTGTCATTCCAGTGATATGAAATTGATGAACTGTAGCTGGCTGATAAAAAAGAACAGAGGGGAATCCATTTTTTTGAACATAAAAAATATTCTTTTATCATACTGACATACATCAGGATTTAAATTTTTTATCACTCACCACTTTATTATTTACATTTTTGTTGTAATATGACTTAAAAAAAAAAATTTCTTATCCTTTCTAGACATGATAATTTACATAGGGTACAAAGCAATGCAGAAGATGCCCTACAATACAATATGGCACTTGCTAATAAATCCAAAATGAATAACAGAATAAAACCATTTATTTTTTTTTAATTACAAAAATGATTTCCCACCTCGTTAAATTGCTTCCCTAGCTCAGAACAATACTTTCCCCTGCCAGAACTTACTATTCATCTCAGAAGATACCTTCCTTGAATATTTTGGGAAGTCTGTATAGTTTTTGTGGTACAGGAACGGAAGTCAGAAAAGACTTTTCATCATCTCATACATGTCCAGCATCATCTATATTAAACTAGACACTGTCTTTTTTATTCTCCTGGTAGGATTTCAAACTAGTTTTAAATATAGTTTCAGCATCCACTACATCTTATCTTTACATCGATGAGTTGTCATGTTAAGTGTACGAGTCCCTTTACTGGTTGGGAGACTCATTTGCGAGTTATCTATCCACAATTTCACAGTATCTCTCTTTCTTCTCAATTAAGGTACATTTTGATGGTATCGGCCTTTCTCAATATTGACAGTTATATCTTGACACACATCTTCCACAACCATGGCAAGCAGATTTTTTACTGCCTCTTCCTCCATGCGTACAGTATCTTCAATTGGAATCCACATAGGTTCAATGGCATAATTTAAGTTTCTCTTGAGCAAATATAATTATGCAGGTCAATTGACTTCTGCAACAAACTGATAACATATTGGCTTGGTCTGCCCAATAGAGGACATTAACCTCAGCTTTTTATTTCCATGGCTAATCATATTCTATTCTTTTTCAGAATCGCTGAAACATCTGGTGTGAAGAAAAATAAAACACATGTTAAACCATTGCAGGGAGTATTCCAAGATGTTATAGTAAATAACACACTGAAACACCCAAAATTATTCTTTTTCAAAGTTCAAGCCACTAAACTTGCTTACAATACTTAAATAAGTTTTAAAAATTTTACTGTTTACATAAAGATGTATGTCTGTAAGAAACAGCATAACTTCAAATGTAAATCCAAAGTGGTGATAATGCAGAAATGGAGTACAGTCAATGACTGAATACACTACAAAACTTCATCTGCAGTGTAATGTAAATACCAAACAAAATTATACAATTTTTATTTTTAATAAATTAGGTTTTAACTTCAACAAAGTTAAAAATATACCATAACAGTTTCTGATGTCAATGTAAATACAGTGAAACCACTACTTCCGGACACCTCCGATAAGCGGACAACTCTCTTATACAGACACTTTTTAAGGAACCAAGGAATTTTCTATATTTTACTATGTATTTCCCCCCTCCTATAGACGGACACTCTCTTGGCCGGACACGGACACTAAGAGTTATGGTATTATGTGTCATTAACCTCCCTTTTGCGGACAAAATACTAACATGTTGGACTGGATTTTATTTTAATACTTTAAGTTACACTATAAAATAGGTTATTTACCTTCTGTCGACGTTTCTTAAAATCCTTTTAGGATAACTCGAGTTTCGACACCATTTGGTGTCATCATCAGATCGGAAAATGAATCAGGTTAAAACATTTTGATGCATATGCATCTCGTCAGATATTTAAAAAATTAAAAACAACACATAACATTATATAAAACAATAAATAAACTATATCACAATAAAATAACATTAACAATAGAATATAAAAACAACGCGGCCGCAAACGAACCTGTACAGGAACGCCCCCACGGTGAGACTAATCAATGCCGGTTTGACCTCGGTTCAATTTTATCGATCTGATATAGCCAATCTCTCGTTCCATAAGATCGATTCTATTAAATAAAACATTATTGCTATGTATTGCTTTTTCATTTAGGACACGATTGTGATCCTTCTTTATGGCTTTGTATATCTCGAATCTTTCAAGGGTGTCCAGCTTTAGTGACTTTTTACATTTATGTAGGATATCTAAATTATCATTGATACTTTTTATATTATGGTTATATGAGCTCAAATGTTCTGCAAATGTAGATCTTGTTACATTTGACTTGGAGCTTGGGATATGTTCTTTATAGCGTAATTTGAAAGAACGACCTGTTGTCCTATATAGAACTGTGTGCAATCAGAACAATTAAGTCTATATACACCAGTACCATCAAATATATCGGAGGGTATATTTTTGTTAGTAAAAGTGAGTTTTTTCTCAAGTTTATTACTTGCCTTTGAGGCCAATGTAATATTATGCTTTTTTAATAGGTTTTTTTAAAATATGGTATAGAGTTTCACCATACTCTATAGCAATGTATTTGTTTTCTTTGGATACATCAATATTTATTGGTTTATTTTGTTTTTTATTAATTAATCTATCTACTATATGACTTTTGTATCCATTGGCCAATGCTATGTGCTTGATAATGTTTAGTTCACTGTTATAATCATCTGTAGATAAGGGCAATCTATGAATCATACAGTTAAAAAAAGCCATTTTATGTGACATAGGGTGATACGATGAGGCGTGAATAGCATGATCTGTGATTGTTGGTTTTCTGTAAATATTATAGCTAATTTTATTATTTATTTTAGTTAAAGTTAAATCTAAAAAATTAATTTTATTATTCATTTCAGTTTCTAATGTGAATTGTAAATTATTTGTAATAGTATTCATATATTTTTTAAGCATTTCTAATTGTCTGCAATTGCCATTGTAAATCATTATTGTGTCATCCACATATCGTCGGTAAAATAAAATTTTTGTATAATGTTTGTTTTTAGTCGATAAAATTTTTTTTGTTTCAATATGATTTATGTAAATTTCAGCCAGGATGCCTGACAATGGGGATCCCATAGCTAAACCATCCCGTTGTAAATAATATTTGTTGTCGAAAGTAAAGTAATTTTGTTCTAATATTACTTTTGTCAAATTGATTAACTCATCAACTGTTTCATAATTTAATGTGGATTTAGATAGTAATAAATTTTTAGCTATTTCTAACGTTTCGGTAATAGGTATGTTCGTGTATAGATTTACTATGTCGAATGAGGCGAGAGTGTGTCTCGGCTCGATTGTAATAGTTTTTGTAAGTTCGACCAGTTCTAAACTGTTTTTCAAGCTATAGTTTTTATTAAAGGTTATGTGTTGTCTAAAAATTTTTTCGAGTTTTTTGGCAATTTTATATGAAGGTGCAGACATAAAATTAACTAAAGGACGGACAGGCATATTATTTTTATGTATTTTTGGAAGGCCCTTAAGTCTGGGGGCCTTGGGGTCTATCATTTTTAGGTATTTTTTCTCATCGTGCGTTATGACATATTTTGATTTATTCAATATTGATTTCACTTTATTGTTAAATGTAAGAGTGGGATCGCTATGAATCTCAATAATGTTATTGTTTTTAATGAAGTCCAGTATCTTATTTTTATAATAATCATAAGTTAAAATTACGAGAGTTTGACCTTTGTCCGCTTTGGTGACAATTGCGTTATGGTATATTAATTTCGTCTTTATCTCGTTAAACACCCTTGTTTCGCTATGGTAAATAGTTTTTGTATTCTTTATGTTTTCGGCTTTTAAAACTTTTTTTATTTTATTGTCAATTGCATGTCTTATTACTGTTTTCGTTTCTTCATCGGATATCGAATTTATTGCGGTTTCAGCTTTTAATATTTCATTACAGAGTGATTGTTTGGAACTATTGTTTTTAAGATTGTATTTTAAGCCTTTATTCAATAAGTTGGTTTCTTCGTTGTTGAACTGTATTCCAGTAAGATTAACAATACGTGGGTAAAACTGGTGATTTATTACATTGTTCTCTTGCGTGTCGTTCTGTTTTTTCAATAAGTTACGAATTTTTTTATTTTGTGTCTTCTTTTTCTTTATAATGGTACTATTTATTTGTTTTTCAATCAAATATGTTACATTGTGGACTTGTGAGGCATGTAGGCTTTGTAAAAGTTCGAGATGTTTTTTCAAGAGCATCGTATTGAGTAAGTTCTTTTTACTATGTAAATGTTTTATTTCGTTCTTGATCCATAATTTAGTGGCCATTTCTTTAGTTTTTTTAGCGCTATGAGAACTAGATGTTATTTTTATTTGGACATAACTCGGCACGATTTGCAAACTTAAACATGTTTTGTTATACCTAATATTTAGTGCCGTTTTTAGTAGTTTTAACCTTAAATTCATATATTGAAAGGCAATTTTTACCTGACTGGCATTCAATTTAAACATTTTTCTTGCCTCCAGAAACGATTAAGACTATAAAATAGGTTATTTACCTTCTGTCGACGTTTCTTAAAATCCTTTTAGGATAACTCGAGTTTCGACACCATTTGGTGTCATCATCAGATCGGAAAATGAATCAGGTTAAAATATTTTGATGCATATGCATCTCGTCAGATATTTAAAAAATTAAAAACAACACATAACATTATATAAAACAATAAATAAACTATATCACAATAAAATAACATTAACAATAGAATATAAAAACAACGCGGCCGCAAACGAACCTGTACAGGAACGCCCCCACGGTGAGACTAATCAATGCCGGTTTGACCTCGGTTCAATTTTATCGATCTGATATAGCCAATCTCTCGTTCCATAAGATCGATTCTATTAAATAAAACATTATTGCTATGTATTGCTTTTTCATTTAGGACACGATTGTGATCCTTCTTTATGGCTTTGTATATCTCGAATCTTTCAAGGGTGTCCAGCTTTAGTGACATTTTACATTTATGTAGGATATCTAAATTATCATTGATACTTTTTATATTATGGTTATATGAGCTCAAATGTTCTGCAAATGTAGATCTTGTTACATTTGACTTGGAGCTTGGGATATGTTCTTTATAGCGTAATTTGAAAGAACGACCTGTTTGTCCTATATAGAACTGTGTGCAATCAGAACAATTAAGTCTATATACACCAGTACCATCAAATATATCGGAGGGTATATTTTTGTTAGTAAAAGTGAGTTTTTTCTCAAGTTTATTACTTGCCTTTGAGGCCAATGTAATATTATGCTTTTTTAATAGGTTTTTTAAAATATGGTATAGAGTTTCACCATACTCTATAGCAATGTATTTGTTTTCTTTGGATACATCAATATTTATTGGTTTATTTTGTTTTTATTAATTAATCTATCTACTATATGACTTTTGTATCCATTGGCCAATGCTATGTGCTTGATAATGTTTAGTTCACTGTTATAATCATCTGTAGATAAGGGCAATGCCAGCAATCTATGAATCATACAGTTAAAAAAAGCCATTTTATGTGACATAGGGTGATACGATGAGGCGTGAATAGCATGATCTGTGATTGTTGGTTTTCTGTAAATATTATAGCTAATTTTATTATTTATTTTAGTTAAAGTTAAATCTAAAAAATTAATTTTATTATTCATTTCAGTTTCTAATGTGAATTGTAAATTATTTGTAATAGTATTCATATATTTTTTAAGCATTTCTAATTGTCTGCAATTGCCATTGTAAATCATTATTGTGTCATCCACATATCGTCGGTAAAATAAAATTTTTGTATAATGTTTGTTTTTAGTCGATACAATTTTTTTTGTTTCAATATGATTTAGGTAAATTTCAGCCAGATCATGCTATTCACGCCTCATCGTATCACCCTATGTCACATAAAATGGCTTTTTTTAACTGTATGATTCATAGATTGCTGGCATTGCCCTTATCTACAGATGATTATAACAGTGAACTAAATATTATCAAGCACATAGCATTGGCCAATGGATACAAAAGTCATATAGTAGATAGATTAATTAATAAAAAACAAAATAAACCAATAAATATTGATGTATCCAAAGAAAACAAATACATTGCTATAGAGTATGTTGAAACTATACCATATTTTAAAAAACCTATTAAAAAAGCATAATATGACATTGGCCTCAAAGGCAAGTAATAAACTTGAGAAAAAACTCACTTTTACTAACAAAAATATACCCTCCGATATATTTGATGGTACTGGTGTATATAGACTTAATTGTTCTGATTGCACACAGTTCTATATAGGACAAACAGGTCGTTCTTTCAAATTACGCTATAAAGAACATATCCCAAGCTCCAAGTCAAATGTAACAAGATCTACATTTGCAGAACATTTGAGCTCATATAACCATAATATAAAAAGTATCAATGATAATTTAGATATCCTACATAAATGTAAAAAGTCACTAAAGCTGGACACCCTTGAAAGATTCGAGATATACAAAGCCATAAAGAAGGATCACAATCGTGTCCTAAATGAAAAAGCAATACATAGCAATAATGTTTTATTTAATAGAATCGATCTTATGGAACGAGAGATTGGCTATATCAGATCGATAAAATTGAACCGAGGTCAAACCGGCATTGATTAGTCTCACCGTGGGGGCGTTCCTGTACAGGTTCGTTTGCGGCCGCGTTGTTTTTATATTCTATTGTTAATGTTATTTTATTGTGATATAGTTTATTTATTGTTTTATATAATGTTATGTGTTGTTTTTAATTTTTTAAATATCTGACGAGATGCATATGCATCAAAATGTTTTAACCTGATTCATTTTCCGATCTGATGATGACACCAAATGGTGTCGAAACTCGAGTTATCCTAAAAGGATTTTAAGAAACGTCGACAGAAGGTAAATAACCTATTTTATAGTCTTAATCGTTTCTGGAGGCAAGAAAAATGTTTAAATTGAATGCCAGTCAGGTAAAAATTGCCTTTCAATATATGAATTTAAGGTTAAAACTACTAAAAACGGCACTAAATATTAGGTATAACAAAACATGTTTAAGTTTGCAAATCGTGCCGAGTTATGTCCAAATAAAAATAACATCTAGTTCTCATAGCGCTAAAAAAACTAAAGAAATGGCCACTAAATTATGGATCAAGAACGAAATAAAACATTTACATAGTAAAAAGAACTTACTCAATACGATGCTCTTGAAAAAACATCTCGAACTTTTACAAAGCCTACATGCCTCACAAGTCCACAATGTAACATATTTGATTGAAAAACAAATAAATAGTACCATTATAAAGAAAAAGAAGACACAAAATAAAAAAATTCGTAACTTATTGAAAAAACAGAACGACACGCAAGAGAACAATGTAATAAATCACCAGTTTTACCCACGTATTGTTAATCTTACTGGAATACAGTTCAACAACGAAGAAACCAACTTATTGAATAAAGGCTTAAAATACAATCTTAAAAACAATAGTTCCAAACAATCACTCTGTAATGAAATATTAAAAGCTGAAACCGCAATAAATTCGATATCCGATGAAGAAACGAAAACAGTAATAAGACATGCAATTGACAATAAAATAAAAAAAGTTTTAAAAGCCGAAAACATAAAGAATACAAAAACTATTTACCATAGCGAAACAAGGGTGTTTAACGAGATAAAGACGAAATTAATATACCATAACGCAATTGTCACCAAAGCGGACAAAGGTCAAACTCTCGTAATTTTAACTTATGATTATTATAAAAATAAGATACTGGACTTCATTAAAAACAATAACATTATTGAGATTCATAGCGATCCCACTCTTACATTTAACAATAAAGTGAAATCAATATTGAATAAATCAAAATATGTCATAACGCACGATGAGAAAAAATACCTAAAAATGATAGACCCCAAGGCCCCCAGACTTAAGGGCCTTCCAAAAATACATAAAAATAATATGCCTGTCCGTCCTTTAGTTAATTTTATGTCTGCACCTTCATATAAAATTGCCAAAAAACTCGAAAAAATTTTTAGACAACACATAACCTTTAATAAAAACTATAGCTTGAAAAACAGTTTAGAACTGGTCGAACTTACAAAAACTATTACAATCGAGCCGAGACACACTCTCGCCTCATTCGACATAGTAAATCTATACACGAACATACCTATTACCGAAACGTTAGAAATAGCTAAAAATTTATTACTATCTAAATCCACATTAAATTATGAAACAGTTGATGAGTTAATCAATTTGACAAAAGTAATATTAGAACAAAATTACTTTACTTTCGACAACAAATATTATTTACAACGGGATGGTTTAGCTATGGGATCCCCATTGTCAGGCATCCTGGCTGAAATTTACATAAATCATATTGAAACAAAAAAAATTTTATCGACTAAAAACAAACATTATACAAAAATTTTATTTTACCGACGATATGTGGATGACACAATAATGATTTACAATGGCAATTGCAGACAATTAGAAATGCTTAAAAAATATATGAATACTATTACAAATAATTTACAATTCACATTAGAAACTGAAATGAATAATAAAATTAATTTTTTAGATTTAACTTTAACTAAAATAAATAATAAAATTAGCTATAATATTTACAGAAAACCAACAATCACAGATCATGCTATTCACGCCTCATCGTATCACCCTATGTCACATAAAATGGCTTTTTTTAACTGTATGATTCATAGATTGCTGGCATTGCCCTTATCTACAGATGATTATAACAGTGAACTAAACATTATCAAGCACATAGCATTGGCCAATGGATACAAAAGTCATATAGTAGATAGATTAATTAATAAAAAACAAAATAAACCAATAAATATTGATGTATCCAAAGAAAACAAATACATTGCTATAGAGTATGGTGGAACTCTATACCATATTTTAAAAAACCTATTAAAAAAGCATAATATTACATTGGCCTCAAAGGCAAGTAATAAACTTGAGAAAAAACTCACTTTTACTAACAAAAATATACCCTCCGATATATTTGATGGTACTGGTGTATATAGACTTAATTGTTCTGATTGCACACAGTTCTATATAGGACAAACAGGTCGTTCTTTCAAATTACGCTATAAAGAACATATCCCAAGCTCCAAGTCAAATGTAACAAGATCTACATTTGCAGAACATTTGAGCTCATATAACCATAATATAAAAAGTATCAATGATAATTTAGATATCCTACATAAATGTAAAAAGTCACTAAAGCTGGACACCCTTGAAAGATTCGAGATATACAAAGCCATAAAGAAGGATCACAATCGTGTCCTAAATGAAAAAGCAATACATAGCCATAATGTTTTATTTAATAGAATCGATCTTATGGAACGAGAGATTGGCTATATCAGATCGATAAAATTGAACCGAGGTCAAACCGGCATTGATTAGTCTCACCGTGGGGGCGTTCCTGTACAGGTTCGTTTGCGGCCGCGTTGTTTTTATATTCTATTGTTAATGTTATTTTATTGTGATATAGTTTATTTATTGTTTTATATAATGTTATGTGTTGTTTTTAATTTTTTAAATATCTGACGAGATGCATATGCATCAAAATGTTTTAACCTGATTCATTTTCCGATCTGATGATGACACCAAATGGTGTCGAAACTCGAGTTATCCTAAAAGGATTTTAAGAAACGTCGACAGAAGGTAAATAACCTATTTTATAGTCTTAATCGTTTCTGGAGGCAAGAAAAATGTTTAAATTAAGTTACAATTCAATAATGTAAGAAATACACCTATACAGCATAATTTTATTTATTTTCTTGGAATAATGGATGGGTATTGATCGAAAATAACTTGTGTTTATTGTTTGCAACGAACGTGACTTATGTTTAGACTGCAGTAGGCTGTAAATAATACACAGTAACTGTTGTACACTTAATTTTGCAAATTCCAGGAATGAACCATTCTTTGTTATGAAAGTTGCTAAACAGCATGGGGGGGGGGAGGTATTTCCAGAACTAGGCCTGTTTTGATTGAATGTGCATAACCGTAAATAGCGGGTACTGTATTCTATTTTCGTAGTTTAGTTGACTTTGGTCGGTCGTTGTCTTTGGTCACTCACTCGAACAAGTGCTTCTGGGTGCGTATTGCGATAGTACGCATTACGAGCTTACTTTTAAATAACAGTGCAGTTATTTTAACTAGTGATTTTATATTTGTCAGTACAGTACAGTACTTCAGTGTTTACAGTTTAAAGTGAAGATTTGAAATTATGTAATTACGTAACTTTTTCACAATTTTTATCATCAATTTTTTTTACAATAGGCCCCTCAAAAAGTTTTAAGCTGGAGTGAAAAAATAAAAATTATCGAGTACGCGACGCGAGAAAATTGTGGTGTTCGTAAAATTGCAAAACATTTTAAAATTGGTAAAACTTGTGTGGCTGAAATTATTAAAAACAAAGATAATATTTTAAATAATTTTCAGAACGGAAATCATAATGTTCGGCAAAAATTTGTTGGACCTGGTCTGGGTACAACAATTGATAAAGTAGTTTTTGAATGGTTTCAGCGGGTAAGAGCCCAAAAAATCCCCGTTTCTGGACCAATGCTTCAAGAAAAGGCTCTTGAAGTCTCTAAGGAATTAGGGGAAATTGATTTCAAAGCTTCTAATGGCTGGTTAGAAAAATTTTGAAACAGGCATTCTATTTCTTTTAAGGCAATCTCGGGTGAAGCAGGTGCAGTGAATGTTAATGTTGTAAACGAGTGGATACAACATTTGCCAAATTTACTGTCAGCCTATTTGCCAGAAAATGTTTTTAATGCAGACGAAACAGGTCTGCTTTTTCGAGCCTTACCGGATAAAACATTATGTCTAAAAAATGAAACGTGTAGTGGGGGAAAAGTCGCTAAAGAATGCTTAACGATTTTATTGTGTGCCAGTATGACCGGAGAAAAATAGATGCCTTTAGTTATTGGTAAGGCAGCTAGACCTCGGTGTTTTAAAGGACTTGATATTGATAAGTTTCCTGTAGAGTGTGCGAGCAATAGTAAATCGTGGATGACACGCGACATCATGAATTCGTGGCTAGAAAAACTTGATAGATTAATGCAACGTAAAAATCGCAAAATAGTACTCTTCATCGATAATGCTGCTTGTCACCAACGATTAACGCTGCAAAACATTAAACTCGTCTTTTTCCCACCTAATGTTACCGCAACATCACAACCACTAGATCAAGGGATCATAAAAAATTTTAAGCACAAATACCGTAAGCTAGTTTTAATGCATTTGATATCCAACATAAGTGAAACCACAACACAGCAAGATTTGGTGAAAAAAATAGATGTTCTTCAGGCCGTAGGATGGATTGATAAAGCATGGAAGGCCGTCACAGAAAGTACCGTTGTTAACTGCTTCAGAAAAGCATCTTTTTGCAAAGATCCTATCCACTGTGAACCAACGGAAGCAGTACAGGTTCACGAAGACTTCACACAATTTGAAAGCCAATTTAATTCATGCAATTTGCAAGAATATCCTGAAATCGACTCCAGTTTAGCTATCGAGGACACAAGCACTCAGGTGAGATGCCGTTATGTTATCATGTTACTGTATTCGTGTTCAATGTAGGCAGTACCGTACTGTAAATTTTGCTTGTTTACGGTGTAATGATTATCCTTACAGTAGGTTTACTTTTTTCTTTCATATGCCCTTAATTTCCAACCTGATCAATACTGCAACAAATGTTGATGATGATAGCGAACAAGAGGAAGAAATTGAAACTAATGAAGATACACATAATCCTTTTAACACCTACCAAAACACGCTACAAGGACTAAACAATCTTAAAATGTTTTACAAATTTAAGAATGATTCTAACGGTTTAAATATGATCTGCGATTTAATTATGCACACTGAAGAACAAATTGTAAAATTAAAATTCTCTAAACAAACTAGTTTGACAGACTTTTTCAAACGGCAATAATTTTTTGTAAAAGACTGCAGTTGTATGATTTTTATAAACTTAATAATACTGTATTTTAGTATTTTTTTATTATACAGTAGTACAGTACATTATAAACCACGTACTGTTATTTTTTCATATTTTGCTTTAAGGATCTGTTAAATAAAAATGTTAAATTGAGAAATAAATTAATTATTAGTACAGTAAAAGTAAAAGTGCATTTTCATACTTCATTTAACATTTCCTTAATTATGTTAAACAATTTTGAAAACTTTGTCACTCCCCATAGCCGGACACTCCCCTTATGCGGACAAAATTTATTTCGCGGTAAGTGTCCGGACAAGGGAGGTTTCACTGTACATGACTAATAGAATATAAAATAATGTATCCTATTATTGAATAAAAATAAAAGATCTTAGACAATAAAATGTACAAGCATAACACACTGAAAGTGAACAACAACACACATACAGGAGGGTAAAAACGCACATGTCACATAGGTATTTTTTCCTTCGTCAATAATTATTTCAAATTAATAGAAAAACATTTACAAAAGTACATAAATAGAAATATTACAGAACAGTTCAGTCTATCATATTATTTGTTTAAAATTACTTTAGGAAGATTGACACTTATAGAGAATAAAGATAGAAAATTATAGTTAGGTCTTCTGCATTATTACATGTGGTATACTAAAAGATAAAAAAAAGGAATAAATAGGAATTTACTTGTTTACGGGTTTGTCAATGATATTAAAAAAATTATCAATAATTTATGATCATTGATAAAACCTTACAATATTAATCTATCTTTCAAGAACACAAATTATTTATGTATAATAATTTGTAATATATAATGTATGTGTATGCTAAAGGCAGTGATAACATGATTAAATGACATGAGACTAAACAGAAACAATATGTGTTGGAGAACACTAACAATAAAAAATGTGTAATTCATCTGAAAAATAAGAGCAATCACCTTTACAGACTATTTGGTGAAATGAAAAAAAAACATGAGAAAAATTGATACTTCCATATTTTTAAATGCATAGACACTCAAAAAAGTTGAAATTCTGACCAGCTAAATATAAAAAGTCTGAAATCTTCATAAAAAAAATATCCTATTATGTTGAATTTTACATTTGACATTTATTAGAATTACACATATGCAAAAATAACACTAGTCTAATATCAATCTCAGTAGGCATTAACATTAGTATGATAAAACTAGTTTTATAATTCAGGCAAAAAAAAACTTTTTTCTGTTTACTATGAGTTAATTTCTGTTAAATGATTCAAAAAATCAGAACATAAGGAAATGAGGTGAATTTTTCTCATTTTATAGAAAACAAAAGTATATGATAATGTTTTATTAACTGGTACAACTAGAAGTATATAAAGCTTAATTAATTTTACTGTAATTACTTGTTACTACTATTTACAATAAAAAAATATAATTTTTAAAAAAATTACACTATGGTAACACGTTACTGTAATACAATTTAATATTGACAAAAAATTTATGTGAAAGTAATTTATTTGATACACATGACTTCTTCTACAAACAGTTTATTACTACTTATATAAATTTATTACATTATACATACAATGAAACTTGTTACAATAAATGCTGTGACTGTACGTCTACAGTCTATCTCCCTTCTACAACTACCAGTTTATAAATTTTATTTTTCATATTGTTGATTTTTACATGTAAATATGCGTGTAGTTAAGGCATTTTAGATTTCATACACTTGGTTTTGGTTATCACACTTCTATAATTGTGAACTCATATAAATTATATTTCAGTGAAGAAATAAGAAAACATTTTTTATTATTTATTATATTAAACTTCTATAATCCACTGTTATATATTAAATTAAAATGAGGTGCCAATATTAACTGTGGTGCCAATAATATATTTTCTTATGCACAGATTGAACTGTTTTGTGTAAACAGCCTGAATTAATTAACAAAACTAAATAAATAATAAATAAACAATCACAATGAAAAATAAACATAATGAACTACATAATAAAAAAGAATGCGTTCTTATGAAGGTTAACTTTTGTAACATGTTTCACTGTATACGTTAATAGTCAAAAATACCTAATCTACAATTTCATTTAAAGCAAATGTATATTTGTTACAAAATTATACTGGTAACCATACATTACAAAAGACTGGAATAACAACCCCTGAAAACACCATACACATACACGGCAAATAAGTAACAAAGGCAGTGTCATGGTTAAGCATTATCCATACAAAAGTACACATAAAGAAGAACAACCAAAATATTTATGAAGAGTATGGAATACTTCTATATACTTAATCGATACATTAAGCCCGATAAACTCTATGAAATGTAAAGAGATTACAATACTATCACATTTCAAAAATAAAGAAAGTTATCCTTTATTGCTGTATTTGAAATAATTTTATTAAAATTGTAAACACAATTGCTTTACGCTGGAAGCAACAGCCTTTCCCAACTGATCATACAGGTTGGTGACTTTTCAGTTTTCTGACTTTTTCTAGTATCTTAACTTGAGAAATACTACTAGCTTTCACAACTTTTATGCTACCAGTAAAGTTTGTAAAATTTGTACCTATTTATCCCCATTTGATACAGAAACATTTATGTAAAAAGAAAATGATAGTGTATAGTTCATAAGATTAATCTGCAAACTTGTTTTAACTAAAGATGACAAGCAATTAATCAAGAATGATTTTCGATTATTACGTATTTATCAATGCACATTTTAGCTCCATGTTTAAACATCAAATCTAATGGTCACATTATATTTCTGACTGGTCTTGCTAGTTCAAGCTCCAGCTCACAGATTTACCTTGCTACATGTTCGTCTTCAAGTAACACCGTAATTCAGCATCTTGGAATACTATATATACCTGGACCATGAAAAACATATTATAAAAAGTATAAAGTATTAACTATATATTATAGCTTACATTACTAGGTCTAGTTACACAGATTGAAAACAAAATATGTTACATATGAAACATATATCAGTTCCAATGAAACACACGGTTTCATAAACCAAATTTTTAAAAATATACTTATGGGAACAGAATAGCCTCAATTTCACATACAGATCACACACTATTCTAGTATTAGTTATTCATGTTTATCTTAAGCCACATCTACACCGGTTGTGCTGAGCTGCGTCAAACCAAACAAAGAGGTACGGCACAGTGCAGCATGGGCTGTTCTGACAGCAAACCGCGCTATGTTGTACAACTTTGAGCACCAATGAATGTGATCCAGGTAGTGTCAGTACATTAAAGGAAACAGTTCATTTGTGCAAATTTTATTTGGACAGTGTTTCTCGTTTACTGAATCTGAGAGGTACTGACTAAATTGACTGTGATTTGAGTATTATATTGATGCTGATTTAAGTTCAAAATGAGTTTTGAGGGGAACCCTCAACACACTGAAAAGTGATTGACCTGTACTGACAAAAACCGAAGTTGTGGGTTCCAAAAGACAATAATTACCACACAAAAAATAAAAAAATGATGATTCGTTGCATACTGCAGGTGAAATGGGGTGCAAGGTGGCTGAAGTTAAAAACAAGATGACTTCCCTACATATCACCCATTGATGAGGTTTTCTAGGAATTTTTCTTTGTTTGCCCTTCAAGTGATGATAAGTAACTATGAAAGCAGCACTTCCAATTTTTAAATTTTCATACTCCATATTCAACCATGCATGTGTTCAGAGTGGAACTTGCTGCTCATCCACAAATACCTAGGTCTGTTCTGCCCAGTTTTACGCATTTCTGTGCTGAGCTGATCTGAGCATTGCTTTTGGTTGGTGTGGAGGCGGTTTTAGGGATCAAAAAAATTGCAGATTAATACAAAAAAGCAGTCAAGTTAACATTACCAAAACACAAATATTTATGGTTTTAGTACCAAGTGATTTCAAGTTGCATATCTGAGTCCATATGTAAGTTGAAATGAAATACATTATATGGTTTATTGAAATACAGAATTATAAACAGTGTTTACAGGTTTCACTTTCTCTGATCCATTTTCATTTCATAATTATAACTTAAGTAAAGTATGGTTTTAATAATTAATAGGCAGAATGTGTTTTATGTTTATACTCATCACTGATTTGGAATTTACCCTACAATCTATGAAATACCAAAACAAATTGTTGATAAGAATTTTGGCTAATACAATTCCAATAAAATTTAGATTAAAATACTAAGCTGAAACATATGGTTTAATATTGTTAACAAAACTGGTACACGTGTTATTTTCTTACACCTCTCCAAGTTTTAATCTACAATACATAACAATTATTCTTTCTAATACTATACGAGCATCACAATCTAACTAACTACATGTTTTGGTGGTTACAGAAAAAAGTTGGGAACTGCTGTTTTATTTATATACATTTGCTAAAAGAAACACAGTTACTAAGTTTGTTTGCACATACTCTCAAAGTCAGTTTCTAAATATTATTTATATTGTGAAATACCTTTAAATTGTAAAGAATATAAAGAAATTTTGTTAAGGCAAGTAGATCTTAATTTTACAGACACTGATAAAAATTGTGAGACTTCTGGTAGCACCTTTAATTTTTCCTACACCATTCAATTTTCTACAAACTATTTTTGTTTTCAAGAGTTGTAAATAAAAATTATTACAAATTTATTTGAAACAGGAAATAGTTTTGATTTGACAATTACAGATCACAGAAAAACAGTCTATGATTTTACTTTTTCTATACACAAGGCAAAAGTAAACTTAGTCATTTGTACACTGTGTAGTGTTATACAACTTTTTCTATATACACTACGTAATGCAATATACTACAGACTCTTATATCTAAATGTACACAATTTATATCTAACATTATCTATATATCTACTTTGATTTTTCTTCACAGTGAAAATATACAAAAATTACTCTGCAAGAGCTGTACGTGTGAAGAGTTAGACATCCACTATTGCTCATGATTTGTTAGTTAATTTGTTTTGTCATGTTACTGTCTGTGCAATTAAATGATTCCATTTAAAGTTATATTCAAATAAGAAGAAAAATTATATTATATAAATCACGAATGCGTGGTTTTTACTGCACTCTAAACTTATTTCTGAAAATGCAGATGTCCAACATCAGTAATATTTACTCATTAATTAATAACCACCATTCTGTTATCACTTATAAGGGTCACACAAAACCCAAAACCTGAACAGGTAACTATAATTCAACACCACCTGAAACTTGCTGATCACTGCATATCGATGAAGGATCCTGTCCAGTAGATTTATTGATCAGATATAACAGAGCAATTCCTACAGCAAGCACCATAACAAATGTAATGATATGAAGTCGCTGACTTATCTGAATATCTCCTTGCATTTGATTGCATGCTTCAGTCATCTGATTTACCTAACAAAGAAAAAAAAATCGCAAGTGAAATACTGATATGACATTATTATTACTACAACAATAGTGATATTGCACAATAATATTTTGCTAGTATAACAATACTAATAATAGTATAATATTAAAGCAGTAATATTACTTCTAGTTGCCACTTATTTTTTATTAAACATTTTTATAACAAAGTAAGCAACTTCCTTTTAATACTACAGAGGATTCTAAAAGATAAAACTCTTTACGAAAGAGGATTCCTGTATGTACTGAAAGTATACAGAGAAATACGTGGTTGTAGGAACAGAGTCTAGGGAAACAGTAGAGATGAAAACCAAAAAGTGTATGAGATCACATTTCATCTTAATCAATATTGGGAAATGGGATAAGACAAGAGAAGAATTTGAAATACAGGTTTTGTGAGTCAAATGCATAAGAGTTTCAGGGGTAGAGCTCAGACAATGTGGTTCTTGAAGGAATGAAGTTGGGGGTAAACTTCTTTATATACATAAAGTTGGTTCCTTACGTATTTATGAACTAACTGTATGAAACTGTATATGCTAGACATACAAAGGAAGTAAGGAACTAAGTGCCAGTAAAGTAAAGAAACTTCTACAGTTATTGATATCAGATACATAAAATATTTATTATGATGTGTTTATTAGATAGTGTTCTAATATTCTTAACTTAAGATTAAGGAATACAGTGTGTGTAATGTAAAAGGTGTCCCAACTATACGTATTCAGATTTCAGATTCTAGATATCAGTATAAGAAAAATAGTTTCTACAAACATAGGTGTAGAAAAAACTCATTTTCTGTCTGGGCACCATTTTTTTTTTTTTTTTTTTAGATAAAATTTGTAATTCAAGAAGAGATTGATATATCATAATCTTTGGTACTCTTGTTTACATTAATGTTCTTTAATAAACAAAAATCATGATTATTCAAATTATGATGTGTAAATATTTATAGCCAAATTTGTTAAGTTATTAATTCTGTTAAAAAATAAATTCTTTACTTTGTTACAAATTACTGTTGGTGAGTTAATTTGAAAAAAAAGGTATTCTCTTCTAAGATGATGTTTTAAATTGTCCCAGAAACTAATGATCAGTTGCAGAGAGAACAATTTTTTTCAACTTAAAAATATTTGTGAAAATTATAATTTAAGTTTGTCAAATTTTGTTGCTTCCCTGCTATATACACTTTTTCCTCGAACGAGGCCTTTCGGTTTTGCAACCATTATCAAGTTCTTCCTACAACTTGACAATGGTTGTTGTAGGAAGAACTTGATAATGGTTGCGGAACCGAAAGGCCTCGTTCGAGGAAAAAGTGTATATAGCAGGGAAGCAACAAAATTTGACAAAGTTGTGATGAAGACTGCTAACATAGAGAAAATAACTTATATAATTTAAGTATTTAAAAAAAAAGTACAGTTACTGTCTTCAAAGGCAAGTGACCTAAGAAATTAAAAGTCGAATTAGAAACAAAAAAATTATTGAGCACATGCTTTAATATTTGGATTGTGAGATTTCTTTTAATGTAGAGGATGACGTTACTATTAAATTAAACAGTTCAGACACATGTGGGGCAATTCATACAATACTTAAAAAAATAAAACTAGGAAAGACACATGATTAGGTGGAGATGAAGTTTTTATGGGCTATGATAACCACAGTTTGCACGATTTTATAAGAAATGAGGGTTCCTACAAGGTTTTAATTTTTTTCTAATTACAGAAGAAAAACAACTTTTAAAAATTGTATTGGTGTAAGATAGGATAGGATAGGTAATGAAAGCTTGTCTTATGCTGCTAGAGAGATAGTTTCTGTAACAGTGAGGCTCTTAGCCTGAGTAGGAGGAGAATTGCACTAATGCAGTTACACAGTCTCCATTCTGCTGGGAACTAGGGCTTTTTTGATGCTTTGAAGATCTCAATTGTCTCCCTGTGCATTTGGATTAAGTAACATCAGAAAGGAACCATGCGTGTATTTGAACACAGCTGACTTCTGCTGGCAAAACTACTTATGTTTTCCAGCACAAGTGGCCACCCTGTGATTTCTGGACATCACTCTCTAGACATCATATGAACAAAACGAATTTCTTGCTTCCTTTGCTGACTTCCAGTGTTGCTGAAATTACTGTTTTCAGTTGGAGTATTTTCAACTGTCTTATGATTCTGTAAGTGACTCACTTATTATATGGGAGAAACACTATTCTCAGTGCCTTCCACTTGAGTACTGAATGTTTATTTCTAAATTGAAAAATGCTATTCGATATTTTCGAATTAAAATTTTCATCTAAGCAATACAGGAAATTACTTGAGTAATTTTTTCATTCTCTTGCACAATTTCTTTTAATAGTTTCTTCTTCCCTTCCTCATGCTGTTGGAATATGTTCTGCAAACTTTTAGGGCTTTTTGTTCATTATTCCTGGTACACTTTTCATTCAGTCCTCTTATGGCAGAGTTTGTATCAATAGGTCTATTGAGTTTTCTGGTTTCTTTCCAAAGAGAATGCTGATGCAACGTTTTGTCAAGTTCTTTTACATGTTTGCTTATTGTTAATTTTTTTATTTCCTTAATTTCTTTTATCAATGGTTGAGTGAGATTATTCAACTGAGTTTGTCTTGTAAAGTGCTTTTCTGTTGCCACTTTCACTTTGCTTTTAATTTTTTCAACTAGGTGGAAAACATTTAACATGAAAATGGTTAACACAAGATATCAGTTTATATGAAACATGACTCAGGTTCCGATCACTAAATATATTTTACAATGACAATTTGTAAGGTTGACACAGAAGTTTTACCTACAAAATATCAGTTAAAATGAAAAAGTTTTGCTAAATATATTTTTTTGTTAGCTTCTTAATAGCTGCATAATAAATAAAGCCATATATGCACACCCCAAAATGTGTTTTCAATTTAAAGGTATCCGTTTTTTCTCTATAAATGAGATGGTGTAGGCTGTAAACAGTTATGCTGTTTGGTATGTTATGCCTGTACCTGCTATTGTATACAGTACCAAGTTCTGTTTGTACGAGAGTTATTAACGAAACCGCAGCCTTCACCTTTGTGTAAAATGTGTTGTTCATGGATCCTGAATAAATTGCTATTTCCTTACATTACAGGGTGCAATAGTTGTTGGGAAGTTAGTGAGTTCAGTACACTTATTCTGCGCGTGTACAGTTATGGTGGTGTTTGCAGCACAGACCAGATAATGTTTTATTGTGAAAAATTTACTCTTCCCTAATACTGAACTGTTTATGTTTTCACTGTACAATCTTCTTAGTCTTTTACAGTCTACTGTATTCAGTGTTAAGCGACATTTGCCCTCACGTGTACATGTTAACTGAAGTTACAATTTTGTAGATTTCAATTTTGCAATTCTGAAGAAACATTGAAGAAGAAAGGCCATACAAAAATTCCCTGCATCTAAAAATAAAAATTGAACTTCTCCAAGCTGTTAATAAGGGTATTCTACCTAAAACAGAGTTCTGTAAAAAATTTGGCATATCAAACTCAACATTATCTACCATAACAAACAGTAAAGATGAAATTTTAGAACTGTTCGAGTTGAGCAAGATATTTATAAGTAGAAAATGCTTCTGTAAGGCTAGCCACAAACATTACTCATGTTTGGTTTAAGTAAGCAAGATCACAAGATGCATCTATTTCTGGACCACTACTAATGGAGAAAGCACAAGCTGTTGCTGAACAAATGAACTTGACTTCAATGCAAATAAAGGCTGGGGCAAGAAAGATTTAAAAAATGAAACATTATAACATATTAAAACATTTGTGGGGAGTCAAGAGATGTTCCACAAGAAATTAAATCATCTTGGTTGCAATCTACGCTACTTGCAGTTTTAAAAGACTGCCTACGAAAAGACATTTTCTGTTGCATGCCTGGTAAAACATTCAAAGGTGAAAAGTGCTCTGGCAGTAAAAACTTCAAAGAGTAAATGATGGTGATGGTAGTTTGCATTGCTGATGGGTCAGAAAATCTTCTGTTACTTGTTATGCGTTTAAAGCCTCGCTGTTTTAGAAATGTTAAAAAGCTAACAAATGAGCATGAATGACATCTACAATATTTCATTAGAAAAACAGGGTTGTCGGTACTGAACGGGGCCATATTCGTCTGGCTACCTGTCTGTATATTTCACTTCAAGAAAGGTTAATTAAAATTAAATAATTATTTAGTGCTAAATTGGGCCTAATAAATAAATAATAATCATCATTAATAATAATTTATTACTAATTATTAATATTTAAGTTTTATATTGAATTTACCTCAAGATGTTTCTTTCCTTATTAGGTACATGTTTCGGGTACCATTTTGTACCTATCCTCAGCCTTCTGGATTTTGTGTCTGGTGAAGTACATATGTGTTGGTTGGTTGTTATTGTGGCTTCCTGTTGCCTTCTGGTACTTTAAATTGGTTTTATTGTGTGTGATTGTGGTGTATGTATTATTATTTTGTGTATTTTCGATGTTGAGTGCTTTGAAAATTGTGTCATGTTTTGTACTGATTTGTATTTGTTCATGTATCAGTTTGTTTTGTGTTTTATGTTTGTATATTTGTAAATTTTCCCAAATGTTCATTATGGTGCCTTTGTGTGGTATGTGCTTTATTAGTGTCATGTTGGTTATGTTTGGGAATTCATGTCCAGTGTTTATTGCATGTGTGGTCAAATTAGATTTGTATATATCTGTTTTTTTTTTTTGTATGCGTTTAGGTGTTCAAAATAACGTTTTTTCAGTTGTTTTTTTGTTTGTCCTATGTAACATTTATTGCAACCTTGGCATTCAATTTTGTATACACCATTGGTTGTTGTATTATATTTGTTGTGTGGGTTATTTAGTTTTTGTAGATTATTTTTGTTAGTTTTGTATGCTATTTTAATGTCTGTGTTCTTAAACAGTTTTGTTAGCTTTGTCATTTTATTATTTATGTATATGAATGTGGCCCATTTTTTATTGTTGTTATTATTTTTGTTTTGTTCATTTTGATTAATTCTTAATTGTTCAGTTTTTATTTTATATTTTATTTTATTTTCTATTTTGTTTACAGTGTTTTTATTATATCCATTTTCACAAGCAATTTGGTATATTATATTTCTTTCTTTGTCTGTTTCTTTAGGGGTATTTTGTACATTCTGTTAAATAGTGAATAGAATGCTCCCATTTTATGTTGTGGTGGGTGGTCAGAATGGTTAGGTATAATGATGTTAGTGGAAGTTGGTTTTCTGTATATGGCATATTGTAGGTGGTTACTGTATCTTGTGATGGTTATGTCTAAATAGTTGATTTTGTTGTGATTTTCTTTTTCTTCTGTGAATTGTATTTTTGGATGTATATTATTGATTTGTTTTAATAGTTATCTGCATTTGTATTTTTGTTACTTGATATATATAGCCCATCATCTACATATCTTATCCAAATGCCATTTGGATAAAAGGATTTTATAATATTTTGTATTTTGGTGTCTATATGTTGTAAGAATATTTCTGCTATTACGCTAGATAATGGAGATCCCATTGCCAATCCTTCTTGTTGTTGATAAATTTTGCTATTGAATTCAAAGTAATTTTGTTTTAGTATTAGTATAATTATTTATAATAATTTATAATTAGTATAATACATTATAATAATTAGTTATTACTAATTACTAATTATTATAATCATTTTTTTGATAAGAGAAATTTAATTTTGTTCATATAACATAGTTACAAAGAATGCGAAATCCTTCAAAGAAACTCACCGACATCCTTCCTCCCATCGCCTTGTCTTTTTTTATTTTTGGCCAGTGGCTCTTGATGTTCTGTGTATGGATGTTTATGTAACTGCAGAATACAGAGTTCAGCGAATGTAACTCGCAAATGAGTATAACCTTCAGTTTGTAGAGAACTTAGCACCTCCACATGTTCGTAATTTATAGTAGTTCCAGACTGAACGTTTTTCTCAATTACATCCAACAAAACGTTAGCATCCCGTTTATTTACAACTTTCAGGAAGAATTTTTTACTCCTTCTGATCACCCACCGAATCTTTATCAGTCGATCCCCGTTATACTTTCTCTTGTCGAAAGCACTTTCGACTATTACCACTGTGTCACCAACACCATCAATTTTTGTACTGTTCTCCGATAACAATATAGTTAATATTTTCCGAAACTCAGAAATTAATTTTCTTGTCGTTTTTGTATTTAATTTGGTTTCTTTTGTAATTACAGAAATCGGGTATTTAAAAAACCACGCAAATAAAACACAGAACAAAGTTTTTGTTGGAATCCGCGCTATGCCCAAAAAAAGTATTGTCCCATAGATTCTTTTTTGATCTACATTGGTTTGTCCCACACCTGTATATCACATTTTTATTAAATCCTTTGTTGAGATACATTTTACCACACACTTCAAACATTCAATCCTGTTGCGTTTAATGTTCCAGTCTATAATACATTTCCTTATTCCGTTGTCCCACACGTAACTTCTCAAAGAATTAGCACTTTTAAAATGCATCACAGAAAATAATATACACTCTTGAAACCTTGAACGTGATTATGAACTTTAAATACAAAAATAGTAATGCTGATTGTAGGAGTGGAGGAGAAAAGGAGGGTGGAATGCCTCTTACTCTACCAACTTGGTCCATCTTCAATTTATGTAAACACAGATACCCACGATAATAGTAATACTTTCTTAATGGTCGTGAAAGTAACCTTCTATCCAGTCAAAAGTACCAGTAGTTAGGCGGATGGCCACCGCCCCATCCAGTATCGAAACCCTTATATTTTATGTCTATAGTTACAGTATGTACAAAATAGTGGATTCTCTGGTGTTAACAAAATTAAGTTTCTCTTATACAAAAAATGAAAGAATTATTTTAGTGCTAAATTAGGCCTATGATTAAATAATAATCATTCATAATTTATTATTATTTTTTTACATGAATAGGCCAGCCGTGGACACGCGAATATCATATCTTTTTCTTATCCTGCCAGAAGGCCCTAATTCGCACACTATGCGCCACCTTCCTTTCCACTGTTCACCCCTTTCTCGTCTTCTTCTCACCACAGAGAACCTCAAGATTTTGAATTTTGTTTCTGTATGTATTTCTATCCACACAGTCGTTCAAAGAGATACCCAGTTTCATCATTTCCTCCTTGAGTTTTTTGGTGTATATGGTCAGACTGGAAAGTTGCGAAATATAGTTGAAAATGTGTTTATTTAATCTGAACCGATCCATCCGAACCATATGTCCAAGGGATCTCAGTCCTTTCCTTCGGAAAGCCATTTCCAGATCTTCCAGATTCTTTGGGCCTATGCCTGTACCCATCTTTGGTTTTCTTGGGGCCATAAATTTTCTGAAGAATTCTTCGTTCAATTTTAAGAAGAGGTTCCAAATTTTGAAAACACATTGTTTCCACTCCATACATGATCACCGGCCTGATCAAAGTGCTATAATGGTGGACTTCTGCACTTCTGGAAAGGTTTTTCTTTCCGTACAGTATCCGCGTTAGGGTAAAGGCCTTGCTAATTTGACTTTCCTTATCTTAAAGGATTCTTTGTCTGAGGCATTTCGGGATATGTTTTCCCCAAGATATTTAAAATTGTTAGTATATTTTATTTCTCCATATGTAGTGTCCAGGTACGTTTTCAGGAATTTAAATAGGGTGGTCATAATTTCCGTTTTAGCAAAGGAGATTTGGAGGCCAGTTTTCTCCGCTATCTCTTTGAGATTTCTACTTGGTTTCTTGCTTCTTCTTCTGAGTGGATAATTTATTATTATTATTATATAACGGTAATATTATCATTAATATATTAAGCTACATAATGTTATATAAACACTGTACTGTTATCATTACATAATAATAAAATAAATGTTTTTGAACTAACTACAGTTACATGCAACGAACTAAAATATCACTTAATCCACCAAATGGGGCCGCCACAGTAACTCTACTGTAAAACCTTCTTGACAATAGATGCAACTTTTTAGTGGGCATAAAAATAACCTTTCTTGAAGTGAAGGGTACAACAAACAGGTAGGCGGACGAATACGGCCCCGTTCAGTACAAACAACCCGAAAAACATTTTGCTTCTTTGAAGAAAAAAGTTGTTGTGAAGCTACTTACCTTTTTGTATCACATAAAATTCACTAACAAACATTGTATATTTCTCGGGCGCCATCTTGCCAACTGCAAGAACATAATTTATGAGGGTTCTTTTTAGGCGAACAGGAGATCAGATGGTTGTTTAATCAAACAAAGAAACTTTATACGTTTATACATAATTAAAATTTATTAACATTTTTTACTATAATTTTATTATTAACAAACTACCTCCTGCCATCCTCTCTCTACTGGAAATTCACATTTACGAAAGTTTTTAATTATATAATCATTCTGCTACAATGAGAATGAAAACATGGTATACAAATTCCAAATAAATTTTAAGAAATTAAGTATGAATTAAATTAAAATACGAACAACGCAAACCAGCCTTCTTTGTCTACCCGCTTACTCACGCACACACACACACAATGATTTTATGATTTGAGGGCTCTCGTGTTACATTCCCCCATACCCATATGAGATCTCATTTGTTTAGTGCTTAAAATTTTGTTTCGTTATAAAATTTATATCGGACTTTGTTGATGTTAGACGAAAATTGAAAGTTACTTAACTGACATGTGAGTCCAGATGACATCGCCTTATACTACGCGCACTACGTAGATCACTGAATTTACATGTTTTTTCTTTTAAAACCATTTAACTGTTAGTTCAATCTAATTAAGTTGACAGCTGCTATTTTACACTTAAGATCTGTATACGTGCAGGTGATAATTACGCACGGCCGGCGCAACACCAAAACTTCGCCGAAAACCGGCGAGAGCCGGGCAGACGCACAGTGGTTAGCGTCTGTACCACTCAGATGTACTACTTTGTTCTGTTGTGTCACTATGTTGCTGGCGTGACACACCCAGCATTCCTGTTATGTAATGCGCTGACGCAACACATCGCCTGATGTCTGGTTGTGTAACGTGTTTACTGTTACATAACGTGTTCGTCATTGTCCTTGAACTGAGTTTGGTACAGTTGCCGGTTATTAAAACTGTTTATATGAATATTATTAAACAAGTCTGTATTCATAAGGTTAACAGCAGTGCAGCCACGTTGCGATCGTTTCAAAATAACAAATTTACCCAAGTCTATAATTTCTGTCCCTATCACTCAACAAGGGATAAAGTTATTATTATTTATTTATAAAAAAAAAATACAAATTATGTTATTTATTATCAATAAAATATAAACTTCTTTACATTGTCTCAGGTAGGCCCCAAAAATGCCCCGCTACAATACCCCCTCAATGAGATATTTTATGCCGAAGCATAAAAAATCTCATTGACACATTCATACTTGCTAAAGGGATCAGCCAGGATATGTCGCCACAACCCCCTGTATGGTTTACACAAAAGAATAATCAACTCACCCTTGGTCCGGTGACTGTGACCGCATCTGCATGACAATACTGGACTTCTCTCTCGAGATCCCAACACCGTAGAGTCAGACAGATACTCAACGCCCCTGCTCTGACGCGTAGGCCAGCTCAGGTCCGCCGCCACAGCATCACCAAACACTGAAACAACAAATCAAAATATTAAATAGTGGCCTTATACAACACCATATCCCCAACTGATCTGTTTCCCCCTAGCGGTGCTGGTTTGCGCTAAGAAGCACTGGTTTTGTTTTTACTCACTTATTACTAACATGTATATATCAGAATACCTAACATAACTTAACATAAGAAAACACAGTACATTAATAATTCATTTTAAAATAAACAACTTACAATTAAAATGTTACACACTTTACATCATTAAATTGGCATATAAAATTAAAAAATTACTTTTAAACTTGATTTACTCTTATTAATTCGTTTCTCAAAATTACAAAAATCATTTATTTTATTTTTTATTTTTTTTTTTCAATTCTGGCCATCATTATTCCATTTCATTACTTTGGGTGATTCTACGTTATTCATTATTTCATTATAATTTACTTCATCCATTTGGCATTTACTCATAATCTTACCCCTTTTATTACTCTAACGCTCCCTTACAAAATCTTTAACTAGTATGACACCCCTCTATCAAAATTTTACTAACCCTTCTCTACCTCTAACTACTTACTATTTTAACTCCAATCGCCACCTTCTACACTTATAAAAAAAAATACTCTCTAACCCTTTGTACATAGGATACGTGTTTCCTTCCCAAAACTCATTCCCTTATGTTGGTCCCTGGACTCACCCTAGGTAACCCTTTCCGGCGCCAATCGGTCCCTATCCCGTCCCAACCCTTGTTGCGGACTCCCCAAATACACTACCACTACTACAAAATTGCCATCCCCAAAAAATCTCAATCTCATAACCTCACTACAATTACAACAAATTAACATCAACAAATAAACAATATATCGCTCCAAACTCTACATAAAATCTCCATTTCTACTGTGTCTCCACTTATACTTCTCAAAATTCTATAACATACATTAACTCAAAAGACATTGCATTATTTTCATTTCCACTATTACTTTAACTTTTACTTCGATTTGGACAAATCTATGTCCCACAAAATTCAACTTGAATTGACTCAAACATTTTATTCAAACAATTACTATCACCCACTTCTATCTTTTACAACCTATTGAAAATTTTACTTATTACAACTATTTTTCATTTTATTTTAAAATCTGTAAACACATTGAAAACATATTATTATATTTTTATAATACTTATTCCTAACATACTAAATGCAATCAACACCATAAGACATAATAACACAATATAAGAAGTATTTAGTGCATCTATTTTTTAAATCCAAACAAAATTATTGAGTAGCAAATCATCATTATTAATTAAAATATATCAAATTTTTAATACGTTATCCCCTTGGATAACCTCCCAGCCACACACACTATTATAATACATTACATAACATAATACACAAATAGCAATACACCTGGATTATTAGCATACATCAAACAAACAATTCTCTTTTAAATAATTTATATAAAATTTATAAACATTATTATTTAAAATTTTTCATTAACTGTTTTTATTTATCATCATTATTGATTGATCCTGTGTTGCAATCAGCTTTTCAAAATTGCTTAAAATTTATTATTAACATATATTTTTAATCATTATGTTCCACAAAATTCCACAAAATAAACCATTCATTTATTTATTCATGATTATTAAATTAAAATCTCATCACACAATTTAAATTCCTTATAAAATTCAAACACATAATATTCAATCACAATATCTAAACATCTCAACTTATTTAATTCATTTGATTATTAAAATAACATATTTCAATTATTATCAAACTTCTACAAATCATTAATTATTGTCTTCATTATTATTTTATTATTTAACTAGAGTGCTAAAATATTAATAATATTATTATTATTAATACAACATTTTCCAAAACATATACACATTACTTATCTAACATTTCACAATACACACAAATGAATTCAATATTATTTACAAAATATGCGTCAAAACTGTTCAAGTGTATCTCACTTCAGATGTCCAAATCAGCAAGGTCATTACCAATAATTCACAATATTTAAAAATGTCCCAACACTGATCTTTTAGCTCACCCTCCATCGTCATATATATATCTAGTGTATTTGTAACATTCATCATTTTTATCAACACACAAATTATGATAATCATTACTATCATAATAATCTATCAACTCTATTTCATCCATTGTACCACTATAAATCTTGTCACCATAGGTTAGGATTGTCCCGTCTATATCAGGGTTATTTGTTAATGTCAGGTAAATTTTCTCATCTTTGTATTCCTCAACTACTACGTCAGGTAAGTCATTATAATCAGGTAAGATATTATCAAATTTATTTTCTGTCTCTCTTTCAACAGGTACGTATTTCACATGATTCATCATCACCCCTTTTATTAATCTTCTCAATTCATCATACTTTCTTTCTAACTTATATATTTCTATTTCCTTCTCAACATATAACTCTCTTTCTTCCCAGCACCACATCACACTCTCACAATTATTTCGGACAGAGGGTACAACATTATACAACATTACTTCATTTAACAATAAGGGTCTCTTGCCCTGCAAAAACAACATTAAATCATCATCATCATTATAAACAATAAGGGGAAAATTTGCCCTCTGTCCCCATTTAATTACTACATTATTCTTCCACTCTCTCTCTACTTCATAAACACTCATGAACATTTCATTATCGCATTCTAAAACTTCATCAGTACTATTTGTTATTATATTTTCGTCATTATTCTTCACCCCCACTATACTCTCAAAATTGTCTACTATTTCGTCATTTTTACATTTTGTCTTACTTAAAACATTGTTACCTAATTTCTCGAACTTCTGTTCTAACTTATTTAAACTGTTTCTTATTATGTCGTTAGTGCTTTCTAACTGTTTATTCATTTCTTGTATTTCATGTTTCAACTCTTTATTCTGATGTTTTAACTCCTCAAGACTATTCTTTTGAATATCGAACTTTTCATTGATTTCGTTTTTTTTGTTCATTAAACAGCAATTTCATCATCTTGATTAAATCATTATCTTGTATCTCAGCCATTTTAAAAGATTTTATTATAATACTCTTTATACTATTTAATAATTATCATACATACCAATTATTATGTATATTACCTCATAATACTCCTTATATAATTCGACAAATAATTCACTACATACATAACCCTATCAAAACATAACCCCATACTTGCGTCTATTTTACGTATGAAAAAAAAAAATTTATTTTACCTTAAACAACCATTCTGCTTTCCCAGTGGGCCTATATTTATATAATATTATTATATAAATCGTCCCTGTTCGGGCGCCAAATGTGAAGCTACTTTCCATCTGTAAGAAAATAATTTATGAGGGTTCTTTTTAGGCGAACAGGAGATCAGATGGTTGTTTAATCAAACAAAGAAACTTTATACGTTTATACATAATTAAAATTTATTAACATTTTTTACTATAATTTTATTATTAACAAACTACCTCCTGCCATCCTCTCTCTACTGGAAATTCACATTTACGAAAGTTTTTAATTATATAATCATTCTGCTACAATGAGAATGAAAACATGGTATACAAATTCCAAATAAATTTTAAGAAATTAAGTATGAATTAAATTAAAATACGAACAACGCAAACCAGCCTTCTTTGTCTACCCGCTTACTCACGCACACACACACACAATGATTTTATGATTTGAGGGCTCTCGTGTTACATTCCCCCATACCCATATGAGATCTCATTTGTTTAGTGCTTAAAATTTTGTTTCGTTATAAAATTTATATCGGACTTTGTTGATGTTAGACGAAAATTGAAAGTTACTTAACTGACATGTGAGTCCAGATGACATCGCCTTATACTACGCGCACTACGTAGATCACTGAATTTACATGTTTTTTCTTTTAAAACCATTTAACTGTTAGTTCAATCTAATTAAGTTGACAGCTGCTATTTTACACTTAAGATCTGTATACGTGCAGGTGATAATTACGCACGGCCGGCGCAACACCAAAACTTCGCCGAAAACCGGCGAGAGCCGGGCAGACGCACAGTGGTTAGCGTCTGTACCACTCAGATGTACTACTTTGTTCTGTTGTGTCACTATGTTGCTGGCGTGACACACCCAGCATTCCTGTTATGTAATGCGCTGACGCAACACATCGCCTGATGTCTGGTTGTGTAACGTGTTTACTGTTACATAACGTGTTCGTCATTGTCCTTGAACTGAGTTTGGTACAGTTGCCGGTTATTAAAACTGTTTATATGAATATTATTAAACAAGTCTGTATTCATAAGGTTAACAGCAGTGCAGCCACGTTGCGATCGTTTCAAAATAACAAATTTACCCAAGTCTATAATTTCTGTCCCTATCACTCAACAAGGGATAAAGTTATTATTATTTATTTATAAAAAAAAATACAAATTATGTTATTTATTATCAATAAAATATAAACTTCTTTACATTGTCTCAGGTAGGCCCCAAAAATGCCCCGCTACATTGTGTTAATTACTGATAACTGTCCTGCCCACTCAAACGACATAAAACCGACAGAAAATTAAATTTATTTTGCTATCAATGAATACCACTACTGTCACGTATGAATACCACTACCACTCATGTTCACGCATGCTCAATTCATTCTGAATTCAGAGTCTGGACCACTGGAATGTGAAGGAAATGAAATTGTGTCTATGCTGTCTAAAATTTTTAATGGTGTATCATCAATATTAAATGTTTTATTTTCTGTAAATGAGTATGTATCTGTCAATGAGAATGTAACTACCACTCTCATATTAGCAGAAATAGTGCAAGTTAAAAACTGTGAAAGAGATGAGAGTGGTGACGAACTTGATATAGAAAATGCCAGTCAAAATTTATGAGTTCCTACCGAAATGCTTTATTGCTGAATCATCTGTTGATATTTAAAAGCCAACTCAGAAGGTGAAATGTTTGACCTCGTTGATAAATTAGAATAATTTGTTAAAAATAAAGTACTGCAGAATTGTATCCGATACAAAATAACAGACTATTTTAAAAATAATTGAACATTGTCCCTATAGAAACTTGTACAAGAAAATCTAAATTGGAAGACTAAGTTACGAACAGCTACAGTAATTTTAAGAAAAATTAATCATACTTGTTTCCAAAAATTATCCAGGAGGATAAATAAACATTTATATGTAAGTAACCTACCTTCTGAATATTCTTTATTACTTTATTTTACTACACAATACAGTAAGTAATCTAGAGAGTATTTGTTCATGTATCTGATTTTGTTTCATTTTTTGTCCGTTTAACACAAAATCATTTAATACAAGAAACCAGTCTCCACAATTTCGTGTTAAAATTTTCCACTGCACTAGTTTTCTAATCTTAGAGACATTTGTTTCCCTTAGTTTCTTAATTTTGGGGGACATTTTTCAATTTTTTTTTGTTAAATCACCATACATAGGGCCTGACATTTCACCCACTTAGAAAAAAAAGAAAAGAAAACAGTTTGCTAAAATATGAATACAAAAGACATATTAGACAAGTTCTCATGTTGTGCTATATCCGTGAAGAGATGCTGTGTAAACGTGTTGATAACAAGTTATCACTTCTGGATATTTACAACTATCAGTAATCACAAACAAACCAAAATCATAAATTTTAAGTGTATAGTCTAAGCACACATTTTCATATACTGTAACAGTACAATTCTGGCCCTACTGTGTTTTGGGGAATAATCAATTTAAATTGTATTTTTATTCAAAGTCATATATAAGAAACTAGTAAAGTTTTATGAAGGTTTGCAACTACGCAATATCGAGTGGACAGAAATTGCGTCAAGGTCGGGAATATACGCGCAGAAACAACAACATCATTTTGTCATACTAATGTGTCAACAAGCTGCACCCATGTATACGTCATCCAAAAGTATGCAATAACGTAATAAACGCTCCTGTAAACAGCTAAGGCGTGGGCCTCTACACAAAGAGACTGGTGACGTAGTTACTCCCCACCTCGGAATTGAAGCATTGCAAATCATTCTCAGTCACAAAACATCAGTTAAGCCAGCCAGCTGGATATCTAAATTTTATAAAACTAAGTCTCGGACGTCCACCCGTACAATGTAAAAGTGAAGTATTTTGTATAAAGTGAAGTAACAGTTCAACGTTAAACCATGTAAAACGTAAACACAAAGTTTGGTAGGATTTTAACATCTAATAGTGCGAGTTCAGTGATGGGACGTCTGCAGGACTGATTTCAGCTAAGTGACAAAATGGGGGGTACTAGAAAAGTACAATACAAAATAAGGGTCAATACAAAATTTCAGTTATTAAATAATTAATAAAAAATGAGCTCAATTTGGGGAAAATTAACAAAAAATTGTACCATAAGGATGAGAGTGTGAGCGAATGCGAGAATATCTAATTACATTTAATTAGAAGTGCTGGGTTGTAACGTTATTTCAATAATGATATCATAAAATATAATTGAATATGTTATTTTGGAGGGCTTGTGAAATGTTTAAGGGGAATTTTAACTTGAATAGTGGAACTGCGTCTCATGGCGCAACGCCTCATGGAGTATAGTAGCGTGCTTGTTTCGCACGGTAGAGTCATATTCATTTGTACGTAATACAACAATAAAAGGTAATGTCATTGGTAAACATTTCAAGCAAGAGTAAATTATTTCAGATAACAAATTCCGCTACTTCTAGTTCGCTTAAACGAACTCTGCCCATAAAGGTAAGCAAATCTAATGTTCTTGTATTATAACATGATGGCGCCTGAACAAAATGTTGGTGAAAGTTATTGATATTCAATATAAATAAAAATGCATTAAATAATTAATATAACAATGGCGCCCGAACAGGGACTCGACATAAAATTTTATTTTATGTGGAGTAAACCTACTGGAAAGAGCGGAACAGTTACCTGAAGTAATATATAATTTGGAGATACGTAAATATAGACGTAAAGATTATGTTATAAGATTATGTGCATGCATGTGTTATAAATAAGCAAAATGAATACTAATGACGATAAGAATGTAGAAGTCAGCATAACTGACGAAACATTTATGAGTGAGATGGGCATTCAATTAACCCCAATTAGCCAGATCGGTGAGTCCAGTGCCACCGAATTAGTCAAAGTAAATACAGTTCAATTAACACCCATCTCAACTCGAGATGAAAATAAAAAATCTGATACAGATGAGATGTTAACACGTCTATATAGCATGATGTGTAGCATGAATAATAAGTTCGATGAACAACAAAGTGATTCCAATGTTAAATATGATAACTTGAATGCCAAATTTGATGAAAAATTTAATGACATGAAAGATGAAATCAAAAGACAAAACGTTAACTTTAATAAATGAATCGATGAAATGCATGCAGGTTTCGATAAAATGAAAGAAAAAAATAGTAGCATTAGTAAATGAGAAGTTCGATAGACCAAAGAATAAAGTAGACGAGAATTACGAGAATAAAAGGGGGGTAGAGAATAGTGGAGAAACAGGTAAACTAAACATAAATAAAGACGGTCAGATGACAAATAATAAGGTAAGTGGTGTTGAGAATTATGACAATACAAATAAAAATATGGTGTTAGAAAATAATGGTGTGGATATTGATAGTGATAACGAAATTTTAGAGCGAGTAGAAGATGATAATGATGAGAGGTTAGTGTGTGTTGAGTCAGAGAGAAAGTGGAGAAAGAATTTACAGGTAAAAGGGTTGCAGGGGGTAAATTTTTCCCGTGTTGGTGAAGTAAAGACTTCACATGTGTTTAGGAAGGACGAGAGTTCCTTCAGTATATATTTGGAAGACGATAGGTCTGCAAATAAAGTCCCCTGGGTTTTCTGTGCACTTCATAGGTGGTGCAGTAATTATGAGTTAGTGTCCCCTGCATATTTTGAGAGTGAGAGGTATATTGAGAGAGGTATTGTGAGAGATATTATGAGAGAAAGAGAGAGATAGAGATTTTTAAAGTAAATAGAAACTATGAAGAGTTTGTGGAAAGGTTAGGAGTAGAGATGATGTATAATTATAATGAATACTTACCTTGGATTAAAGATGCTGTTATTAGAGATGTTGTTAAAGATGATAAGATGACTTACATGATTATGACAAATTATACTAAGGGAGACAGGACCATACCCTATGATGACATGTTACATGATAAATTGATATGGAATAAGCCTATTAATTCAAACGACATTGTGGAAAGATATAAAAATTTAAATAAGTATTATATTGATAATAATAATATCATATATTTAATAAAAAATAATGTATGTAGACCTAAGATTCGACTGTTGTTCGATGATGGTGGATAAAGTGTTTTATGGTGTAAGAACAGTTAACTATGTGACTAGTTTGGTTTTGAGATGGATTGTTTTATGAACTGATTTTGGTCAACAATAACAAATAATAAGTTGGATTGTATATTTTTTTGTATATTAATGTCAATGTATTTGTGTATTCTTGATGTTGTGTATTACATGTAATTTTATGTAAACCATGTATGTAACAGGAAGTTATAGTTTAATTGATTTAATAATAACAATTAACATTGTTTTTTGACTAAACAAGTGCTGAAAGTAATGATGAAATTTTAAATAATTGAATTAAATAATTGAAGATTAATTACTTAATTAATGTTGTACAAAAGAAAGATTGATAATGAAGTTAAATGATTTTATGAGATTTAGATGCTAACGAATAATAAATGATTAAGCATATAATATATTTGGATATTGAGATGTATTGTTATTAGTAGGTGAGGGATGAATTTTCTAATGCAATTGTCAATGATCACAGTAATGTAAAGTGTAAAAAAGGGTTTGGGTGATAATTATTAAAATAAAGGCATTTGAGTTAGTCAATTAAAGTTAATGGGAGTTAGATAAAGAAGAATTTTGAAATACCAGTAAAACACAAAGAGAGTATTAGATATTTTAGAGACACAGTGGTGTTAGTGATTATACGTAGAAAAGGTGAGTAATAAGTAATGTAATGGAGATTAAATAACTGATGGTAATATTTTGTAGTAAGGGTAGTGGTGTAAGGAGTGACCAGCGTGCGGCGTTGTGGCAATTGATAGAGTATTTTAAGGGAGTGTTTGCCGATATTTGGTGGGGGGCAAAGGGTTAGGAATGTATATGGCCAGGTTGGGAACACACATCCTAGTAGAAAGAGGAGAATAAATTAAGGTAAGTGGAATTAGTGAAGGGGGTTATAATTGAGATATTGGTATCATAATATGTAAATCTGGTTGTTAGTAGTGGTTGTTAGAAGGAAGGTGAGTAAGGTTAGATATATAAATGTCTATTTAATAAATTGAATCATTGAGAATAACGGAGAATCGCCCAAACTAATAGGGATAAAAGGTGAAATAAAAGAAAATAATAAACTGAGAGATAATGTAACATGAATGTTAATAATAAATTTGAAATTGTGAAGAATTAAATGGTAGTAAATGATAAATAATTTATGGCTAATTAATAAAAGTTCAATTGAAATTAAAATGTAATGTTTATAATTTTATACGCAAATTTAAAGATGTAAGGTGTGTAAATTTTGATCAAGCTTAAATGTAAATTGTTTATTTTAATGTAATAATCACAATGTTTATTATGATGTATTATGTTTATTATGTATTAAGAAATAGTGTGTGTGGAGGAGAAGAGGGGATGATTATTATTAACAGCGCCGGATAAATAGAATTTCTGTTAATAATGATAATAAAAATAATAATATTTTATAAAAGAGAAAATGTTTCAGAATTGTAGAAAGAGGGAGATATAGATAATTTTATTTGAGTAAATTTTGATTATGTGTTTAAATATTTTGGAAGTATTATTGCATTAGCATAAAGATTTGTATTTCTTCTTGTTAATGGGAAAGGATTAATTATTATCGATTGGAGTTGAAAAAATTTATAAATGTTAATAGTAGTGAACTAAGAGAATGGAACGTCTGTATGATAATTCTTGTACTAGGTGTAATAATCCTAGGTGTTAAGAGTTAAAGAAAACCCAGTGCTTCTTAACACAAACCAGCACATAGCTAAGGGGAAACAGATCAGTTAGGGATATGGTATTATACCAGGCCACTATTTTGATATTTTTGATTTGTTGTTTTAGTGTCTGGTGATGCTGTGACGGCGATCCTGAGCTGGCCAGCGCGTCAGAGCAGGAGTGTTGGCCTTGTTGGCCTTGCGGTGTTGGGATCTCTCCGGAGAAGTCCAGTAAGGTCATGCAGGTACTGTCACCATCATTGGACTAAGGGTAAGTTATTGTATTTTCTTTATAAAAACAGTAAGGGGGTTGTGGCGACATATCCTAGCTGATCCCTTTAGGAAGTATGAGTGTGTCAATGAGATTTTTTATGCGTCATAAATCCTCTCATTGAGGGGGTTTTGTAACAGTACAAATCTGGCCCTACTGTGTTTTGGGGAATAATCAATTTAAATTGTATTTTTATTCAAAGTCATATATAAGAAACTAGTAAAGTTTTATGAAGGTTTGCAACTATGCAATATCGAGTGGACAGAAATTGCGTCAAGGTCGGGAATATACGCGCAGAAACAACAACATCATTTTGTCATACTAATGTGTCAACAAGCTGCACCCATGTATACGTCATCCAAAAGTATGCAAAAACGTAATAAACGCTCCTGTAAACAGCTAAGGCGTGGGCCTCTACACAAAGAGACTGGTGACGTAGTTACTCCCCACCTCGGAATTGAAGCATTGCATATCATTCTCAGTCACGAAACATCAGTTAAGCCGGCCGGCTGGATATCTAAATTTTATAAAACTAAGTCTCGGACGTCCGCCCGTACAATGTAAAAGTGAAGTAACAGTTCAACGTTAAACCATGTAAAACGTAAACACAAAGTTTGGTAGAATTTTAACATCTAATAGTGCGAGTTCAGCGATGGGACGTCTGCAGGACTGATTTCAGCTAAGTGACAAAATGGGGGGTACTAGAAAAGTACAATACAAAATAAGGGTCAATACAAAATTTCAGTTATTAAATAATTAACAAAAAATGAGCTCAATTTGGGGAAAATTAACAAAAAATTGTTCCATAAGGATGAGAGTGTGAGCGAATGCGAGAATATCTAATTACATTTAATTAGAAGTGCTGGGTTGTAATGTTATTTCAATAATGATATCATAAAATATAATTGAATATGTTATTTTGGAGGGCTTGTGAAATGTTTAAGGGGAATTTTAACTTGAATAGTGGAACTGCGTCTCATGGCGCAACGCCTCATGGCGTATAGTAGCGCGCTTGTTTCGCACGGTAGAGTCATATTCATTTGTACGTAATACAACAATAAAAGGTAATGTCATTGGTAAACATTTCAAGCAAGAGTAAATTATTTCAGATAACAAATTCCGCTACTTCTAGTTCGCTTAAACGAACTCTGCCCATAAAGGTAAGCAAATCTAATGTTCTTGTATTATAACATGATGGCGTCTGAACAAAATGTTGGTGAAAGTTATTGATATTCAATATAAATAAAAATGCATTAAATAATTAATATAACAATACACATGTTTGAAATTTGCAAACAAAAGAAACATTTAAACAGTAGTTGTGAATTTGAGATTTTGTACTTAGTTTTATTTAAAACTGAGCCCTTATCTTAATCAGATTTGGAAATAAGTCTTTACAGAAACCACGGCTATTCATGGATTGTATTCCCATGGAAGTTACAATTCTCTCCAGCTCTACAACAATTGCCACAGGGTTCCCACACATAACAATGGGTTTATACTCTCTGAAATGAAAGCAATAGGTTTTGGAAACACTTTGTTAGTCATTTGGTTACAGTTATACTTTTCTGTTTCTTCTGTTTAATAAAAAGACAATGAAGTAATTTAGAACTAACAGCAACAAAACCTACTCTCAAGAGAATTTGTGACACTTTCTGTTCAAAATCTGCTGGTGTATGCTGCGAAGCACTTGTGCTACCATTCAGTATAACAGATGATGACTGTCCTCCCAGAATACACTTCAATCGATGCTGTTCAACCTTTTTTATATCAGAATGCTGAAACATAACATTATTCATAAATAAATTTCAAATGTTAGTAAGTACTAAAAATGTTAGAATTGTCTGTTTTATTGTTGTAATTATATTGTGTCATATGTAATTACAAATAAAACATGCACGCGCACACGCACGCACGCACACACACACACACACACACACACACACACACATGATCACACGCACACACACAAAAACAATTCTGATTAGTTTGTGAAAATGTTATACATAAAACTACAAAATATAGAGACTAATGAATGCAGAAGTTCCTATTGTAAATTATTATATCCACCTATCTATACTTGCAGTATTAAATAATTTTACTTATATAAACAAGGGGAATTTATAATGACAATTTATACAACTTTATATTTCATTTATTTGAAAAGATTTAGTTTACAATTAACATAATTTCATAAATATTAGTTAATAAAAAATTTTACTTAATGTAGACCTTATGTAATACAATACAAGAAGATATTAGTTTAATAAAGTATTACAGTAGAATGAAAAATGTTAAGTCGTATCAATTAAATGTCATCACAAAAATCGTATAATAACAAATAATTTTCTCAATTTTCTACTCAATAGAGAACAATCTAGAGTAGCACATAACTTGCTTCTTAAAACCATCAAAAAGTTTGATAAGCATAATCAGTACATTTATTATATACATAAATTTTACTCAAAATAAATCATGCAATATTTCTACGTTACCAAACATGCAACATATTTGTCATAGTTCAAAAATATTTTCTTTTACTTTCCACAGCTCTGAGACATCTGCTGATAACGGTGTATTGTCATCTAGAAGGAAACTCATGATCAAAAATTTGTCTCGAACAATACTTGTAGGTTGTACTCCTGCTTGTAAGAGAACATTGATGGATGCAATAGAGTTTGGACTCAAAATGCCACAACTTGGACGCACTCTAAACTTTTCTGGTGATGTAGTCTTTATCTAAAACCCATTTACACAGTCATTCAACTTAATAAGCAAATGTACACATAAGAATGGTGAAACACTTTTCAGTTTATATCTCTGAACAGTGATTAACTATGCTAAACATTTTATTACCCTTAAGGGTCAATCCATTTCAAGTGGTCCAGAAAAGAATTAATTGGTTGTTTGATCATGTAAAAAAGTTTTTATTACTATAGTTACCTCCATCTTACACGAGCCCCACACCACCCTTATTTTATTTTTATTCACAAATTTTTAAAATGGTGGCCATTTTTGTGTCATGGCCGCAACTGTTTTTCATGTTTGCAAGTGTTTACATCGAATGCAATATCTCATTTCAGGTCTGTCATGGAGAGTTGAAACAAAAACATATTATTAAGATCATTTTCAAGTTTATAATTGTTGTTACTCACTGATACCCCATAAGTGAAAAGCAAGTATAAAATTTAACAATGAAAATTAGCAAACACTGTAACTTTTGGCAATTTTTTATACAATGAAGGAAATTATTATGTGAAGTTTTGAATATTACAAGTAATAAGCATTTAAAGCATTAAAAAATGTCAGCCTTCCCACTTCTTCACCCTTTCAATTACAACCAATTGAAATTTGAAATTTTTGTGATTTTAACGCTCAATATCTCTGGTGGGGGGAAGAGATAAAAAATTTAAAATTGCATAAGATAAATATCTTTCTACTAGTTTAGTGTAAACATAAAAATAATGTTGTGTATTGTAGGTACTGAAGCGTTATAGCATCTCCAATATGCCAAAAAAGCATCTAACAGTCAGCATGTCTTCCAGCCAATTTATTAATACAACCTAAGATAATAGCAAACCCAAACAAATTTATATTTTTCAGCTTTATTAATTTACATATTAAATATATTTATAAAAAGGTATTGTTACTTATTTGAAGGAATAATTAAAAAATACTAATACGTTGTAAGTTTTATTTCAAACGTGAACACCCAATGTAAAATTGGAAGTTCTGCGAGTTGCGTCTCAAATGGTGCATTTTAATAGAGATTCTAGGACTCATACAGTGTGTGTATATTCACATCACGAAAACAGTACATCAATAAATATAAAGTTTGATAGAAATCATTGTTTGCAGTACTGAAAAGTATGACTGTATGATGAGCGTGTGTACAGACTGCCCTGGCAAAGAAGCTTTGTTAGATATGATTTATTCTTCGGATGAATATGATTTACTTCCTAATTCTATAACACATAAAAATAGGTTACAGCCAACAGAACTGACATGGTCTGTACAGTTCAAGAGAAAGAAGAGTTTTTTTCTTCAAAAACTGGGTGAAAATATCAAACAATTAAAGAGACACCACTATGTAACCAAAACCCAAGCCCAGTTTTGTAAAGAAAAGAAAACAGACCTGCAAGAAAAAGAATGTTTAGTTTTTTTGCTGAAAACTTTACTTTTGTCATGCAAGATGAAATTCAGCATTTTCACTGCGTTAATAGGCAAGTGATGGTCATCCATTTGTGTATTATTATAGAGAAATGGAAAAGTACAACATGAAAGTCTGTGTACTTATTGTGCATCTGAATCATGTCACAGCCACTTTTCACTGCTTCCAAAAGTATTTGACAGAAGATATTCAAGAAAATTTGCCTAACGTCAAAAAAGTTATATAGTTCTTAGATGGAACAGTAAGTCAACACAAGAATAAAAAGATTTTTGCCAATCTCTGCAACCACAAAAAGGACTTTGAATTGGATACTGAATGGCACTTTTATGGATCAGCACATGGCAAAAATGTATGTGATGGTGTAGGAGGTATGACTAAATGTCAAGTAGCCAAGGTAAGCCTTCAAGTGACCAAATTTTAACAGTCCGAGAAATGTTCTCATTTTGTAATAAGCACTTAGGAGGATTCAACCTAATATGCTAGTTACAACAGAAAAAATAACCCAACGTGTTAAGGAGCTTGACAGTCGATCTGAATGCTGTCAAAAGATAACTGGAATTACAAGTTTTCATAAATACTATATGCCTGATAGAAGGCATATTGAGATGGTATTTCACCTCAAAGTCAGATGAATCTGAAGAGCTGTATCCTGTGTCCAAAAATCAATGATCGACTGGTGAGGTGAGAGATACAAGCCCTGAGAATTAAAATGTACTCATTCACTTTTACTATCCAACTGGTCCAAGAAAATCATTAAAAAAAAATCAAGAGAAGACAAAGTGTGGGTCCCAGTTTGTAGTGTTTTAAGGAAATTGGATTTTATAACGGCAACTGGTCGCTCCCATGTAATCTCTCAAAAATTGTGGCAAGAAATTTCAGCTCTTTTAGTTGATCACCTATCTACTGTAAATAGTTTTTTCAATCATTGAAGAAATTAAAACAAACAAATATTAAGACTATCAGTGGTTTCCTTAAAAAAAATCTAAGCGTTAAAAAAGGAAACTAGGTCGAAGAGTGTATTGTGTTAATTAAAATAAAATTTCTCATTTATAATAAAGTGTTTAAATTAGCAATTAGTGAAATTTTTTAATTAATACTTATACAGCTTACTTTTTTTAAAACAGAAATTGTCAGCTACAATTAAGCCTATCCTATAATATGACATCATAAATAGTTATTCATTGAAATGATAAAATTGTTTTCGTGTCAACCTCAACTTCGGTGAGTAGATATCTTTTATTTTGATTAATTCTTATGAATAAGTATAATTTTCTTAGATAATTATGTTTGATGAAATTAAGATTTAATAAGCTAAAAACATAAAAAATTGTTTAGGTTTCCATTACTTTACATTGTATTAGTAAAATGGCTGAATAAAGATGTGTTGACTGTTAGATGCTTTTTTTTTGTCATACTGGAAATTCTGTAACTCTTAAGTATCTGCAATATGCAGGATTATTTTTGTATTTATACTAAGCTAGTACAAAGATCTTTATCTTGTGCAATTTTCAAATTCTGATTGGTTATAGTTCTATGGGTGGAGAAATGGGAAGACTGAGATTTTTTTGTTTAACCCTTTAAATGCTTATCACCTGTAATAATCAAAACTTCTCGCACTAATTTCCTCCACTGTGTAAAAAATTGCCAAAAGTGAGTGTTTGCCAATTTTTGTTGAACTTATGTTTTGTAAATTTTATGCTTGCATTTTACTTATGGGTATCAGATAATAACAACAATTATATGCTTAAAAGATAGCCCAAAATATGCTTAACAATACCGGTATTTGTTTTTATTCTCGGTGACAAACCTGAAATGAGATATTGCATTTGGGGTAAACACTTACAAATGTAAAGATAGCCATAGGGCTATAACACAAAAATGTGTCATATTAAAAAGGTGTGTAATAAAAATAAATATCGGTATGGAAAACCATACATGACTTCCATGCTCTAAGTTTTATATTTAAAATCATTTACGAAATGAAATGTTTCTATAGAAACTACTTCTTTCCACTTATTGTTTCAGCCTTAACCACAGTGCTGTGGTCACTAATGTATACCACCACACGTTATCGCACTCGATTTTCACTGATGATGGCAGTTGACGGCACTGCAGAAATGTCTGGTTTTGCAGAAAACATTGGACTACGGCCAAACAGCCCGGGAAGGAATTTTACCAACAAACTACTACTTTGTTGCCGATAACGTAGTACACATATAAAAATTATCCCCTCCCCCTTCAACTATAATTTTCATTTATAGAAAATTACCCCCACCCCATTCAACTAGCCTCTTCATTTATAGATATTTCATCTACGTTTCTACAGTGGATTATAAAGATCTTCTTATCAGGATACTTTATTTATCAAAATTAAGTACTTTACTCTTGTTACAACAAAAAATGTTTCAGGTAAACTACCCTTTCCTTGTAACCGATCTTCACCAAAATCAATAGGCCTTGAGTCTTCTACAACTCAGGCACATATGTACAAAATTATCTGATTCTGTTTGAATTTATGGCAGTTATTGTTCGTCATGAAAAAATTTCTCTTGTTACAACATAAAATGTTGCTGGTAAACTACCCCTTTCCCTTAACCGATCTTCACCAAAATCAACAGGCCTTGAGTTCTCTGCAATGTAGGGATGTATGCAAAAGCTTATTTGATTATGTTTGAATTTACGGCAGTTATCATTCGTCATAGAAAAAATTAACCTTGATATCACATAAAATGTTGCAGGTAAACTACCCCTTTCTCTTAACTGATCTTCACCAAAATCAATAGGTCTTGAGTCCTCTACAATTCAGGGATGCATGCAAAACATTATTTGATTCTGTTTGAATATGCGGCAGTTATCGTTCGTCATAGAAACAATTACTCTTGTTAAAACATTAAAGGTGGCAGGTAAACTACCACTTTCCCTTAATCGATCTTCACCAAAACCAACAAGTCTTGAGAACTCTACAATTCCGGGCTGTATGCAAAAAAATATTTGATTCTGTTTGAATGTGCGGCAGTTATCATTCGTCATAGAAAAAAATTACCATTGTTAAAACATAAAAATGTTGCTGGTAAAGTACCCCTTTCCCTTAACCGATCTTCACCAAAATCAACAGACATTGAGTTCTCTATAGCTTAGCAAGGTATGCAAAACATTATTTGATTCTGATTGAATGTACGTCAGTTATCATTCATCATAGAAAAAATTACCCATGTTAAAACATAAAACGTTGCAGGTAAACTACCCCTTTCCCTAAACCGATCTTCAACAAAAACAACAGGTCTTGAGAACTCTACTATTCAGAGTTGCATGCAAAAAATTATTTGATTATGTTTGAATTTGTGGTTATCGTTTGCCATAGAAAATACCCTTGTTAAAACATAAAACGTTGCAGGTAAACAACTCCTTTCCCTTAACCGATCTTCACCAAAAACAATAGGTCTTGAGAACTCTACAATTCAGGGCTGTATGCAAAACATTATTTGATTCTGTTTGAATTTGCGGTTGTTATCGTTTTCCATAGAAAATACCCTTGTTAAAACAAAAAACGTTGCAGGTAAACTACCCCTTTCCCTTAACCGATCTTCACCAAAAACAATAGGTCTTGAGAACTCTACTATTCAGAGTTGCATGCAAAAAATTATTTGCTTATGTTTGAATTTTCGGCTGTTATCGTTTGCCATAGAGAAAAAATCTACAGACACACAGACACTTTTCGAAAAATGACTTTTTTTCATGTTTTGAGGGTAGTACAATCAGACTCTGCAATAATCTCGAACACATTTTTTTTTGCCATCACCATACTTCCATTTCCTTAAGGAACATGGAAGTAAAATCAGGGTGGCTTGGGACTCCTCTAGGATAGAGGTAACTATTGTAAACAAAATTAATTTTTTTTTAAATGGTCAAGCAACCCACCTCTGAATCACTTGAAATGGATTGACCTTAAACATATATACATTTCAAAAATATTTTCAAAGAATAGTACAAACTATATCTGTTTGTTTTAGATTCATGTTAACCTTTAGCCAAATCGTGTGAATGGATAAAATAAAGTTTTAAATTTACCAATTTTATCTGCCCTGTGAGATTTGTCTTGTGTTAATCACAATATGTTTTGAGAACATATTCCTCATCATCAGGTGTAGTCACTCTGTAGAGGTTGTCACAACATTTACAACGTTTACATAAAACCCCCACTATAAACACACAACACACATTGCGTACACATAAACTATAGAACTGATGATGAATACCATACATGTGAGTTGTGTAGTAATGTTTATGTATGTGGTATATTGTACTGGTATAAATTATAAGAGTACATAACAACTACTGAAGTAAATTTATAAAATTCTGTGAAATTTTCGTTTACTTGAAACTTAACCTTTAGGCCATGCTGAATTTGTAAAATGTCTTGAACCCTTTAGTAGCCATTAGGATAATTCTTATAAATGCTAAAAAAAAGAAAAAAATAAGAAGAATGAATGTATGAAGAAACTGTAATGAACTAACTTAAATTATGTTAGTAGTTGTCTTGTTTGTTCATCATCTTCTTTCACAGCACTACACTTTATATAATATTGAAACTTTCTCTTGTGAAATTGTCTTTTTTGTCGAACGCGTTTCGGCATCATATTCGCCTTCGTCAGCTTAGAAACAGACTGCCAGTACTTAGTAACGGTTGTTGCTTGGAAGGTATAGTGGGGGTGGTGTGTAGAGGAAGGGGATTGGCGCGGGGATCCAAATTATTGTTTGTTTTTTGTATAATTGTGTCGAAAAATGTATGTGATTTATATTGTAATTGGTCATTTAGTATGTTGTTTGGTTGTGTTGTGTGGTGTTTGTATATTTCATACTGTTCAGCTGTGTTGAGTTTTCGACCTTTGGGTAAGAGGTGTAATATTTCAAGATTAGTATCTATGTTGGTGTAGCTATGGTTATGTGTGTGGCAAACGCAGAATGTATATTGTTGTTGGAGAGGGCCTTTAAGTGTTCAGAGTAACGGGATGAAAAAGATCTTCCCGTCTGGCCTATGTAGACACATATTAAATTATGTGTGTAATATTGTAAATTCTCAAAAAATAGGCAAATCACAATTTATTAAAGATTAAAACAATTTTAAGGAAATAGAAAGTAACAGAGAATAATGAAGTTGCCATAGGCATTATATAAAGTTACTTTATGTAAGTTACTTAAATACATTTCATGAGTAAACAATAATTGTAAACCGTCAAAAAGGAATATAAATGATGTAAAAAGGTATATATTGGGCATAAAAGACTAAGTGACAGACTAAAATTGAAAAATATAAAGTGTTATAGTGTAATACTATGTAAGTAAGATATGAACAAAAAGAAGAATAGGTTTCAACGATTAGTTTTAAAAATTTCGAAGGACCACATAACCTAACCATATTAACTTAAACCTTTAACACACTGAGACCTGCCTGCTTATGGTCCCTACATGCTACTGTGTCCTGAGCATTTTTGTGAAAGTTTGAGGGCTAATAAAAAATTTGTCTCTTTGCTTACATGATTCTGTAAAAGTGCATTAAAGAACACATCTTCTGCTTTAAAGTGATATATATATATTCTAACAAATTATGTTGATTCTGTTAATTTGTTTTTGTTTTGTAAAACAAAAATGTTGTTGTTTATTGTTTATTTATTTTTATTTTTTTTTTAAATTAAATTAAAATTAATTATTATTAAATGTTTCGTGGTGTTCCGAACTTCTTAATATTTGTTTTAATTGAATTATGTCCTTTTTAGTATTTAAAATTCCTTTCATCAGTTAATAAGATTGTCTCCCAAAAACAATCGATTAGTGCACTTTCCTTATTTGGAGGTTATCTTCCTTCGTGGTTGTGAAATTCTGGTAGTTATTGCTCAATTAAAATTATATATTATTCTAGTTATTATGTAGAAATAAACAATATTCAATTTTATAATCTTCAATGAATTTTATTAACAAATGGTTATTTAATCGATTTTCTATCAATTGAGTAATCGACTCTCTCGGGGTATATTTCAATAGTTCGTACAATTATTTAGTATCGGGTTCTTTTAACAGTTATTTTATCGATTGTCAGAGAAAAAGGGCAAAGTATGGAAAGTATAACATGTAACGAAACAAAATGTTACAAAAAGAATAGTAAATAATAGTGAAATCCGATCCAGAGAGGAAACAAGAAATAATAATTGATAGCAAATTAAAGGAAACTAGTTGGTTTGACTTATTTAATATTATCAAGAAACCCAGAAATAACCCAGTAGAATAGGGCAGTAAACAGACAACAAGTTAAATAAATAAACCTGGTAGGCCTAATCAACTTACCCTGAAACACAACTAAACTCAATAAAGAGTACCTAATAATAAATTAAAATTGTATTAACAAAATTGTATAGGCATATAATTAAGGATAGAAAAAGGGACACAAACCTTTACAGTGATGAGTGATATAATAATAAATAGTGGCACAAACTACAGTTAAACAGTGTGCTATTTATTATTTATAAAAAGTGTTTTAGTATTATCATACAGACAATAGTTTAAAAGTATGAAATAATTAAAGTTGTCAAAAAGAATTATTATTATTAAGAGTTTTGTTGTATGTTATAAGATTTTATGTCACCAGTTAATTTATGTAAATATATTTATCTCAGGTAGTCAATGTAGAAATTACAATCAACCATAACAAATTGTTCCACCACATATCATAGAAATTAAAATTAATAAGGTTTTACAGTTATAAACTGAGGCATGTTTAGTATCATATTGTTTATAATTATATAATTAATCATCATGTAAACATTGCATATATCATTAGAGTATAATAATAAAATTATCTATTAAAGGTAATTTATAAAAATGTAAAGTAATTAATGGGAATCGATCATATAACATTTAACCTGTACATAAATGGCCAATCAAAATTTAAGAAGTTTGTATGAGTTCGGTGACTAAAAAAGAAGAAATAACACTTAATTGTTAATTGTGATGAAGAACAGTTTAATAGTGCGTGTCAAGATGTAATTAAAATAAAAATATATAACCCGTTTGTGAAAGAAGATCTGAATGACCACCGTCGAAGATAAATAATCCCTCCACTACAATTTTCCTGAACCAGTAATACACACAATCAAGAAATTATCCAGAATAAACCAGAAAACTTTCGGCAATATCGTCTAGATGTGTAAAGTATAATTTGACAATATTTTTATCCAACAAGGAACAACCACTAGACAATATACCAATTTACACTAACACTAATCACTAGTAAACATTTTAAAGTGAAAACAAATTCAATATCTAAACGAACAGTGATTACAAGGAAAACATTTATTGTACACATTAATAAACTTCATTATTTTCTGAGACGGACAATGGTAGCCATGATGTTAACGTCACTCTAACCTACATGCTTTTACGAAGCGTATTGAATATCGTCAAACCTTGTATGTTACTTAATATATAATTTTTGTAATTTTTTAGATTATAAGTAATAGATTGTTTGTAAAGGTACTCTATATTATTAATTATCATGTAAAGGAACTTTTTGTAGCAGCCACAAGAATTCCCACGAAATATATTAACATTATTTAATTAGTAAATCCTGAGATAAATATCGATTGTGACAACCGTATGTATCGAATGGAATTTTCCAATAATTTGAACTTATATTACAGAGATTAAACCATTATGTTATTAAATCATATCCATGCGTTATTATTTCAGGAACGTAATATATTATCAGCATTTATTTTATAATTAACAAGGATAAGAAGAATTCGGGGAGTCATTGGAAGTACGCAAACTGCAAAAACCAAGATTAACCTGTAACGGGCCAAAGTTATGGGTATTTTATTTTATTGCATTTTTTGGGGATTTATAAAAATATTTGTAAAGTCTAATTTCAACAGAGACAGACCACGTGGAAAGAACAGTGTTGTAACGAAGCGGTAATACGTGACCAACGTTGTGCAATCGGTATAGAGGCATTCACTCAGCCTTCATTTCCAAGAACTTTGTTTGTGTGTGACCGTGCGCTCGTATGCATGACACGGGCATACGCGCGGGGTGACGCTACTTGTAAAACTCAAGATGGCTAAGAAGCAATTTTTGGTCGCCTTAGTCTACATAGGCGACGGATATAAAAATTAAGTCACGCCCATCTCGTGACGTTAGCCAGTGCCTAGCCAATATCCGAATACAACTAACACAACACCAACAGCATGAGTTAAATGGGATGAAGCTGCGGCGAACATGTACAAGGCACTGGTTTCCACAACCAAGACGCACTCAAGTTAGCGGCTCACGCTACGCCGTTCTGCGCAGTTCGACACAGCCAGTACCGGCCGGTACAAGCCCACGGGGCTACTATTTAAAAATTGTTGTAATTTACCAGTAAAAAGTGATTTATAAAGTAACCATAATGTGACAGTGGAGTGAGTAATAGACCAGAAAATACCAAAGTCGATTTCGGACATAACTAAATACAAAAAATGCGAAATTAATAGTTCGAACTAAAACCGTGTGCCGGCAGGGATGGGTGTTTTATTACAGAATGTTAAGGGTATTTTGTATATAAAATGTTAAGTTTTTTTAAAATAATGTATGTGAGTGGGTGTGTAATGCAGGCTGGGCAACCTTCATAGGCGTAAGTAATTTAATTGAAGTAATTTAAGTATGCCAATATAAGCTGTACGAACCAGAGGTATGAAAATTTAAAAGCAATGTGAGAAAATTTATTGGAATTTAAATGATTTTACAAAATTAAAATATTAATTCTCTTCATTCAAAATGTGTATTAATACTTATTTCGTAACCTCACACTGTTTCTGACCTCGCTTATAAAAGAACTCTGGGGACCCTTAGGAAGATCGAAATATCGGTAAGTAATGAACAATTAAAATAAAAGTATAAATAAGTGTGTTTTTATACAAATGGCTGCCCGAACGATGGACATTATATAAAATAATTATATAAATAAGCCAGAATTCAGAAACAGAGTGGGTATCGAAAGAGTAGATAATGCGTAAAAGTAAGGTTATATTGTGACTAAATGTGGTAGAAAATAGTACAATAATTTTATATATAATATGATTGTGTAATATTTATTACACGGAATAATTTTTTGAAAGAAATATTTAAACAAATTTTTTTTTAAAATGGCAGATAACGAGAATGTCAGCATAACTGACAGTGTAAATGAAAGCCAGACAAGTGCAACCGAATCACAAATTATGAGTGGAGAAATTATTCACTCAACGCCAGTCCCGACTAACAGGGCTGAAGAAAATCAAATAATGAAAATGATGCAAACGCTTTTTAATATATAAAATAATAAGTTCGATGAGAAATTTAGTAACCTTGATGAAAAATTTAGCGAACAGAAAAGTGAAATTAGAGAAGTTCAAAATAATTTTAACGTAAAATTGAAGAAGTAAAAAATGAAATCAGAAAGCAGAATATTAGTTTTGATAGACGAATCAATGAAATAGATGTACGTTGTACAAATATTCAAGAACAGGTAGTAGAAATAGTTAATGAGAAATACGATGCTAAAATAAATGATTTAGATGACAGAATCAATACAATCAATGAAACAGTAATTAACACAGTTCAAAACCAAATAGAGACACAAAGTAAAGAGATAGAAAATACATGTTTAGCTACAGTAGATAAGCAGATAGAGATGAAAACCAAAGTTGAAATAAATAAACAAATAGACATTAAAACAACCGTTTTACAAGATCAGTTAGAAAATTTTGAGTCAAATGTAATAAGTATAGCAGAGAATATAGAAACAGTAAGTAAAGCTATTTCAGAGCATGCAGATAATACCAACTGTAAAATGAGTACCATACAAAGTAAGCTTAGAGAAATAGATGAATTCAGTTTATAAACTAGTAATAATATATATGACAAGTGTACTGTAATTGAGAATAATTTAATGAGTGTGAAGAATGAATTACGGGGGGAAATTAACAAAAAATTTACCGGAGTTACTGAAAGGGTTATCATAACCAGAGATTTACACAACGAAATTGAATTAGAAACGTTTAGCTATGAAAACCGAACAATACATCCAATGAGATTTATAAACCAAACCCGGGAATACAACCTTTTCAACAACAGTAATTGGGAGGTGCAATTAACCAAAATAATTAAATGTTTTAGGGGTAGTTCAGTAGTGTGGGTGGAAGCACATCGGTCAGAATGGGACTGTTATGAGACATTCGAAAAAGCATTTAAAGGGAAATATTGGACAGAAGATGAACAAGAAATACTAAGAAGCCGTATAATGGGAACGGGCGATTTTTTAGGACACCCTAATAATAATAATTTAACGATATACGTGACTAAGTTATATAACGAAGCGAAGTATTTAGAGCTGCAGATACCATTTAAATCTTTTGTTAGACATGTAAGTAAACACTTACCGAGAGATGTACAAACCACTTTAATGACAAAAGAAATTGAAGATATGAACGAGTTGGAGAGAATACTAGATATACTACAGAGCATTAGAGATCGAGAAGTGGGTAGGCGAACACAACAGAATCATAACAGTCAGCATGTTGAGTATAATCAAAATAAGAATAATAATTATCGTGGATATAATAATAATGTGCATAGAGATAATGTAAACAAATCAGGTGAGTGGAGTTGTTCCAGGTGTAAATGGGAGAATTACGCCAGCAGACAACGGTGTTATAAATGTAGTTTACCAAGAGAAGAGCAGAGGAGGAGAAACGAAACCAGGCAGTACAGAGGAACAAACAATTATCACCAGGGATCACCACGGGATCACCAGGTACCCACCACAAGCAATTATAGACAACAACCGGAAAACTAGAGCATACAGTGGTAGCACGGACCAGACCACTGTACGGGGAAGCAAGTGAGGTCCAACCGGTGGAAGATGTCAAGAGTAACGTAATTAGAACAGATATAGTTGCCGATCTACTGGAGGAAGAAAACAATGCAATCGAGGTGAGAGTGGGACTCACAGAAATACAGGTAAATGTAGCTAATAAATATTATAGAACACTTGTAGACACAGGTAGCGAGATTTCCGTTATTGCTGAAAACATTTTAGGAGAGTTAAAAGAAAGTATAAAAAATATTCCAATTTTACCAGTAGCTGGGGTTACAGTAGTAGGAGTTACAGGCGTAAGCAGTAAGAGAATAACAAAACAGATACACTTAAGTTTTTTGATAAACGACACAGAATTTGAGAACACATTTTTGGTAGTTAAAGGGTTAAGTTTAGACATTATATTGGGTAATGATTTCCTACAAAGAAACAAAGCTGTTGTAAACTTTAAAGAGAAAATAGTAGAGTTAGACGGGGGTGATCGGTCTGTAAAGGTTAATTTTGAACAATAATAGATAAAGTTAGAACAACAGGGGTAAAAATACTACAAAAGAGAGTAGGCGAGAGTGATATAGATACTAGAGTAAATTTATGTAGAGAGGGTGAGTATATTTATGATTTTGAAGATGAAATGAGTAATATTAATAATGCAGTATGGGAGATAAGGGCGGATGAATTTTGTAGTGGAGGTGCGGTGGTAAGGAGTGACCAGCGTGCGGCGTTGAGACAAGCAGATCAGCGTGCGGCGTTGTGGCAAGTGATCGAGAAGTTTAAGGGAGTGTTTGCCGATATTCCAGGAAGGGCAAAGGGTTATGAGTGTACATTGCAGATACGGGAACACACACCTTTCATGCAGCGAAGTTATCCCGTGCCTTATTCCAAAAGACGAGCGGTGCAAGAGGAGCTGGACAGGATGATGGAAGGAGGGATAATAGAAAGGTCAGTATCACACTACTCGAACCCATTAGTTGTAGTAATTAAAAAAGATGGCAGAGTTAGGTTATGTTTAGATGCCAGGAGGATCAACCAGATAATAATACCAGACCGTGAATCACCAGAGTAGATCAATGAAATATTTCAGAAGTTCAGTGGGGTGAGATATATGACGTCATTGGATCTAACAGCAGGATATTGGCAGGTACCATTGGCGGAGGTGAGTAGGAAATATAGAGCTTTCCTGTTTAACGGCAAGAACTACCAATTTCGAAGATTGCCATTTGGATTAAATACCAGCGTAGCCAGCTTCATAAAATGCTTAGACCAAATTTTACAACCCAAAGATCTAGATTTTTTAACATTATATGTAGATGATATTTTAATTGCGTCGAGAACTTTTGAGGATCATTTAGGATATGTGTTAGCCAAATTAAAGGAAGGAGGACTTACTGTAAATTGGGACAAATCAAAATTTCTACAAACACAAATAAATTTTTTAGGATTTATAATCACACCAGAAGGAATCTCAGCAAATCCGGATAAAGTGGACTCCATCATGCGCTTCCCTGAGCCAAAGCAGCTACAGAGTTTTCTGGGATTGTGTAATTTTTATCGAAAATTTCAGAAGAACTACGCACATGTAACAGCCAGATTGAGTGCAGTCCTCCAGAAAAATAAACAATGGAGATGGGGATTAGTAGAACGAGAGGCGTTCAACGAAATTAAACAGAAATTTAGCAAAATGATAATGATGAACCACCCTGATTTTAATAAAGTATTTTTCTTACAGACAGATGCTAGTAACGTGGCCGTAGGTGCGGAACTCTACCAAGAGGACGAAGAGAAAGAACACTTAACCATCGCATTTGCAAGCAGATCCTTGTTGATGGCAGAGAAGAACTACACTACCACCGAAAAGGAACTATTAAGTATTGTGTTCGCCGTCGGCAAATTTTGCACTTACATCTTGGGAAACAGGACGGTGATCCGCACCGATCACAAGGCATTATCCTTCTTAAATACATGTAAACTAGCTCACAGCCGTCTAACCAGGTGGGTACTTGTTTTACAGGAGTATAATTTCGAATGGGAGTACATCAAGGGAACAGACAACAAGATACCTGACACTCTTTCCAGGGTAGACATGTTAGACAATAAGACAGGTAGGGATTTAAAGGAAATTGAAATTTTTCAGATTAGCAGAGAAGACAGAATTTTTGGTGAAGAGTTAAAGGACATCAGAACCATGCAACGAGCAGATGGTAAGTCAGGTAAGATTATGGATAGTTTAGAAACAGAATTAGCAGAGTCAGAATATAGTCAGCATTTTCAGATTTATCAGGGGTTATTGTTTAAGAAAATAGTAGGGGGTGAGCGTGATTGGAAATTAGTTGTGCCAGAGGGGTTAGTTGATAAGATTATTTGGGATTGTCGTTTAAGATATGGTCATTTTGGGGCGAAAAAATGTGTTAATGTTTTGAAAGAGTCATGTTTTTAAAAATACGGAAAGAAGGGTTAGAAAATTGTTAAGGGGTTGTGATTTATGTCAGAAATCGAAGGTAGTAAATTATAGAGTAGAAGGGGAGATGAATTTTATAAAAGTGAATAGACCTTTCGATTTAGTTGCGGTAGATTTGTTTGGGCCATTGCCGAAGGGTAGAGGCGGAGTGATGTATATTTTTGTGATGCTTGATACTTTTTCTAAATATGTGAGATTGTATAGCGTTAAAAGAGCTACCAGTCAGGTATTGAGCGAAAAGGTGACAAAGGACTACATGATTCACGTGGGTAAGCCGAAAGTAATTTTATCAGATCATGGGCCACAGTTCATCAGTGGGAAATGGCGTCAGACCCTAGGATGGGAAGGAATCATCACGAAACATACGGCTGTGTACCATCCCCAGTCCAACCAGGCTGAGCGTGTAATGAGAGAGATAGGCAGGATCTTTAGAGCCTATTGTCACGCTAAACACAGCGAGTGGCCGTTGTATGTCCGAAGAGTAGAGACTTGGCTGAACAGTACCACCCACGAGTCCACCGGCTATACACCTCACGAGTTGATCAAAGGAACACGCCCCCCGAGAATTTTGGAACAGTTGTTTGATTACCCACCTGAGAGTGAGAAAACGGATGTGAGTATAAAAATCAGGTTGGCAAACAAGAGCTTATTAAGTAAAGGAGAACAAAGAAAACGTAGGCACGATGCAAAAGGTAAGTGGATGAAGTACGAAGTAGGACAATTGGTATTGGTGAGGAGACATGATTTGTCGAGCGCTCAGGACAAGGAGATCAAGAAGTTTTTCTTACTCTATGAAGGACCGTATGAGGTAATAGAAGTTAAGATGAAGAATTCATATGTACTACAGAACCGAGAGACAAGGGAGATAGTAGGGACACACAATGCAACAAATTTGAAATTGTGTTGGTCATCATAGGAATGTTACCATGATTGTTATTAATTATTATTGTGTGAATGAAATTTAATCTGATTTTATATGTTTAGAGAAGGGAGTCTCCCCCATTTTCGGGCGGTCACGATCTTACCAGTCCTGGCCGTGGTATTCGGAACTCGGAGACGGGCCATGGTTGGAGGATCTTCCTTCGGGCGGTGATGGTCCGGCTCCACCAAAATTGGTTAAAATTTGAAAACGTACAACACTTTGAACGGGGAGGGGGACACATAGTTTCGTGGAAAGGTAGTATATATATTTTTTGTACTCTCTTCACGAACTATTTTAGTTTTGTTTTAGAAATTGTGAAATGAAATGACCAAAAAATATGAAATTTGAATACTTAGATTTTCAAGGAATTGTTTTCCCTCAGAAAACAACACAAATGTATTTTATTTTGATGTAACTGTATAAGATGATCCATTGTGGTACTTATTTTGTCAGAAAGAAAATGTTAGTGACAAGTGAAAGATTGGACTTGCAGAAGTGTCTATGTGAAAATTTTTAAAAATAAATAAAAGAACTTGTTATTATACAAGATTAAAGGGTAATTTTGGGGGGGGGGGTAGATTGGTGCTCAAAGAAGTGATAGAATAGTGGAGTGTGGAACTGTAATTGTAGAAAGTTTTAGTTAATTACTCTTAATTATTTAGTTATTAAGGCGCTATTGCTGGGGTGGCCTGTGCCCCAGTAGATAGTGGAATGGGTTGGGGGTAGCAGGGAGTGTTACCTCCATCGGAGGCCAACATGGCGAAAATGTGCGACACACCTTTTTTGTACAATTGTACCTTGATAGACGCTCGTGCCGTACATAACAAAGATGATGTAGAACAGGCATTGAAATGAAAGTTTGATTTCCCCGACTTTTCGGGCGATTACTGCCTTACCAGCAGTAATCGTGGATTTGGCTAGCGGTCAGCTATGGCCATATCAAGTCCCTTGACCATAGCTGACTTGAAATTCGTTGATAATAGAAATTAAATGGGGGGTGAAATTAGGGGAAATCCAGGAACTATGGAACAGCGGCTGCCACTCTGTCCGCGTGGGGACAGCATAGCCAGGTGGTAGACCTGTTTTAAGGGCGTTTCAATATAAAACAAGGATATGTCGGTATCCACAATCATTAAAATGTCAAGCCGAAGCAAAGACACGGAGATGTCCAATTCCTCCAACTATGCAGTCTTTGTGAAAGCAAAAGGGCGATACAGTCCTACATAAATTACAATAGTGTGTGTGGATCAGGGGGTTGCTCAGATAAGCAACGTACTTAAATTTTGTAAATTAAAAACGATAAATCAATTTTGCTCTAGTTAAACGCTTGTATTCTGCTTTGATAAATAGGGTTTCATACATTCAGTATAATGTGCTCATTCTATTTTAGCAATGTGTTTTTTTAGTGTAGTATGTTAGATATAAGAATTCATAAAATATGTGTTTTATATAATGGGTAAATTGTTAAATGAGGGCAGTGAGGTCGTTCACCTTACTAGGAATGTCAGCTGATCAGTAATAAAATGTCCATGTTAAATTGTTTATAAATGTCCAAGATAATTAATGTTAAATATAATGTTGTAATGTGTTAAAAAAAACATTGTTTCAAATGATGAGAAAAGTAATCTGATAAAGTTGAGATTTTAGATAATTTGCGAGAGATAATAAAAGATAGATTTTGGGTGATAATGAAATGAGGCAGGTGAGTTAAGTAGAGTTAATTGTAATAGGAGTCAGAGAGAATAAGAATTTTGAAATACCAGTGAAAAACAAAGAGGATATTAGATATTTTAGGGACACAGTAGTAGTGAGTATATGTAGAGATGCGTAAGGTGAATGGTATATAAATATATTTGTTGATGATGATATTTTGTAGTAAGGATGAGGTGGTAAGGTGTGAGCAGCGTGCGGCGTGGCGAGAGACCAGCGTTCGGCGTTGTGGCGGGGATAGAGTAGTTTAAGGGAGTGTTTGCCGATATTTTGGAGGGGCATTGGTTCGTATGTATATAGCCAGGTTGGGAACACACATCCTAGTGCAAAGATGAGCGGTGTCAGAGGTAAGTGGAATTAGTGAAAGGTATTTATAATTGAGAGATTGGTGTCATAAGTTGTTAATAGTGGTTGTTAGTAGTAAGAAAGGGAGAATGATTAAAATGTCTATTGGATTGAAAGCATAGAGAATACAGGGGTCACCCAGACTAAGCAATGATTAAAATGTGAAGAGTTAAGTAGAAAATTCATAGTAGAAAGGTAATCAGAGATGAAATATAATGTAACATGAAGGGTAATAATAAATTTGAATTTTTGTGAAGAAGTAAATGATAAATAACTGAGGGATAATTAATAACAGTTCAATTGAAATTAAAATGTAATGTTTATAATTTTATAAAGATGTAGGGTGTGTAGAGTTTGACCAAAGTTAAATGTGATTTGGTTATTTTAATGTAATAATCACAATGTTAGTTATAAAGGCATACAGGCCAAGTGGCAAATCAAGCTAATATAAATGATTAAATCACCCAGAGTAAGGGAGAATAAGATGTTTAAATAAAGAGATTTGTAGTAAAAATATAAAATTTTATTGCAACCAGTGACAATTTTAATAGAATTTGAAATGTAAAGCTATAAAGTGTTTATTTTGAATAAATTAAATATCAATTTTGTTGTTAATTATGATAATATTTTGTTATTTTAAATGTTTTATTTTATAGTGTTTTTGTGTTTCAAGATAGAATTTTACAGAGGTACGATGTATTTTCAGATGTAACTTGTGTATACAGTATGTAGGTCAAGGTTCTTGACTTGACCCAGTTTTGATCAGCTGATGGGTGAGGTCATATACTAGGCATGTTTAGCAAGGAGGTTAATCCAACTTTTGTTTTTAATTGATTTGAACAAACTTTAAATAATTTCAATATGGAAAGAAAATATTTTAAGAAATTTAAATTTTTTTTGAATTTAAAATTTTTTTTGGAAATTTGTTTTGAAAAAAAAAAAATTCTTGATTTTGCGCCTGCCATTTAATTGATAGTTTGGAACTCTGATTATTGTATTGTATGTGTACTAACCGTGTTTATTATTATTGAATTATTTTATTGAATTGTATTGTTAGAGTATAGGTGTAATCACAGGTTAGGTTAAGGATGTTCCTATTTTAAGAGATGTTTAATTTGATTACTTTTTAATAACAAAGAACTAATGAAGAGAATTATTCAGTATAGATGCAAAATTTGTGTTTTGATTCTCAAAGAAAACAGCTAATGATTTTTTACTTAAATAAATTTTCGAAGAAATGTTTCAATGGTTACAGTATATAGTATAAGTGTGTGTGTGAGCCCAGTATCTGCTAAAGGCAGCCCAGTTTGCAGAAAAAGGGGAAACATATCGGTTGAGGATCTGGCATGATCTAAGCCAGGGATTTAGGATTTTTGGGGTAGCATGATAGAAGGTAAGGTGCGCTGTGGTGCGTGTCTGTTCGATTTTTCGGTGTTGGGATCTCGCACAGAGAAGTCCAGTGATCTCGTTCAGATGCGTCCATAGTCGCCAAGCCAGGGGGGTCGTTTACCTATGAAGTGTAAGAACAAAAGGGGTTGTTGGCACCAGTTCCTCACCGGTCCTCTTGGGGGTTTTATCAATGAGATTTCTTCTGGTTTGACAGAAGACCTCTCATTGAGGGGGTATTGTAACGGGCCAAAGTTATGGGTATTTTATTTTATTGCATTTTTTGGGGATTTATAAAAATATTTGTAAAGTCTAATTTCAACAGACAGACCACGTGGAAAGAACAGTGTTGTAACGAAGCGGTAATATGTGACCAACGTTGTGCAATCGGTATAGAGGCATTCACTCAGCCTTCATTTCCAAGAACTTTGTTTGTGTGTGACCGTGCGCTCGTATGCATGACACGGGCATACGCGCGGGGTGACGCTACTTGTAAAACTCAAGATGGCTAAGAAGCAATTTTTGGTCGCCTTAGTCTACATAGGCGACAGATATAAAAATTAAGTCACGCCCATCTCGTGACGTTAGCCAGTGCCTAGCCAATATCCGAATACAACTAACACAACACCAACAGCATGAGTTAAATGGGATGAAGCTGCGGCGAACATGTACAAGGCACTGGTTTCCACAACCAAGACGCACTCAAGTTAGCGGCTCACGCTACGCCGTTCTGCGCAGTTCGACACAGCCAGTACCGGCCGGTACAAGCCCACGGGGCTACTATTTAAAAATTGTTGTAATTTACCAGTAAAAAGTGATTTATAAAGTAACCATAATGTGACAGTGGAGTGAGTAATAGACCAGAAAATACCAAAGTCGATTTCGGACATAACTAAATACAAAAAATGCGAAATTAATAGTTCGAACTAAAACCGCGTGCCGGCAGGGATGGGTGTTTTATTACAGAATGTTAAGGGTATTTTGTATATAAAATGTTAAGTTTTTTTAAAATAATGTATGTGAGTGGGTGTGTAATGCAGGCTGGGCAACCTTCATAGGCGTAAGTAATTTAATTGAAGTAATTTAAGTATGCCAATATAAGCTGTACGAACCAGAGGTATGAAAATTTAAAAGCAATGTGAGAAAATTTATTGGAATTTAAATGATTTTACAAAATTAAAATATTAATTCTCTTCATTCAAAATGTGTATTAATACTTATTTCGTAACCTCACACTGTTTCTGACCTCGCTTATAAAAGAACTCTGGGGACCCTTAGGAAGATCGAAATATCGGTAAGTAATGAACAATTAAAATAAAAGTATAAATAAGTGTGTTTTTATACAAACCTCAAATAATAGGTTAAAGCCTAATATCGAAGGTGACTTGAAAATTGTTTGGGATGACTCGACCGCTATTTTTGAATTGATTTTTGGAGAATTATAAACATTACAAAAATATATCAACTTAAAAATTAAAATACATATATGACATTCAATATATTAATTGTGATTAAAGAAATTTTCGAACCGTTCAGATGAGTAGGCAGTGCGCGTTGGATTGTGGGAAGAAAAAAGATGGCCACTTCGAGTTCAGATGAAAGACGAATACACCTCGCTGTTTCTGGTCCCAATAAAGGCTGCTTTTCCTGTGATTTCTCGTTCCTGCTGTTACGATTATTCCTTCTTGTGTTGGTGGAGTGTTCCTGGTTAAGTGTCAGTGTTCCACTTCGATAAAATGTGTAGTGTTAAGTTATTTTCCACTTTAGTCTATTAGGTCGAGAATTGCACTTTTCGTTTTGTTGTGTAGAATTAATGTTTAAATCGTTTAAATTGTGTATTCACTGTGTTCTGTTCTTGTTTGAAGTTAATTTAATGTTTGCTGGTGTTCGTTTCGCTGAATTTATGTTTAGATGTAATTTTACAAAACTCGCGTTTTTCGCATTAGGCTAGGCTTGTCACATGTACGCCATTTATGTCTCAGCTATTAGGTTAATATTTGATTTAGTCCTCGTATCAAGTGTACTTCACGACGGCTTATAATGAACTAACTAACTTCCTTCGTCTTCTCCAAAAGTCTTAGCCAAATTAATATTAGCAATCCATTGTTTCAAAATTATTTTACATCCTGTGCATGTGAGAATCTTACATTATATAACTGAATATATTTTTGCTATTATTCAAATTTATCAACTACTAAATACATAATCTTCTTCTTCAGTTCATTCTGCTTGATTTGATACCAAATAAGATAGTTTTATTAAGTTTTTGATTTAACATGCTATATTTACTTCATTTTGAAAATTGTAAGTTTTAAAATTCACTTCCTGTCCTTTTCAAAAATGTTGCCATTTTACATGTTATTTTAATGATTGTATTAAATCTCAGATTGGCATAAAAGGTTTATCTTTCCTTAATTTCTTGCAATTTGATTAATTGGTTATCTTTTAAAATATTACACATTAATATGTGACTCCCCTCTTAGAATTTTCAGTTTTTACATTTGCATTTTTAACAATAATTCTTACTATCTTTTTACAAAATCTTTCTTACTTATATTTCCAGTTACATGACTCTATGACTGATTTACCTTATATAAATTCCATCAGTTTAATTGTTTTTCTGTACTTATTACATCAATTTTGATGCTGTTTAGTTTTAACATTTGGCCTAGATTTCTAACAGTTTTTACATACAAAGTTTTTAAATAATACATTTTGTTTATACCCTCTCTGACTTTCTATTCTAATATGACATTAATTAACATTTTCTTATTTTAACAAAAGAACAATTAGTATATAATTTATACTATTAAATCATAACACATAATTGAAATTAACAATGGTCTTTCAAACTCAGACATTTTATACTTAATTATTATTAGTAATACACAATAAATATTTTAAAAATAAAGAATGTTATTTAATTCTGACATTTCAGTCTTGATTATCACTAGTAACTTATTCTAAATAAACAAAACATATTGGTCCTTCCATCGTTTACACTAATTCTTACACCTAGTTTTATTTTCAGTTTTAATCTGTTTTTTGTTTGATTTTGGGGTAATAATCCTTTGACACTTCACTTTTATTATGGCCTGCTCTTGTTTTATCTACTGTCACTCTAATGAATGTTGTATATAAAGAGTGGCAGTTATTATTCAGAAACACCTGTATTATCTGTCATGATAATACTTTATTTAATATTATTCATGGACACAATATAAACACTTCAAAGTTGTATTATTTCACAATTTACTTAGTTTATTAACTTCAATATTTCCACATTAGGTTTATTTAATATAACACAAAAACTTGCACTGATCCCCTTTTTATTCTTGGACTTTATTTCTAATTAGTTTTATAGTTTTATTAAAATCAAGAAATCTATTTATAGAAGATAATGAAGGTTTGTTGTTAATTTACAAATAACTGTAGTAATAATAAAGTAATAAAATCATTGTGAGGGCGTCGTTTGTTAATAAACCCCATACTACAATAATATAATACAATAATAATCAAGTCACTGTTCTGGGCGGTATCTGTTAACTTACCCATTTATTGATCTAAATAATTATTATTCCTGAATGGGGAATCATCATAATTTATGTAATTTGCATAAATTGTCTTGTCACCGGAATAACACGTGCTTAGCTCAGTTATATGCATTAGGCTTTGGGTCCAGAATATCGTTAAGCAGATAGAGGCAGTGGTTGTAGGGTATTGAAATAATGAGGTACACCACATTAGGCTAATGTATTTGATTTTATTCAGTTAATTGTGATGTAATTTGTTACACTAATAGCCAACAATAATGGTTATAAATTCAAATGGCGGCGACTTCATTTTCGCCCTTGACCTCTGTTCAAAGTTACATGTATTTAGTTTCTTATTTTGCTTCAAATTAATTCTCTTTAATCGTTACTGCAATCATTTACTTCTTTGGGTTTTTATATTTTTAATAAATAACTCTTATTGTATCATAAACCAATGCCTCAAGCTATATTCAAGTTGGCCAACATAAACATACACACTCTCACTTTCTCTCTCTCTCTCATACGGTAATTTCACACATGTTTATTTTTCTGGAATTGAGCTCGTTCTTAGTTTTAGAAATTAGAAAATGATTTGTAAGGGCTTTCCTGAATAATGATGTGGCGTAGACTCCTCAGTAACTGTCCATGGCGGTCGGCAGGTGTAACGCCGAACTTTCGTCGTTTAGTCCACTGAATCTATTTGAATTTCATTTTGAATTGCTCACTGACTCTATGTACTGTTACTGTTAAATTTTGATCACAACTATTGCATTTTACAAGATAATTATTACATTTTGGCAAGAATTTGCCCACTGCACTATGGCGAGCATATAGGCTCGATGGCTGCTGTTGCTGAACTGGCGGAAGCAGACATAATTATTATGCAAATTTGTTGCGTCTGACGTCATTGTCTATTGTTCCTTTCGCTACCGCCTGGTTAATACGTAATGGTTCTTTACCTCGTCATTGTTTTGGTGACGATTTATTACAGTGGACCAATAGAAAGTCAGTATTGTCAGTTTTTAGCGCCTAACACTGCCATTATCGTTGTTTCACTTTGCTCGTACGCCTTTGACCTTGGATCGGCTCTCCACCGGTGAATTTACATATTATTGGGACTTGTACCAAAACTAACCTTGCCTGATTCAACTTTATGATTACAATAAAAATCACAATAAAAGTACCCCTATATCCAATTATTCCGATACAGATAATTTTGTACTGTTACAAAACCCCCTCAATGAAAGGTTTTGTGTCGAGACACAAAAACTTTCATTGACTCATTCATACTTTTCTAAAAGGATCAGTTCAGATATGTTCCACAACCCCCTGTAGTGTTAATAAACAGAAAAGATCAATCACTTACCCTTGGTTCCATAGTGTCGATCGTACCCGTCTGACCTTACTGGACTTCTCCTGAGAGATCCCTACACCATAAGGCCATGAGGCACTGCACGCTCCTGTTCTGACGCTCCGGCCAGCGCAGGACCGCGGTCACAACACCATAAAAACTCTGAAACATTCAATACAAAATTTTAAAACAGTGGCCTTATTCATTTACATATCCGCAACTGATATGTTTCCTCTTAGATGCATTGGTTTGTGATTTGAGGCATTGGTTTCATTTATTTATAAACTACCAAATAACTCAAAATTATAACAAGATTTAAGACAGATCAGCCTTCTCCTTTTCGACACTCCTATATATTCTTATCAAGTTCTCTGACTTTAGTCAACATCAAATTACCTCTCTCATCATGAAATTTATATTCTTATACTAACACAAACAACTTTTAACTTTCAGACAACAACTATTATTTTCATTCATTTATTTCAAATAACTTCATTATATTTATCTATCATGGCAGTACTTCAATACTATCTAAATTTCTTTGTTAATTTCTTTACTTTAATTTCACCCCTTTTCCACAGAATCATTTTTTTTTTTTTTTTTTTTTTTTCTGAGACTGGTTACTATAACACAAAATTAATATTATTCTGGACACTACCCTTCTAGTAGTCTCCTAGCCACACACTCTATTGTCTATTGCTTCGAGATGAATGAACTGTGACGTTCATTTGCTTCCACAAGGACTGTACTCGTTTTCGAGGAATCTATTGCCTCAGTGCCCTTGCTTCGGCATCACATTGAAAAAGTTAGGTATCAACATACCCCTGTAACATATTTATATGCCCTTAGTGCGGGTCTACCACCTGTCTTTGCTACCCCCAAGCAGGTAGATTGGCAGCCGCTGTTTCCTAGTTCCGGGAGATTTCCCCTCCATTTACCCCCCATTTAATTTCTATAGTTAACCAATTTCCAATCAGTTATGGCCAAAGGACTTGATATGGCCCTAACTGACCGCTACCCAAAGCCACGATTAGTGCTGGTAAGGCAGTAATCGCCCGAAAAGTCGGGGAAATCTAATTATTTTCAAACATGTTCTAACTCATTTAGTATTCATACACTGCACGGTCAATAATTACATATAACACAAAATTATATTCAACTTTTTTTTTTGTGCAGTGTACTTACGCCTTATGTAGGCCTCCGATGATGGCAACGGTTCTTGCGTTACTCATCAACCCACTTTGCTAGCTACAACAGCATATAACACTACTGCAATATCCAGTTTACTACTAACTTACTTCCATCTACATATACTGTTCATACAGTCCTTTTTGACTTACTTTTCTAACAACAAACACTATAAAACACCCTTTTACCTTGCTCAAAAACAAGTTCGTTAATTATTTAAAATTTTATTCACATAGACACCTTACAAGTTCTAGCTTTCACTTTCACTGACACTTCTTTTACTGTAAATTAGGAACTACGACAATGGATCACTTTATAAAATTACATAAAACAACACATATTTTCTCTCTTTTTTTTTTTTTTTTTTTTTTTTTTTTTTTTTTTTTTTTTTTAATGTGCATTCTTGTCTAAGCTCTAATGTGACCAATATAATTTTAAGTTTGTGGCATTGTGCGTTCCTACTACATTCCCTGTATCCATGTCCTGCAACACATATGAATTTTTCATCTTTATCCCTACTATCTCGTAAGGTCCTTCATAAAGCAGGAAGAATTTCTTTATCTCCTTCTCTTGAGCACTCGACAGATCGTGCCTCCTCACTAATACCAACTGTCCTATTTCATACTTTACCCACTTACCTTTTGTGTCGTGTCTAAGTTTCCTACATTCGCCTTTGCTTAATAAGTTCTCGTTGGCCAGCCGGATCTTAATGCTCACATCCGTCTGCTCGCTCTCCTCTGGATAATCAAACAGCTGCTCCAAAATTCTTGGGGGGCGTGTTCCCTTTATTAACTCGTGAGGTGTATAGCCGGTGGACTCGTGGGTGGTACTGTACAGCCAATTTTCTACCTTCCTTACGTATAACGGCCACTCGCTGTGTTTAGCGTGACAATAGGCTCTAAAGATCCTGCCTATCTCTCTCATGACACGCTCAGCCTGGTTTGACTGGGGATGATACACAGCCGTATGCTTCGTGAGGATTCCATCCCATCCTAAGGTCTGGCGCCATTTCCCACTGATGAACTGTGGCCCGTGGTCCGACAAAATTACCCTCGGCTTACCCACGTTAATCATGTAATCCTTAGTCACCTTCTCACTCAATACCTTACTGGTAGCTCTCTTTACGCTATACAATTTCACATACTTCGAAAAAGTGTCAAGTAATACAAAAATATACACAACTCCACCTCTACCCTTTGGCAATGGTCCAAACAAATCTACCGCAACTAAATCAAATGGTCTCTCTACCCTTATAAAATTCAACTCACCTTCGACTCTATAATTTACCACTTTTGATTTCTGACATAAATCGCAACTCCTCAATAACTTCCTCACTCGTCTCTCCATATTCCTGAAAACACGACTCCTTCAACACATTGACACACTTCTTCGCCCCAAAATGACCGTATCTAACGTGACAATCCCAAATGATCTTCTCTTCCAATCCTGCAGGTATCATCAACTTCCAATCACGCTCACCCTCTACTACCCTTTTAAACAATAGTCCTTTGTAAATTTGGCTATACTCTGATTCCTCCAAGTCCGTTTCTAAGCTGTTGATTATCTTACCTGACTTACCATCTGCTCTTTGCATGGTGCTGATATCTTTTAACTCTTCTCCAAATACCTTATCCTCCCTTGTTATCTTAAAAATCTCGATCTCCTTTAGATCCCTACCTGTCCGGTTATTCTCACTATCTACTCTGGAGAGAGTGTCAGGTACCTTGTTCTCTGTCCCTCGGATGTATTCCCACTCGAAGTTGTATTCCTGTAGTACGAGCACCCATCGTGTGAGACGGCTGTGAGCAAGCTTGCAAGTGTTCAAAAAGGATAACGCCTTGTGGTCCGTTCGTATGATGGTTCTGTTTCCCAGGATATATGTTCTAAATTTTCCGACGGCGAATACAATGCTCAACAACTATTTTTCTGTTGTTGTATAATTTTTCTCCGCTGGCAGTAAGGATCTACTTGCAAAAGCTATTGTGAGGTGTTCCTTTTCTTTATCCTCCTGGTACAACTCTGCCCCGACGGCTACATTACTGGCGTCTGTTTGTAGATAGAACACTTTCTCAAAATCCGGGTGGTTCATCATGATCATTTCACTGAATCTCCTTTTAATCTCCTCAAACGCCCCGCGCTCTACATTGCTCCATTTCCACTGATGACTTCTCTGTAGTACGGCACTTAACCTTGCCGTCACGTGAGCGTAGTTCCTCTGGAATTTTCGGTAGAAGTTGCACAGCCCTAGAAAACTCTGAAGTTGCTTTATATTCCTCGGTTCAGGGAAGCGCATGATTGACTCGACTTTGTCCGGATTTGCAGATATCCCTTGCGGTGTAATGATAAAACCTAAAAATTTAATCTCCGTTTGTAAAAATTCTGATTTCTCCCAATTCACTGTAAGTACTCCTGCTTCTAATTTCGTTAATACGTATTTTATATGTTCCAAATGCTCCTCGAAAGTCCTGGATGCTATTAAGATGTCGTCCACATAAACGGTCAAGAAATCCAGATCCTTAGGTCGCAAAATTTTGTCTAGACATTTTATGAAGCTTGCCACACTGGTATTCAATCCAAAAGGTAGTCTCCTGAACTGGTAGTTCTTTCCATTGAATAAAAATGCGGTGTATTTTCTGCTTTCTTCCGCTAACGGTACGTGCCAATATCCTGCAGTAAGGTCCAGCGATGTCATAAACTTCACTCCGCTAAATTTTTGGAATATTTCGTTTATCGGTTCTGGTGACTCTCGGTCGGGTATGATTATTTGGTTTATTCTTCTTGCGTCCAAACACAGCCTGACTCTGCCGTCCTTCTTGATTACTACCACCAAAGGATTCGAGTAGGGCGATACTGATCTCTCTATTATGTTACCTTCCAGCATTTTATCTAACTCCTCTTGCACCGCTCGTCTTTTGGAATAAGGTACGGGATAACTCCGTTGCATGAAGGGGGTATGTTCTCTAATCTGTAAAGTACACTCATAATCCTTTGCCCTTCCCGGTATGTCGGCAAACACTCCCTTAAACTGCTCCACCACCTGCCACAACACTGCACGCTGGCCATTCCCAACACCGGACCCTTCACTCCGAAACTTATCTGCCCTTATCTCCCATACTGCATCATTAATATTGCTCTTGTCATTATCATCATCAAAAATATACTCAGCCTCTACACACCAATTAATTCTCGTATCGCTATTTTCTTCCTCAACTCGTTTTTTCAATAACTTTACTCCCGTGGTTTTAAATTGATCTAACACCCGTTCAAAATTAACTCTTACCGACCGGTCACCCCCGTCTAATTCTATTACCTTTTCTTTAAAATTTATCACCGCTCTATTCTTTTGTAAAAAATCGTTACCTAAAATAATATCCAAACTCAAACCCTTAACTACCAAAAATGTACTAACAAAATCTATTCCATTTATCAAAAAGTTCAAATGTATCTGTTTCGTCACCCGTTTATTCCTCACTCCGGTAACTCCTATCACCGTAACCCCTGCTACTGGCAACACTGGAATGTTTTTTTTATTAAATTCTCTCAATTCGGTTAAAATGTTTTCGGCTATCACTGAAATTTCGCTCCCTGTATCTACCAGTGTTCGGTAATGCTTACCTTCTATATTTACCTGAATCTCTGTTAATCCTGCTCTCCCTTCCGTCAAAGTGTGGTTCTCCTCTTCTAATAAATCCTTTACTATGTCTGTTTGAATTACGTTGCTGGAGATGTCTTCTGTTGGTGGGACCTCATGCGCTTCTCTGAACAGTGGTTGGGTCCTGGCTACGACTGTCGCTTCTAGTTTTCCGGCTGTCTTCCACTATTTCTCATTTCCTGTTGTTGTTGCTGATCGTTAGGTCGTCCTTGCCTGTGGTTGGATGTACCACTGGTACTTGGCCCTCCTTTATCGGTTGATGTGTACTGTCTCATATGTTCTCTCCACCGGTGTTCTTCTTTAGGCAACAGGCATTTGAAACATTGTCGTCGGTGGGCGTAGTTCCTTCTTCCACACCTGGAACAGTTCCACTCACCTGTCTGTTGAAAATTACTTCTGGGCCCATACTTACTCTCGTGGTTGCTGTTTCCCTGATAGTTACTCTTGTGTAGATTAAATTCTATGTTCTTGTCATGGTGATTTGTCAATATAGGCCGCCTGATTATTTCACGGTCCCTAATACTTTGTAAAATATCCAAAATCCGCTCCAACTCACTTAAACTCTCTATCTCCTTCGTCATTAAAGTCACCTGTGCTTCCCTGGGTAGATGTTTACTTACATATCTGACGAACGATTGAAATGGTATTGGCGGTTCGAGATACTTTGCCTCATTATACAATTTCGTCACGTACATGGTTATGTTACTCTGTCCTACAAAACTACCGACTCCCATAATATGACTTCTCAAACTCTCCTGCTCCTCTTCCGGCCAAAATTTATTTTTAAATGCCCTCTCAAATGTTTCGAAACTGTCCCACTCTACTCTATGCGCCTCTACCCATATAACGGAATTACCCTTAAAACATCTGACAATTTTCATTAGTTGTATCTCCCAATTGTGCTTACTAAAACGGCTGTACTCACGCGCCTGGTTTAAAAATCTCATGGGGTGTATTATTTTATTTTCGTAGTCAAAATTTTCTAATTCGATTTCCCCGTACGCGTCCCTGGTTACAATTATTCTTTCCGTAATACCGGTACAACTTTTGTGAATCTCCCCTCGTAACTCATTCCGCACTTTCATTAAATCATTTTCAATCACATTACATTTAACATGCACATTATTATCATTTTGTATAACTAGGTTATCTATCTCTTTAATTTTATTCTGTAACATGCTCATTCTCTCGCTTGTGTTATTCTCATTTTTTGATACTATTTTGTCTACTGTTTCAAAATGTTTGGTTATGTTTACTACATCTAATTCGCATTTCTCTATCTTCTTCTGTAAAATATTAGCTTTCATCTCTATTTGTTTATTTGTTTCAAAATTATCAGTACTCTCTATCTGTTTACTAATTGTAGCTAAACATTGGTTTTCTATTTTTTCACATTGTATTTCTATTTGATTCTGTACTGTCTCATTAATCTGTTTAATTTTATCGTCTAATTGGTTTATTTTATTAGTAAATTGTTCATTATTGTTTTCTGTTTGTCTTTGTATACTATCGTACTGTATTTCTATCTCATTTATTCTCTCGTCAAAATTACAACTCTGTTTTTTAATTTCTTTTTTGATCTCGCTAAATTGTACATCAAATTGGTTTAGTTTTTCGTTAAAATTATCTAATTTAGTATCAAATTTGATGCTCTGCTCATTGAAAAGCAGTTTCATCATTCTTATTATGTCATTTTCCTCAACTCTTTTTGTTGGGGCTGGTGTTGACAAATACTATCACCCATCATTTCTGATTCTGTTCTACTTGTCTCATTACTGTTTGCCATTTCTTTTTATTATATTAACAATACTAAATTTATTTTAGTTGTTGTGTTATACTCTACTCGTACCATACATAACCTATACAGGTAACCTCTATTTTTTCCATATGTTTCATTACCCGTTTAACCTCTGCTTGTCTGCTTATTTATATATAAAGTCCAAGTTCGGGCTGCCATCTGTTAATTTACAAATAACTGTAGTAATAATAAAGTAATAAAATCATTGTGAGGGCGTCGTTTGTTAATAAACCCCATAATACAATAATATAATACAATAATAATCAAGTCACTGTTCTGGGCGGTATCTGTTAACTTACCCATTTATTGATCTAAATAATTATTATTCCTGAATGGGGAATCATCATAATTTATGTAATTTGCATAAATTGTCTTGTCACCGGAATAACACGTGCTTAGCTCAGTTATATGCATTAGGCTTTGGGTCCAGAATATCGTTAAGCAGATAGAGGCAGTGGTTGTAGGGTATTGAAATAATGAGGTACACCACATTAGGCTAATGTATTTGATTTTATTCAGTTAATTGTGATGTAATTTGTTACACTAATAGCCAACAATAATGGTTATAAATTCAAATGGCGGCGACTTCATTTTCGCCCTTGACCTCTGTTCAAAGTTACATGTATTTAGTTTCTTATTTTGCTTCAAATTAATTCTCTTTAATCGTTACTGCAATCATTTACTTCTTTGGGTTTTTATATTTTTAATAAATAACTCTTATTGTATCATAAACCAATGCCTCAAGCTATATTCAAGTTGGCCAACATAAACGTACACACTCTCACTTTCTCTCTCTCTCTCATACGGTAATTTCACACATGTTTATTTTTCTGGAATTGAGCTCGTTCTTAGTTTTAGAAATTAGAAAATGATTTGTAAGGGCTTTCCTGAATAATGATGTGGCGTAGACTCCTCAGTAACTGTCCATGGCGGTCGGCAGGTGTAACGCCGAACTTTCGTCGTTTAGTCCACTGAATCTATTTGAATTTCATTTTGAATTGCTCACTGACTCTATGTACTGTTACTGTTAAATTTTGATCACAACTATTGCATTTTACAAGATAATTATTACATTTTGGCAAGAATTTGCCCACTGCACTATGGCGAGCATATAGGCTCGATGGCTGCTGTTGCTGAACTGGCGGAAGCAGACATAATTATTATGCAAATTTGTTGCGTCTGACGTCATTGTCTATTGTTCCTTTCGCTACCGCCTGGTTAATACGTAATGGTTCTTTATCTCGTCATTGTTCTGGTGACGATTTATTACAGTGGACCAATAGAAAGTCAGTATTGTCAGTTTTTAGCGCCTAACACTGCCATTATCGTTGTTTCACTTTGCTCGTACGCCTTTGACCTTGGATCGGCTCTCCACCGGTGAATTTACATATTATTGGGACTTGTACCAAAACTAACCTTGCCTGATTCAACTTTATGATTACAATAAAAATCACAATAAAAGTACCCCTATATCCCATTATTCCGATACAGATAATTTTGTACTGTTACATTGTTTTTTGCATTATATAATTATTTCACATTGGTTCACTTTCAATTCTACTTTATACACTTTTGGCTTACATTTATTTTACATGGTTTCTAAATTTGGGATCTTGTTATACTTTCATTTGTTATTATTTTTATCACTTTCTTTTGGGATTTGGGTTTTTTATAAGAGCACTCCTTCTTCTTGTGGATGCTGTCTTGTTCTGGTTTCTTCATTAATTTCTCCTATTCTCCTTGTTTCTTATAAAGTATTTCCTCTTCTTGTTGTGGATGTTGTTTTGTTCTGGGTTTCTTCCTTTCTTACTCCTATCCTACCTGGGTATTATCCTTGTTTATATTTTTAGTTTTGATGTTTATTTTTATTACTTATCACTCATTATAATATTGTTTTAAATGAAACCTTTACTTTAATCTATGATTGTGCTTTACGGTGGTTCTTAATTAATTTTTTATATTGCTTTCCTGGATTTTAAAATGTTTTTATTTTATTTTATGATCATTCTACCATCCAGAATTATGGGCATTATCTGTCATGCTACAATATATATATTATAACTCTACTTATATGCGTTATTGTTGTGCCGTGTTGTGTATGAGTACCTACCTGCTGTCCGATCTTGCGGATTCTTCCGGCTAGGGCGTGTGGATTTTGGATTTGAAGTTCGCAAGCTAGTAATCTCAAATTTATTGCAACAACACACAAAATAGGTTACTTTAAAGGGGGAGAGTTTTGTGAGACTGGTAGGCTTTATCGTACAACAATAAAACACTGTTATATGGGGTAATAAAACGTTGTTTATTACTCCAACAACACACAAGAAATAAATGGTTATTATATTATCAATTTCTTACAGTCTAAACAATGAATCAATGTTTTTCGATTGGTTAATAATTGAAAAGACACTAAACTCGTTCTTTGGCGAGTTAATTGCAATTTGAATTTTAATTAATTAATTGATTTGATTTGATTAAATTTCTTTTACTAAATTGAATTTAAATGTTCATGAACCAAAATATAAAACTCTGAAGTTAATTAGAATAATTTTCCAAAATAAATTAGACGTGACAGTCTAGTCACGTTATTTCATTTCTAGCGATTCGAGTTCTGTTATACTGCAGTATGAACTAATAATTAGATTGTTAGTTAAGATTTGTATAGCGCTTTTATACTACTTCTATTTCTTAACTATAGCATACTAATGACTTAAACTGCAATACAGATTATCACAATGAATTTATTCTTAATTACTAGAGTCTTTGATTTTTGTATGGCACCTGAATTATTTGAATTTACAATGTTTTTAAATGAAAAATAGAAAATTTAATGTTGAAAAATAAATAAGTGGATTTTGCTTTCCTGTTATTGAAGAGGATGATGTCGTTCCGATTTTCCCTCGTCGATTCGAGTCCTTCGCTAGAGAAAGTAATCTGCTTAGAGCTGCTGGATTCGGTCGTGGAGTTCAAAATTCGGCAACACTCTGCTTCCTTGCTGTTTGTGAATATTTTAACGTCTGCGGCTGTCTGCTGGAACTGGTTCCTGTCCCTCGTCGATTCGCACGTCAGCGTGTGTGTGTGTGTGTGCTTCGTTCGAGTGGTAGCTCTGCTCGTCAGCTGTTCACCAATGATTTAGACGGCCTCTCTGCTGTATTCTTGAAGTCTGGTCTTGAAGTCTGGTGGATCTCTTGCGTGCTTATGACTAGCTGGTAGTACACAATAAGCTTGGTTGATGTACTGAAGAGTATCTCGCCTTTACGCAACACTTACGAGCTATACAGTTGATCTGTGTCTACTGTGTTCGTAATTGCGTGTGTGTTGACCACGTAGAGTCTTCTTGTTGATCTTCACCACTATGGTTACTAGACGATCGAAGAATTACATCTTTACTTCGTGAGTACTGGCAGAAGAGTGATGTTTCAGCCTGAAAACACCACGCTGGTCGGGGTTCGCGTCAAGTGATTTGATTGGCTGACACACTCTCCCTACTACATAAAATTTGAATTCCCTTGGTCCGTGAGAATGAAGTTAGGTTCCCACAGACGGAGAATTAATATTATTTCTAATATTCTTATTATAATTATCCGGCGGAACCAATTTGTCGGTCCGGATTTCCTGTGCTTATTTGATTTTGCAATAACTTGGTTGCAAACCAAGTTGTGTGAAATCTAAAATATACAATCTGCCAGAAATTATTATCTTTATAACATACTAAAATCTCATTAATGTAACTCTATTTTTACAGGAGTTATTCAATTAAATTAATTAACTCTTTCATTTGTTAATTATATTGCGTAAAATTTGCACACATCATTATTAATATTTCGGCAAACATTTTGGCTATGTTGGATTTCGCCCTTATTCATTAGTTTCCGAGATATTAATAATTAACAGATTGGGTATGGCCGCTCCTTGTACAGCGAGCTGATTACATAATGACCACGTGTGCGTCGCTTTACAAAGCATTATTTTCAACGCTCTACATTCAAATGGAGTTTTGACTGTTATATTTTATTTAAATATGCTTTCAGTATGCGGGCAACATATAACCCCAAATAATTAATATTTGGTGCTGTTATATATTCCCACACCTGTTTTTAAAAAAAAATGAATGTAATAATTACAGTTAATTTTTTTTTTCTTAATCATTACACACGTATTCTGTAATCACTATACTTATTACTTATACATTGTATTACTTATTCAAAAGAAAAACATACGTGTGTTAATGTTATTCCATTACATACAACTTAACTCTAATACATTTATTAATAATATTATACTTGCAAATTATTGTGTATCAATATTTTTATAATGGGTAGTACCTAACTGCAGCGTTTAAAAGGTTTGTTTGTTTATCAACAACTGGCACGCGTGCGAAGGAATTTGCTGATGTTTTGTTTAGTGTCATTATCGCTTGCCGCGCGGCTAATTGCTTGACCTACTTTCAAACGTGGGGAGGTAGTTATCGCGTGACGTAACTATTTCCTGCCGTGTGTTTGTTCAGTTCTACACGCTCGTTATTCACCGCATTATAAATGCGTTATTATTTAATACACAATCTATCTACAATTATTATTAATAATATAAAACACAAGTAATTCACTTTAATTTTAATTCTTATAATATTATTAAATTATTATTAATTCTAAATGTTATTTATTTTTTTTATTTTAATTTTTTTTTTTACGTCTTATTATTTCGTCGCGACGCGCTTTGGAATGCCATGCTACTCAAAGTATTTTCTCAAAGAGCTCGCATGATATTTACCGATCGTTTTCGTTCGGTCGAGCGTCGTAACGATAAATGTGTGAGGCGCGAGTTGTTGAGCCAAAAGATATGGACCATTATATAAACAAAAAAACTTTGCGGCTACATTTATGTCTCTTCGGCCTACAGGATTCGCCTAGAGCAGTACTTTCTCACCTACTACAAAGTTAGTTTATGAGTAGTATTGAATTTGTCCGCCCTCTTTCGCCCTTTTTCAACTATTCTTTCCCTCACAAGTTGATTTTTACACTGCACCGGCAGAGGTAGATTATAAGTCTTTGGCCTGCTTAAATAATTATTCCAAAATCTCTCTGGCCTTGTTCCAGAGTCTAACTCTGCTGGTGTGTATTCCGTGGTATCGTGATAATTCTCGTTTATTGCCTTTTCGAAGAATGGTAGGAACTCGGGCCATTTACTTTGCTCCTTATAGCAATATATACGGAACATTTTACCGATTTCCCGATTCACCCTTTCGGCAAGGTTGCCCTGTGGTCGTCGTATCGAGGTGAGGATTGCTTTAATACCGTTACGTTCCAGGGTAGCTGCCCAGTGTTTATTTTGGAATTGCTTTCCCTGGTCACTAAGTACGTTCCTTATTGGTCCATGTTGTTGGATATACTTATTAAGTATAATATTTAAAACGGACTTTGTGGTGGGCCTAGGGATCGCGTAAAGGCTAACTTTTTTAGTGAACACATCGACGCAAACTACCATGTGTTTTAGGTTTCTGGTAGCTTTGGGTAATGGTCCCAGAAAGTCGATGGCGATCATCTGTCCCTTACCTTCCGTTATTACATTGGCCATGGGAACGTAAGTGTGCAAGTTTGGTACTTTCGCAGTTTGACACGGATGACATGTTTTCAACAATTTCTTCACCCTACGATACATGTTTGTAATTGTAAAATCCTCCTGCAATATTTTTACACATTTTACAGGAGATGCGTGCGCCATTTTTATATGTAATGATTGTGTTACACACGCAAGCATTGCTGGAGACAATACCACTTTCCATTCGCCCTGTAACAATTTATACAATATATTGTCTTGTATAAGATAATGCGGATTCGGGTGAGCTGCTAACCTTAGCTTTTTAGCAAGGAGTGCGAGGTTATCGTCCTGCTCGCGTCCTAAGTTCTGTAGCATATTGGTAGCTTCAGGCGCGACAGTGTATTGTATATTCAATACCTTTAACTCGTCGTCCGCTGCTTCATATACCTCCTCCTTTTCTACGGGTGGATATCTACTTAGAGTGTCTGCGGTGGTATTCTCTGATCCTTTGCAATATTTAATAGTAAATGAATACTCCTGAATAGCTAACACCCATCGTGTTAGTCGGGAATTTGCTAATCGACATTTTAATATAAACGATAACGCCTGATTATCAGTGTGGATCTCGAAATGGGTACCATATAGGTAGTGTCTGAATTTTCTGAGTGCGTTTATTATGGCGAGTATTTCTTTCTCAGAAGTACAATAGTGCAACTCAGCGCCTTTGAGCGTTCTATTGGCGTATGCTACAACATGAAGACTACCTTGTTCGTCTTCCTGGTGTAACACGGCGCCGATAGCGTACTCGCTAGCGTCAGTGTACATTACGTACTTCCTACCCTGCTGTGGATGGAACAATTGTAAATTAGATTGGAACAGGCCCTTAACCCTCTCAAACGCATCGTTCTGTTCAGAACTCCATTTCCACTTTATATTTTTGCGTACCAGCTGTAGCAAGGGGAATGTATATTCGGCGTATTTGCTGGTGAATTTCCTGTAGTATCCCGTGAGTCCAAGGAATGCTCGTAGTGCTTTGAGGTTCTTGGGCACCGGGAACTCCACAATACTCCTGAGCTTCTCTGGGTCCGTACTGATACCTGTAGCTGAGATTATATGTCCCAGGAATTTCATTTGAGACTTTACAAACTCGCACTTATGTATCTTGAGCTTGATGTTGGCTAACCTCAGCTTCTGGAAGACGCTCCTCAGATGCTCGAAGTGTTCCTCCAACGTGCGGGATATCACGAGGATGTCGTCGATGAATATTACAGTGTATGGGTCTACCTCAGGTCCTAGAGCTCTCTCGAGGCATCTTACAATCGCAGCGAGACTCGTGCTAAGGCCAAAAGGTACCACCTTGTGCTGATAGCATTTGTTATTGAATATAAATGCTGTATACTTACGATCTTGCTCACACAGCGGGACCTGCCAGAAGCTTGCTGTTAGATCTAGCTTCGTGAGGTACCTGGCTCCTTCACATTTAATGAAGAGGTCCTCCGCTGTCGGTGCGCAGTCAAACTCTTTCTCTACCAGACTGTTTAAGTTCCTCATATCCAGGCAGAGTCGGATTTCTCCAGTCTTCTTGCGGACGACTAGCAGTGGGTTGAGGAAGCTGCTATTAGATCTTTCAATAATATCTTCCTCCAACATCCGCCGTATCTCCTGCTGGACCTCGGCCTGGTATTTTATAGGTACCTGGTAGATTCTCCTTATGAACTTCTCCGGCTCTGTGAGGTGGATTCTATGTTCATACACTGACGAGATTGAGTGCTCTTCACTGAAGATATCGCTGAATTCTTCTTGCAGCGACGACAATCTCCATTCAGTTCGGGAATCTAAGGTTGTCTCCCCCTGTTCACAGTCTTTATAATGAATCACTTGTTTTGGTGGCCGTGTGATTTTAATTGGGTCACCATGATTTTGTGTGTGTGTATGTGTGTTCAATTTAAAAGTGTAACTAACATTGTCAATGGTACATTTTAATAAGTGTTCACTGGTGTTAATTTCCGCACGTATTTGTTCTAATACATCTACCTCCAATAACATATCACATATTAAATTGTTTATACCCACTACACACACTTCAAATTGCACTTTTTCTAGCATGATAGTTAGATAGTATTGGGTGTCAATCTTTTCTTTTGTATCGGTAGCGGTTCGTATATAAAATTGATTTATTGGGAGTGATGGGGCCGTACGAAAATATTTTTTATTGGCACGCAGGAACCTTTCACTGACGCCGGAAACAACGCTGCCGGTGTCCAACAAAATTTGTGTTGGAACGCCGTTGACAAAGGCGTGTAACACCGGACACGCCGCGCTCACTGGCCTTTGTTGCGTGGGACCGGATTCTAGCAACGGATCCCTGACGTCCGGTGGGAACACATTATTAAAGGGCACACAAGTTACATAATTAAAAGTACACATTTCACACAATATATAATCCTTATAATTAGCATGCTTACATTTACAAAATTTTGCCGAATTTATAGCGCGTCCTTGCTGGATGCGCATTTTGGCACGTTTTTTGTAGATTGGTAATTTTTTGATTTATTGTTTGAGTCTTTATTGCTTTGGGAGTCGCTGTCTTTCGCAGTTGTATCAGCTTTGGCTAATTCGACCGTTTGAATCGCTCTAATCGGGGCCCCGCCGTTGCCCTTACCCTGCCCCTTTGGTCTACCAATATTTTGTTTACCCTTGTACTCAAAGGTTTTATTTGGCGGTTTTGACGGTGTTTGGGGTGGAGTAGAACTTGTACTCGGTCTTTGATCAGGTTGCTGATGATACTGTACCCGCGTATTCTGCCCTTCATTATTTCGGCGAAAATCGGGATTATAACGCCACCCGCCCAAATCAAAAACCGTCTCACTTTGGGACACTAGAATAAGGAGTTCATCGACCGTGCGAATACCCTGCGTAAACACAGCTACTCTTATGTTGTGATTAAAGTGATAGGCAAGTTTCGTGACTATGTCAATCTTCGAAAATGCTGGGGTTAAATGCTTCGCGCGTTCGACCTGCTGGATTATATAATTTTCCGCAGTAATACCCAATTTCCTATCAAATCGGCCATACTCCAGTTCATTGCGTAGAAGTCTTTGAGTATGTGAGTTCCAGTACCGGCTTTCAAATTTTTGTTTGAACTCCGCGTATGTGGACACTCTATCGCGTACAATGTTATACCACTTACGCGCCGAATCACGCATCGCGTTAACTACCCACTGTATTTTGTCTTGATCTTCTAGTCGGGAACCTACTCTAGCCATTTCACTCTCACACGCTAACAAAAATTCAATAGGGTTTTCGTTATTTTCCCCCGTAAAATACACGCGATTTTTCTCGTCGACAGGACCTTGTACCAAAATATTAGGAGCAGATCTCCTCCGTACCTCCTGTCGTACTTTCAAAATCTCGTCGTTTAACGTTTGTAAGACACTCTCTTTATTAGAGTCTATGTTAGATCGCGTCTCTACAATTGAAGCGTCTAATCTATCTACTCGTCGTTGCGTTTCCGTCACGTCAGCCTGTATCTTTATCTCAAGAGATTCGACCTTTTTTGAGACGTCTTGCGTTTGCTTCTCGCAGCGGCTTATATGGTCCTTGAACCGGCCCTCCATACGTGTTACTTGTTCAATAAACGATTTTTGCATAGTGGTCTCAAAAACCTTAAACCGTTCATTGATTTTGGTATCAACCGTATGTACCTTTTCACCGATTTCAGCGACTTTCTCCGTTAAATGTTTATTACTCTCACCGATTTCCACGACTTTAGTGGTCAACTCGTGTACTCTTTCGTCTATTTTCGCGGTGGTTGTTTTATTACATTGTTTAATTTCCGTATTTATGTCGGCGTTGCTTTGGTCTAATTTCTCGGTTAGACTAACTCTCTGCGCCTCGATGTTAGATTTTAATTCTGCGATATTTATCTCAGCATTGGCTGTTATTTGTTCAAATTTCGCGTTAATATTAGCGGTTAATTCGGCATTTGTTTTCTCAAATTTCGCGTTCATATTTTCGTTCATTTGTTGTATTTGTTTAAGTATTTTATCCATATCCATTTTAAATACACAACAATTTCAAATATAAACAATTTCAAATACACAAAACAATTTCAAATACACAAAATAACTTCACTGCTGTACGAGCACCAGTAACAAAACTCTTTGGGGATTGTTTAGTTGGACGCCAGCTGTTTTATGAAGTAAAACAGCAAAGTTAGTTTTACACGTTAAAATTAAATTTAAATTTAATGAATTTAATTTTGTCGAGCCCCACGAGATCGGAGCGCCATTTATAACTTTACTACAAATGTGGCGTTTCAATCTCGTTGTGATTTAATTAATTTAATTCAATCGCGCCCCACGTTGGCCGCCATTTATAACTCTACTTATATGCGTTATTGTTGTGCCGTGTTGTGTATGAGTACCTACCTGCTGTCCGATCTTGCGGATTCTTCCGGCAAGGGCGTGTGGATTTTGGATTTGAAGTTCGCAAGCTAGTAATCTCAAATTTATTGCAACAACACACAAAATAGGTTACTTTAAAGGGGGAGAGTTTTGTGAGACTGGTAGGCTTTATCGTACAACAATAAAACACTGTTATATGGGGTAATAAAACATTGTTTATTACTCCAACAACACACAAGAAATAAATGGTTATTATATTATCAATTTCTTACAGTCTAAACAATGAATCAATGTTTTTCGATTGGGTAATAATTGAAAAGACACTAAACTCGTTCTTTGGCGAGTTAATTGCAATTTGAATTTTAATTAATTAATTGATTTGATTTGATTAAATTTCTTTTACTAAATTGAATTTAAATGTTCATGAACCAAAATATAAAACTCTGAAGTTAATTAGAATAATTTTCCAAAATAAATTAGACGTGACAGTCTAGTTCACGTTATTTCATTTCTAGCGATTCGAGTTCTGTTATACTGCAGTATGAACTAATAATTAGATTGTTAGTTAAGATTTGTATAGCGCTTTTATACTACTTCTATTTCTTAACTATAGCATACTAATGACTTAAACTGCAATACAGATTATCACAATGAATTTATTCTTAATTACTAGAGTCTTTGATTTTTGTATGGCACCTGAATTATTTGAATTTACAATGTTTTTAAATGAAAAATAGAAAATTTAATGTTGAAAAATAAATAAGTGGATTTTGCTTTCCTGTTATTGAAGAGGATGATGTCGTTCCGATTTTCCCTCGTCGATTCGAGTCCTTCGCTAGAGAAAGTAATCTGCTTAGAGCTGCTGGATTCGGTCGTGGAGTTCAAAATTCGGCAACACTCTGCTTCCTTGCTGTTTGTGAATATTTTAACGTCTGCGGCTGTCTGCTGGAACTGGTTCCTGTCCCTCGTCGATTCGCACGTCGCACGTCAGCGTGTGTGTGTATGTGTGCTTCGTTCGAGTGGTAGCTCTGCTCGTCAGCTGTTCACCAATGATTTAGACGGCCTCTCTGCTGTATTCTTGAAGTCTGGTCTTGAAGTCTGGTGGATCTCTTGCGTGCTTATGACTAGCTGGTAGTACACAATAAACTTGGTTGATGTACTGAAGAGTATCTCGCCTTTACGCAACACTTACGAGCTATACAGTTGATCTGTGTCTACTGTGTTCGTAATTGCGTGTGTGTTGACCACGTAGAGTCTTCTTGTTGATCTTCACCACTATGGTTACTAGACGATCGAAGAATTACGTCTTTACTTCGTGAGTACTGGCAGAAGAGTGATGTTTCAGCCTGAAAACACCACGCTGGTCGGGGTTCGCGTCAAGTGATTTGATTGGCTGACACACTCTCCCTACTACATAAAATTTGAATTCCCTTGGTCCGTGAGAATGAAGTTAGGTTCCCACAGATGGAGAATTAATATTATTTCTAATATTCTTATTATAATTATCCGGCGGAACCAATTTGTCGGTCCGGATTTCCTGTGCTTATTTGATTTTGCAATAACTTGGTTGCAAACCAAGTTGTGTGAAATCTAAAATATACAATCTGCCAGAAATTATTATCTTTATAACATACTAAAATCTCATTAATGTAACTCTATTTTTACAGGAGTTATTCAATTAAATTAATTAACTCTTTCATTTGTTAATTATATTGCGTAAAATTTGCACACGTCATTATTAATATTTCGGCAAACATTTTGGCTATGTTGGATTTCGCCCTTATTCATTAGTTTCCAAGATATTAATAATTAACAGATTGGGTGTGGCCGCTCCTTGTACAGCGAGCTGATTACATAATGACCACGTGTGCGTCGCTTTACAAAGCATTATTTTCAACGCTCTACATTCAAATGGAGTTTTGACTGTTATATTTTATTTAAATATGCTTTCAGTATGCGGGCAACATATAACCCCAAATAATTAATATTTGGTGCTGTTATAATATATAGTAGCATGACAGATAAGCCCATAAAAATGAATGGTGAATTGATCATTAAAATAAAGTAATAACATGTTTAAATCCGAAGAAAGCAATATAATAAAGAATTAATTAAGAACCACCGTGCAGTACAATCGTTGATTTAAGATATAAGTTCATATAAAATAAATGTTACAAGTGATGAATCATCAAAACCAATTTTAATAACTAAAAAGGTGAAAAAATATAATACCCAGGAAGGTTAGGAGTAGGCAAGGAAGAAACCCAGAACATAACTAAACCCACAACGAAGAGAAGAAAATCTGTTGTATGAGACCAGAAGAGTAGATAAGGAAGAAACCCAGAACAAGGCAAGATCCACCATAAAAGGTGATGCATTTGTATGAAACAAGAAGAGTAGGTGAAGAAGAAACCCAAAAACCCGATGACATCCACAAGAAGATGAAGAAAATACAATTATAAGAAACCAGAAGAAAAGAAGACATCAATGAAGAAACAATAAGAAGACAGCATCCACAAGAAGAAGGAATGCTCTTGTAAAAAAAAAACCATACCCCAAAATAAATACAGTAAATATAATAATAATAAAAAAGTATAACAAAGTATCAATGCAAAAACCCACATGTACAATAAATATAAGCCAAAAAAGTGTATAGAGTAAGAGTTGAAAGTGGACCAAGGTGAAATAATAATGTAATACCAAAGAACAAATCTTCATTATAATCTACAAATAGATTTCTTGATTTTAATAAGACTATATAACCATTTAGAAATAGAATCAAGGAATGTAAAGAGAACCAGTGCAAGTTTTAGTATTATAAAAAATGAACCTTATGTTTCATTATTGGTATTCACAAACTAAGTAAATAATGAAATGATACAACTTTGAAGTGACTTAATTTATGTTCAGAGATAATAAATAAAGTATTATCATGATAATATGATACTTGTGTTTTAGTAAAGAACTGCCAATCTGTTTAAATGACATTCATTAGAATGATTTATAAAACAAGAGCAGGCACAGAAATAAAAAAGTGAAGTGACAGGGTACAATTACCCAAAACCCAATTAAAAACAGATAAAAACTGTTCATAAAACTTAATATAAGGAATATAGAGTATAAGATTATAGTAAATAAGGTTTTGTTTATGTAGAATAAGATATTTAAAGATGTATTAGGAATAAGCAAATTTAAACAGGTCAGAACCACTAACATTCTTTAATTATAAAATATTTATTATAGGTATTATTGTTAATAACTAATTAAGATGTTAGAATGGAACAACATTCTTTATATATGATATTTGTTATGTATTATTATTAATCTTTGAGTATAAAAAATGTCTGATTTGTTAAAGACAACTATTAATTGGAATTATTTGTTATATGTTAATAATATGAAACATATACTAATTGTTATTCTGTTTACAAGAAGAAAATGTTTAATTCATGTTACAATATCAATGAAAGTCAGAGAGGGTATAACTCAATATGTGTTATTTATAAAAATTTGTATGTAAAAACTGTTAGGAATCTAGGCCAAATGTTAAAAACTAAACATCATCAAAACTGAGAAACTAAGTACATAAATACATTTAAACTGAAGGGATTTAGATAATGTAAATCAGAAACAAAGCCATGTAATAAGAAATATAACTAAGAAAGTTTTTGTAAAATTATAGCCAGAATTATTGATAAAAATGGAAATGACAGAACTCAAAAATTTGGAGAGGGGAGTCATATATTCCAACATAATATTTTAAAACTTAACCAATTCATCTAATTGCAAGAATTTAAGGGAATATAAACCTTTTATTACAATATGAGATTTAATAATCATTAATATAACTTGGTAATGGCAGAATTTGGAAAAGAACAGGAAGTTAGACTTTAGGACTTAGAAATTACAAAATGAAGGAAAAAATATTATTTTTAGATCAAAAACTTAATAAAACGGCATTATTTGGTATCAAAATACGCAGAATGAACTGAAGGATAAAATTAAGTAACAACTAGATAATAAATTTGAACAATAACCAAAGTATAATCAGTTATATAATGTAACTTTATCACATGCACAGGATGCAAAATAAAATTTGAACAATGGAATGAATAATATTGCTTTGGCTAAGATTTTAGTCGGAGATGAAGGAAGTAAGTTAGTTAATTATTGAACATTGTACGGGACACTTGACACGAGCAATTTACCCATCTTAACCTAGTTACGAATACCGTAATGGCGAATAATTGTCTGAGCCGAAAGTGAAAATCGAGAGTTTCGATAAAAAACATTTTTGAAGTTCAACACAGTGAAATAAACATATACCAACACTGAACTAACATTATACAGCACAGAACACCACTGGAAATAACATTTAAACCCATTAAAACAGTTAACCATAAAAGTGCCTAACATATGACTAACCGACAAAAGTGAACCTGACTTAAATACACACTATTTTTTCGAATACAACACCAAAACTGAACCAGTGACACTCCACCAACACAAGAAGGAAGAATTGCAGCCACCAGGACGTAAATTCATAAGGAAAACATCTTTATTTGAACGCCAAAACTGCGAGGTGACAACTTTCAATTTCTTCGACGGCCATTGCTGATTACCCACAACTCAAATCAACACAGCCTCTTTCTGCCTGCAGGACGGTTCGCAACATATTTATTTATTTCTCTACTTTGAATCTGATATATGTACTGTTAATTTGAAGAATTTACCTTGTAATGTTATACTTTTCAATCTTTGCCCTATTTCTCTGACTTTCCCTAACATAGCTGTTCAAAGAACCTATATAAAAAATTTGTAATAATTCAAACGTTACCTTGAGAATCAATTTACATATCGACAACAGTCAAGATAACTAATTGTCAATAAAATTATTAATATATTTCCTATTTAAACAGTTTTTTCATTTCTAATATAGATAACTAACATAATACTTCAATTAAATAGAACTAACTACAAGGATCTCACCACCAGAAGGAAGATAACCTCCAAACAGAAAATAAACACAAGTATCGATTGTTATTGGAGACAATTCTATAAGTGGCTAGAGGTTTTAACAAATACACAAAAGTCTATAAAACAATTAAAATAAGTGATAAACGTTTCGGAACACCACGAAACTTAATTAATTAATTGTTTTTTAATTAATTACAAAAAAAATTTTTTAATAAACAAAAAATTTTTTTAACAGAACATGATTTTAAATTTAAACCCGAGATATATATGTTTGTAAACAACACACAATAAAAACAATTAGTTACAAATTGGCTAGCCCAACAGTGGGGCTGAGGATTAATACTGAGGAAGAAAATTTTGACATAAATAAATAAATAATTTACTGAGCCGAAAATTATATATCATAAACACACTTACACACGTTTAGTTACAAATTGGCGCACAACTGAGGGGCTTTAATTAGCGATTGAAAGGCCACTACAAATCTGCCCAATCCCTAATTGGAGCTTGGCAGCAGCTATAAAGCCAGAGAAAGGGAAAAATGCAACGACATGCAACCTCAAAGAAACGGGCGGCGGAGGCCGAAAAGGAAGTTGAAATGGATATGGAAAATAAAGAGGCGACGCCAGTGGAAGATGTGGAAAGGTTATTACCACCAGTATTACCTAAACAACCCGCACAACCAGAAGAACAACCTGAGATGCCCACACAAACAGGGGAAGTCAATGTCCGGAAGGAACAATTAGAAAAGCCAACACGAACGGAGGATGGGAACATACAAGAGATGTTCCGGATGATGATGGAAGAAATCAAATCCAGTAAGAAGCAGATGGAGGAAAGCAGTACGAATATGGAGAGGAAATTGGATTCTACAAAGGAAGACTTGAGTAAGAAAATGGGAAGTGACAACCAGTCTTTGAAGGAAGAACTGGGTAATAAAATTGAAGAAAACAGTAAGAAGATGGAAGAAAGATGGGAGAAAAGTTAGAAGAATTGAAGGAAGACAACCAATCTTTTAAGGAAGAATTTAAATCGACTAAGGAAGAATTGATTAACAAAATTGAGAATACCAATAATAGAATTGAAGAAAATAGTAAAAAGATGGAAAGTGACAACTGACAGTTGAAGGAAGATAACAGGAAGTTGGAAGAGAAGATGGGGGAGAAATTGGAAGAATTGAGAGAGGACAACCAAATGTTAAGAGAAGAATTAAGGGAGGTCAATCAGGAGAATCTGGACAAGCTAGACGAAAGGATGGAATTGTTAAGAGAAGAACTGAACAAGGAAATCAACGTTAACAAGAAAGCTATAAATAAAAAATTGGAAGAAGAAACCGTAATGATGAATCAACAAATCCGGGAAATTGACGGAAAATGCAACCAAACCGAAAAGGAAGTACAAGAATTCAAGGAAGTGGTAAACAATAAGTTTACGAATATCGAAGAGCACAGTCGCAGGAAAGTGGAAGAACAACGGAAGGAGACTCAGGAAGAATTCGGGAGAGTACGGAGCCAAGTCGCGGAACGGTGTGATGGGATGGAAAAAGCGATGACCAATATCACGGGTCAGGTACGGCAAAGCCAAGAAGAGATGGAAGCTTTGAGGAATAGACCCACTAATTTCACCGGATTACCCATCAACGAAAACCGAGAATGGCTGAACTTGCGGCAATACAAGAGGAAACCAATGGAGTTCCTGGCGAGGATAGAAGAGTACTTCGCCAAACATAGAGGGAGTCAATGGAGCAATAACCGGGAGATACTGGACGAGTCATTCAGGGAGATGACAGATAACTGGTGGATGGCGAACCGTAGCGAGATTGCAGACTACCAGCAGTTCAAGAACATGTTTAAGTCCAAATACTGGTCCGAAACAACACAGAACCTGATCAGAGACAATATTTGCAACGGATGATACAGGGCCCAAATAGGCAATACCATGACAGCCTATTTCCTAGGGATGGTGTGCCTGGCAAAACACCTCGAGCCAGCAATACCCGAAGAGTGTCTGGTGAATAAACTGTCTTATCATTATGACGAGGATATTATCAGGGCAAGGAGAGGTAGCCAGATCAAGACGGTGCAGGCCATGACGGAGTTGTTAGAAAGTTACGAGAATGAAGAGTACTACCGCCAGAGCAGGAGGAGGAATGATAGACCGGAGGCGAGGACTAACCAGTACCCTAGTAACGGCAATAACCATCCCGGAAACCGAAACCAGCAAAGTAATTACGACGGCAACAATAACCCGCCACGTAATAACAACAACTTTAACGGCAACCCGAACGGTAATAGGAACAATAACCCATATCCTAATAACCGTAACAATTTTTATCAGCCCCCTAACAGCCCGTATAGTCAGAGAAATCCCTACCCCGGTAATAATGAACGATATTACCAGCCCAATAGAAATTACCATAGTAATTATAATAATAATAACAATAGAGTTTCCCGCCTGAGGGTTAATTTTATAAGAGCGGAAGATCGAGGGCTGAGAAGGTACTACCAACAACGGAGGAATAGTTTCCACGGTGGAGATCGACGAAGAAGAAGTGAAGAACGAGACGGTCCACGCCATGAACATGGAAGAAGGAGTACCAGCCTGGAGGATCCTGGCTGACAACAAAACAGGGAAATAACTTTCGAACAGGATACAGCGCGGCAGGAACCGACACAGAGTTTCCAGAACGATGCCTCGGTCAATCCGAGTCCCAGCGATGACCACAATAATTTAAACGGGTGGAGGCAGTAATAAACTATCACGACCCGTTGCTGCTCCTACTTCCTGGGTACAAAGATGAGTTGCAAGAGGCAACCAAATTAAAAAACATCACCATAATAAGTAACAATTACTTAAAAAATATAAGAACAGAACTTCTAGAGGAAAACGAAACGAGCCTCAATAATAATAACAATGAGATATTGTATATAACAGCGGAGGTAGAAGGAATTCCCGCGAAAATCATGATAGATACCGGTGCGAATATTTCTATAATAAATGCGAATGATCTGGAAAGAATCCAGAATAAGTGTAAAAAAATCCAACACTTGAAGGAGTAGAGGAGCAAACCACCAAAGAGTGAAATTTACAAGAGACGGCAATAACAAGGAAAGAAAAAGAGAAGATCAACTTACAAAAAAGTATAAATAACATGGTCCAGTATAGAGTACAATATATAACCATATGTTGTTGTCAAACATAATCATAATAATACGTACGAACTGAGAGAAATAGTTTCCGGAAGAGTTAAAGGTGTGTACAACCAAGCATCATAAAAAAGTATTACGAAGAATGAATTTGAATATTGTCTAAATCCTAAAATATAAGTAAGATCAACTTACTACAAACAATTTTGAAAGAAACAATTTGAGATATAATAAAAAGAAAATAATTTAGAATATAATAACAATATCAAAATTCTGAAATGAAGTAAGACCAGCTTACACACTAATTTTTGAAAGTAAAAAATTGGAAACAAGGAATGAATTTATAAAAAACCACTAAATCCAAAAATAATTGTAAGATCAACTTACTACACACAATTTGGAAAGAAACCATTGGGAATAATTGAAAGAAAGAATTTTGAATTATAAAACTATAAAAATTCTAAAATGAAGTAAGACCAGCTTACACACTAATTTTTGAAAGTAAAAATTTGGAAACAAAGAATGAATTTATAAAAAAAAAACACTAAATCCAAAAATAATCGTAAGATCAACTTACTACACACAATTTTGAAAGAAACAATTTGAGAGGAAAAATAAAGAAAGAATTTAGAATTTATAAACATAAAAATAAAAAATATCGCAAGACCAACTTACTACACACAATTTGAAGAGAACCAATTGGAATAATTAAAAAGAGAAGAATTTGAATTTTGATAAACCATCAAAATTTTAAAACATGATAAGATCAAATAATTACAAATGATTTATAAAAAATGTATTGGAATTAAATAAAAAGAAGAATTTGAATTTTGCATAAAACTAACAAAGTTCTAAAAATAAATATGTTCCATTTATAAATAAATTTAGAAGAAAATAATATGATTAATTCAGAAAAAAGAATTAAATATAATCCAGAATAAATGTGAATATCTAACATTTGAAGGAGTAGAGAAGAAAAACAAAAAAGAGTGTGATATACAAGAGAAGGCAATAATTTGGAAACAAAGAGAAGAATCTGTTATTATAAGCAAATTATATAAAAAATCTAAAAAAAGAAAAACAATAATATAATTAGAACAACCTATGACTAACTACTTATGAAACAATAATGGAAATAGTTAATCAAGAAAAATGATTATGATATTCCTCAGTTCTGAAGAAGCAAAGAAAAACAACTCATACCAAACATATGGAGAAGATGATTTTGAACAAATAATAATAATAAGACCTATATGAAACGCAAAGAGAAGAAGTACCACATGAAATATAATATAAATAAATTAATTTTAATGAATGCGAAGGCGGATTAATGACTTTCTGAGAGAAAAGAAAGGAAAATATAATTAAATAATATGATCACAATAACAACCTGAATATCAATTACAAAGAAACTTTTGAAACAATTAACTATAATAAAATAAGACCATTCAAATAATGAATAAGAACCAAAGAGAAAATACTATATGTAAAAACTATGATAACAATGTAATTAACCAGAAGGAAGTATAATGAGAATTCAGATGTAGAAGGAAAAAAGTTACACTATAACCAGTAACAAGAAGTATTAACAAAAGTTTCCAACCATAATTAAAATAAATATATCAGACGAGCTAAGAGTTTAGAAGAATATATATAATGAGAATAATAAGTATTAAGAAGAATAATTGAGATAGAAAATGTGAGATAATCTGAGAAACTACGAAGTGAAGAATCCAAAGATATTTTTATTAGTCGACAATGAGACTACTTTTTATTTAATTTATTCAATGACTGACTGTAGATAATTCCAGCAGCATTATGTTTTTGAGCAGAGATGAATTTGCCTCTGGACTCAAATTGTAGAAGTGGTGTATGGCCAGCAGAGTTGTGAAGCCTACAGTGCCCCTCTGAACTGCCCCAGCCGACATGATAGGGAACGTTAGGGAATTAATATCCCAAGGATACAACACGAAGTTTATAAGAAAAGTAAATATATAATAATAATAATAATAATATATCTCAGAAGACACTAACTATCCAAGAAGGATCAAAAGTCAGATAAGTGAATATATATAAAATTTATTAAGCTCAAATATAAAAAAATCAATATAGAAATGGAGAGGAAAATGAAGTATAAAAAACAATAAAATTGTCATAAGCAATTATTTCATCCATAATCAAGTCTGAAATAATTACTTCCGGAGGAGAGCAATCTGTAGCATGACAGATAAGCCCATAAAAATGAATGGTGAATTGATCATTAAAATAAAGTAATAACATGTTTAAATCCGAAGAAAGCAATATAATAAAGAATTAATTAAGAACCACCGTGCAGTACAATCATTGATTTAAGAAAATGAAGTATAACAAACAATAAAATTGTCATAAGCAATTATTTCATCCATAATCAAGTCTGAAATAATTACTTCTGGAGGAGAGCAATCTGTAGCATGACAGATAAGCCCATAAAAATGAATGGTGAATTGATCATTAAAATAAAGTAATAACATGTTTAAATCCGAAGAAAGCAATATAATAAAGAATTAATTAAGAACCACCGTGCAGTACAATCATTGATTTAAGATATAAGTTCATATAAAATAAATGTTACAAGTGATGAATCATCAAAACCAATTTTAATAACTAAAAAGGTGAAAAAATATAATACCCAGGAAGGTTAGGAGTAGGCAAGGAAGAAACCCAGAACATAACTAAACCCACAACGAAGAGAAGAAAATCTGTTGTATGAGACCAGAAGAGTAGATAAGGAAGAAACCCAGAACAAGGCAAGATCCACCATAAAAGGTGATGCATTTGTATGAAACAAGAAGAGTAGGTGAAGAAGAAACCCAAAAACCCGATGACATCCACAAGAAGATGAAGAAAATAAAATTATAAGAAACCAGAAGAAAAGAAGACATCAATGAAGAAACAAGAAGAAGACAGCATCCACAAGAAGAAGGAATGCTCTTGTAAAAAAAAACCATACCCCAAAATAAATACAGTAAATATAATAATAATAAAAAAGTATAACAAAGTATCAATGCAAAAACCCACATGTACAATAAATATAAGCCAAAAAAGTGTATAGAGTAAGAGTTGAAAGTGGACCAAGGTGAAATAATAATGTAATACCAAAGAACAAATCTTCATTATAATCTACAAATAGATTTCTTGATTTTAATAAGACTACATAACCATTTAGAAATAGAATCAAGGAATGTAAAGAGAACCAGTGCAAGTTTTAGTATTATAAAAAATGAACCTTATGTTTCATTATTGGTATTCACAAACTAAGTAAATAATGAAATGATACAACTTTGAAGTGACTTAATTTATGTTCAGAGATAATAAATAAAGTATTATCATGATAATATGATACCTGTGTTTTAGTAAAGAACTGCCAATCTGTTTAAATGACATTCATTAGAATGATTTATAAAACAAGAGCAGGCACAGAAATAAAAAAGTGAAGTGACAGGGTACAATTACCCAAAACCCAATTAAAAACAGATAAAAACTGTTCATAAAACTTAATATAAGGAATATAGAGTATAAGATTATAGTAAATAAGGTTTTGTTTATGTAGAATAAGATATTTAAAGATGTATTAGGAATAAGCAAATTTAAACAGGTCAGAACCACTAACATTCTTTAATTATAAAATATTTATTATAGGTATTATTGTTAATAACTAATTAAGATGTTAGAATGGAACAACATTCTTTATATATGATATTTGTTATGTATTATTATTAATCTTTGAGTATAAAAAATGTCTGATTTGTTAAAGACAACTATTAATTGGAATTATTTGTTATATGTTAATAGTATGAAACATATACTAATTGTTATTTTGTTTACAAGAAGAAAATGTTTAATTCATGTTACAATATCAATGAAAGTCAGAGAGGGTATAACTCAATATGTGTTATTTATAAAAATTTGTATGTAAAAACTGTTAGGAATCTAGGCCAAATGTTAAAAACTAAACATCATCAAAACTGAGAAACTAAGTACATAAATACATTTAAACTGAAGGGATTTAGATAATGTAAATAAGAAACAAAGCCATGTAATAAGAAATATAACTAAGAAAGTTTTTGTAAAATTATAGCCAGAATTATTGATAAAAATGGAAATGACAGAACTCAAAAATTTGGAGAGGGGAGTCATATATTCCAACATAATATTTTAAAACTTAACCAATTCATCTAATTGCAAGAATTTAAGGGAATATAAACCATTTATTACAATATGAGATTTAATAATCATTAATATAACTTGGTAATGGCAGAATTTGGAAAAGAACAGGAAGTTAGACTTTAGGACTTAGAAATTACAAAATGAAGGAAAAAATATTATTTTTAGATCAAAAACTTAATAAAACGGCATTATTTGGTATCAAAATACGCAGAATGAACTGAAGGATAAAATTAAGTAACAACTAGATAATAAATTTGAACAATAACCAAAGTATAATCAGTTATATAATGTAACTTTATCACATGCACAGGATGCAAAATAAAATTTGAACAATGGAATGAATAATATTGCTTTGGCTAAGATTTTAGTCGGAGATGAAGGAAGTAAGTTAGTTAATTATTGAACATTGTACGGGACACTTGACACGAGCAATTTACCCATCTTAACCTAGTTACGAATACCGTAATGGCGAATAATTGTCTGAGCCGAAAGTGAAAATCGAGAGTTTCGATAAAAAACATTTTTGAAGTTCAACACAGTGAAATAAACATATACCAACACTGAACTAACATTATACAGCACAGAACACCACTGGAAATAACATTTAAACCCATTAAAACAGTTAACCATAAAAGTGCCTAACATATGACTAACCGACAAAAGTGAACCTGACTTAAATACACACTATTTTTTCGAATACAACACCAAAACTGAACCAGTGACACTCCACCAACACAAGAAGGAAGAATTGCAGCCACCAGGACGTAAATTCATAAGGAAAACATCTTTATTTGAACGCCAAAACTGCGAGGTGACGACTTTCAATTTCTTCGGCGGCCATTGCTGATTACCCACAACTCAAATCAACACAGCCTCTTTCTGCCTGCAGGACGGTTCGCAACATATTTATTTATTTCTCTACTTTGAATCTGATATATGTACTGTTAATTTGAAGAATTTACCTTGTAATGTTATACTTTTCAATCTTTGCCCTATTTCTCTGACTTTCCCTAACATAGCTGTTCAAAGAACCTATATAAAAAATTTGTAATAATTCAAACGATACCCTGAGAATCGATTTACATATCGACAAGAGTCAAGATAACTAACTGTCAATAAAATTATTAATATATTTCCTATTTAAACAGTTTTTTCATTTCTAATATAGATAACTAACATAATACTTCAATAAAATAGAACTAACTACAAGGATCTCACCACCAGAAGGAAGATAACCTCCAAACAGAAAATAAATACAAGTATCGATTGTTATTGGAGACAATTCTATAAGTGGCTAGAGGTTTTAACAAATACACAAAAGTCTATAAAACAATTAAAATACGTGATAAACGTTTCGGAACACCACGAAACTTAATTAATTAATTGTTTTTTAATTAATTACAAAAAAAATTTTTTTAATAAACAAAAATTTTTGTTAACACTATAACGAAAAGAAATATACTCTCCTTTAAGCCCCACTGTTGGGCTACCCAATTTATAACAAAAAGAAATAGTGGTGTAAAAGTGTTGTGTTGTTCGTGTTGTATGCTGTCGGGCGTTACCTCCGCGCACTTTTGGTTACTTACTGTTAACTGGATCCTCTGCGGTGATGTAGTCGTGTAACACAACTTAATACTATGTTTTTTGTGGGCGCCACTTGGAATCGTTTGTTCCAAGAATAAAATGTGATTATTAAAGAAATTAAAATTTTTATATCTTACTTCTATGAAAAAATAGAAACAAGTCAGTTTAGCTTGAAAAAATAAGGTAAGTTTAATGATTCTTCAAAAACAAACAAATCGTCTGAAGGACTAACATTCATAAAAAAATTATAAAATTGCAGAGTTATAAAAGAAAAAATTCATAAGTTATTATTCTGATTATTGACAATTTTATTTATCCAATCAAGTATCGGCTAGTATTTTCAATTTTTTACTCAGTTGAAAAGCATGAGTTTAATACGTGAAAAAATCTTTACTCTCAGGACGTGACTCCTTTGAACTACCAAGACATATCAATAAGATGCCTTACAAGAAAAATTAAGTGATTTGAAGGTGTGTGTGGCATGTGTAGTACAACTGTGTGATAAATGTAACCAGGTAAAAAAATGACTTTAATTTTGGTAACTCACGTTCCAATGATTAATTAATCTCGCACAGGACACTCCTCTCGGGTAATTTTTTCAATCTCGCCTCTTCATATGTGCACTGAATCTATTTTAAGTCAAAATTGCGATCATTTACTATTTCCGCACTTTTTGTGAAAACGTTTGGCAGTAGATTCTCGTTCAAACCCCGCCACGACAACTCAGCTGCTCCGCGTTGATTCTCAAATTGGCCGCCACAGCGCTAATTCCCATGCAGTGTCGACAAAGGCTTTGTGTTTGTTTGTTTACGTTAAGGGGGTTATTGTCAAGTTAGTCTGTCTATGCGAACACAGCAGAATTGGTTCTCTATTTAAAGTTTTGGTCCCTCCTGGGCCGTTGACGTTCTGGCTGCGTGATTTCTACTAAAATTTGCCGTGCTGCTGCCTATTTCAGCAACACATTGGCGTAGATTCTTGTAGAGGTTATGTCAGTCTGTTTGTCTATGTACGGGAAAAGCCTTTCTTCGGGTCTTGTCGATTTCTCGCCTCTCGGTTTCGCCTTAGCTGCGTTGATCAGTGTCGTGGGTGATGCATCTGTTCTGGAGTTCAAGTTTCAAGTGTTCTCGGGTCGAATTTGGTCTCAGTTTTATACTAATTCAGGCTGACTGTTTACATCGACTTCCGGTATATTTGTGTAAAAATTCTTTCTAGATTGTTCGAGAATAAACAAAATGGAACATTATGGAACAAAATTCATTTCCGTCGAAGCTTTTAGAACAAATTTCTTATTCTTCATACTAAGGATATTTCAAAAATTACTCTGGTATTTATCAAACAGTTTTACATTAGTACTCACAATTTGTATGCCATTATTACATTTAGATTCTCTGTTTTCAACTGAATCTAGTGATACAAATTATGATTGGTTTTTAATTAAATTAAGTCTAATAAGTAACACAATATACAACTCTCACCTTGGGTTGTTGTCATTAAAATTCAATTTTTTTAGAACAAAAATTGTTGTGAAACTATTATGTCTCTTCCACAATCTGAACATATAACATTACTATCTTCCTATAACAAAACAAACAAATTTTAACATATATAATACATAGATAATTACAATTTTACCTGGCCTCTGTCCATGGCCTAGGTTTTTGTCAATGTTATAACACAATAATTAGTCTCTTTCTTTAACATATGTAGTATTTCACTAGTGTACACTCAGAGTTTATTATATTGTCTGTCTTTTGTGATACCTGGTTACTCTTTACATATATTATTTTTATTACAGGATGACATAGCATCATATTGATTGGTCTTGAGATGCCTTTTTTCATGGTGTGACAAATCTCACTCTTATAAGTTAAATTCTTTCATAATTGATCTTATTTTCAACTGAGTTTGTTCGTTTTTAAGGTATACTGAAGTATTGTACCATTCTATTTTATTTTTGTTAGCATTTTGTAAATATTTAGCCAGATATGATTATTTTTGTACTGGTTGATTGGCTCCAGCCATACATGGTATAGGTAAATATGTTGCTAACTCGATTATTACAATGTTAAAGTTAGTCAAATATATTAGTATAGCCGCTTTATATTATATTTCAACTTTCTAATGCAATTTGGTTGCATTTTGGCAACATTAAATCCACAAATCATACAATATTATATGCCTACCACATGTTTTTAGTTAATACTGTTTTTGGCTATTTTGACTGACTTTTATTCATTTGACAGCTTTCTTTATTTAAGATAAATTGTTCACTTTTGTCTGCTTGACAATTACATATAGTTTTTATTTCAATCTGATAATAATTAATTTTTTCATGAAATCTGAGCGTTTGGTCTCAAATCCAACGCATTAATATTTTTTGTCATAACAAATACATAATTTTTATTTTAACTTAGATTCTTTCTAATAATGTATTTAAGTCATTTAATATATTTATTTTATTTACATTACATAATATAATAATGGATCATGTCCATTCATTCACAAAAAATAGTTCTTAATACTCTATTCAGACTTAATAATTAATGACTTCATTTTGGTTGATTCTGACATTATTTGTCTCTCTTATAGTGTCTTATGGTTTTTTCACTGTTATTCACTTTAATAATATATATGGGGTTTGTGTCTTAGTCACAGTCTGGTCGTTTTTCATGTTAGTAGTAATAATTATTAGACAATATTACACAATTTTTTAGGACTACTTGGGTTCGATACTGTTCACCTCACTTTCCTCTTATGATAAATTGCTATGTAAATGATTTCCTTTATGGAACGTTCTGTGACGTTACATATGCCTCTCCGTTAAAGTTGATAATTGTTGAAAAACCTATCTTTGGTTTTGATGAAATTATCATGTCTATATTAACCTTTTATTAGCTTCTTTATATTTCATTCTTTTATCTTATAATTAAATTCCTGTACTACTCCTTTAATATACTAATCCAACTCAATATTCCTATTTCGTTCTTTGTCGTATCACCTATTCCTTTCCTTTTTACCTTGATGTTATTTAATTAATCTTTGATATAATTCCCTAACTTTCATAGAGGGTTGGGGGTCAGAGTGGCTCGCTATAGCATACATTCTCTGCCCTTCCCTATCTATAACTACTGAAATCAGAGGCAACACATCCCTGTCCAGAAAATAATAATTGCACCTTTGCAACAAATAATAATAATAAATAAAAAAATACAATATTCAAAGATCATAGGCTCCTACACATAAATTCCCTTTCTTAAACTCTTCTGATTAATTCACAATTATATTAATATATCGTTCTCCGCAGGTAAAATTATCGTTTAAAATCATTCAATGTTAATAGCTATATTCATATTCATCATTACCTCCTTATGTAACACCCTGTTTTTCCTTTTTTTTTTCTTTTTGCATTTATCACTTCCATTTAGTATCAAATATATGACAGTATTTCTCCTTTTTTCTCCTTTACAAAGTGTCCGTCTCGTAATATTTATTAATAATAATCTCTCTCCTTCTATAAGTACGGGTAAGCTGGTAAATATACGTTGACATGGCTATTGGAAATAAATCTTGCCTACGGTGGAATGTGTCCATCTCGTAATATTTATTAATAATAATCTCTCTCCTTCTATAAGTACGGGTAAGCTGGTAAATATACGTTGACATGGCTATTGGAAATAAATCTTGCCTACGGTGGAATGTGTCCATCTCGTAATATTTATTAATAATAATCTCTCTCCTTCTATAAGTACGGGTAAGCTGGTAAATATACGTTGACATGGCTATTGGAAATAAATCTTGCCTACAGTGTAATGTGTCCATCTCGTAATATTTATTAATAATAATCTCTCTCCTTCTCTAAGTACGGGTAAGCTGGTAAATATACGTTGACATGGCTATTGGAAATAAATCTTGCCTATAGTGGAATGTGTCCATCTCGTAATATTTATTAATAATAATCTCTCTCCTTCTATAAGTACGGGTAAGCTGGTAAATATACGTTGACATGGCTATTGGAAATAAATCTTGCCTACGGTGGAATGTGTCCATCTCGTAATATTTATTAATAATAATCATTATACAATAATATATATATTTATTTAACAATCTCTACCTCCTTTCTAATTGTGGGTAAGTTAAAAAATTCATGTTAACATGTTTAGTCAAGGTACCTTCTCAATGATGCTGTATTTGACTTTGGTTTTTTGGTCATGGTACTTGCTCACTGATTGAGTATTTGACTTGTGATTTCTAATCATGGTACTTTTTCAATGATGTTTGGTTATACGTACCTTTTACTTTGTTACTAATCGTGTCAGTTACCTCGTAGGTATTGTTTTTATTGTCTCTGGTGATCGTGAAAGGCCCTGTATATAAGAGTAGCAATTTCCTCGTTATGCCTTGTATAGCACTGGGCAATTCTCTATTTTTAACTAACACCTTTTCTCCTACCTCATATTTAATTGCCTTGGGCTGTGATTTGACATATTTTTTCCGCTGCTGTTCTGTTTTTTCTAACACCTTGTTATAAAATTTTGCCCTTACAAATTGGTATGCGGGTTCGTCGGGAAAACTAATAATTTCTTTTATCTCTCGTGGTGGGGGTCTTTCGAACATAACTGTGTATGGCGACACCTCGATGGTATTGTGATATGAGAAATTGAGAAAATCCTCGGTAGATGCTACGTATTCATGCCATCTTTTCTGCCCGTTATGGCAGTATGTTCTCAGTAACCGTCCTACCTCCCTTAACACTCTCTCGGCTGGGTTACTATTCGGGTGATATACAGACGTCTTGTACGTTTTTATTCCGTGTTCTCCCAGGTTTTCCTTCCAAAGTTTTCCCCTAAACTGAGTACCGTGGTCCGTAATTATAGAATACGGTCGGCCCACCTCCATTATGTATCGCTCTATAATGATGTCTATTATTTTCCTGGTCGTTGCCCTAGTTATTGGGTATAGCTTTGTATATTTGCTAAAATGGTCGAAGATGATTACGATAAATTTATATCGGTGTCTCCCACCGCTGCGTGGAAATGGTCCGCAGATATCGAGAAATACCTTTTCCAATTTTTCGGTAGATGATATGGGTATCATGACCCCTTCCTTTCTCTCGTTATCACACTTTACTTTTTGACAAATATCGCACGACCGTATCGCCAGTTGCACCTTCTTATTCATCCCCTTGATGTATGTTTGCTCTTCCAATGCCTTCCTTACTTTGAGGGCACCCATATGTCCGCACCTATCGTGATAGTCGATTATTAGCGGTCTCTCTATCGCTGGTGGAATTACTAATTTCCAATTCTCCTGGTGCGGGCTATTCCTTATAAACAAAATGTCGTTGTGTATACAGTAATATCTGTTTATGACCTCATCGCCTTCCTGTACCCTTTTTCTAATATCTCCTAATTTTGGATCGGCCTCTTGTTGTGACTTTATATTGTTTAAAATATTTTTTAAATCTTCCCTGCTCCTAATAATGTGGTAAACCTTTGCTAATTGTTCCTTTTCGCCGTAGAAGGTTTGGTCTGGTATATTGACGCGAGATAGGACGTCGGCTGCTACGTTCTGTTTGCCGGGTATATATTCCCATGTGATATTATATTCTTGCAAGACCAAAACCCATCTCGTCAGCCTTCCGTGGTTCAGCTTACAATGCTTTAAAAATGATATAGATTTGTGGTCGCTTCTAACTGTTATGGGGTACCCTAATATATATGTCCTAAATTTACCGCATGCGAAAACTACACTCAACAATTCTTTTTCGGTAGTATTGTAGTTTCGTTCGCAACTGTTCAGCACGCGGCTAGCAAAGCTAATTATTAAATGGTTACCGTCCTGATCTTCCTGATATAGGGCTGCACCTAAACTCACGTTACTGGCATCGCAGTTTAGAAAAAATGGTTTTGTAAAGTCGGGATGATGCAACATCACTGTTTCTAAAAACTTTTCCTTTATGATATTGAGCACTCCATCTTGCTCTGGTCCCCAAGTCCATTTGTCTTTAGCTGATAACTGCTTTTGGAACCTGGCAGTTAGTTCTGAGTAATTGGATCAAAACTTTCTGTAATAGTTACAGATTCCTAAAAATGACTGCAGCTGTTTCCTGTTCTTTGGGGTGGGGAACTTCTGTATGGCCTCTACCTTCTCTTTGGATGGAGTAATCCCTTGTTCTGTTAAATTAAAGCCTAAAAATTTCACCTCATTCGCAATGAATTGAGACTTGTCTAATTTGAGGGTGATATTATTCTCTGATAATTTCTCTAACACCTGTTCAACCCTATTACAATGGTCGTCCCAATTCGCTGAAGTTACCAGTAGGTCGTCGACGTATACTGTCGTAAACTTCAGTACTTCCTGCCCCAATATTCTGTCCATTATCTTTACAAACACCGCCCCAGAATTTATTAAGCCAAAAGGTAACCGCTTAAACTGATAGTTTCTGCCCTCGAATATGAATGCCATATATTTCGTACTATCAGGGTGGAGTTCTACCTGCCAGTAACTGCATACCGTATCCCATGAGCTTATATACTTGGTTCCGTGAAACTTTTTCAATATCTCCTCTATCTCCCCAGGTGATGTGCGGTCGTTAACAATCATCTTGTTGATCTCCCTAGCATCGAGACATATACGTACCTTTCCGTTCTTTTTTGGCACAGCTATGATTGGGCTGGTAAAGGGCGAATGACTATACTCGATTATGTCGTCCTCTATCATCCTGTTTAATTCTTCCCTGACTTCGTTCTTTAGCGAGTAGGCGATCGGGTACGATTTTCTGTTAAATTCCACCGGAGTTTTGAATTTTATGGTGCATTGATAATCTCTGGCTTTACCTGGAGCATTTGAGAATATGTGTTTATAATTGTTGTATACCTTAATTAATTGTTCCGCCTGTGTTTCGCTGATCAGGCCCCTTGCTTTCGTCCTTTGAAAATCCCGTATTTCTTCTAATTTTTCTAACCACAACTCTGGGTTTTCCTCCTGATATAATGGCATGTTGATTGGACGATCAGCACAATAATAATGGTTCACTATTGCTTGATAAGGTGTGTTGTCTGTATCATTTCCTTGGACATCGATTAAATTATTGGTCCAAATTCCCTTGTTAGTTTTTAAAGTTATCACCTTACCTTCCAAATCTATTACTGCATTATATGGCCTAAGTATATCGCAGCCTATTAGAATACTCATGGGTAAATTATTCGCCACTAATAACCCTATTGGTATCGTTACCCTATTACTAGTCATCTCTAATGACACCTGTTTCTTTATTGATTTATTTTGCCTCCCCGTTGCTCCGACTAAAATGATGTTATTTATAGGCAGAGTGGGTATTGGTAAATTACTATTTTGTTTGATCCTCTCTAACTCTACACTATCGATAAGTGATACATTTGACCCCGTGTCAATGAGTAATATTGCTTCTATGCCATTGATATTTGCTTTGATCTGCACGATACTATTATTCCCTTGGTTACTATTTTTAATGATATTGTCACCCTCTTCTAATAACTCCTCTCTAATATCCTTAAGATAATTATTTATTCTTAATATCATAGTCCCGTCTTTGTCCTGTCTATGTTCGTAACTTGTCACCCCATAATATTGGTTCAGTGAAGGGCGGTTTTCCTTTTCCACTGCTGCATTTAGTTTAAATGAGTCACGGTCTCATTGGCCCGGTCTCCCGGAACAATGGGCTGCTGACCCGTCTGTGTTTCCTGCCTGACCTCGGGATTACCATTAATAGGTTGGCTATTCGTCGTGTTACCCTGGCTACCTGGCGCCTGTTGTGGGTAAAACATGTAAGTGGGTACATTGGGTGGATATGGCCGTCGGTTATTGGCCATTGTATAATTTACCTGGGGCCTATATTCGTGATTTCTCCTATCGCCTCCTCCTTGGTCGCCCCCGTTACGATAACTATTGCGTTGACCATAATTATTTCCCCTATAGTTATTTCCGCGATAACTATTTCCCTGATGGTAGGTTCTACCGTAATTATTCCCGGTATAATTACCTCTGTTTGGTCCCGGATAGTTGCGGTTATTTGGACCCTGAGTGTTATCACTTCGGCCATTTGGTGGGATATTATTGTTCTGACTATTTGTGTTCAGGTTATTACCGTTTCCACCTCCATTCCGGTTTGGTCCGTTATTGTTGTTATTGTATTCTACCTTACGATTGGGGGGTTGGTAATCCTGGAACCTTCCAGTGGATTCACAATTTTCTAGTAATTTGGCTAGATCGGCTATTTTACTGAGCTGTTGGTATAATTGGGCATCTTTGATACCATAACTGTAATGTCCAGCTAATTGCCTTACCAAACATTCTTCTGGGATCGGCGGTATCAACTTCCGTGCTAAACATACCTTTCCTAGGAAATAAGACGTCGGGGACTGTCCATTGGACGCGTCGTATTTGCCATAGAATATGTCCATTCTTACCCTGTTTTGTGCAGTCTCCGACCAATACTTTTCCTTAAACTGGCGTTTAAACTCGGCTAAATTCGTGATTTCGGGTCGTACCGCTATCCACCAGTTATCCCTAGTGTTCTTAAACGTCTCGTCTAGCATCTCTCTTATCCTGTCCCACCTTGTTTCTCTATTTCTCCCAATAAACTCTTCCATTCTTTCTAAAAATTCCATTGGGTTTCGTCGATAGTTTTGGAAGTTGATTACTTCCCTGTTTTCACCATGACACGTATGAGTATATAATATAGGTGTGTCTCTCAGCGCCTCTAATCTTTCCTGCAGGTTCTTCTCTCTCTGGTCTATTTCCAGTATGCTATTTTTGTTAGTTTTTATTTGCTCGTCCAGCCTGTTAGCGATGTCATATGTTCTCTGCATCCTCTCGCTAACGTCTTTCTGGACTTCTCCCACCTCCTGCATGATGGCGTCTTGGTTCTGCCTTACCATGTTTTCGAGATTTCTAACATCTTGTTTGGTCTCTACTGTTTGTTCCTCTATATTTTCGAAACGTGTATTGTTTCCCTCCTGTAATTTTTCCAACTGTTTCTCCATATTTTCAACCTTCCTGTCACTATCGATTTTATTATCGTCGATCTTTTTGTTTACTGTTCCGTACTTTATGCTAATTTCTTTTTTCAGGGACTCTATACATTTTTTATTCTCCTCCTGAAATATCTCCAGTTTTTTCCCATTGTCATCTATTTTCTCTGTTATATCCTTCCTTAAAGATTCTATGTTTTTGTCTAATTTCTCCTTATCTTCCAGTCTGTTTTTATTATTATCCTCCTTCAGGGATTTTATTATTTCCTCCTTATCTTCCCGTCTATTTCTCTTATTCTCCTCCTTATCTTCCTGTCTATTTTTATTCATTTCTTGGAGCATCACCATTATTGCACTCATATCAATGCTTGCTGTTATTTTTTCTGGTTCGGATTTCTCTGTTTGTTCTACCATTTGTATGGGTTCTTCTCCCGTTTGCTCCTCTAATTCGTCTGCCGTTTGTACCGGTCTTTCCACTTCTAGTGTGGGCGGTTCTAACTCTATTTCCTCCATTTGTACTGCCTCTCCGTCTTCCACACTTAACTCGGGTTCCACATTCTTCTTCACCTTTTTTCCCTTAGGTTGCGGCATTTTGATCTGTTGGTAGTTGCCGGGCTTGTTCCGTCTTTTTCAAGCCTCACTAGTTGGGCTACCCAATTTATAACAAAAAGAAATAGTGGTGTAAAAGTGTTGTGTTGTTCGTGTTGTATGCTGTCGGGCGTTACCTCCGCGCACTTTTTGTTACTTACTGTTGACTGGATCCTCTGCGGTGATGTAGTCCTGTAACACAACTTAATACTATGTTTTTTGTGGGCACCACTTGGAATCATTTGTTCCAAGAATAAAATGTGATTATTAAAGAAATTAAAATTTTTATATCTTACTTCTATGAAAAAATAGAAACAAGTCAGTTTAGCTTGAAAAAATAAGGTAAGTTTAATGATTCTTCAAAAACAAACAAATCGTCTGAAGGACTAACATTCATAAAAAAATTATAAAATTGCAGAGTTATAAAAGAAAAAATTCATAAGTTATTATTATGATTATTGACAATTTTATTTATCCAATCAAGTATCGGCTAGTATTTTCAATTTTTTACTCAGTTGAAAAGCATGAGTTTAATACGTGAAAAAATCTTTACTCTCAGGACGTGACTCCTTTGAACTACCAAGACATATCAATAAGATGCCTTACAAGAAAAATTAAGTGATTTGAAGGTGTGTGTGGCATGTGTAGTACAACTGTGTGATAAATGTAACCAGGTAAAAAAATGACTTTAATTTTGGTAACTCACGTTCCAATGATTAATTAATCTCGCACAGGACACTCCTCTCGGGTAGTTTTTTCAATCTCGCCTCTTCATATGTGCACTGAATCTATTTTAAGTCAAAATTGCGATCATTTACTATTTCCGCACTTTTTGTGAAAACGTTTGGCAGTAGATTCTCGTTCAAACCCCGCCACGACAACTCAGCTGCTCCGCGTTGATTCTCAAATTGGCCGCCACAGCGCTAATTCCCATGCAGTGTCGACAAAGGCTTTGTGTTTGTTTGTTTACGTTAAGGGGGTTATTGTCAAGTTAGTCTGTCTATGCGAACACAGCAGAATTGGTTCTCTGTTTAAAGTTTTGGTCCCTCCTGGGCCGTTGACGTTCTGGCTGCGTGATTTCTACTAAAATTTGCCGTGCTGCTGCTCTATTTCAGCAACACATTGGCGTAGATTCTTGTAGAGGTTAAGTCAGTCTGTTTGTCTATGTACGGGAAAAGCCTTTCTTCGGGTCTTGTCGATTTCTCGCCTCTCGGTTTCGCCTTAGCTGCGTTGATCAGTGTCGTGGGTGATGCATCTGTTCTGGAGTTCAAGTTTCAAGTGTTCTCGGGTCGAATTTGGTCTCTGTTTTATACTAATTCAGGCTGACTGTTTACATCGACTTCCGGTATATTTGTGTAAAAATTCTTTCTAGATTGTTCGAGAATAAACAAAATGGAACATTATGGAACAAAATTCATTTCCGTCGAAGCTTTTAGAACAAATTTCTTATTCTTCATACTAAGGATATTTCAAAAATTACTCTGGTATTTATCAAACAGTTTTACATTAGTACTCACAATTTGTATGCCATTATTACATTTAGATTCTCTGTTTTCAACTGAATCTAGTGATACAAATTATGATTGGTTTTTAATTAAATTAAGTCTAATAAGTAACACAATATACAACTCTCACCTTGGGTTGTTGTCATTAAAATTCAATTTTTTTAGAACAAAAATTGTTGTGAAACTATTATGTCTCTTCCACAATCTGAACATATAACATTACTATCTTCCTATAACAAAACAAACAAATTTTAACATATATAATACATAGATAATTACAATTTTACCTGGCCTCTGTCCATGGCCTAGGTTTTTGTCAATGTTATAACACAATAATTAGTCTCTTTCTTTAACATATGTAGTATTTCACTAGTGTACACTCAGAGTTTATTATATTGTCTGTCTTTTGTGATACCTGGTTACTCTTTACATATATTATTTTTATTACAGGATGACATAGCATCATATTGATTGGTCTTGAGATGCCTTTTTTCATGGTGTGACAAATCTCACTCTTATAAGTTAAATTCTTTCATAATTGATCTTATTTTCAACTGAGTTTGTTCGTTTTTAAGGTATACTGAAGTATTGTACCATTCTATTTTATTTTTGTTAGCATTTTGTAAATATTTAGCCAGATATGATTATTTTTGTACTGGTTGATTGGCTCCAGCCATACATGGTATAGGTAAATATGTTGCTAACTCGATTATTACAATGTTAAAGTTAGTCAAATATATTAGTATAGCCGCTTTATATTATATTTCAACTTTCTAATGCTATTTGGTTGCATTTTGGCAACATTAAATCCATAAATCATACAATATTATATGCCTACCACATGTTTTTAGTTAATACTGTTTTTGGCTATTTTGACTGACTTTTATTCATTTGACAGCTTTCTTTATTTAAGATAAATTGTTCACTTTTGTCTGCTTGACAATTACATATAGTTTTTATTTCAATCTGATAATAATTAATTTTTTCATGAAATCTGAGCGTTTGGTCTCAAATCCAACGCATTAATATTTTTTGTCATAACAAATACATAATTTTTATTTTAACTTAGATTCTTTCTAATAATGTATTTAAGTCATTTAATATATTTATTTTATTTACATTACATAATATAATAATGGATCATGTCCATTCATTCACAAAAAATAGTTCTTAATACTCTATTCAGACTTAATAATTAATGACTTCATTTTGGTTGATTCTGACATTATTTGTCTCTCTTATAGTGTCTTATGGTTTTTTCACTGTTATTCACTTTAATAATATATATGGGGTTTGTGTCTTAGTCACAGTCTGGTCGTTTTTCATGTTAGTAGTAATAATTATTAGACAATATTACACAATTTTTTAGGACTACTTGGGTTCGATACTGTTCACCTCACTTTCCTCTTATGATAAATTGCTATGTAAACGATTTCCTTTATGGAACGTTCTGTGACGTTCCATATAAAAATATAAAAAAATCGATATAGAAATGGAGAGGAAAATGAAGTATAAAAAACAATAAAATTGTCATAAGCAATTATTTCATCCATAATCAAGTCTGAAATAATTACTTCTGGAGGAGAGCAATCTGTAGCATGACAGATAAGCCCATAAAAATGAATGGTGAATTGATCATTAAAATAAAGTAATAACATGTTTAAATCCGAAGAAAGCAATATAATAAAGAATTAATTAAGAACCACCGTGCAGTACAATCATTGATTTAAGATATAAGTTCATATAAAATAAATGTTACAAGTGATGAATCATCAAAACCAATTTTAATAACTAAAAAGGTGAAAAAATATAATACCCAGGAAGGTTAGGAGTAGGCAAGGAAGAAACCCAGAACATAACTAAACCCACAACGAAGAGAAGAAAATCTGTTGTATGAGACCAGAAGAGTAGATAAGGAAGAAACCCAGAACAAGGCAAGATCCACCATAAAAGGTGATGCATTTGTATGAAACAAGAAGAGTAGGTGAAGAAGAAACCCAAAAACCCGATGACATCCACAAGAAGATGAAGAAAATAAAATTATAAGAAACCAGAAGAAAAGAAGACATCAATGAAGAAACAAGAAGAAGACAGCATCCACAAGAAGAAGGAATGCTCTTGTAAAAAAAAAACCATACCCCAAAATAAATACAGTAAATATAATAATAATAAAAAAGTATAACAAAGTATCAATGCAAAAACCCACATGTACAATAAATATAAGCTAAAAAAGTGTATAGAGTAAGAATTGAAAGTGGACCAAGGTGAAATAATAATGTAATACCAAAGAACAAATCTTCATTATAATCTACAAATAGATTTCTTGATTTTAATAAGACAATATAACCATTTAGAAATGGAATCAAGGAATGTAAAGAGAACCAGTGCAAGTTTTAGTATTATAAAAAATGAACCTTATGTTTCATTATTGGTATTCACAAACTAAGTAAATAATGAAATGATACAACTTTGAAGTGACTTAATTTATGTTCAGAGATAATAAATAAAGTATTATCATGATAATATGATACTTGTGTTTTAGTAAAGAACTGCCAATCTGTTTAAATGACATTCATTAGAATGATTTATAAAACAAGAGCAGGCACAGAAATAAAAAAGTGAAGTGACAGGGTACAATTACCCAAAACCCAATTAAAAACAGATAAAAACTGTTCATAAAACTTAATATAAGGAATATAGAGTATAAGATTATAGTAAATAAGGTTTTGTTTATGTAGAATACGATATTTAAAGATGTATTAGGAATAAGCAAATTTAAACAGGTCAGAACCATTAACATTCTTTAATTATAAAATATTTATTATAGGTATTATTGTTAATAACTAATTAAGATGTTAGAATGGAACAACATTCTTTATATATGATATTTGTTATGTATTATTATTAATCTTTGAGTATAAAAAATGTCTGATTTGTTAAAGACAACTATTAATTGGAATTATTTGTTATATGTTAATAGTATGAAACATATACTAATTGTTATTTTGTTTACAAGAAGAAAATGTTTAATTCATGTTACAATATCAATGAAAGTCAGAGAGGGTATAACTCAATATGTATTATTTATAAAAATTTGTATGTAAAAACTGTTAGGAATCTAGGCCAAATGTTAAAAAGTAAACATCATCAAAACTGAGAAACTAAGTACATAAATACATTTAAACTGAAGGGATTTAGATAATGTAAATCAGAAACAAAGCCATGTAATAAGAAATATAACTAAGAAAGTTTTTGTAAAATTATAGCCAGAATTATTGATAAAAATGGAAATGACAGAACTCAAAAATTTGGAGAGGGGAGTCATATATTCCAACATAATATTTTAAAACTTAACCAATTCATCTAATTGCAAGAATTTAAGGGAATATAAACCTTTTATTACAATATGAGATTTAATAATCATTAATATAACTTGGTAATGGCAGAATTTGGAAAAGAACTGGAAGTTAGACTTTAGGACTTAGAAATTACAAAATGAAGGAAAAAATATTATTTTTAGATCAAAACCTTAATAAAACGGCATTATTTTGTATCAAAATATGCAGAATGAACTGAAGGATAAAATTAAGTAACAACTAGATAATAAATTTGAACAATAACCAAAGTATAATCAGTTATATAATGTAACTTTATCACATGCACAGGATGCAAAATAAAATTTGAACAATGGAATGAATAATATTGCTTTGGCTAAGATTTTAGTGGAGATGAAGGAAGTAAGTTAGTTAATTATTGAACATTGTACGGGACACTTGACACGAGCAATTTACCCATCTTAACCTAGTTACGAATACCGTAATGGCGAATAATTGTCTGAGCCGAAAGTGAAAATCGAGAGTTTCGGTAAAAAACATTTTTAAAGTTCAACACAGTGAAATAAACATATACCAACACTGAACTAACATTATACAGCACAGAACACCAGTGGAAATAACATTTAAACCCATTAAAACAGTTAACCATAAAAGAGCCTAACATATGACTAACCGACAAAAGTGAACCTGACTTAAATACACACTATTTTTTCGAATACAACACCAAAACTGAACCAGTGACACTCCACCAACACAAGAAGGAAGAATTGCAGCCACCAGGACGTAAATTCATAAGGAAAACATCTTTATTTGAACACCAAAACTGCGAGGTGACGACTTTCAATTTCTTCGGCGGCCATTGCTGATTACCCACAACTCAAATCAACACAGCCTCTTTCTGCCTGCAGGACGGTTCGCAACATATTTATTTATTTCTCTACTTTGAATCTGATATATGTACTGTTAATTTGAAGAATTTACCTTGTAATGTTATACTTTTCAATCTTTGCCCTATTTTTCTGACTTTCTCTAACATAGCTGTTCAAAGAACCTATATAAAAAATTTGTAATAATTCAAACGATACCCTGAGAATCGATTTACATATTGACAAGAGTCAAGATAACTAATTGTCAATAAAATGATTAATATATTTCCTATTTAAACAGTTTTTTCATTTCTAATATAGATAACTAACATAATACTTCAATTAAATAGAACTAACTACAAGGATCTCACCACCAGAAGGAAGATAACCTCCAAACAGAAAATAAACACAAGTATCGATTGTTATTGGAGACAATTCTATAAGTGGCTAGAGGTTTAAAACAAATACACAAAAGTCTATAAAACAATTAAAATAAGTGATAAACGTTTCGGAACACCACGAAACTTAATTAATTAATTGTTTTTTAATTAATTACAAAAAAAAAATGTTTAATAAACAAAATTTTTTTTTAACACGAACATGATTTTAAATTTAAACACGAGATATATATGTTTGTAAACAACACACAATAAAGACGATTAGTTACAAATTGGCTAGCCCAACAGTGGGGCTGAGGATTAATACTGAGGAAGAAAATTTTGACATAAATAAATAAATAATTTACTGAGCCGAAAATTATATATCATAAACACACTTACACACGTTTAGTTACAATATATATATATATATATATATATATATATATATATATTGTTATGGTGTTTTGTAGTTGACCTTTTTTTATTAAGTTGAGAAAAGTACACTTTTTCACTAAAAAAAAAATCAGCTCAAATCATTCTTGTGCAGTACATTAATGTTAAATAGAGATTACCTCTGTACACAAAATTATATTGTGTAGAAATTTACTGAAATAATTGAAAACAAAAGACTTATCAATTGAGGTTAGGATACAAGTCTCTTTCTCACACACGTGTAACAGTGGTTGTTCATATAACTCACACCATGCACTTGAATTTGATATATGAAATGAACTTGTATTACTACCTACATGTACATCTTTTGAGTTCTTAATAATGTAAACTAAAAACTGAGAAGTGTTAGTTATATCCTTAGCTTCACCCATCACAGTGTCACTATCATCAAGTCACATTACCACTAATTTCTGAATATGAATTTGATGAATTGATATCAGAGCCAGAACTGCTTATGATTTCATTAATTTCGTCTTCTGTAAGACAATTCCTGGAATTCATTTTCAATAAACAAAAATATAACAAAACATGACTACCTCACGCACAAGCAGTAGGTAAACAACAAAAATGGCTTCCCTCATCAAACACGTGTACATACCACAAACAGAAATATTTTTCCATGTCTTTGTTCCAGTGCATGCTGACCACTACAGTTTAGATAGAGAACTAAAATATTTCATTACATGGAAACCAAGCCTGTGAACATATAGGAGCTGTCTTGTTTAGTTTAAACTACGTCAAATTCATAGACGTACTCGTACGTCCTTAGGGTTCTAGTGCTTGTTTGCCTAGGTACGTCCATAGGGCTCACTGTGTTAATTAGATCAATTGAACAAGAAGCATTTTACTATAAATCAAGAGAAAATAATTACCATTATTAATAGTAAATAAAAGAAAAATAGAATACAAAAATATAACCAAAAAAGTAAACAAGTGAATACAAAATTAAGAGAAGAAACATATGATTTTGTACAAACCAATTATAAAATACGTAAGATTTAGTCCAACTAGATTAAAAAAACTATGCCCAACGCAATAAGGCCTCTATTACAATACGCATCTGACTGCAGAATAGGTTGTGGGGCATTAGTTTAAATGAGACCTATTACATTGGTTCCATGGATCTGAAATCGATTGGAAGACAGTTTCAAGCCATGCAACTGTTAATGCAACTATTAGTTCGCATGCTTGATATGGGGCATTGATTCACATGTAGCCTATTAAACTATGCAACCAATTGCATGTAACTCACCTGTAGACAACAAAGAAATTTCATGACATGGGACTGAAACTACATATACAATTTTTTATAAAACTGCCAATATCTCGAAAATGAAAAGAAGGATTTTACTCAAAGAAAACCCAAAATAAAATTTGCAATTTTGTCTAAATTTCACTCATTGATATCATATAGCTATCTCATATAGAACAAAAGTTTGTCGCATGCCAAAAATTTCATTACATGCAAATTAACAAGAAATTTCATGACAGGTATCTGTTCAAATCTATGTCTAAAACTATCCTCATATTTCAAGGAACACGGTGGTGAAAGAATTTTTTTATTAGATCAGTACTTTCTGAGGTTAGTTAGCCCAGACAACGAAACAAACTTACCTCTTTATAATAGTAGTATATACGATACACTTACTCAGCAACTGATTGGAGAGCAGTTGTAGCCTGTTTATAATTTAAAATAAGGTTAAATATAAATATATTTATATTTCAATGTAGCCTTGAAATCAGTTGCGTAGTGTAATAAGAGGCCTAAATAAAGTATATCCAAGCAAATACAACTGAAAGTACTCTGAATTTATAACCATGAAATTGAACACCAGACACTTTGTTAAGGCAAAGGAAGTGAATGAGTTAACGTATTAAAAAGTACCTATCTTTGTGTAATGTAAAAAGTATAATAAAAAAAACACCAAGGTTTAAACAGTGTAACAAAAACATCACAGTTACATTTAATTGGAAACAAAAATATAAATTTGGGTACATATTTGAGAAAGTCAGTAATTTTTGTTAAAAAAAAGTGAAGCTAGAGTAGCGCTGTATTTGTAAAGTGGCATTAGCTGTAACTAGCAATAACTTAAAACAGATTTACAACTAAGTAAGGTAAAACTGTAACTGAATTATTTTATATTAATTTAAATAGAATAAAAAAGTTTGTCTTATTATACGACTGATTTTAATCTCTCTCTCTCTCTATTTTAGTAAATTAATTACAATTTAGAATCTACAACAAAGACAACTTATATATTCAACGAAGAAGGAATTTCCTAAGAATGAAGTAATACAAGAGATAATAATTTTATGTTAAAATAATACAAATTAAAGATTAACACTTTAATTTATATAAGGTCTGACATGTTGGCTTCACAATACCATATGAGACTAACTTTTGTTAGCATTTTTTTGAAACTATTCATCACCAGAACAATTGAAATGAGGTTCAATGCAGATGAATCATAATAATGTAAACACTAAAGTCTTAAGTTTTCTGGTTCCATGTACAACAGTTACATTCCCTCTACACAAATTCCAGTGGCCTAAGCATCATCCCACAATAATAACTTGCCTATGTTACTGCCCACGGAACTGTTCTATACAAACGGTTTTTAAATTTTACAAGAGTCTCAATAAGTCAGAAAGGATAAATTTTGTTAAATCTAATAGCCATGTATACCTTCCGTTCTTAGCTTAATCCTGATATAAACAAACAGGCGTGGCACATCTGAAACACTATTTGATGTTTGAATTAGAGGCGTGTCACACTGACAGAAGTAGTAGTGTTTATGTTGATACTGTATAAACACATGTAAATTGTGATAATTTTTACATTCCGGACCAAAGTAATATTTGTGTGGCTGTGTCAGAACAACAATAATATACCTGTATTTTATAACACGCAGAATTAATGGCTTTTTTATTTACTGTTTGAATATCACAAGAAAATAAAATAAAGTAGGCCTATATTTAAAAGCAAAAATAGAAGTTGTGATAATTACTTACCAATGTACTGTGTATTATCAGTTGCTGTCAGAGTAATTTAATGCCTTCTATGTCTGTGTCAGAACTTGAATCATCATTTGAGTCAGCAGTGTTAATGATAAGATTGTCCACGACGGCGTTGGTAATCTGGTCGAATTCCCATAGCTTATCTTTTTCCTTGAGTACATGTTCGACACAACGATTCCACTTGTTCATCGTATTTCATTTATCGGCTGCTCTATCAGTTGTTTTACGTCATGCAGCTTATATGTTGTGTTGTAACAGACAACATAACCTTCCAACTGGCTCCATATTAATTCAATGAGATTCAGAATACAATGATATGGAAAAAGTCTTAAAACAGCGTGCCCCGATTTTTTGGCAATATAATTTTCTAAAAACTTTTTAATTTATGTTCATTTTGCTAGCGACGATAAAGTTCTACTATGTATTCATAGAGATAATTAAACATATTCAAAAACCACTTGTCGTAGTTATGACATTCCGTTCATGTGCGTAACAAATTACTGTGTGATCAACGGCCCTGACCAATAGCGTTTCAGATGAGCCACGTGGGTTTGTTTACATCAGGATTAACCTAAGAACAGTATAACTAATATAAACTACTGCAGTGTAAACATTATAAACTGAGTTACATATACTGCTGGTTGTATAAACATTCAAAGGCTATGAGTCTATAACTGTTTCCTACTTGTTAAGAGGACTTGACATATAAAAAAAGGATTAAAAAATTGAATCACCCCATCAACCAATAGACTTAGGTTTATCCCTTAACCAGTGTATAATGTTTGCATGAAGCGATTTTGTACTTACATGATGACTACAGCATACCACAACTAATAATGTTTATATTCAAGTAACTATTTTAATATTTCATTTGACTTACATGACTATATTTTTACCAGTACATTTTTGAAACATTTTGACAATTTCTTATTTCATTTAACTTTTTTTGGGGGGGGGGTATCCCCAAAACTCCCTCTTATTATGATAAGAAAATTTTATGTTTATCTAATACTTATTTTTCAAATCTTAAAACGTTTTAAACAGCTCTAAACTAAAATCCAACAGACTGAAAACCCATACATTTTTTTTCTAAATCACCTAATGGATCTGAAATCTGAATCAGTCCTACGGATTCAATCAAATTTCTTTACACTTAATTTTAACAAGTTACTTTTTTGTTTGATTTGATCTAACATGAAATTATTCAACAGCAAAATATACACACTTGCAAGTGCGCCTGCACACAAGCACACACACACACACACACACACACACGCACGAAAATGAAGATGATACCTTGTAAGTTAAAGGATGATCACTAACATTAGTCAGTGTAATAACTCCTGATAAATCCGAACCTTCATGAGTAAACAGCACTGATTCTGATGGATTGATTTGCAGTTTAACAGCTGAAACACACAAACCACAATTTGTTTACTTTAATCCTTTGATCAGTGACAACATGGTTAATATGTTAGGCCTATGATAGTGAATTTATGAAACTTTGTAAAATGTATTTTAAAGGAAAATTGTCAACTTTAATTATATGAAAACTGATAAAAATAAATAAATAATGTTAACTAGATTGTCTCCTCTTTACGATTTGCCAAAAATAGATACTTCATCACCCGATTCATAGTTCATAACACATTCACAAATTTTGTCAGATAGTTACGACTTTTGCAAAGGTAGTTTGTCAGAAACATTCAACACTAATATAAAATTTTATACATTGTATAAGTTATATAAAAAAACAATAAGAGTTATTTATACAAAAAACAATTTTCATACCTCAATACTTTCGTAAACTGAGCACAACGTATCCTTCAACCACACCATCACAACACACCAAAATACGTGTGACAGAATGGAAATATTTTACCATAGCCTAACACCGAGAATGAATTAATACCAACTGGTTGAAAAATAATCAACTCAAATGCAGCATACATAACATCGCTAGTAACATTGTATATCAGCAATACTGAGGCAGTGAATATTGAAAACATACGTGAGTAATGATCAAAGGGTTAAGTATGCTACAGATTCACTAACATCAAATTCATAGAACTGAGGTGCAGAGTTTAGAGACTGAAGAATCCAATTAACGAAAACTACCACGGGCATCAAAATTCTTAACTTCAAAGAGAAAATTTACAGGAAATTAAAGAAAAGGGATTCTCTACATAAAGACAGGAATTTTCAAAACAGTATTTACAAAATGTATAAAAGAATTAAAAATATAAATTAGTATTAGTAACAGAGAAAAGAGCAGTGACAAACATAACAAATTACAAAGTACAATGGGAGCATGTTGTGGTTGCTGTTCTGTTCATATGCCCATACTGATTAAATTCAGATATCAAATAAACTGGCACTGACAAGCATGGCAGCAAGAACAAGGAAAGATAAACTCTTTAAGTTCTGTAATGTTGTACACACATAAATACATAAAGGAGGAAATCGAAGATAGACTGCACGAACAAGTCAAGTCCATAAAAACATCATTGGTCCAACATAAGAAGAGTTGTACAAATTCACTGGTTTCATGAACCATGCTGATAGGCAATTATGGAAGGAAATCGGGCACATATGCTATACATTGAACAGTGGCTGCAAAAGTGGAAAGCAGATTTTCAAGAAAAATATGAATAGCAGATAATATATGTAGATAAGAAAGAGACAGTATAGAAATGAAAGAATAACCAATTTGGAAAAAGTGCCTAAGATAACAAAACAAGAAAAGGGCATGAAATTATAATTTTTCAAAGGCTACATACAATAAACTGACTTAGAATGAGAGAGATATGACAATGGTGACATGAAAGATATAGTTTGCATACTGGTCAAATTTGCAATCCACAACGAAATCACAGTGCCTGCATGAGGTCACAAAAACTAGTGTACCACAGCTTCAAATATTTACAGAACAATGCCACTCAGTATACTAACTAATGAAAGGCATTGTTCACAACCATTGCGTACATCACCATACTGCATTCTGTTTTCATTGTCTTGAAATAATCTTGGAAATTTCTGATACTACCTTATATTTCAAATAGCACTTAAAGAAAAAACATTTATAATAGTGACAGTCACCTTATCACTTGTCAGAATTGCATGACAAGTCTCTTTTGTGCACATCATAAGAAGGGAATGTGATTTCACTCTTCACTGTCAATGAAAAAAAATTTAACAGAGAGAAGAAAGTTATACCAAAAAGTGAAAGAAAAGGATTTGTTATTATGAAGCAGTGGTAGAGGAACAGCACTGGTAGAACAGCTTCATGGTAGAAACTAAAGCATTTCAAAATAGACCTGGAACTGATGTACTATTTTCCAAGAACTACTGACCATGTTATAGAAAATATATTCTCCTTTTAAAGATCTATAACAAAATTTTAAAAGCACAATAATTATGTTTTATTGCAGACTAGACGTGCTACTTTAATTTCCCTCTTGACACACAAAATAACTTTGTTAATGTGAGAGGTGACAGAAGCATATCAGTAAGAGGAGGCAACAAAAACAGAAACTCACTATTATGGGTTATGGAAGGTATGAAGGATGTGTTATCGCCCACGAGTCAGAATGGATGGAGCTGTCACTGGTAGAGGCCTGTGCCCAATGTGTCTGTCAAATGCATCCTCGATTCTTTAAAATGTGAAAGTCTCTAACATGAGACAGAACAGAAGACAAGGAATGGATGACCAGTTGTCACCATGAGAGCATTTCTTTTCAATTTCAAGTTCTGAGTAATGGAACTGCAATATAAGTTTCTCATAAACCATCTGATACCGACTCTTTTATTAATAAATCACAGTATAATAAAGATGATGAATTATAACAAGCATTAATACTGCTCCATTTTCATGGTGCAGGTTACAGAGATTTTTAATGAAAGATCACTAAAGAAATGTGAATACGGTCATTAAATTTGTAATTATGTTTGTGTCTAGTGAAAGTGTGTTCTTGAACATTTTTAAGCAGTGCCATTTATTTTAATTTTGTTCTCTTAAAAGTCAAGTGTGTAGAACTTATTTGGAATGTAGGATATTTGGAAAAAATAATAATATTAATAACACTGCATAATCTTAACAAGAAGAAAAACTTGATTATTTGCTACCATATAAGATAAAGAAAATAACCTTGTATATGAAATAGCCCAGAATTACAGAAAGTTTACAGATAACCTGAAATTTTTGGTTATAACAAAACTGTACAGTTTTGTATAGTATAAAATTCCTGTATTATATTTTGTCTTTTACACATTCAAGTTGTACAAATAACAATTTAAATTAACACATTTACTATACAAATATAACTTACGGGTAGTTGGCGAGTCATCATGTTTTGGGTCCGAAAAACTGGAAGGTGAAATTTCTACTAATGGTGAGCCATCAGCAAAGTGAACCTGTAAAAGATTATATTACACATTTTATGTTGAGAAGTTACTGGATACTAAGGCCTCACTTCATTTAAAATACTTTTCTAGGAAAAGCCAGAAAACTTATCATATTCTCTATTTTCTACTACATATACAGATAAAAATAAACAGTGGTACAGTAGAAAAGGACTATAAATATTATTCTTAAGCTTCACACAAAAAGTGCTGGGACATACTTATTATGACAGAAAAACTGAATGTGCCTGGTTTGTATCAACTGTCATGTAACAACAGTTATGAGTGTTGCTCTATGATGTGGGTGAGGGGATGGAACAGGGTAGTGTTTTTCTGGTTACATTTGCCTAGATAATACATTTTCAAGAAGTTTAAATGCAGAAAGAGTGTACAGTTGTATATGAACACTGTCTTTGTATGAATGTGGCCACTCATGTGAATGTTGTCTTTCAGTTTATGGTTTTATTGTGTAAGTGTGGGCAATGATAAAGGAAATTTCCATTTATTTTAAAATCATACAGAACTAAAATACAGGAACAGACAGTAGCAGTGTAGCCACTACTGATTTAGGTGGCGAACATTATAACAGACACATGTATTCTTATATACAAGAATTGCACTAGTACCTTAAGTGGAGAAGTTAGAGGACATTGGGTATCATTTTATTTAAAACAATATTGATTATAGAAAACCCCAGAAAACTTACCATACCTCTGTTTTCTAATATATAAGAAACTTTATTAGAAAATTTAATGTGATAATAAATGATTGAAAAATATAAAAAAATAATGGTTTTAAAGGGCTGGAAGTATAAGAACACTGAAGACAACACACATGAAGAAAAGACTGAAGTCTTAATTTACGGTTTTCGGAACAAAGTCAAAATCACCACAAATTCAGTTCACTCCTGTCTCTTAGCAGCATCATTGACATTATGGTTTTATTATGTTAATTTTCTGTCCTTGTGTGTGATTTTGTTTGTTCATGTAATATTGTATTATATGTAACATGTAAATGCAGTGGGCATCAATGGAAGCTCTGGAAGTGCTGCTTCCCTTTGTAATCAAAGCACTATAAAACGTCGTGCCATCTAACAGCAGTGGAAACAGGAACTCCGGGAGCTTCTCTGCTGTGACTACAATGTCCCATTCATTTACCACCACAAGAAAGTTGTAAGCAATTTTCTGTAATGGAAAAATCTTTTTATGATGATATACATAACTGACATCTTTACAAAGAAAAGTCAAAGGACTACAGCTACGGAATCCAGATAAAATACAAATAATAAGATATGGGTTTTACACAATATTGGCATCTACTTAACTTATGCAATGAATAACCTCAAAATTATTATTTTTTGTGTATTTAAGTATTGTTTGGTACAATACTTAAAATAGACAGAAGGTCATGTAAAGGTTCTCCTCGTTTCTGATCCATGCCTCATCCATCCACCCTCAGTGCTACAAACCATGTAGCCCTTGGGCTTCATTTCACAACATGACCCTACTCTCTTCTGTCCTTCATCCCATGTCTCAACCTATGGACACCAAGTCTTCTGGGTTTCTCATCGAGACTGTCCAGCCACAGTTCTTTAGTTTTTCTTTTGGCCTACTTTCACCTAGTCTGTCCTGGAATATTCTTTAGGCATTCTTTCTTCTCTCATCCTTTGTAGGTTAACTGTCCACCTTATTCTTGATATTTTCATCTCTCCTAATATTCCAGGTTCCCCACAGAGCTGCTGCAGCTCATTGTTTCTTTTTTTTCCTCCATACTCCATTCTCCATAAATGGTTCATATATTTCCCTTGGGATTTTCACTCCCATGTTTTCCTCTCTTGTTGTCACAGTCCACGTTTTAGACACAAAGGTGAAAACTGGTCTTAATATTGTTTTATAAGTTCTTGTTTTTTATAAGATCCATGACTCATCAATGTGAAGTGACTACAGGTACTCATGATGCTGGAAATTTTTAGTTTTGAACTAACTACTAGTGACTTTTTATACAATGAAAATACAGGTTTCGAGATGGAATACAAAAGCAAAGAATAAACAGAAATATGACTGAATAATCATCACATTACACAAGTGAAATCTGTTTATTACATTTAATTCTTCTGGTGCATTAATCAACTACATCTGAAATGACAGCACCATATCTTTATGTGCTTAACTTAACTTTAGTCTGTATCAGCCAATTTTTCCATCTGTCAGCTGTTTTATCTGACTAGTCTTTATGCACACAAAAAGCACTTTCAACTTAATACAAAGTGCTGATCTCTTCTGGTTGCCCTGAGATGACTAGGTCTGACAGCTGATCAGCCAGTGCATCTGTTCCAGGGGGGGCCACTCCGGCTTCCCGTGCTTGTTGTTGACATGTGACGTCACCGCGTGGAAGAACTACACAGTACAGCGTTTTAGTTAATTGCCAAGGGAGAGTAGATATTTAATTATGGTCCGAATTAACAGAATTTTGTACAGTGCATTATTTTTTAGTGTTGTTTTTGTTCATTACAATCGTTTGAGTATAAAAAAATTACACACATTGAGTAGACTTCGCATAACTGGCTGGTGTGGACTGAGTATAGTCTTTAATTTAACAAGCGAAGCGAGTTCTCAGTTTTAACTCGCTTGTGTGTGTGTGTGTGTGTGCACGTGTATGTGTGTTTTGAAGTATACATAAACTAAAAATAAACTATTTGTCATTTAGCCATTACGGTTATAAATTTAATAACAGTACAGTAGTCTGGGTTGGGGTTTGTAGTGTTAATTGTACTCAAACTAGTAATGATTGGTTTAATTCGTCTAAAATTGATAGCAAGTTCTGCATCTCAATAACAGATAATTAGTTAATTTACCTCTACTTAATGTAATCCTCCCTCCTTATTTTTTTAATGTTTCACTCCCGAATCATACAAAATTAAGGGATTGTTTATCCTCTACAGGTCTCTAGTGATCGAGAGGCCCACATAGAAGTCAGATCTGTTAGAAAACGAGCGCTATTAATAATAAGTACTTTGTCCTCAAAGAAAAAAAGTATCGACCAGGAAACTAGCACTGAGTTAAAACAGGATACAGAAAAAGATACAGAAATAGTGAAGAAATTTTACAGCTAGAAATGAAAAATGCCCTAAATCTACTCGCGCTAAAACAAATGCAAGCTGCTCTAAGAACACTCAAAAGAGCAAGATATGTAGCGTCTTTCAATCCGTCCACGACAACACGGGGAAAATTAAATCAAGATGTAAAAGATGTCTAGGTGCTTCGCTCCCGGCCAGATTCGATGTCTTTTCCAAGACAAGAGGGTTAAATGGTCATCAGAAGACACCGCGAATGCTCTCACGCTAAGAATACTTTCACAGAAGACCTATGATTACTTAAGGAAGCGCAATTTCCCCTTACCCACTTGTTCTACTTTCCAAAAGTGGACATGACAGTTTAAATGCAGGCGAGGCATCTTTCAGAAAGTTTTGTCTTTAATGAAAGCTACGGCTACAAATTTTAGAGAACTTGAGAAAATCTGTGTCCTTTCTTTCGATGAAATGAATGTTGATGAACGTGTGTGCTACGATTCATCTGATGACGTAATTCTGGAGCCCCACAGTAAAGATAAGATGGTCATGATTAGAGGTCTGTTTGCCAAGTGGAAGCAACCCATTTATTATGATTTTGATGTAATCATGACAGATGAATTGCTTAAAAGCATTATCAGTGCCATTGAGAGCTGTAATATTCATGCAGCGGCTGTGACATGTGATATGGGTGGAAATAATTCAAAAGTCTAGATGGAATTAGGCGTAAACACAGAAAAAAACGTTCTTCATTAACCCAATTACAAACAATAAGGTGTTGGTTTTCTGTACGTAACTCATCTTTTGAAGCTACTTAGAAATCATTTTCTAGACGATGGGCTGTTACTTTGTGATGGCACTGAGCTTAAAAAGAATACAACAGAAAATCTGCTACAGCAAAAGACAGGAAACTTGACGTTTTACCCAACAGTAACTGGTCGGTCTTGCCAAAATGTAAGATTTGCTGCACAGTTGTTTTCTAATCGTACAGAAAAGGCGCTAAAACATGTTGCGCGAAAGCAGTTTTATCGAACTAGTAAACGATGCATTTGATGTTTTAAACTCGAGACTTCCAAAAGACCAGAAAATGCCCCTCAGAAGTGGGTACGGCATGAATTTAAGGCATCAAGAAAATACTTTAAAACGGTTTTTGGAAGTAATAACCAGCATGCGATTGGCACGTAAAAAACGTTTACTACCTTTTCAGAAAAGTTTCGTTATGTCCTTAAATTATTGTTTGGTCTTTATGAACAAATGACAATGAATCATGGGGTGACATGCATATTGACTGCTAGATTCAGTCAAGATTGCCTAGAAAATTTTTTCTCTCAAATTTGCGGATTAGGCGTCTTTTATAATATAATGCCACTCCCTTTGAAGTGTGCAACAGAATTCGGCTCTTGCTTTTAACAGGTAGCACAGACGATATACTGTTATCTGGAAGTGCGTCTGTGGCTGAGGATGGTAGCATTCATTCTACCGAAGTTATGAAATCAAATGACTCTGACGAGGACGTCATGCAATTTGTTACCAGTGAACTCAGCATAAACGTAGTTGACCATACATTAATACCAACTACTCCGAATAACAGAATACCAGCTACTGCGATGAAGCAGAATTGTTAATAACAGAGGATATGGCCCAGTCTGCAAGTGACAACGATGTTACTCAAAATGCCTTAAAATATCTGGCTGGGTAGGCCTACATCGCATTCAAGTGACACTCACTGAATGCGATGTGAGAGGCTCAAATTCTAGGTGTGAGAGGCGAAACACTGTGTCTTTCCGGGGAACACAGTTATGACTGGATATCGATTATATCAAAGGGGGGCTTACCCATTCGTCAGACGAGTGGTTACAAACACTGATTCAGTTTGAGATAGTTTTTGGTTCTTTTCACGGACATACAGTCTCAAAACAAGTTAAAGTTATCTCTTCTTTGGTTAAGTCTAAATTTCCAGAAGTGGACGAGAAAGGCATTTGTTTGTACGTCAGGACAATAACATTCATCAGAATCTGCCATCTGAAGAAACAGCTCAAACTCAAGTTACTTTAAAAGTAAGCAGCAACAAAGGGCCGGCTCTGGGTAGTTTCGTCTTCAAAAATTTAAGTCCCCTATGAATATAAGTATATTACTACTCAAACTTTTTTTTATCGGTAAAAATGTAAAAGTTGTACCTTATAGCTTGAACCAGTTTTCACTTATTATAAGCTTCATCAAAGGCTGATATAATACCCCTATGAAGGTATGTATCAACTAAATAACTATTTTCATTTCATTAACAAAGGTATTTATGTTTACAACTAAACGTACAAATGTACAATATTAAAAATTTTTTTTAATAGTAGTAGATAAATTTTATGATTATTGTTCCATTATTAGTATCCTTTAAACTACTTTACCTTCTTCTTGATGTCATCCACTTTTCCATTAACTAACTCTGCCTGTTCCGGAACAAATTTGAAAACATAGTCATCATTTCCTCCCCAGCATTTAAGTGCTTGGTCAGGGTCTACATATTCCTTTAATGTACTCTTTGATACAAATTTAATTTTTTGAACAGCCCTGGCCGGTAACCAGGCTTTGATTACTTTAAACGCAGCTGAAATAAAATGTTCATGAATTATTATATTTAGAAAAGTTAATATATACACAACAATGATAAAAATTAACATTAAGATAATAAAAATCATTCTGAGCATATCGCTATAGATCAAACTAGAGTCTAAACACAACTTCAGTAATTGAGCTTGGAGCCTGACATTCTGTACATTAACAAAATTACATTTTCAATGGTTAGTTTTAAAGAACACTTAAGTCTTATTTGGTAACTACACCTTATTTACAGCTATATATACCTAAGATTTACAGATAGTTTCAGGAATTAAATAAATTTCATTAGTTGGTGTTAATTAATAAATTAGATCACATAAAACAAAGTTAATTATTATTATCTTTAGTAGCTCGGGCTTATATTTAATACATATAGTTTAGTTACTGAAACTTACACATAATGTTCATGAAGAGAAAAATGTTAACAGGCTTAAGCTTAACAAACAGAATTTCATATATTAACAACACATGCAAATGAACACCTGTAGATGTGAATCAACAATGTTAGAAAAAATGGTCATAACATGTCACAATTTGGGATATGTGTTATCTGTATTTATCATCTGTTCTGCTGGTTAATTCATGGTCAATATTCTTGATTTTTAAATCCTCTACTTCTATGTTTATAGTATGGTTATTGTCTATCTTAAAGTACATTTACGTGTTTGCAGTCTGTATCACTATTTCAACATCATACAATGTTTGTACACAAATGTTTATTTATAATAATGTTTGAATCTTCATGTAATTTACATAATGTGCAATGCAAAATACATTTCATTTACAAATGATAAATGCAATATTAATAACTTTACATTTATCATTTATACTTAGTGATACTATGAACATAACAGATTTTAAAATACAATATTGCTTAAAATATTAATGTAAGAAACTGAATTATATAATGAAATTCTTTTTTCTTTAAACTGAATTCTTTATTTTTTTATGCTTTCATTTTAGAATATTTGTAAAAGTAATGTATAGTGAGGACACCATATTTCACAAATGAGTGTATTTTCTACTTTACAGTTAATGAGAGAGAACTTGAACTTTCATTAAAAATCTGAATTCAATTAAATCACTTTTATCACTGAAAATTTTACTTAGGCACTCTACATTCAATTAGCGTGAGAAATTGCCTGCCTATGAAGCAGGCTTACAAACCAAACGTTTCTGTGACATTATACAATATGATAAATCTTTTATTCTCTTAAAATATATTTGTTTAGTGAAAAAGTAAAATATATGTACAAATATTTTATGATGGAAAATATGTATGGAGTAGAAGCTCATTAATCTGGATGCTGATGGTCTTAACTACTAGTTATTTAGGATGAATTTCACATTACATATTAGGAAAAATATATAGAAGGATTTAGGAGTCATTTTTACGCAAACGGCATGGTTATCAGAATTTGGAAACTGGAACCTAATATTTAATAAAAGAATCAAAATTACAGTAAAAAACTATTTAAGTGAAAGCAGGACAATGTAGGGTTACTTACACTAAATAATCATAAAATGATGCTAATTGTTAACTGTATGGCAAGAATAAATATACAAAACATACACGAAAAAATTACTTGTGACACACCCACATACAGAATAATTTGCACAAATTTATATTACTCTTTCTTATTTTTTACTGTCTGAAAAGTTTGCAACACTAATACCTGATAACAATAATAGAAACATTAAAAATACCATATATCTTTGTTAATAACATAAAACTTCAATACAACAAAAAGAGCATTTTGGGGGCTCAACATGGAAGTGTTGTATGGACTAATATGAATATAACAGTTTGACTATCAAGCACTCCTAGAAAAAATCTTTTATTAACGTCTATACACTTGAAAATATCACGAGATTTTAAAAATACAACGGATACAGTACCACAAATAGTAATAACGCAGAACACAGTGTTGAAAAAAAAAAGGGAAAATACTACATTGTAAAATCACTTCAAATGGATAATGGCACTTGCATGTTGTTAGAAGAACTAAAACCACATGGAACAAACAGTATACATCTATGTATTTTGTAATTGTCTTAAACGATTATAAAATTTATGTTAATATGTATTTCTGATGATGCAATGAATAAGTAATGAAATGTATTAAATACTACTACTAAAGATGTCAACAACACCATGGAGACCAGAATTAATTACCATAGTAACAAGTAAATAAACAAAAGCTATTTAGCAGCAACGGAACTGTACACTTATCCATTCCTGCAGTACATTTTCGATGTTTTATATAATATGCGATTGTATCGATATGTTACGATGTGGAAAAGAAGAAGTGTACTAATTGTAAATTGTCCTATTACTTCATGCAAAGCAAAAATACATGTTGTTTTTATTTGTGAGGTTAGGTGACAATGGTTTTTGGTTTTTAGTTTACTGCTGAAGTAAATAAAAGCCATTGTTGAGGAAAACATAATGTTTAATGTGTTATACAATGCTTCTAACACAGTAATACTTAAAGAATTTAGCGTTTTTTTATTTAACAGGTACTTTATAAATATCTCCAAAGGCTTTATAAACGGGTACTTTTAAATCTCCAAAGGCTGTTGCACCAACATAATAATTTAGTACAAGTGTTGAAAACAGCTTAGGAGAGAATTTGACTACTGAGTACAAAACTGTTATACAAGCTGACAGAATGCCATATAGACAGACAATACAAATTATATTAAAATACTTATTAAAAGTCCAATATTTGCGTGCGAAGCCACAGGTAACAGCTAGTATATCTATATAAATTACTTTACTGAAAATAGGGTATACAACACTTTCTCAGAACATCAGACTGTTTACAGACTCTTTTTCATGGAACTTTTTACACTTTTTAATTGTAAATTTAATAATCAACTTAGTTTTAGAGGAATAAATTAAAATTCACATAAAAAATAGAAATAATACACTTACAAAATCTAACTAATGTTTAGTTAGTCGATGTTAAAAAATTTCTATTCAAGTACACGTGTGCACGCACGTGCAAAGTGCAGAACACATGAAATTTTGTGGGTGGGTGATAATAGTTTTGATGTACAAGAATAAATTATGTTGGGCAATAAAATAAATTATCTACAATTTGTTGTTCAAGTACTGTAATATACTTAGAAAAAAAGAAGATAAAATATTTCATTACTACATGGAAAATACAAAGGAAAAGGCAACACTAGTTCTTGTAAATCTATTATCAATTAAGAAACTGAAAGTCTTCTATAGAAAAAGATATATGGTCTAGAAAAAACTATTTAACATTTGTTACTACACAAAACAATTACTATGTTAGGAGAACTCAAAATCCTGGAGAACACATGTACTGAGTAATGAATAAATTAAGCCAATGTATGTACATTCAGAACAGCATTTACTGACCTCTATCTGATTACTGATTCTCACCAGTTCAGCTCTATTTGAGGGCACTTATTCCAATTATCACACTGATGACTTTCTAGGAGTCACTAAAGTAATGGAGTGCAATAAATGGAGTTCTATATATAGAATCTACAGTCTACCAACAAAGTTGGTTTATTAAATGCAAAAATCATTACAGAATACCACCAGTGTACAGAATTATAAAATATACATAAATATTCACAATTCAGTTTGCTGACTCTTGCACATTCATAGTCTCTTGGAAAGTGTTCAAGCTAGTACATACATTCAACAATGTTTAAAATGTACATATTCCATTTAAATTTTGTATAGTTATCACATCGCATGATGAAATCTTAAAATGTGCTTTGAAAATAAAATACTGGTATGAACATAACAGTCAACAATAACATGATATGTTGTTTTTAAAGCTCTTTAATTCTTTTACCTTATCATATTTTATTCTGACTCTTTTTATTTTAATACAGTTTACCATAACTCAAAAGAGTCTGAACAGTGCTGAAATAGATTAACATTTACCAAACAGTTGAGATAAGAAATTACCTCTTGTCAACACATTTATAATTAAGTCTACACACTTTCTAACACACTGTGTAATGTTTTGTAAACTTCTTACAAAGTACTCACATTCAACCATACAAATATATCAATTACCGAAATCAATTCAAAAACATGCTTCCTAGTACAAGAGGAAGGGGATAGAAAAAAATGGACATATAATGGTAATTTTACTGATTTTGAGAAGCTAGACAAAATTAAAAATATATACCCAGCAACATACATACTGCATTCAAAAAGTTCCGGGACTAATGCTATTAAGGACACAACTTTTCAGATAAATGAAATTTTATTATTTATTATTCAACATACATCCCTTCCCTCTCTATACAGATTTTAGATCGCTCATACAATCGTTGAAAGGCTTTAATAAAAAAACGAGTTGTACCCGTTTACGCCCAGTGGTGGATGCCAATTTACATTAAATTTTGTTTATGCTCTTTATTTCAGGGTAAAAAAAATAACAAATGCTCATTTCTACTGATAGCTTTTAAATTTATTCACACTAGTTTGTTATTACTTGTAAATATTAAAAAATAGCACAAAATTATACGTACTCATTAGTACTTGTAAATATAAAATTAACACATTACCAAAACTTAATACTCATGGCTAAATTGTAAATATTAAACAATAATACATTTATAAAATTGAATACTCATTATTAAATTGTAAATATAAAAAATAATACATTAATAAAATTGAATACTCGTTATTAAATTGTAAATATCAAAATTAATACATTAATAAAATTAGTTATTCAAACTCTCAATCTAATGGTTGCATATTAATAATCATTCATCAATTGTGTTTAGTACTTAAGTAAATTATAATGTTTAGCTTCATCTTATAAATTCTTAATATGAACAATCTCTTATGTTATTACTATACTTTGTAATTACGGATTCATTTAGAACTTGGAAATAAACATTACTCCAAAACTGATAAAGAATGATAATTTTACTTCTAAATAAACTTTAATTGATTTCTTTAATAAATTCTCTTGTGTGTGTGGATTCTTTGAGATGACAGACAGTGGATCTAAATTAATTAAGACATGTTTTACTATACTTGATATTCGTATATCCAATCACTCGGTGGTTGCGGTGATGATCCCTCATGTCGATCGTTCTAGAATCGTGCAGATAACTCCTCCAGATGATAGATGGTACCGTATGAATTCCACGATGTCACTCACTGACACTTCACTCACCAACTCCACGCATTTCGGATTATAATTTATGATTAAAAGTTAGCATTCTCTGTTGTACACCGACATCATGATTTATTTCAAATCTGAATTAATATTACGCACCTTTGTTGCGGTATGTCTGCTTATCAAGTGTTCATGAATGTAGTTTGTGTTGTTAATCTTTCTTAGAAGTTATTGTTGTAAAGTGTTCGTATACACTGAATTTACATTATTGTCTGGTTACTATCTGTTTCAGTTAATGTTCACTGGTATGCTAATAGTGTGACTCTACTTCATAGTTCGTTTGTTTGTAATGACTGTATTAACTTTTGTTATAAGTTCGAAAACTACCTTCTCACACTGTGTATCGAATTATTCTGAGTTCAATAAAATGCTAATTACTCCCGTCACGGATTTCACTCCGATCACATCCGAAATTTAGTTAAACTCCTCGAGCGCGTTCCTGTCTCCTTCCTATATTCTCCTTACTAAATTTCCCACCAGACTTCTGATTCCAACGACGCCGTGTCCTTATTGGTTTCATATTTTTCCCTCCAAGTCCAAATACCACCCATCTTTTCAAAGGCGTTCTCTGATAGGGCTCCTGGTTCCTCACCAGATTCTTCCCTTGCTTCGTATTTTGAGGTTGTTGTCATTTCCAGACAACACAGCAATAAATTGTATCTGTCGTTTTTTCTAAAGTCTTCAGCGACAACTCTGAGTTTCTCTTCCATTTGCATTGTTTCTGAACTTCGTCGCTCTGGCGTTATTATCTATTGTTGTTCGAGGGCCTCGCCTACCCTTCTTTGGAAGTTGGTTTTTTCTTTTAGTTGCCAGCCAACACCCCATCCTCGAGTTTGGGACGTACTCTCTGCGCTTTCATTTCCAAGTAAGGTCAAAACCCTATCATCGACCGCTGGAGTCCTTCAAATCAATACACCCTTCGTCGCTTTCTCCTGACAGCTGGTGTACACATGTATGCTTGACCATTGTTACGCCTTTTCTCCTTTAATGGCTCTGTACACATTGTATGTAGTTTCCTATGGAATCAATGTGTTTTCACAAAAAACTGGTGTTCTACGTACCGGGAGCAGTGAACTCTGCTTGTTCACAGGGTATGCGTTGCAGCTGCCTACGAAATTTATGACCTGTCTGTCACTAGAGCGTGTTTGCTCGTTCTCCTTTTGTCCCTTACAAAATATGTTTTCCCACATATACCCTTCGTTATTGCTTCCAACGACACTCCTTACTGCTAATTATAAAATAAAACTTTTCGAAATGTTTGGTGTTATATTGTCCCCAAATTTTGTCAGTTTGGATGGACTCTGTACATCCAAAATTGATCCAAAATTTTGCGCCCTTTCAGTAAGGTTTAAATGCCAAAATCTGCGTCCCAATATGCGTACTTTGTGTTGCCTTGTAGTGGTTCGTTCTTCATTGGACCTAGTATAGTGTTGTTTACATGCCCTTGTTGACCTATTCTCAGCGTAATAGAAAAAGGTTCGTTACATAATGGTAAGCACACCCCATCCCCTCTAAAGTACTTTCACTTTCGACATCCTAAATGAATCCGTTTTTCTTTCACTCTAATTAACATAGTATTATATTTACAAATTTATATTTAGTCAAAAATCTTAAATTTGTAATTGATCATCTTTTTTTTTTTTTTTAAACTCCTTAACTATTCTTCATATAATATTTCAACATCTACAAAATTCAATTACACAAATTATTCGATAATGGTATTAATATTTCTTGCCTGTAGGATTAATTTTCTTTGTATCCTTTTAATACATTTAATTCTTGTGTCACAAATTACTAAAATATGCATTAATATCTCCACATTAATTGATTTTACAAACTTACCACACACACACATATATATATATATATATATATATATATATATATATATATTACATTTAATATTTATAATTAAATTTACCTCAAGATGTTATTTTTTCCTTTTTTGGAACATGTTTCGGGTACTATCTTGTACCCATCCTCAGCCTTCCGGTTTTTTTGTCTGGTGAAGTACATATGTGTTGTTGGTTGACTATTATTATTGTGGCTTCCTGTTGGCTTCTGGTAATTGGTTTTATTGTGTGTGATTGTGGTGTATGTGTTAGTTTCTTGTGTATTTTCAATGTTGAGTGCTTTGAATATTGTGTCATGTTTTGTATTGATTTGTATTTGTTCAGGTATTAGTTTGTTTTTTGTTTTATGTTTGTAAAAACTAAAAACAAACTAATACCTGAACAAATACAAATCAATACAAAACATGACACAATATTCAAAGCACTCAACATTGAAAATACACAAAAAACTAACACATACACCACAATCACACACAATAAAACCAATATGAAATACCAGAAGCCAACAGGAAGCCACAATAATAATAGTCAACCAACAACACATATGTACTTCACCAGACAAAAAAACCGGAAGGCTGAGGATGGGTACAAGATAGTACCCGAAACATGTTCCAAAAAAGGAAAAAATAACATCTTGAGGTAAATTTAATTATAAATATTAAATGTATTATATACATCAAGAAACGGACTGTAGCAGAAAGTGACTATATATATATGTATATATATAAAATTAAATGGCTAATATATATAGAATTCTTAGTGACCATCATACTTTCTATCATCATTAAATTATAAATAGCACATTGGTATTAATAATAATAATACGTATTTCAATATCATAATTCACTATAGTTTCCTAACCTATTTTATTATTACTGTCTCTAGTTAGTCCATATTTTCTGATATCTCACTAGCACTTTCACAAAAAAAAACATTTTTTTTCTTTTCTATTTACTAACATCTTTGAACACAATTATATTATAAAATCTTATACTAAGCTTGTAAATTGTGCTTACGTAAACATGATCTTAAATACATACAACTTGAATAGTTCTCTCACAATTCTATTAATTGTCTTCACATATATACCATTTAAACATATACCCTTCTATCTTCTTCACTCTTATTGACATCTATTATCATTAATTGTTTTATTCATAATCATTAACATGACATTTATTGACTATGACAACTAATCATTAAAATAATTCATTTTATACACTTGCTTTCTTATTTCTATTTTCTTTTATCTCATGTTACTACTAAGACATTTCATTAATTGTTCTAGCAAATTATACAAATTGTTTTACATTTTCATTAGGCCCCCCTAAGACCCTGAATGATATTTCCATTTTATACAAGGCAATTGCAAACGATCTACATACCAGGCATCTGGACATTATTACATAACCCAGTACCCCTTTACTTGCAGTTCCCAGAGATTGGATATCGGTGCTTTGGGTATATTCTTAATAATCCCATTCCAAGCATTCCTTAATCACAGCTACTTCAGCCTTCTGGTGCCTTTTGGTCGAGGAAATCCCATTTTTTTTTCTTGGGTTCATCATGTTGTCATGCCCTGGTGGTGATTTTTGTTTCAATCCATATCAATTATTTCCTGGGTATGCATACCTCTCATTTGTTTATCCATTCGTGACCTTCATTCCTTAATGATCAATTTCCTTCTGCTCCTTCGTATAACTCATCTTACTATTTCATTCGCTATTAATTTTCTTCATTAATATTCCGTACTTTCACGGCAATGTTTTTATTTACCATTTATTTAATTTTATTCATATCTATTTATTTTCTTCGGTTAATGTAATTTTACACAACCAATCTTATTTAAGGTATTTTACCCAATATTATCTAACTTAATTATCAAATTTTTGGACATTCTTAAGATTGTTTTCCTTAATCCGTTACATTTAATTACTTTTAATTTTCTATTTGTGGAGGCATAGTTGTACGTTTTGTTAAGTCAGTGCCGTTACCACACATTTTGTTGGTAAATAGTAACACTTACCCTGCAGTCGGCCGTTGACACCTATAGAATTTATGACCTGTCTCTCTCTCTCTCTCTCTTTTATGATGGTGTGTTGAAAGTGGTTCTCGCCATCCTTTTCGACAACTTTCCCCAGTCATATTACCATTATTTATGTACACGCTGTTTTTTTTGTCTTTTTTTTTCAACCCTCTTATAAATACGTTCTTTGACTGCTTGTGGCGTGTTAATTACATTCGTTTCCCTGTCCACGTACTCACGTAATGATGTTTTGTTTTCAAGACTTCTAAGAAATCTCATCTCCATCGCTTGAAATCTTCCTTTCGTTCTCATACCAATCTTCACAATATTCTTGAATGGTCCAGCAAATTTCATCCTTTTCTTCTTTCGCGCTAACGCAGTTCGCCCTTGATAATCATCAGAACGGTTTTTCATCTTCTTAATCTCAGGTTTGGTCCCAAAATTTTTACGCACTTCCCCAGTCCTACTTCTAAATTTTCTATCAGTACTGGTAATATTAATTGTAGTACTCAATTTTTTCTTTTTAGTTCTCTGCTTTTCTTCAGCCTTCGTGTTAGCTAACTCAATTCTCAGGTGGTAACCCTCATACACATTACCATTTGCTTCCAACGCACTATATGCACTATTTTCATCAGTAAAACGTACATATGCATGGATATTTGTTCTGTCTTTATGAAACTCTTTCTTAATGACAGTACGTCTTTTGGGAAATCGTGGATCAGATATTGCAGCATATCGCAATCTCGTATTTACAACCGTACCAAACTTCCTGAAATATTTGATAATTTTCTTTTCTGTAATTGTGTTTGGTAAGTTTACAACCAACACAGTACAAGTGTCTTTATCACCTTCATATCTACCATTATTAATTGTAGAGCTTTCTTTTGATCTTGAGACATGATGTGCAGACAATGCTTTAGTTGTTGAAGATTGATACTCTGTGTCAATTTGATCCATAGTATTTCCATCTAATTTGTTTTCTTCCATTTTTTCTCATTGTTTTTGTAAATCAGTACCCACCTGATGGATTTGTCCTCGTAAATCTCTTCTTATTAACTTCCTGTGTAGTCTTAATTCTTCGTTTTGTTTTCTTAATTCTTCATTTTGTTTTCTTAATTCTTCATTTAGTCGTTTGTGACTTTTTCTGGTTTCTTCATATTGTTTTCTTTGTTCTTCATCTCTCTCTTCATTCTTCTTTTCCAATTCTTCAAACTTCTGATTTATGAATGACATTAACATTTGAAAATTTGCTTCAGATGACTGCGACTGTGATTGCGGTCCCCCGGCCCTAAGTTCTGCACTGGTTGTTGAGCTTTCTTCATTCATTACGTTTCCTTCCTCAGGCTGCTCATAGCCCTTCTGGTTATTGATATCAAACTCATCTGAATTCTCTCCCCTAGATGCCATTTTAGCTTGACTTCGGGTAATCATTCAAAGACTTAGAGACCGATACACGACAACAATAATATAGCTTAAGCTACTTACATGTACTTATTTTAAACTTATTGCTAGCCACTGTCTGTCACTGCCCTAGCTTACTATTTTATCAAGCCGTGTGGTGCGGCGCCAATTTAATAAAAAAACGAGTTGTACCCGTTTACGCCCAGCGGTGGACGCCAATTTAACATTAAATTTTGTTTATGCTCTTTATCTCAGGGTAAAAAAAATAATAAATGCTCATTTCTACTGATAGCTTTTAAATTTATTCACACTAGTTTGTTATTACTTGTAAATATTAAAAAATAGCACAAAATTATACGTACTCATTAGTACTTGTAAATATAAAATTAACACATTACCAAAACTTAATACTCATGGCTAAATTGTAAATATCAAACAATAATACATTTATAAAATTGAATACTCATTATTAAATTGTAAATATAAAAAATAATACATTAATAAAATTGAATACTCGTTATTAAATTGTAAATATCAAAATTAATACATTAATAAAATTAGTTATTCAAACTCTCAATCTAATGGTTGCATATTAATAATCATTCATCAATTGCGTTTAGCACTTAAGTAAATTATAATGTTTAGCTTCATCTTATAAATTCTTAATATGAACAATCTCTTATGTTATTACTATACTTTGTAATTACGGATTCATTTAGAACTTGGAAATAAACATTACTCCAAAACTGATAAAGAATGATAATTTTACTTCTAAATAAACTTTAATCGATTTCTTTAATAAATTCTCTTGTGTGTGTGGATTCTTTGAGATGACAGACAGTGGATCTAAATTAATTAAGACATGTTTTACTATACTTGATATTCGTATATCCAATCACTCGGTGGTTGCGGTGATGATCCCTCATGTCGATCGTTCTAGAATCGTGCAGATAACTCCTCCAGATGATAGATGGTACCGGATGAATTCCACGATGTCACTCACTGACACTTCATTCACCAACGCCACGCATTTCGGATTATAATTTATGATTAAAAGTTAGCATTCTCTGTTGTACACCGACATCGTGATTTATTTCAAATCTGAATTAATATTACGCACCTTTGTTGCGGTATGTCTGCTTATCAAGTGTTCATGAATGTAGTTTGTGTTGTTAATCTTTCTTAGAAGTTATTGTTGTAAAGTGTTCGTATACACTGAATTTACATTATTGTCTGGTTACTATCTGTTTCAGTTAATGTTCACTGGTATGCTAATAGTGTGACTCTACTTCATAGTTCGTTTGTTTGTAATGACTGTATTAACTTTTGTTATAAGTTCGAAAACTACCTTCTCACACTGTGTATCGAATTATTCTAAGTTCAATAAAATGCTACTTACTCCCGTCACGGACTTCACTCCGATCGCGTCCGAAATTTAGTTAGAACTCCTCGAGCACGTTCCTGTCTCCTTCCTATATTCTCCTTACTAAATTTCCCACCAGACTTCTGATTCCAACGACGCCGTGTCCTTATTGGTTTCATATTTTTCCCTCCAAGTCCAAATACCACCCATCTTTTCAAAGGCGTTCTCTGATAGGGCTCCTGGTTCCTCACCAGATTCTTCCCTTGCTTCGTATTTTGAGGTCGTTGTCATTTCCAGACAACACAGCAATAAATTGTATCTGTCGTTTTTTCTAAAGTCTTCAACGACAACTCTGAGTTTCTCTTCCATTTGCATTGTTTCTGAACTTCATCGCTCTGGCGTTATTATCTATTGTTGTTCAAGGGCCTCGCCTACCCTTCTTTAGAAGTTGCTTTTTTTCTTTTAGTTGCCAGCCAACACCCCATCCTCGAGTTTGGGACGTACTCTCTGCGCTTTCGTTTCCAAGTAAGGTCAAAACCCTGTCATCGACCGCTGGAGTCCTTCAAATCAATACACCCTTCGTCGCTTTCTCCTGACAGCTGGCGTACACATGTATGCTTGACCATTGTTACGCCCTTTCTCCTTTAATGGCTCTGTACACATTGTATGTAGTTTCCTATGGAATCAATGTGTTTTCACAAAAAACTGGTGTTCTACGTATCGGGAGCAGTGAACTCTGCTTGTTCACAGGGTATGCGTTGCAGCTGCCTACGAAATTTATGACCTGTCTGTCACTAGAGCGTGTTTGCTCGTTCTCCTTTTGTCCCTTACAAAATATGTTTTCCCACATATACCCTCGTTATTGCTTCCAACGACACTCCTTACTGCTAATTATAAAATAAAACTTTTCAAAATTTTTGGTGTTATAAGGCATGCGCATAGTTCTCCTTCGAAATCGTGTTTAAAACAGCTGTCACATTCTTCTGAATTGTCTCTACATTATCAAAATGCTGCCCCTTCAGTGCCACCTTCAGCTTTGGGAACAGAAAGAAGTCAGCCGGAGCCAAATCTGGTGAGTAGGGTGGATGGTTAATCACTGTGACTGATTTTCCAGCGAGAAATTGTGAGACAATCAATGATGAATGGACTTGAGCATTGTCATGCAGAAGAAACCACTCCCCTGATCGGTACATTTTTGGCCTAACCCTGCGAATTCTTTTCAAAAGGCGATCAAGTACCTCTTTGTAAAATGGTCCAGTTACAGTCTGGCTGGGTGGCAAGAATTCTTTGTGGATCAGTCCCCTTGAATCAAAAAATGTGATCAGCATTGTTTTCACTTTTGATTTTGTGGCCCTCACTTTCACGGGTCTGCCATCTCCTGGGTCGCGCCATTCAGCTGTTTGACGTTTGGTAGATGGGTCATACTGGAAACACCACGATTCGTCACCTGTGACGATGTTCTGTAAGAAATTCGGGTTGTCATCGGCCCATTCAACGAGACTTCGCGACGCTTCCACACGTTGTTCTTTTTGCTCTGCTGTTAACGAGTGTGGAATGAACCTGGCACACAGTTTCCGTTTGCCGAGTACGTCATGCACGATAGTGTAAATACTACCCACAGTGATGCCGATCTCTTCTGATAAAATCTGGACACTCAGCCGACGGCTGACAGACAGTGCAGCACAGATACGCTTGACATTCTCGTCAGTCACGCTTGTGGAGGGGCGCCCATCTCTTGGATCATCTTCTAGAGACTCACGACCATTTTTAAAACATGTATACCACTCGAACTCTTTGCTACGACATAAACAATCTTTTCCATATGCAAGTTGCATCATTGAAAACATTTCTGTTGCACTTTTTCCACATTTAAAACAAAATTTATTTGCAGCTCTTTGCTCCATCTCAAAAATTATGACAACAAGGAAAAACCAGATAAACTTAACAGTGTCGCTGCTTACTATGGAATGAGTCCTCAACAATGCAATTGTCACAGGAAGTGGGTGAAGGTTGTCACATAGTGTTCCAGCTGGACACAGAGATAGCTCCATCTGTATGTCTATAGCAGCATCAGTCCCGGGACTTTTTGAATGCACTGTGTATGGCATAACAGCAAAAGGTTTTGAAAAAGAAATGCAGATTTCACTATCTTTTTTTCTTTTCAAACATGGCTATACACAGCAGGTGTAAAAACATGTACAAATATAAAACATAAGTATGTGGGAAATAACAATTAATAACTGTATAGTAATTATTACAGAAAGTGTACATACCATTAAGAACCCATGGCATTTCAAATACCAGAATATAGTTGAGAAAATTTGGGTAGTAATACTTGCACAGACTTATAAGATATTTTGTATACTCTAAATCCATGTTGCTTAATCCAGTATCAGCCATGTCAAAGAAAATAGTAATCTGGTCACCTTTGTCTTTCCTGGTCACCAAACAAAACATAAATATAATTACTCATATATTTTACATAAGATAACACATTCTCTTAAAAGGATTATGATTAGCAGAAAACAAGAGTTGGTGATGGAAGAGCTGACGGAGAAGACTGACAAAATAATTTTTTAGTGAAACTATGTATGCTCTGTTCATGCTCCTGTGGACAATAATGTTCTTAACTTACGTTATCTGAGGCTCATAATCAATAGCTAGATGTACAATAGCCGCCATATTGTACAATAGCTAGATCCACATTATACAAATTTTTTTACTACCAGTTTACATCATTGTGTGTATTGCTAAAATATATTATTTTCATCATTAGAAACTAAAAAATTTTGAATTTGTTTTTTGTTGTCAACAAATGAACACTTTTTCTTAGTTTATGGTGATCGACCTTACACATTTTCAAAGCATGTGTTGAGGCATACTTTAAATTATCTTCCCAGCAAGAAAGTCCAAACATTGATATGTGGCATTATTAAATATGTAAAGAAACAATTTAGTACTTAAATAATTATATAATGTTAAAATGTATGTTAGTGTTTTCAATGCCTCAAAAAAAAAAAAAAAAAAAAAAAAAAAAATTAACAGGACATGTTAATTTATTCACTGTACCCATTTACAGACACATGCCAATTCCATGGCATTTGTCCCTCCTACTTTTTGGGTCCTGGCATCCCAAAATTTGAAATTTCCAAAAAGAAACACTAAATTCCTGTTAATGTGGTATGCAACATGAATTTTTGTGATTTTATACAACTTTTCACTCATATTTTAGCCCCCAGCATCCCCAAATTTTGAAAATCTAAAAAATCAACAATATATTCATATTTTTTGTTAAAATTTCCCTTAATTTGATACATCACATGGACTGTTCATTTTCTTCTAAATATGGACCCCTCTCACATTTTTGCTCCGACCCCTTATTTTTTTGGGATCACTCTAAAAAATAATAGGGTTCTGTAGGGTAAAAGAATGGACACGCGTGCCATGTTTTCTGAAAATCGGTTGATACATTCCAAAGTTGTTGTGAGACATACCCCAAACAGACAGACAAATGTTAAATGGTTGAGTTAAAACAAACTACTTGCTTCACTTATTCAACAAATACATTAGTACGCTCTCTGAGCTGCAGATCTTACTCATTATTTTGAATGACATACGTACATTTATTACCTATTATATACTTCAATATTACCTATTACCTACATTATTTCAATATTACATAGTTTTTCAATTATAGGAAAAATTACAAAAATTCAGCTTTTACTATTTATTTAGTAATATAACAACTGAAGATCACACAGTCATACAATAAACAATAAAAATTCAAAACATTCGGATTTGGGTTACAATTCTTTTTAGTCTGACAATTGGCTGGATTTTCATAATTTTTTTCAAATTTTTGATCTCTTTATTACTAGAACCAAAAATTTTTGAAATTTCCAAAACTTGACACTAGATTCTGATGGTAGCTAAAATTCTCTGTAATTTTATACCCCCAATACTCATATACGCATGTAACATTAGTGGCTAATAATAGTTGTAAAAAAACTAAAACCCTTAAAAAAGTTTAGATAGAAGTAAAGGTTATGTTTTGATTTAATTCATAAGTTAATTGATAATTCAGAAAAAATATGGTAGATTGAATCTTTTTAAAAGATAATACTTTATTATTACAATTAATAAAAGGAATTTTCAATCAACAAACACTTAATTTATCATATTCATTATTAATCTCAATAGTCTCAACAATAAATAACAGCACAAAATAATAACAGGCCATAAAATATAACTCAAGACATGACAGAATTTAACATCTTTCAATTTTTAAAACAAATAAACTAATTTTTTAAAATTTCTACTTGCATACACTTATTCCTATTTATATAAGGATTTAGTCACATATTAATTGATGACTCGTTGTGCACTTGGTGAAACATATTAATACAAAGGTTTTGTAAAATATATAAAAACACTTCGTAAGTTTCACAAATTTTTTTAATTAACTCTGACAGCTGTTTCGACTAACTTAAGCCATTGTCAAAGAGCGAGTGAATGAAATTACTGAACACAGGATGTTAGTGGTGTGTAGGTGGTAAACATCTGTTTAGGGCGTATCTGGAACATCTGTGTTGTGATGGCGAGGGGGGGAGTGTGTGCATGAGACAAGGGAAGGTCAGGTGTCTTTAAAACTAAATACAATCATGAATGCAAAATATAAAATTAACTGAACTAAATATAAACTGAATGCAAATTTTAAGATAATGATGAACATTCAAAATAATATAAATTAAACTAAACTAAATAACAGATTTTAATAAAGGGGATACACAAAATTCAGTCTGTTCATTGGTTAAATTTTTGTTATTTTTTATTGCTTTTTTAATTTCTAAAATTTCTAACAAATCCATTTTTTTACCTTTTTGTATGTTGTGGAGTAGTGTTATGTTTTTTGTGTCTATGAAGTGACTGTGTTGTAAGCAATGATCTGCAAAACCTGTATTAGATGTATTGGTTAAAATCGCCTTCTTATGTTCAGAAATGCGATGTTTCAGAGCACGGTGCTCTGAAATTTTAGAAATTAAAAAAGCAATAAAAAATAACAAAAATTTAACCAATGAACAGACTGAATTTTGTGTATCCCCTTTATTAAAATCTGTTATTTAGTTTAGTTTATTTTATATTATTTTGAATGTTCATCATTATCTTAAAATTTGCATTCAGTTTATATTTAGTTCAGTTAATTTTATATTTTGCATTCATGATTGTATTTAGTTTTAAAGACACCTGACCTTCCCTTGTCTCATGCACACACTCCCCCCCTCGCCATCACAACACAGATGTTCCAGATACGCCCTAAACAGATGTTTACCACCTACACACCACTAACATCCTGTGTTCAGTAATTTCATTCACTCGCTCTTTGACAATGGCTTAAGTTAGTCGAAACAGCTGTCAGAGTTAATTAAAAAAATTTGTGAAACTTACGAAGTGTTTTTATATATTTTACAAAACCTTTAGTCACATATGCCCATCTATAGCAATGCATTTTGCTATATATCCGTGATGTCATGCATCAAGTTGTTTGGTGGGTACTACATTAGTTAAATATTAGTTAACTAATTTAGTACATAAGTTATAACTCAACCATTGTTTAGTTTAGCCAAACAAAATACAAATCTGTACAGATATACAGAAAACAACTCACCTCCTTGGATTAAAGAACAGAAAATACAGGAATTTAGCTTTACCCTTTTATCAAAGAAAGTAATTGTTTTATATTTTGGATACAAGTATGTTTACTGAGATATAGTTATGCCCCTGGTGAAACATTTTCTAATTTTTTCAATTTACAAAAAGTACTTGGGTTTTATAAGAAAGTGTTTTGCACATTTATAATAGAGTTTGTCTCAAAGCACAACGTAGAGAATAAAAAGAGTTTTTGATAATATTGGTTACACAAATATATTTTATACTTGTACAATAATAATCAAAATTCTTCTTCTTCTTCAGGCCTTGGACCTTATAGTTCATTTCACAATCTTTGATCTGACCTATGTTCCTCTGACCCTTTTCTTCTGTCTTCGTATGTTGTGGTTTCCTCTGGAAAGACAAAACGTCAGTTGCCTGGGTCTATCCAGATGTATCCTTTGCACATGGTCTGACCAACCCTGTCTGTACTCCTTGATCCCATTATTCAGGTTGTAAATTCTGAACATATTCCTTACTTAGCTGGTCTCTCCAAGATACTGCAAGCACAGATCTTAAAAACCTGTATCACAGTGGCCTGCACAGATCTCAATGGCCTGTATTCAGGTGTGGGTCACATTGCATACAATGTCCACGTCTCACTACCAAAAGGCTGCATGGTAGTGCATCACTTTATAAAATTTTAACAAACCTTCTCCCGTCTCATCTGACCATCCCCTTTAATGTTTTTCTGATAGTTCCACAAATGTGGTTAAAGTTCTCTATTTTCTTATGACATCTACTTCTCCCTCGTAAGATAAGTCACATCAAAGGAATCTAAATGAATGCACCTGGTCAATGAATCAATCATTCACAACCAGCTTACATCTGACAGGAAAGCAATCTTGAGAAGCCTTTGACTTGTTCTTGATACTAGAAATTCAATAATCATAAAAATGGGGATAATTTAACTAATGGTAGCTGAAATATGAGAAATAGTCTTTTATTGGAACCCAGCCTATAAAAAACATGCTATTAACCAAGATAGAAATCTCCTCCAGCTCAATACACATTTACATAAAAGATTTAAATAGTTGATGTTTTAGACATTAATCAATCCCACAACAAAATGTGTATTAACAATTGCAAATAACTGTAACATATCAAATATTTTGCCTATCCTATGATAAGACATGTCCTGTATAATGTGCGAGTACCTGGTGTTAAAGTAAAATGTCAAGTTATATTCAAAAAATAGATTTGTTTGTACACACTACAATCTATAGAAAGTAAAAACAGGAAAAATGTAAAAAATAAAATTTAGCCTGATCATCTAACATATCCTACTGACCCCGAGTTGAAAACTTTATAACGGAAAATTTGATCAATTGATAATTTTACTAAATAAACTATGCTGAAAGCAAAAAGAAGGGTGTGTTTTAGAAAGCGGGGAGGCATTGAGACGCCAGAACCGTAGGCGGCAATAGTTGAAAGAAAATTAACTTGTAAAAAGCCTGTAGAGTAAAGCGGTAAGTTAATAACGCCAGCGCTGGGGCTGACGAAAATAATGTATGTACTTTTATGTTAAGGCACGATTTGGGAAACTACTGTCATAAAATGTATTATGTTGCTCAGATAGTAAGGGTGTTTGCCAAACGTTGTAAACAAAAGTGCATATAACAATAGTTAACGTTAGATGAGAGAGCGTTGTGTGACAGAAATAACTATAGACGCTAGTTTTTTTAGCACGTGGCACACGGAAAAATGTTGGGCGAATCAGAAAAGCGTCATGTACTGTGCGGGAGGTTTTAGTTAAGCAGATTGGGCAAATTTGTATTTAGCGGTAGTTTGAACCTATAGGAATGTTTTGCTGTAGATCGTAAGTAAGAGAGACTCAAGGCAAGTATATATTGTGAACTTAGAGAGAAATAAAGTTAGTCTTCTTTATATCGGCGGAATTATACGAAGAGACTCACGTACGTTGTTTTGCGTCAGTTATATCTTTTAATAAATAACATAAAGAATCAGTAAATTTCTCAGAAGTAACAAAGTATGGGAACGCGATAATTATTAATACTAGAGTGATAAATAAAGTTTCAATAAATCGTAATAAGTCAAAGAGTGGATGATCGGAGTTATAATAAACAATAAGAAATAATAATACATACGAAGTTCTATTAATTCAATACGTAGCGGTAAATCGCGGAGGAAGGCGAAGGAGTTCGAAAGAAAGTTACGACGGTATCAATTAGTCGAGCCAAACGCGACGTGAACTGAGTTAAATGCACTTAAGGTCTAGTCAGGCATCTTTGTGTCCAGAGTGTAATTATACAACATAGTTATAGGTATAATCCATATGTCAGTGTAGTGCATCTGTGATAAAGTGAATTGTGCAGTTTTAACCAGGATTAACACATGACGACAGCTGCTGACGACTCACCGATCTACAACAGCTTCAGGACCACGCACTTTGGAAGGAATCTTATGCAAGTAACGAATAATGAACATTTAATTCTATGTTGTTGATAAATATTTTGTTGTATTCAATATAGTGACCCAATCTGTCATAAAGGACTCACTGCTAATTAATAATATTCAATTTGTACGATAAACAATTCAAGTCATATAAAGAAATTTTTGTAATGTATAAATGCAAATTGTTCATTAAAAGTTGATTAACATACTTTAATTTGTGTTTATTATTACTGGCGCCCTGAGTAAAATCAAGAGTCGGTACACTGGAATAAGTACCATAAACTATTATATAAATTATTAATATCATATTTGATCAAGGTAGTTTGTGATCTTATTTCTCACATGCTCGTAGGCCAACATAATTTTAAATAAATAATTTAACTCTTTTACAAAGGCCTATCTAGAAGTGTATTACATTCTGGCGCCCGGAACGTGGGACACGATTGAGTCACTATTAAATAAATTATAAATTAAGAACAAGTAGAAATTAAGAAATAGTATAAAACATAGTTTATGATTACGCGAAGTAGGAGTAGGAGAAACAAGGACATACAAAACAACACTCACAACCTATACAACAAAATGAGCACAAACACAAATACCAAAACAACGATAAGGAATTTGAAATAAATAATCAATTAGGCGATCCAGACACGCTCGCAGACATTTCAGAGAAGGATCAAGCGTCAGGGACGCGGGGACTAAACGGTCAGAACGATGAAAACGCAGAGACACAACAATTTACACCAACAGAAGTAACAGAAATTCAAGAACGACCGAGAAGTCAGACACCACTAGAGACAGACAATAACACTGATATCTACACAATACTACAACAACTACTGAAACAATCAGAACAAACAGAAAAACGACTGACACTTCAAATACAAGTACAAGAACAATCAGAAAAAAACAGAAAAACGACTGGCACTTCAAATACAAGAAGAATCAAGAAAAACAGAAAAACAACTGGCATTTCAAACAGAACAGATACAAAGACAATCAGAACAGCTTGCACAAACAAAAGCGCAGATAGAACAAAATGAAGTAAGACTAGAACAAGCAGTACAACAAATGAAAAAACAAATCCAAAAACAACACACAGAAATAAGAAACGAAGTCACCATGCAAATAGAACAAGAGAGAACAAACAACAAAAAACTGTTCCAAGACTGCCAAGTAGAGACGAACCACAAAATCCAAGACAATACTGACAAGATTACTGAACTTAGTATAAATACTAAACAGCAATTCATAGAGTTGAACGAATGGTATAGCAACAACATTCGTGTAGTAAGTGAAATAATCGAAATAAATAACAAAAGATACGAAGACAATACGGCAGCCATCAAAGAGTTACAAGCCGAAAAGATGGAAGAAATGAAGAAGGTGAGCGAAAATATTGATCGTAAATCGGAAGAAATTGACCTGCAAATACAACAAATACAACGAGAAGTTAGGAGTAAATTAGCCTCAATTAATAACCAATCATACAACAATAACATTACTCACGAACAAGTAAAAAATATCAAGTACAATGGGACTGGAGACTTCCCGATGGAGTTTATGAAGGAGATGGAGGATATCTACATGGAACACTACCAAGATAACGGCAACATCGCATGGATAGGAAGGCACCTAGAAGGAGAGGCCGCAGTGTGGTGGAGATTGATCAAGAATAGTGTAACCAACTTCGCAGAGTTCAAAGAAGCCTTCACGAACAAATACTGGAGTGATATGGTTCAAGAAAAGGTAAGAAACGAGCTCGAGTTTGGACGGTATCAGATGTAGAGTGGTATGACCATGATACAATACCTAGAACGAAAATTGTTAGAGAACAGACAGTTAATTCCACCGATACCTGATCAACACCTGATCAGAAAAATTACAAAACATTATTCTCAAGGGGTACAGATCGCCATTATTACTCGTGGGGTGATGACTATTAATGAGTTCGAACAAGTACTATCAGAATTCATGGGTGTGAGGAGTGAAACAAGGACAATGACTCGGACACATTATGACAATCGACGGGAACAAAAACCATTGATGAGAGATAAAGAGGAGAGTGGACGAAGGATTGAACAAGGACGGGCCCATGACAATGAAAACCGGTCGAATACACAACATTACAATAGACGACCAAACAAGTTTAGAAATGAACCAGAGCCGATACCTTCGACTAGCGGTACACAGCATAATAAAAAGCCGTATTATGAGAAAGGAACCCAAAACACACACACACACACACACACACACACACACACACACACACACACACACACACACACACACACACACACACACACACACACACACACACACACACACACACACACACACACACACACACACACACACACACACACACAGAAACACCACATGAAAATTGAAAAACAAAATGAAATAGCACACATCCATATATTAATGTATTAGTAATTAGTAGCAAATTAAATGTAAGGGAAGTCAATGTAATAACGTATAATGAAAGTTAGTGGGTAAGAAACTACGAATGTTTAGAAAATAAGTAAATAAGGAATGTCACAAAATGTTTAAAAAGGGAAATTGCAGGAGGTAACAGATGTTATTGAAAGGGAAAATAGACCACCCACATTTGAAAAGTAGTTTGAGAAGTAGTTGTTTGTAAACAAACCATAAAACTAGACCAACCCTGATGTCTAGCAGTCAGTAATAACGGAGTAGTGTTGTAATAAAATACTCACCCAATTAGACTAAGAAATTTAAAGCAATTAATTAAATTGAATACATTGTTAAATTTAATTATAATGAATGAATATATTAATTATGTCAAGTTACTAGCATATATGAACAAAGTACTTAGAAGTATAATAATTTTAGGGACGCATCAATAGAACTAGTTTACAATTTTGATAAAACTGAACGGTATTTCTATAGGGGGGACTTATATAACGGAAAATTTGATCAATTGATAATTTTACTAAATAAACTATGCTGAAAGCAAAAAGGAGGGTGTGTTTTAGAAAGCGGGGAGGCATTGAGACGCCAGAACCGTAGGCGGCAATAGTTGAAAGAAAATTAACTTGTAAAAAGCCTGTAGAGTAAAGCGGTAAGTTAATAACACCGGCGCTGGGGCTGACGAAAATAATGAATGTACTTTTATGTTAAGGCACGATTTGGGACACTACTGTCATAAAATGTATTATGTTGCTCAGATAGTAAGGGTGTTTGCCAAACGTTGTAAACTTAAGTGCATATAACAATAGTTAACGTTAGATGAGAGAGAGCGTTGTGTGACAGAAATAACTATAGACGTTAGTTTTTTTAGCACGTGGCACACGGAAAAATGTTGGGTGAATCAGAAAAGCGTCATGTACTGCGCGGGAGGTTTTAGTTAAGCAGATTGGGCGAATTTGTATTTAGCGGTAGTTTGAACCTATAGGAATGTTTTGCTGTAGATCGTAAGTAAGAGAGACTCGAGGCAAGTATATATTGTGAACTTAGAGAGAAATAAAGTTAGTCTTTTTTATATCGGCGGAATTATACGAAGAGACTCACGTACGTTGTTTTGCGTCAGTTATATATTTTAATAAATAACATAAAGAATCAGTAAATTTCTCAGAAGTAACAAAGTACGGGAACACGATAATTATTAATACTAGAGTGATAAATAAAGTTTCAATAAATCGTAATAAGTCAAAGAGTAGATGATCGGAGTTATAATAAACAATAAGAAATAATAATACATACGAAGTTCTATTAATTCAATACGTAGCGGTAAATCGCGGAGGAAGGCGAAGGAGTTCGAAAGAAAGTTACGACGGTATCAATTAGTCGAGCCAAACGCGACGTGAACTGAGTTAAATGTACTTAAGGTCTATTCAGGCATCTTTGTGTCCAGAGTGTAATTATACAACATAGTTATAGGTATAATCCATATGTCAGTGTAGTGCACCTGTGATAAAGTGAATTGTGCAGTTTTAACCAGGATTAACACATGACGACAGCTGCTGACGACTCACCGATCTACAACAGCTTCAGGACCACGCACTTTGGAAGGAATCTTATGTAAGTAACGAATAATGAACATTTAATTCTATGTTGTTGATAAATAATTTTGTTGTATTCAATATAGTGACTCAATCTGTCATAAAGGACTCACTGCTAATTAATAATATTCAATTTGTACGATAAACAATTCAAGTCATATAAAGAAATTTTTGTAATGTATAAATGCAAATTGTTCATTAAAAGTTGATTAACATACTTTAATTTGTGTTTATTATTACTGGCGCCCTGAGGAAAATCAAGAGTCGGTACACTGGAATAAGTACCATAAACTATTATATAAATTATTAATATCATATTTGATCAAGGTAGTTTGTGATCTTATTTCTCACATGCTCGTAGGCCAACATAATTTTAAATAAATAATTTAACTCTTTTACAAAGGCCTATCTAGAAGTGTATTGCAACTTTATTCTGAAGTTGCAGATGCACACATTTAACATCTACATCAAACCATGCATAGTATGTATCAATTAAATCACAAATTAAAGATAATTATAAATTTCAGGTTATTCATGTTAAAAGCATTATTGCAATCCGATTAAGAAAAATATGTGCCTCAATCAAATTCTGCATCTATATTTGGTGGTTTACTTGCCTTAACTGTTATTTTTCTCTATTAATGTATACATAGAAAGACAAAACTACTTTGGGCTTGAGACAATACATTTGGGAGCCCTAAGAGTTTAAGGGTATAAGTGTTCATGATTAATGTTAATACCAATTAACAAATGGTATTAACAAAATAGAGATAACACTCAAAAGACTGAGATAAATATCTTTATCAAATATGCAGTGTCCAGATATAACAAAATAAGAAAAAAGAATATACATACCTTTCTACTCTCTCAAACCAATAAATAACACATCTTTTAAGGTCATCTATATCTTTCTGACCTTTAATGTGCTTTTTACACTTAAAGATGAGAAGACTTTTGCCATCTCTGTCCTTATTCCGTACAAAAAGACTTCCTTCCTCTAAATATTCTAAATTCACAGTGTGCTCATTTATTTCTATAAAAAAGGAGAATCAAAATACACATCTATCATGACACATGATTAAAATCTAGGCATTAACACTGTTATATGTTAAAAATTACTATATTGTATTTTGTGTTTATTTGTATACCACAAATATTGCACTGTAAAAAAAATAATTTATTACAATTCCTGTTACAAAATGACATTACATACATTAATTTTACTTTGTAAGTAAATAACATATTGATTACTAGCTCAAGATAATAAATTAAAATCAAAGGTAATTTTCAGAGAAAATTTATCTGCAGCATGTATATTTATATAAAACATACATATTTACATGAAGTATAATTTTTATAGGCACAGGAAATATATATTCATTAAAAGTTTACATAACTTATTAAAAAAATGTAGAAGATAGGCAGAGATTGCAACAGTGTGAGATTCTGAGAAAACAGGGTAGTGGTAATCTGTGTGTAAGCTTGGAAAATGGGTGTGGCAGCAATGGTGGTAGAGGTGATGATAAAGTGAAGGAGAAAGGCTGGTAGATGGATAAGTTTGAAAGCAATGGGAGGAACTGAACTTATTGAGAGTCAGTGAATTGATTTTGATGAGTTATTTCTTACATGCAGACATCACTTAACCCCCACAGAGGTTGATGTAGTGGCAAGTTCCTGTTAATTATTGATTAACCCAGTGAATCTGTTTCTTATATTTTTTCAATACAGACTTCCCTTACAAATTTAGACCAACAATTTGTAATGAAACAGCTGATAACATCCTCAGTAAAGGCACTATTACACATCATTATAAATAAATTATAGGTATCATGTGTGTGCGTGCACACACACAAATAATTTTAATGGTTCAATGCATTTTTTCTTGAAACGAACTGTTTATAATATTTCACAGTTTCAAATATGGTATACACTTTATACATTACTTTACATTTTTGGACAATTATGTATGGAACATACAATGATTGAAGTTAATAAAATTAAATACTAGTCTGATCCTTTATGACTGAAAGAAAATGTTATAAAATGTAACCAGCTGACAAAGTCTGAATAAACTCATGAGACTCTCAAAATTTATGAGATGAGTCATAGGCTTATAGACATTGAATACAAAATAATTACGCAAGGCAATTTATACAAAACTTCCTTATTATTATTTTTTTTAGTGAATTAGATATTTGTTTACAGAGATATTTAAAATTGCTCTATAATAAGTATTTATTAAAATTTTTGTTGTTAATCTCGAACATTCTTTACTGTCAACCATAAATATAAATATTACCTATTGTAAAATAATTGTTTATAAGGATTAAATTATGTTTACATGAAATAAGAGTTAAATTTATACAATCCTAAAAAGAGACATTTTTATATATCATATGTAAAATGTATTACTTCTCATCATGTATTATATATGCTTTACTTGACTGTGTACTAGTATAGTATGAGTATTAAGTAATTTACATATCAAGAAAAGCACTGTAGCAATAAGCGCATGCATGCACACATACACACCCATCTACACAGAATGATTCAGACTAGTACTGTGACAGATAATTCCTACAGCAATGGCCAGTCTGTAGAACTTTGCTTTGGAAAATTTTTGTTGTTGTATATGGCTCTGTTTGGCACTACCCATGGACTCAGACTTCAAGATCTGTTTATTTATCTACATTTGATTCTCTGCAATTTAAACTTACTTGCCCCCCCCCCTCACCACCAAAGGCAGTGTATATAAAAGGCAATTACACCAAGGGCTTATGTAAAAAGGTTATACAAAAGACTGTTTACATGGAAGTGCACATTGAGTTATTTTCTCTTCACACCCCCTTTCCTAGATACGCCACAATGCCATACCTTAGTAACTGGCTGAATTTGAAAGAAAGTACTGTTTAAAACTCTTGATTACAGCTATAATAAGACTGTTTTTAATGTGGCAGCTGCCATTACCAATATAAATCATGTAAGGGTACCGAATTGTGAGCTACCCCAGTTTAATTTTATATGAATTCAAATCATCAATTCAATCACTTTTCAAATTGCCAGACTTCACCTGTGAGGAGCCCCAGTACAGCAATGCACATTGTTAGCCAAAACAATTGCCAGACGTATTGCGTAACCGCCCAGTAAGCAGCAGTCCTGGTGAATAACAGTCTGCAGTCTGTCACCAGTTGTAACCTCAGCCAGCAGCAAGCAGCATAAAGTTGTGAATTTAAAACCAGTGGCCTCGGGTGCAAGACAGGTCGTTATAAAGAGTCGGCCTATCTTTTAAAGCATAATAAATATTAAAAGTACAAACAATAGAGCGCGCGGTCATATAAACATTTTGCTCGAGCTTAATTAGTGTCGGCCGACCAACTCCAATAAATATCGAAATTGTGTATAATAATGTAAAGAAAAGAACTAACGTGCTATGGAACAGTGAACACGAAAAGATCTATCGAAAGTGAAACCATAACCGTCAAATAAGAGAGTTCCGTGAGATATGCCATGCGGTCGGGAGGAATGACGCAGCACACGTAACAGTATTCTACTGAACCTATTATGATTATTATCATTTTTTACATAAAAGGGGGAAATAAGGCATGAATGTGAGCGTGGGCATTGCTGGGTGGCCTTGACTAGAATTTAAGTTAAATTTTTTAAGACCTTTATATTTGTTTTCAGTAAGAAATGATCTTTGATAATATGTTACCTTGTTTTAATCTATTAATTATATTATATTATAATTATAATTAATTATAATATTAATCTTGTTATATTATTTTAATTAATCTATTGTTTGGAGTAGAACTTCGGGAGAAAGATAAAACAACGCAAGAATAACAAAGAATATTTGCTGTAAATCAGAATAAATAAATTAATATGTTTGGTTGATTTTTTTTGAGAAATTACGTAAATGTCAATGATAGTTTTGGGAATATAAATAAATGAAAAGACAATAAAATTTAATGTCAAAGAATTGCTAAATAAATATAACTATAATCCCAAAATTGAGAGTATAATTTATTGCATAATGTTAACCTAAGTCACGCTTATTCTTCACGACTTCGTGCTAAGAACTTTGGACCCGAGAAAGGTAAGAGTTGTGAGGAGTGTATATTAATTTTAATAATTGTTTTTATAATTAATCAGTAGCATCTCAATGGCGGCCGAACAGGGACTCGAGTTTATAAAGGTAATCTTGAATAAACCGCACCTAAATGTGAAGATAAGCGTGGGTTAGGAGTACGTAAAAAAAAAAAAAAAAAAAAAATAAGTACGAAAAGTGAGGATATACGTAAGTAATAATTAAGAAATACTTAAGGTATGTAAGATAAGAAGTGTTAAAATATAGTATAATAAAATAAAAGTAGTAAATTTACAATATAAAAATGGCAGATAATAATGAAGTCAGCTTCTCTGACAGTCAGACCGAGAGTCAAATAAATACCGACTCCGGTATTCAAACAGAAGCAATGTCAGTAGATGGGCAGAATGTAGAAGTATCTGTAATTAGTACACCGGGAGCGATCTCAACTCCCGTAATGAATAAAACAAAAGAGAAAAAATTGTCATTAGATGACCTATTGGATTTTATGAAAGTCAATTTCGATAAACAAAATAATGACTTTAATAAACGTTTTGATGATAATGATATCAAATTTGATGTTCAGAATAACAAGTTTAAAGTATTAAATAAACGCTTTGATAGTAACGAGATAACTTTGAATGAAATGAAAAGTGACTTTAACTGTAAATTAGAAGTACAGAATAACAAATTAGATGTACAGAATGACAAATTTAACGAATTAAATAATCGTTTAGACAATAACGATATAAAACTGAATGAAATTAAAAGTGAATTTAATTGTAAATTTGATGTACTCAAATTTGACATTGATGAGGTAAAAATGAAATGCGAAAATAGTTGTAATGAATTGAAACAAGATATTGAGAAAATAGTAGAGTCAGTAGAAGAACGGATTAAAAGTAAAAATAATAATGATAATAAAAAATTTACAAATGATGACAATAATGTCGAAAATGAGAATATAATTAAAAATGTGATGCTAGATGAAAAGTTAACAAATGAAAATAATATTGAGAATAATAATGTATTTGAAGAGTTAGTATCAGAAAGTGATACGGTGAAAATAAATAGTGAGAGTACTGATGAAATTGCAGAATGTAGTGATAATGAAATGTTAATGTGTGTTTATGAGTTAGAGAGAGAGTGGAAAGATAATATAGTGGTAGAATGGGGGCAGAGGTTAAATTTTCCCCTTATTGATGATGATTTAATGTATTCACAAGTGTTGTTGTTGAAGGGCAAGAGTCCCGTGTTAGTAGAAGATTTGAGTTGTTTATTTTTGTTGTATAATTTTGTACCCTCTGTCTGGAGTAATATTGAAGATATGAGACGGTGTTATGATGAGAGAGATTTAAATAGAGAGTTGTGTGTTGAAAGAGAAATAGAATTATATAATTTAAAGAGAGGTCATGGTGAGTTGAAAGAGATGTTAAATGATATGAATTACTGGTCTGTTAAAATAAAGAGTGGAGATTATTTTGATGATGTCTGTTTGAACAATAATGATTTGATTTATAATAAAAAAGTAACTAACTCGATAATGAATGTATTTACTGATGGAGACTTAACAGAAATACTTAACGTAGACTTGGTGAATGATTATTATGATATAACGGATAAATTGAAATTGTTTGGTTATGACACACAAGACAATAGTATGTGTGTCAATAAAATTGAAAAGTGCTATATAAAACAAAGACTAATCTTTGCCGATGGAGGCTGAGCCTTAAATTCACAAATGAACAATTTTAAATAGCTCGTTTATTGGTTCTGACCTCGCAACCTTGGACAATGAAGTGTGATATAACTGAATAATTATTGCTGAAGAATTGTAAATACATGTTTAGTGAAATTAATTGTATGTATTATAAAATGTTAGATAAACAATGTATGTATGTAGTAGAAATTGTTGTGATGATAATAACAATATTAATATTTTGCAGCTTAAATAAATAACAAAAATAATTTGGAAGAAGATAATGAATGAGTTGTAGTTATTGCAAGGGGTGAAAGTAATTAAAATGTTGTGTTTTCAATAATTGATTTAATTAAATAATTTGAGAGGTTTACATATTCTGATTGATTTAAATGTTGTATCATTGAAATTTTCTAATGGAGTTAAATTATTTTTACGGGATATTAATTAATAAATAAGTGTTAAATTGTTCGGTATGAAATAACATTGTTGTTAAATGTTTCAGAGGTTACGTGGAGATATTGGTGTGTATATTTTGTGCTTGTGTTAGTAGATGAATAATGTACTGTAAGTATAAAGCCTCTAATACCAATTAGATAAAATAAAATGTTTACAGGTGTGAAAGAATTTTTGATTCAATAATATAAATGAATTGAGATAAGGGTATTAAATGGAAACTGTAATTTTATATATTTTATACATTAACTTCATATAGCTGTAATTACAGTTAAACTGTTTGAGTGGAAATTATTAAAGAATTTTAAGTTAAACAAATAATTTAAAAGGGTCAATTTTATTAATGAAGCAAAATTAACTCTGATCTGAATTGGTAGAAATTGATAAATATGTTAACTAAAAGAATTATAGAAACCAAAAAATTTGAAGGAAGTATATATGTCAGTATATGATGTAACTATGAATGTTGAAACTGAGAGTGTTTATAACACCAGTCTGGCAGACGACTGTTTATGTAAACAGGTGTGTTGAATGTTTTGACTAATGTGCATAGCCAGGTGTGGAAGCTGATAACTGTTGTAGCTTGATGAATCAGTATCTTGAGTAAAATCTTATTGTGACATAAAAGAATTGAAATTAAATTTTTACTGACAAAATAATAATGAGGTAATTACCATAATTTAGAGTTTTGAGATAATAAAATTAAATTAATTTGGTAATTAAATTAATAGAAAAGATGATTTTTAATAATGAATTTAACTTTATTTTCATTTGAACTCAAACTGGAATTATAAATCAAATGCTAATTGATGTAAATAATGATTAAAATATTCATTTAAAACTGACCTGATGGAAATATTTGGCTGAGATAGTGTTTGGGAAACTTAGAGGTGTATATTACTGCTCATATAAATTTTATTAATGACAATTTATATTTTATGTTGTAACTGTAGATTCCCCACCTAAGTGCGGCCATGACCATAACAAAGAGAATTAATCTATTCAGATAAGAGATTTTTTTGTTTCGATACAATCTGATATTGAACTTAAAAGAATAGGGAAATTAAAGATGAATATTTTGTGATTTTAAATGATGAGTTTGTATAAAAAATATTATAGGTGTATGTATGCGCCCAGTATTTGCCAAAGGCGACCCAGTTTGTATGTAAGGGGGAACATATCGGTTGAGGATCTGGCATGATATAAGCCAGGGATTTGGATTTTTTGGGGAAACATGTTAGAAGGGGAGGTGCGCTGTGGTGCGTATCTGTTCGATTTTTCGGTGTTGGGATCTCGTACAGAGAAGTCCAGTGATCTTGTTCAGATGCGGCCATAGTCACCGAACCAGGGGGGTAGTTTACCCATGATTATAGGAACAAATGGGGGGTTGTTGGCACCATATCCTCACCAATCCTCTTAGGTTTAGGCAATAAGAGTTTGAACGCTTCGGCCTTCAACCTCTTATTGGGGGGGGGGGTATTGTAACGGTACCGCATTGTGAGCTACCCCAGTTTAATTTTATATGAATTCAAATCATCAATTCAATCACTTTTCAAATTGCCAGACTTCACCTGTGAGGAGCCCCAGTACAGCAATGCACATTGTTAGCCAAAACAATTGCCAGACGTATTGCGTAACCGCCCAGTAAGCAGCAGTCCTGGTGAATAACAGTCTGCAGTCTGTCACCAGTTGTAACCTCAGCCAGCAGCAAGCAGCATAAAGTTGTGAATTTAAAACCAGTGGCCTCGGGTGCAAGATAGGTCGTTATAAAGAGTCGGCCTATCTTTTAAAGCATAATAAATATTAAAAGTACAAACAATAGAGCGTGCGGTCAAATAATCATTTTGCTCGAGCTTAATTAGTGTCGGCCGACCAACTCCAATAAATATCGAAATTGTGTATAATAATGTAAAGAAAAGAACTAACGTGCTATGGAACAGTGAACATGAAAAGATCTATCGAAAGTGAAACCATAATCGTCAAATAAGAGAGTTCCGTGAGATATGCCATGCGGTCGGGAGGAATGACGCAGCACACGTAACAGTATTCTACTGAACCTATTATGATTATTATCATTTTTTACATAAAAGGGGGAAATAAGGCATGAATGTGAGCGTGGGCATTGCTGGGTGGCCTTGACTAGAATTTAAGTTAAATTTTTTAAGACCTTTATATTTGTTTTCAGTAAGAAATGATCTTTGATAATATGTTACCTTGTTTTAATCTATTAATTATATTATATTATAATTATAATTAATTATAATATTAATCTTGTTATATTATTTTAATTAATCTATTGTTTGGAGTAGAACTTCGGGAGAAAGATAAAACAACGCAAGAATAACAAAGAATATTTGCTGTAAATCAGAATAAATAAATTAATATGTTTGGTTGATTTTTTTTGAGAAATTACGTAAATGTCAATGATAGTTTTGGGAATATAAATAAATGAAAAGACAATAAAATTTAATGTCAAAGAATTGCTAAATAAATATAACTATAATCCCGAAATTGAGAGTATAATTTATTGCATAATGTTAACCTAAGTCACGCTTATTCTTCACGACTTCCTGCTAAGAACTTTGGACCCAAGAAAGGTAAGAGTTGTGAGGAGTGTATATTAATTTTAATAATTGTTTTTATAATTAATCAGTAGCATCTCAATCAGAACTGTCATTATCATCCTGAATGTTGTATAAAACTGAATTTAAATATTTTGAATGTTGAATCTTGATCCTAAGATCCTTTATAAAAAATATATAATTTTTTCAAATTAACTCATAACCTGTTTCAATCTGATTCATTCTGTCAATGATCACATTATGAGCACATATGGTACATCTACAGTTAATATCTCAAACAATTTCAAAGTTATCACTTGAGTACAATCACACACAGACATATTTTTTTTGTGCTCATACTGTTTTCTGACTTGAAAGAGGACAAATTTACTAAAAAATAATGACACTTCAATATGAAGAAAGTGAGAAAAATGTTTAATAAAGGAAGCATATAAAAAATGGAATATCTGATAAAACCATTTTAAGAAAAGTGTTTTTATTAATTTTTCAGTAATCAATTCAAGATTATTTGTTAAACCATCCTTGTCATGTTTCTTATATTGCCTTGCTTTTTAAAAACTTAATTACAATGAATTTGTTCCAGTCACAAACACAAAAACAAACCTGTGATTTTTAAATGATCATTTATCAATACGTGTCTAAAAGAAGCAATAGAATTTTATGCAGGAAAGGCAACACACACCATGGCATTTTACAATAGGTTTCCTTATAAAAGATAAGTTTTATGTTTGAGACACTCCATTTGTTACATACCTCTACCACAAACCCAGATAAACAATTTACTGATAATGTACTGATAAATTTTATATATGTATTCTTTGATACAATCCAAGTGACTTTATGTATTTACAGTGTTTGTACAAACTAATGCAACAGGTAATTACAGCTATTACAAAGGTATGTAAAGAAATGCTGGCAGAATATAATTTGAGAAAATTTCATTTAAAAAACAAAAAACATTAAATATTTAGTTATGTCTCCGTGTAATAACAATAAACCTTATACACACATGTGAACATTCATATAATCTACAATCATAAATTTTAGTGAACTGTGGTGTTACAAGTTTTAGGTTATGTACTAAAGATATATGAAATGTCCAATTGGCATAATAAGATTAAAACACGGATGTAGAAAGTTTATTTACAATATAGGTAATTTTTTATTAGCTGCAGGTGATAAAATAGCTTTACTATAATCATTTCCTGTTAAATCTGAAGAATGGTAAAGCTGGCAATTAAAATTCAATAGTTAGAAGTTCATTAGGTTTAATAAACTGAAAAATCTGACAAATTTGTTAATTTATTTAATGGGGGACTTGAGGTGAGAAAATTTTATAATCTTTTAACTACGAACTACAAATTATGAATTTTACTCAAAAAATTTGATTCACAGTTTATACTTAACCAGAGATAGAGATGTAACTAATACGTTTTATACAAAACATGTTAACACTTACCTAAGAAGAATTCAACTAATAATATTTCTTATTCTCACAGCATCTAATCATAATTACATCAGTTTTTTTATATAATTTACACAACTGAAATGACTGTTTATACTACTTAAAAAGGCCAATACATGGATGTATGTATGGAATTAATAAAAAGTTTATATAAAGCGACCATTTTATATCAAGACTGTTCCTTGAATAATACGACCTCATTCAAACCAAATGTGATTTTTGATACAGTCAGAAGATATGGTGATTTATCTCTCTACTGTATGTTTTATGTACTATCTATATTTCTGTTATATTCCGTACATCATGATTTTTTATCAAAATCTTCGCAACATTTTAATACGAAAATGGAACTGTGAGATAGACATATATTGTTCGTATATTTATAAGTTGCAAAGGGTCACTTGAAATAGGTTTGTATTTATCACATATAGGTTTCATGTGTTGTTAGGAGAAGAAAAAAGTCACGTGGAGACAGATCCATTGAATAGAGTGGGTGTTCTGTAATAGCTATTGTTTTCCCGCTTAAAATTCATTCGCAGGTAATGCCATATGGGCAGACACATTGTTATCATTCATATCCATCATACTGTTCAAAAGTTGGGACCTTCTTGTGCAATTTTTGTTATCAGTATTTCCAACACTTCCATGCAACAGGGCAGATTCACTGCATGCCCAGTTATACATAATGAAAATAAGCACATAGTGACGTTATGAATTCATATAATCTATTTAATATAAACTCTTAATTGACAGTTGGGAATGCAGATGGAGTGTGGATTTGGACCCTTTCATTTAAGACTGATATTTAAGACAACCCTTCTGTACCAACAAATGTTTTCAATACTTACTGGCAAACAAACACCTGTTTGTGTTTCAATGTTTTCCATCTCTGAGTATTTGTTTTCATCACTACAAAATGTGTTAGTATCATGATATTAGGCTGATAATAATTATTAGTTGCACAAAAATGACTAATATCACCTTTTAGTTAATGGAAAAAAAACCAGGCAATGAAAACTCTTCAAAGCGGTCAATGAATCATGAATTTAATATATTTCCAGTTATATATCTGTTTTGTATATAGTTACAAACCACAAAATATTTGTTTTCTTTCCATTTATTATATTTGCAGCTTTAAACATTGTAATTTCTATATATTTTATGACATTTGTTCAAAAAATATTCTGTTTAAAAACATTTTAAATTAACTAAGCCCTGAGAGCTGTAAAGAAAAATTGAAATGCTTGCAGTGCCCACTAAAATTTAATAATTATTACCATACAAAGGCAAATTCCAAACTGAAGGTGTTAAAATAGTCTGAGCAAACATAATGGAAATCTGTTATCCTGGCTTGTTAAGGCTCATCCCAGTGTCCTGGGATGTACTACTTGGAGACTGATTTCACCTGAATTTTAAGTAGTGTACTAAATGAGTTATTACTTTGTGAATAGGTCATAGAATGAGTGAAAATAAATTAATATTGTAACATTACATATCACCACCATTACTTCTGAACCAAATTTTCAACCTAACATAACAATTAAATGAAACAAAACCTACCAAGGATTAAGAATTGTGTACCAAGTATTAATAAAATCAGTTGAAGAATTAATAACTAAAGAATGAATTTACAAATAATGAATAAAAGTAGTAATGAGAACTAAACAAAGAAGAAAATATATTAAATGTGATTAACCCAATAGATTAGGTAAGTGAGTAAACAAAAAACATAGGCTAGATAATAAAAATTAAAGGAAGTGAATGACATTATGGTAGAACTCAAATAAAAGGATAAACAAAGGAAGAGACAAGACATCTCCCACAATCTACAATGAAAGAGGTACAACAGTGAGATAAATAAAATAAAACAAGCGAATTACAGAGTGAAGGACTATTAATGACATGGTGACATCAAACCACTGACAGACTATTTTAGGTGACTTGACTGTGACCATAACTCTAATTTAAAATAATGGTAATCAATAATGATCAGGAGAGTGAGATTAAACGTTATATTAGTATGATTTAATAATGTATAAAAGATAACAACAAGATTGTATCTTATCTACTATTTATGTAAGTGATATAGACACAGGGATATCAGAAAAACTGATAATCACCAATAATTTGTAAAGATAATATAAAAGAGACTGGAAAATAAGTACTGTAGAGTCTCGGTTATCCGCCCTTCGATTATCCGCCGTTCCGTGTTATCCGCCGCCCAAGTGGTGTAAAAAAACGTAAACGTAAAAAATATTTTCTTTAATTACTGCAACGAAAATAGTGTGCCAATAGTTTGCGGGCGTGAGTGTATGAGCTCTCTTTGTGATTGCTCCTGACTGTACCGCAGGAATTTGGCCTACTGCCCATCGCCTATTATAGCCTAGCTGTGACTCATGTGTCATTCACCCCACCCCACCCCCAACATCCAACGCTATCGCTCACATGCTCATCGCTTAGTAGACTGCAGTTTCTTGTTGTGTGCTGTAGTGAGCAGTGAGGCTATTTTTACGCGGTGTGTCCGTGAGTGACTAGTGCAGTTTTGGTGAAAGTGTCGCAGTGTAGTCTTGTTAATAGTGTTGCGATTATGGCTACGAAAAGGAAGAAAATTGTTTTATCAATAAAAGACAAGCTTGAGGCATTAAAAAGACTGGATAAAGGGGAAACACTGCAGAAGGTGGCTGACCACTATGGTGTCGGTCATCGCACAGCTGGAGAATGGAAGAAGAGACGATTAGAATTAGAAAAATGGTGTTCCTCACGAGTTACTGAGACTGCTTTTAAAGAGAAAAACTATGAAAAATAGTGATTATGAAAAAGTTAGCGAAGCGTTGTACATTTGGTTTACACAGTTCAGGGAGAAAGGGGTGCCTATTTCGGGACCTATCTTAAAAGAAAAGGCGTTGCAGTTTCAAAAAGAATTTAACGAAGGTGATGCAGATTTTACAGCAAGCGTTGGCTGGCTTGATAGATGGAAGAAGGGTTATGCAATCCGTCAGTTGAATATTTGCGGCGAGAAACTGTCATCAAACTTTCAAGAAATGGAGCAGTTTAAGAAAAAATTTCAAGACTTTGTTGAAACTGAAAGCTTAACAGGAGATCAAGTATTTAACTGTGATGAAACAGGCCTTAATTTCAAAATGTTACCGAGTAAGAGACTTGCAGCTAGAACTGAAGCTGCAGCCCCTGGCTATAAACGTAGTAAAGAGAGAGTGACTATTTTAGCATGCAGTAATGCCACAGCAAACCATAAAATGGACCTGGCAAGGATTGGAAAGTCCAAAAACCCTAGGGCTTTTAAAACCATTTCAAAACATGCTCTTCAGTAAAATATTTCAATCAAAAAAGTGCACGGATGACTAGTGAAATTTTTAAGGAATGGTTTTTTAAAGAGTTTGTTCCTTCTACAGAGAAGTTTTTAAAAGACAACAACCTACCCAGAAAAGCAGTTTTACTGCTAGACAATGCCCCAACTCACCCTGATCCAGACGAACTTAGAGATGGGGACATAAAGGCTATGTTTTTGCTACCAAATGTGACTGCCATTTGTCAGCCTATGGACCAGGGTGTTTTGGAAACACTTAAACGAAACTATCGAAGAAAGCTTCTGTCAACAGTCATACAAGAAATTGAAGATGGGCAAAACTTGATTAAGAAGTTGAAAAGTATAAATTTGAAGGATGTCGCTTATTGGGTCGCAAGGGCCTGGGCCAACGTCGAGGCACAAACAATTGTGAAGTCGTGGCACAAGCTGTTGGGCGAGGACGAAAATATGGCTGAAAGCATGCTGGATGAACTTCATGAAAGTATTTTGCCCTTGGTGCAACGTATCCCTGGATGTGAGGATGCATCGTTGGATGAAATAAGGAATTGGCTTTCAGGAGACGACCAATATGAAATAACTGACGAAGAAATTGTAACACTTGTTAATAGCGATGATGTTGAAGATCAAGACTCTGAAACTGTTGAGCCCCAAAAGATCACACACAAAGAAGGGGTTAAAGCTCTTGAAGCAGCCATTCAGTACGTTGAGCAGCAAGAGGAAGCCAAGGTTGTCGACATAATGATGCTCCAAAGATGGCGAGACTTGGCAGCAAAGAAGCGGGAATCATCAGGGAGGCAGTCGAAGATCACTAATTTTTTTCACTCATCATGAACTGAACTCTCACTTCCAACATTTCTGACGGTGTAAGTCAATTTTATTACGTACACATTAGTCTGATTCTATATTTATTTTTAGTAAATTTTTCTTGTTAAAATTTACTGAATTCTTAAACTTGAAGCGTGAAGTACTAAAGTAGGTGTAATTGTTTTCTCTTTTTTTGTAAGTGTATAACTTTAATAGTGTTGCTTGTTCTCTAAAATGTTTTACTATAATTTTGTAATATAATTGTACAGTACTGTATTGTTTTCTCTATTGATTTGTTGTAAAACGTGATGTTTATTAATTACATTTACAAAACTACAACGTAATTTTATGATAAATTTGTGTTTTATTTAACTCTCCCTATTATCCGCCATTCCAGCTTATCCGCCCTTCTGCCAGCCCGTTTATGGCGGATAACCGGGACTCTACTGTACCAAAAAATAAATATTAATTAATAGTATTAGTACATTTAAATAATTGAGTAAAATGTAGAGAAACTAACCACCAAAATGAACCCATTGTTGTAAACCAGAATATGGACACACATAACCTAGCTCAACAAGCATTTTGCACTTATAATGACAAGAATTAGTAATAAAAAGGTTATCAAACCATATTCTACTATACTGTACTTAAACTAGATGTTATAAGGATCATACCAGTAACAAGATTAGTTACCAAAGGAAGATTTATATTGTGATTAGTGTAGATTAACATCATACTGAAATGGACAGCATAGAATTTACCCAATAACAAATCTAAAAAAACCTTTAGAAATACTAATAAAAGAGAAAGATGTTGATATCAGTATAATCAATGATGTGTAATACAACTAATATGATGTAAACCAATAATTATTATCACGAAATAGAGTCATAATAATGTAAATTAAATATACTTGTCATGTAGCACTAGATGCAAGAACTATTGATGAATTAACAGCAAATGGCAATATCCTGGTGCAAACCAAAACATTGTAAATCTTATAGTTATTGTAATGATCATTTATGTAAGAAATAATGACTTAAAAACAACTAGGTAATTTATAATGAAGGTAATTCATGTAACACCCTATAGTGCAAAACTATGGCTAATGATAAAAACTAAAATCAACAAAAGAAAGGTGTAATAACAGAAACTGAGGTGATCAGAAGTTGTAATGATCATCTCAGAGTAATTGTGACATAAGAGAAGTTGGTCAAGAACCACTATTAAGATATAATAAGTAAATCTAGTTTGTAGTGTCATAGGCCTACTAAAAGCCTAGGCATAGCTTATGCATTTTATGGATAATCGTAAATAAATACTGTGTAAAGAGTACACAAAAGGACTTGGAAAGCATCATCTCAATGAGATATGATAGCCATGTGGTAATTTAAGTTAAATAATATATAAATTTAGTAAAAAATTGTGTTAGTTGTAAATTCCAAAAACTATATCTGTTAATAGTGAACGAAAGTATTTCATGTGAGGACTCTAAATAATGAGCCAGATGATCGCCATATCATGGTAAGGCTAGATCAGCAATTAAAAGTAACGTAAGAGTTTTATATCAGTTGGAATGTATTTGCATCAATTTTGACAAAATATTTGGCATCACTTTCTTAATCTCAACCCCAGAAACCCAAGCGTTCTTAATAATTTGGTAAAGGGGGTAGCCATGCTCGATGGAATGTCATCATCCTTTCCACCAATCAGAAGGGTTAAATCGAGATTTGGTCAGGAAACAGAAGCCAGATTTGAATTATTATTGTATTGTCGGCAAAGCAGGACAGACGCCAACTCCGTACGCCAAAAGTCACGAATTAACCTATAACCAGTGCGGGCATCGAACTGTAAACATCGGTCAACATAATCAAAATTTTTTATAAAATGTTTCAAAAATTTTAATTAACGAAGTTCAATGAAAGAGTGATAGTGCAACAACAATTGCAAAGTGTACAATAAATTGCGATTGCGTGAATAAAGGGAGTATCGTGACAATTAAGCATACTTAGAGGAATTATAAACTTAGACGATAAAAATTTATCGAGTATAATTAATAAGATGATTTGATTTGAACACAAAAGAGAGTTTGGACCTTATTATATCAGTCGATTTATTTAAATTTAAAGAGATTTAACGACAGCTGATTATAGTTTTAAGAGTTGTCTATTGACCTGATTTATCTTTACCAGAATTAGTAAATAAGATGATTTATAATGAACATTAAGAAAGCTATGGCCCGTATTACATTTGTTAATTTGTTTTTAGTTAAAAATATTTAATAACGAGCTAATCATGCTTACAAGAGTTATCAATTTACCTGATTAAATTTATCCGAACTAGCAAATCAGATGATTTTTTTTAATGAACACTAAAGCACTTGGAACCTTACTATACCTGTATTTTGTATGTTGTTAAAGAGTTATTATTAATTTAAAGTTAACTGGTTTCTATTCAGATACGCCAGGTTAACCTACAATGTCGACGCTAGACGCCTTTTGAATTTTTATGTTAGTATGTAACATGAATTTATTTTTTATGTAATCACTCTCCTACTACTCAAGCATTATGGTAGTATAATTCTTCAAGTTTTTTTTTCTATTTTGCAGTTTCAAAGAACCTACAATTTAGATAAACCTTTGAACCAAAAAACCACATGCAGCGGTATGGTTACTAAGAATCAGAATAACAAACCCTGAGATAAGAGATTTTTATAAAATTAATCATTATTGTAAAAATGAACGATTATTAATCTAATTATTACTTAACCTAATTTCATAAGTATTATCGAAGAATAAACCATATTTTTACCAGATAAAAGAGTTAACCAAATTATTTTATTAGACTAGACGATTTCAGGTTAGGTGAACTGCTCCCAACAGTTGGCACTACTCGCAGCAGCAATTGAGATAATTTAAATAATTGTAAGTTGTCATCTCAACTCTGCCTTGTTAACAGAACGATTAACAAGTGAGACATTCACTAAAAGTAAGTGCTGAACTAATAAATAAAATCTAATTTCAGTGAGAAGTCAAACTACAAACTACAGTATTAACCTAAAATTACGACATCTGAAAAATCAACAGGTGCCAATGGCAGAGTCAACTTAGCCGATTAGTGTCTCCACAACCAAAGAACCTCGAAATAAAGACCACCGATGGATTTAAACCAAGATTTAAACACTCAAGATACAACAAAATAAACAACAAATAATAACAATAAATCGAATATTTATTTTCATCAAAACAATTAAACAATCATTTAAACATAATTACCCTACGGACAAGAGAGAGGTAAGTAGTTTCGTTACAAAGTGACGCAACCAATGTGTGGCTTTTAACCCATATTTATCACGATTCGTTACAAAGTGGCGCACCAACGTAAGAGGCTCACTAAATTAATAATAAAAAATTAAATAGCCTAATTTCTAGCAGCAGCTAAAAAAAAAAAAAAAACAGAAGATGCAACGGAGAGCTACATCAACGAAACACGCGGTGGACGCGGAGAAAGAAATTAATATGGAAGACAAGGAACACCGGTTGAGGAAGTGGAAGGGATCGTAAGGGATGCCCAAGGGGACCAACCAGAGAAACCAACTCAACCAGTGGACGCAAATTTCCAGGAAATGATGAGAGTTGTGGTGGAACAATTAAATAAAAACAAAGAAGAATTAAATAAGAATATAGAATCAATAAAGGAAGATAGTAAGAAAAATATAGAATCGTTAAAAGAAGATTTTAAGGGAGAATTAAATAAAAAACCGGAACAGAACAATCAAAATATAGAAACATTAAATCAGAAAGTAGACGACAACAGTAAGAAAATGGAAGAAAATATCGAAGAATTAAATCAAGATAACCATAAAAACATAGAAGCCTTAAACGAGAAGATAGATGAAAATAACGAACAAATAAATAAGAAAATAGAAGAACAGATGATGGGAATTCGACAAGAAATTTCAGAAGTAAGCGACAAATGGAAACAAGCCAGTCAAGAACTGCAACAAGCCAAGGAAGACATCAACATCCGAGTAAACAACCTTCAGGAAGAAAGTCAGGTCAGAATAGAGTCGCTACGACAGGAGACACATGAAGATCTGGTACAATTGCGAACGCATTTCGGAGAGAAGTGTATGGGCATAGATACGACCGTGAACGAGGTACGAGAAGAAATTAATAACAACAAGGAAAAAATCAAAGAAATCCAGCGACGAGAAATCCCAAAACTAAGAGAGGAACTCGAGATAATCGGAAATCGACCAACCCTAGTAACACATCTCCAACACATGGACAACTGAGAAGCCATTAACTTCAAGCTGTACAAGAGGAACCCAATGGAGTTTCTAGAACGAGTGGAGGAACAGCTAACTAGAAATCAGGAAACCAGATGGCCAGTAATTTGAGGGAATATTGACGAATACTTTAAAGAAATGAACGATAACTGGTGGACGGTGACACGACATGACATACAAGACTACGCAGAATTCAAGGCACTATTCAAGGCCAAGTAGTGGTCGGAGTCCACCCAGAACATTGTGAGAGACAACATTTGTTTTGGGAGGTACGATGCCAGTCGAGGGACAACACCGACAGCTTATTTTCTCGGGAAGGTATGCCTAGCGAGGAACCTCGAACCGAAGATTCCGGAGGAAAGTCTCTTAATAAAACTATCATACCATTATGAAATAGCGAGAGCACGACTCTGCGGACAGGTTAAAACTGTACAGTCCATGGCAGCGCTACTAGAGAATTATGAACATGAGGGGTATTATAGAAGGAGCCGTCAAAGGAACGATCGATACGCTGACTGAACCAACCCGAATAACAATAATAATAATTATTATAACAATGGCAATTACCGGCCTAATTATACAAACAGAAATAATAATAATCACGAACAGTATTATTGAACAAGTAATAATAATCCCAATAACGGTAATACTAACAATAATCAGCCGAATGGTCCTAATAATCAATTCAATTGACTAAATAACCAGAACTATAACAACCAGAACCGAGCATACGGGAGGGTTAACTATGTGCGACCCGAGGAGAATGGTGGAGGAAGGCGATACTACCAAAGACGCCCGAGCTTCAATGGTAACACATACAGAAACAATGACCACGATGACGGAAGGAACCCCAGGAACGAAGCAAGGAGAAGTCGAAGCAACGAAGGCTATCGACGAGAAAACTACGAGGAGGAAAACCTTCAGTCTGGGGCCAGACCCGACGGAAATGGAAATCAACCACAGAACCCACTGGACAGATGGGAGGAAGAGGTTGAACCCTCTTTAAACTTACAGCAGCAGTGAAAAAACAAACTGAACCCACACTGAACCAATCTATTGGGTATAATCACGAAACCAACGACCACAGAAAAGAACAAACCATTACTGTCATCAAAATCAATTATTTGAAAAACTTACGAGAAGAACTATTAGAAGAGGATGGCGACAGCACGAACCACAACAACAATGAGATAGCGTACATAACAGCGGAAATAAATGGGGTACATACAAAGATCATTATAGACACTGGCGCAAACGTGTCATTAATCGACGGTATCAAATTAAATAAAATTCAAGAAGAAGGTAAAAAATTGATACTTACCCTACCTATAAATAATATAATACTAGTGGGAGCAACAGGACGTCAGAACAAGACAGTCAGGAAACAAGTGATGTTAGAATTATCAAGTAAAGGCGAAACTGTTCCAATGATGTTTTTGGTAGCCAATGACTTACCTTTTAGGATGTTAATCGTCTGTGATATGTTGAGGAAATACTCAGCCATTATAGATATGAGCAGAGCCAAAGTATCTCTGAACTCAAATGGTATAAATTGGACGGCGGAGTTAATAGGAAGCAAAAGTGCCCCTTCGAACTGGACCATTTATAATGTTAGGAAATATAAAGATTATAAGAGTATAGGAAGATTATTAGGATAGCCAAATGAAGGAATATATTATGAAGATGACAACGACCACTTGTGGAATAAAAAATTAGAAGAGATACGTAAATTCAAGAGAAAGAAGAAAAATGCTCAACTAACAGAAGAACAGGTAGAGAAGCTAATCAATGTATATAACAAATACCGACATGTGTTTTCAGATACGCCTGGTGAAGTCAAAAACTACCAACGTGAGATTAAATTTAGAGAACCAGTGAACTTTAACAGGAAATCATACCCCATTGCATACTCGCTAAAGAGGTGGTAAGAGCGGAAATTAGTAGACTATTAAATGAAGACATTATTGAACATAGCCATTCTCCTTATACCAGCCCTTTTATAGCAGTTCCAAAGAAAAACGGGAAGCTAAGAATTTGCTTGGATGCTCGAGAAATAAACAAGACATTAATTAATGACTGAACATCTCCGGGAGAGAGGAAATACTGAAGAAATTCCATGGTACCAGGTTTATTAGTACTTGGGATACAGTCTGCGGATATTGGCAGGTGGAGTTGCACCCAAACAGCCGGAAGTATATGGCATTCATCTTCGAAGGGCGTAACTACCAATTCAAACGACTGCCCTTTGGACTTGTCAACTCCGTAGCAGTGTTTGTGAAGTGCATGGATCAGATTTTAGGACAAGAGGCACTCCAGTTCACTATGGTTTACGTGGACAACTTACTTATTACAACAACCAACTGGGAAGACCATTGCCACAGAATGGAGCATGTATTGAGAAAACTATCCAAAAATAATATAACACTAAAACTGGAAAAATTAAAATTCATCGCTGATGAAGTTCAGTTCCTAGGATTTAATTTATCCGAATGTGGGATAACACCATCTCAAGACAAAATCGAAGCAATCCAACACCAAACAACAAGAAACAATTACAATCATTCCTAGGTATCTTCAACTACTACAGCAAGTTCCAGAGAAACTATTCAGAGCTAACATCAAGATTTTCACATCAATTATCATCGAAGGACAAATGGACGTGGGGACCAGAACAAGACACAACACTCCAATTAATTAAAACCAAGTTTCTAGAATCAGTCATGTTACACCACCCTAATTTCACCAAACCATTTTTCATGAATTGCGACGCTAGTGACGTCAGTTTAGGATCCATATTATACCAGGAGGACGACGAAGAAAACCACCTTATAATTAGCTTCGCCAGCAGAGTGCTGAATAGCAGCACACGCAACTACAATGTAACTGAAAAAGATTGCTAAGCGTAGTATTTGCATGTAACAAATTCAGAACATATATTTTAGGATACTCAATTACTGTCAGAACGGATCACAAGTCAATATCCTTCTTAAAAAACTGTAAGTTAAACCACGGGAGGTTAACGAGATGGAGTCTAGCACTGCAAGAGTATAACATCAGTTGGGAGTACATCCCAGGTAAAAAGAATGTTGCAGTGGACGCCTTATCCAGAATCAACGTGAAGGATCAAACGTTCGAAGGAGAAAAAGAGACAATAGTAAAATTATATCACATAATAAAAAGCAGGTCTGACCTAGCCGATATTATAAAGGAACTTGGACAACAACAGAAGCAGGACAATAAACTAAACAAAATCCAACAAAGACTGATGGAACAAGACGACCGCATAACATCATTCTATTGCATACACCAAGACATACTATTCATCAAAACAAGGTATAGTTACAATACATGGAAGATAGTGGTACCACGGGCGATAGAAAATGACATGATTCTCGACTACCACATCCGCTATGGTCACATGGGAGCATTGAAGGTGGTAAAGGCACTTGAGGAACATATTGTAACAATACTAACTCTTTAAAATTAGAAATTTATTGATTACGAATAATTTTCACTCTCTAAAAGCTTACCTGCATGAGGGGTCCAGGATCCTTTTACGCGAACTCGTGACCTATAAGAGGGGTTATTGGGTTGTGCCATATAATAAACATCAACACTCATTTATTGCATTAACTAGTTTTGTTTTATTCAACATTTTTTGTATTCGTTTTTTAAGTTTCCTTACTTTCTACTTTCTTTCTCAAAAACTATTACTGATTTTTTACTTACTTTTCCAAAACACATAACAAGAATTAAAGTATTTACTTATTCAACTAGTTAGATTAAATAGCTCTTATAAGGCAACCCAGCACTTGCTCATTCATTCTTTCATACTTTTCAACCCCCTTGATTTAGCGCTCTTTTTAATTTTTCATATTGATATTTATTGAAATTGTATGGTTACTTCCCTTTTATTGCCTCAGGCACATGGTGGAATCACTACCGGTTTTTTGTTCACATGGTTTTCCGCAATACACTCTAACTCGTTAAATTTTGATCACTGGTTGCTGTCTGATGTTTCACTGTTATTGTAGTACTTTATATCATTTTAATTTATAGTTTATTCACATTTTTACCAATTTTATTACATTTTGGCTCGCGAGCCTTTTTACACTGAACCGCGCGGTTCTGCTAGATGACGCTAACTGAATCGTTTTCAAGATGGCCCTCGGCGTCCCGAGAGCGGCAACTTGCTTTCTCATTGGCTAATACTATTTATCGCAAAATCTCGTTGTTAACGTCGTCTCGCTGCCGGCGACCAGGGAAAACTGGCACCCGCGCACTTGGACACATTCCGATGCTCCAGGTTTCGTAGCATGTTGCCTGGATTATTGTACAAACTGACAACTGGGTGTTTCAAAAGTGAGTTTCGATTATAAAAAAACTGAGGCTCTGTGTGGGTGACTCCCCGTTATTACAACTGATAAAAGAATAAAATGAATCCCATACTTCTGTACCGTTACAATGTGTACATAAAGGAAATTAATAGAGGAGTGCGAAATTATATTAAACATTACCACATTTGCCAACTCGTTAAGGGTAACAATGATAGAAAGGAGGGGATCATCATCTCCTCTAGCAAACTAGAAAAGGTCTTTGTGGTCATATGCGGTCCATTTCCACGTAGCGGAGGGAGACACCAGTATAAATTCATAATAATCATATTTGACCACTACACCAAATTCACAAAATTGTATGCCATAAACCATGTAACTACACAGAAAATTTTAGGAGTAATAATACAACATTATATACCTGAGGTAGGAACACCTAAATCGATAATTACCGACCATGGAACACAGTTTAAAGGAAGAAAATGGAAGGATAATCTGATGAATAACAGGGTAAAAACATACAAAACTTCTTGTACCACCCAAGCAGCAACCCAGCGGAAAGAGTATTAAGGGAAGTAGGGAGAATCCTCCGAACATATTGCCACAATCAACAGTGAAGATGGACGGAGTACTTATCAGCTGCAGAAGACTTCATCAACTTATCTCATCACCAAGCCATTGAAACCACGCCATACACAGCAATGTTCGAGAGACCACCACCAAGAGAGATTGCAGAGTTAATCAATTTTCCTAGGGGCGACGAATACCAGTTTGATAACATAAAATTTTATAATAAACCCATGGAACGGACGGAGAAAAGAAGGAGTAAGTACCAGAAACTCCAACCCAAGGCAATACAATACCAAGTCGGGGACAAGGTACTGCTGAAAAACAGGGAACTACCCAGTACACTGGAAGGAATTGCAAGAAACTATTACTGCTCTACACCGGACCCTATACTATTACTAAAAATAATGGTAATAACACTTACAAGATCATGGACCCAGTTACTCAGAGAAAGAAGGGGACATACAACCAATTATCTTTGAAGAAATATTACTAAACCTAAGAAACAAAATGAATGATAATTTCATCAATCCCGTGAAGGCATTTTCAGAAATGATTAATCTTCGTGGAGGAGCAATATGTAACGTTACATATCATCACCATACTTCTGAACCAAATTTTCAACCTAACATAACAATTAAATGAAACAAAACCTACCAAGGATTAAGAATTGTGTACCAAGTATTAATAAAATCAGTTGAAGAATTAATAAGTAAAGAACGAATTTACAAATAATGAATAAAAGTAGTAATGAGAACTAAACAAAGAAGAAAATATATTAAATGTGATTAACCCAATAGATTAGGTAAGTGAGTAAACAAAAAACATAGGCTAGATAATAAAAATTAAAGGAAGTGAATGACATTATGGTAGAACTCAAATAAATATCGGTATGGAGAACCATACATGACTTCCATATTCTAAGATTTATATTTAAAATCATTTTCAGCCAAACAGCCAGGCTGTGTCTTACCTGCCTTTTTATTGCTGTATTAAATGAAAAATATTATATTACATTAAAATGAAAAAATTATAATTTTATTGCCTGGCAACAAAATTATTTTATTTTTAACAATTACCATTGTTTCAACAAGTTTAAATAAATTTTCAAGTACTTTACTCTTGTTAAAACGTATAAGGTTGCAGGTAAACTACCCCTTCCCCTTAACCGATCTTCACCAAAATCGAACGTCATTGAGACCTCTACAATTCAGGGACGTATGCAAAAAATTATTTGATTCTGTTTGAATTTGCGGCTGTTATCGTTTGCCATAGAAAATACGCTTGATAAAAAAACGTTGCAGGTAAACTACCCCTTCCCCTTAACCGATCTTCACCAAAAACAATAGGTCTTGAGTACTCTACAAATCAGGACTGTATGCAAAACATTATTTGATTCTGTTTGAATTTGCGGCTGTTATCGTTTGCCATAGAAAATACCCTTGTTAAAAAAACGTTGCAGGTAAACTACCCCTTTCCCTCAACCGATCTTCACCAAAAACAATAGGTCTTGAGAAATCTACAATTCAGGGCTGTATGCGAAACATTATTTGATTCTGTTTGAATTTGCGGCTATCGTTTGCCAAAAAAAAAAAAATTCCCTTGATAAAAAAAACCGTAGCAGGTAAACTACCCCTTCCCCTCAACCGATCTTCACCAAAAACAATAGGTCGCGAGTACTCTACAAACCAGGGCTGTATGCAAAAAATTATTTGATTCTGTTTGAATTTGCGGCAGTTGTCGTTTGCCATAGAAAATACGCATGATAAAAAACGTTGCTGGTAAACTACCCCTTCCCCTCAACCGATCTTCACCAAAAACAATAGGTCTTGAGTACTCTACAAATCAGGGCTGTATGCAGAAAATTATTTGATTCTGTTTGAATTTGCGGCTGTTATCGTTTGCCATAGAAAATACCCTTGTTAAAAAAACGTTGTAGGTAAACTACCCCTTTCCCTTAACCGATCTTCACCAAAAACAAAAGGTATTGAGAACTCTACAATTTAGGGCTGTATGCAAATAATCTTTTCATTCTGTTTGAATTTGCGGCTGTTATCGTTTGCCATAGGAAATACCCTTGTTAAAACATAAAACGTTACAGGTAAACTACCCCTTTCCCTTAACCGATCTTCACCAAAAACAATAGGTCTTGAGAACTCTACAATTCAGGGCTGTATGCGAAACATTATTTGATTCTGTTTGAATTTGCGGCTGTTATCGTTTGCCAAACAAACAAAATTACCCTTGCTAAAAAAAAACCGTTGCAGGTAAACTACCCCTTTCCCTCAACCGATCTTCACCAAAAACAATAGGTCGCGAGAACTCTGCAAAACCGGGCTGTATGCAAAAAATTATTTGATTCTGTTTGAATTTGCGGCAGTTATCGTTTGCCATAGAAAAAAAATCTACAGACAGACAGACAGACAGACAGACACACAGACACACAGACAGACACACAGACACTTTTCGGAAAACGACTTTTTTTCATGTTTTGAGTGTAGTAGAATCAGAATCTGCAATAATCTCGAACACGATTTTTTTTGCCATCACCATACTTCCATTCCTTAAGGAATATGGAAGTAAAAGGATAAACAAAGGAAGAGACAAGACAACTCCCACAATCTACAACGAAAGAGGTACAACAGTGAGATAAATAAAATAAAACAAGCGAATTACAGAGTGAAGGACTATTAATGACATGGTGACATCAAACCACTGACAGACTATTTTAGGTGACTTGACTGTGACCATAACTCTAATTTAAAATAATGGTAATCAATAATGATCAGGAGAGTGAGATTAAACCGTTATATTAGTATGATTTAATAATGTATAAAAGATAACAACAAGATTGTATCTTATCTACTATTTATGTAAGTGATATAGACACAGGGATATCAGAAAAACTGATAATCACCAATAATGTTGTAAAGACAGTGGCGAATATAGAATATATTTTGGGGGGGGCCAAGATTAATGTAAGGTTAGGTTAAGTAATTTTAAGTAGACACCCCATGATACTTTATATCAGTTTTGCTGCTCATATTCAGAGGGTAATTTGCGCTGAATGCCCCTTTTACTTTACCGAGATCACGCTTCTTTATTGTTGACATTAAATCATAAAAAATATATCTATTTTTAAACAAACCAAATGATGAAAAGATCTGTTACTATATTTCAAACATTGGTCAAGATTTTAACAATGTCTCATCTGTAAACACTTATCCGAACTAAAAGAGTGAAATACGCGATTGTGATAATCGTGTTTGGAGGGGTTCTAGCTATAAATATTGTTTTGTTCTGTCATGTATGTATAAATTGCCAAGACCCCTATTTTTTTCTTTTTGTGTATACACGCATATGTGTGTTTTATCAACTATCATTCAAAAGACTGTTTTGAGTATTGTTTTGGAGAGACCTTAAAAGAAGGTTTAAAATAAAGTGACTGTTTGACAATGCAACAAAATTTGTTTTATTAATCGTTTATCCAACTGACAATAAAAAGAATACATAAAAAGGAACTCCACTTTTTATATAGACCAATGGTTACGAAACAAAGTCCAGGTTTCTTGGTACACTTGCAACTTATCAAGAACTTCATCGTCACTAACTATAATGTCTCTGTGGATAGAAAGTAAAGCAAGCCCGTTAAGCCTACTTTCAGATGTGCTGTTCCTTAGGTTAAGTCTTCAGTCTTCTCAGGCTGGAGAAAGTTCTCTCTACGGTTGCGACAGAAACAGGAAGAACTGCGAGTAATTTCAGAAGGGTATAAATGTTGGGGAAGAAAGTCTTGTCACATTTTTCTAGAGAACTTATAGCCGTTTTTGGAAGATTTGAAGGATTTTCCTGACTCCACTTTTCTTTCCACAACATAAACTCACTTTGCACAATCTCTTTATGTGACCAATCTTCTTCGTAGAAACCAAAAGCAGCCTCCAATGAACCGAAATCTGTTATGATACACAATTATGGAAGGATGTTTTGTAAGGATGCAACTGTTTCCTTGTGAGATTCAAAGCGTTCTTTCAGTGAGTTACAAAAATCGTCCAGGTATGGCACGTAAACAGCTCGTCGATAGTATTCTTCTTCTGTGGTATAAGGGACGTTGCTACGTGCTGTTTGAAGGCGGCAAATTCTTGGAATCTCTTCCTTAATGTCAAGTTTGGCAGCGAATGACTTTACTTGATTATACAAGGCTTTAAATGAGTGATCAGCATTTGCCCTCTCCTTCGACAGAAGGTGTAAGACACTCGTAATGTTAGTCAAGGCCTGTGGAAGATCTATATTTTTGTTTTGAAGCTGCTCAGATAAGTTATGCGTGGTTGATAGCATCTGGCTCAAAACAAAAAGATTAATAAGAAATGCAAATTGACTAATAGCACTACTTAGAGTGTGAGCCTTAGAAGCTGAGTCACTTAATTCCTCTTCTTCTATTTTGCAAAGGGAGAGAAAGATAGGTTCCAAAATGTCTTTAAATAAAATTAGAGTCATGCCTTTCTACCCATCGGGTTTCGCACAGTGAAATAAGTTTCTTTTTCTTTTGTTCTGGACAACATTCAGAAATCATTGATTTCAATATTTCTGTTCTTTTGGCTGACATATGAAAGAATCCACAGACTTCTTTTATGACACCCATACAGTTTCTTATAGAAGGTATTCTGCTCACATCTGACAAACACAAATTTAGAGTGTGTGAAGAACAATGTGTATACAGGGCCAACAGTAGCTTTTCTCTGATGGAAGCTTGTACTCCTCTGAATTGCCCCTCATCGTGGCAGCGCCATTGTACCCTTGGCCTCTCATTTTGTTTAGATCAAGCCCTAATGTTAACAAGGTCTCCAATATTGTGTTAGCCAAACCTGCTCCAGTGATGTCATAAACAGGGACGAATGTCAGAAATCTTTTCTGATTTTGAAAGTTTGGTACTCTACGTAACGTACACAGAGAGAAAACTGTTCGATTTGGCTGATGTCAGTGGTTTCATCTGCTAAAACGGAATAAAAAACAGACTTTCTGACATTTTCTACAATTTTTGATTGTATTAAGTGACCGAATATGTTAATAAGTTCGTTTTGAATGAAAGAACTTGTGTACATCGTCTTCCCACCACTGGTCGTTAATTGGTCTTTAAGAATATTATCTCCACTGTTGGCTCGGTATCTCAAAAATGATCGAAAATTCCCATCATTTTGGTCCGGTTCTTCAGGGCTTATTTGTCCAGAGTCACGATGACCCCTTAGAGCTATTTGCTGCCTCCCGCAAATCGTATTGTTTGTATTATAGGGATTAGCCGTTTTCTATTATTCTCAATATCCAGTCTTCTTTGGGCATTTACTTGATTGATAACACTTTCAGCCTTTTTCTTAACTATAGCTTTTGTGTTTTCAGCGATCAAAACATATGTCTTATGATAGGATAAGTTTTCATGTTTGCTAAACATTTCCCTGGCTTTTTTTAAATTGGTAAAAGCCTGAGTAACCAACGCCCCTGCTACTTGGTGATCTCCTTTCCCTACATTTTCGGTATGGGAAAATAACACGCAGTACTTGCAAAAAGATCCAGATTTTTCCTCTGAATAAGCTAACCACGTAAATTCTTCTAGCCACTTCATTTGAAAAGATCTAGTATGGTTTGAACTAGTAATGGAGGGAAATTTGTATCCAGGCTGAGGTTTCCAAACATTTTCTAATAAAAAATTTTTTTTTTCGTTTGTGAAAGACTGAACGGAATTGTTTTGACAATAGTTTCCAATATCATAGATATTTTTCCTTACTTGATTAGGCCTACTATCCTCCATAACCGGAACTACATTAATTGAGCTCGAAGTAGCGACATCACAAGAAGCAATTCTACCAATGCAGCCGACTTCAGCATTGTCACCGTCAGGCCTATTTACACTTTGTCCTTTCGTAACACTACCGACTTCAGGACTGTCACCAACAGGCTTATTAACACTTGGTTTTTTGGCGAAAAAGTTTTGAATAGAAGCTTGCCTCTTCATTACAATTGTGGTTCACTTACGGCCAACTTCAATATACTGATAAAGTACGTAAACATTAACACTTAAAACACCACCATACTTCAGTACAACAGATGTCGAACAACCGTAAACAACAAACAATGGCTGCCACTGAACTGTTCAGTTGTCCGCACGCGCAGATGGCTGAGCGGGAGCCCGAGTCGGACCGAATCAACCCGAACTGGCACGACCTTCACACCACTACCACCCACTCCCCTCACCTATACGGGGAATTATCACTGTCTGCCGCGGCGATGCCTTCGCGCATGATTCATTAAAATAATTCAGATTACGTTACTTATTTTTTCTTTATATTCATTATTTCGGGGGGGGGGGCCCTTGGCCCCCCCTTATATACGCCCCTGTGTAAAGATAATATAAAAGAGACTGGAAAATAAGTACCAAACAATAAATATTAATTAATAGTATTAGTACATTTAAATAACTGAGTAAAATGTAGAGAAACCAACCACCAAAATGAACCCATTGTTGTAAACCAGAATAGGGACACACATAACCTAGCTCAACAAGCATTTTGCACTTATAATGACAAGAATTAGTAATAAAAAGGTTACCAAACCATATTCTACTATACTGTACTTAAACTAGATGTTATAAGGATCATACCAGTAACAAGATTAGTTACCAAAGGAAGATTTATATTGTGATTAGTGTAAATTAACATACTGAAATGGACAGCATAGAATTTACCCAATAACCAATCTAAAAAACCTTTAGAAATACTAATAAAAGAGAAAGATGTTGATATCAGTATAATCAATGATGTGTAATACAACTAATATGATGTAAACCAATAATTATTATCACGAAATAGAGTCATAATAATGTAAATTAAATATACTTGTCATGTAGCACTAGATGCAAGAACTATTGATGAATTAACAGCAAATGGCAATATCCTGGTGCAAACCAAAACATTGTAAAATCTTATAGTTATTGTAATGATCATTTATATAAGAAATATTGACTTAAAAACAACTAGGTAATTTATAATGAAGGTAATTCATGTAACACCCTGTAAAGGTGTAATAACAGAAACTGAGGTGATCAGAAGTTGTAATGATCATCTCAGAGTAATTGTGACATAAGAGAAGTTGGTCAAGAACCACTATTAAGATATAATAAATAAATCTAGTTTGTAGTGTCATAGGCCTACTAAAAGCCTAGGCATAGCTTATGCATTTTATGGATAATTGTAAATAAATACTGTGTAAAGAGTACACAAAAGGACTTGGAAAGCATCATCTCAATGAGATATGATAGCCATGTGGTAATTTAAGTTAAATAATATATAAATTCAGTAAAAAATTGTGTTAGTTGTAAATTCCAAAAACTATATCTGTTAATAGTGAACGAAAGTATTTCATGTGAGGACTCTAAATAATGAGCCAGATGATCGCCATATCAAGGTAAGGCTAGATCAGCAATTAAAAGTAACGTAAGAGTTTTATATAAGTTGGAATCTATTTGCATCAATTTTGACAAAATATTTGGCAACACTTTCTTAATCTCAACCCCAGAAACCTAAGCGTTCTTAATAATTTGGTAAAGGGGGTAGCCACGCTCGATGGAATGTCATCAACCTTTCCACCAATCAGAAGGGTTAAATCGAGATTTGGTCAGGAAACAGAAGCCAGATTTGAATTATTATTGTATTGTCGGCGAAGCAGGCCGACTCCAACTCCGTATGCTAAAAGTCGCGAATTAACCTATAACCAGTGCGGGCATCAAACTGTAAACATCGGTCATCATAACCAAATTTTTTTATAAAATGTTTCAAAAATTTTAATTAACGAAGTTCAATGAAATAGTGATAGTGCAACAATAATTGCAAAGTGTACAATAAATTGCGATTGCGTGAATAAAGGGAGTATAGTGACAATTAAGCATACTTAGAGGAATTATAAACTTACACGATAAAAATTTATCGAGTACAATTAATAAGATGATTTGATTTGAACACAAAAGGGAGTTTGGACCTTATTATATAAATCGATTTATTTAAATTTAAAGAGATTTAACGACAGCTGATTATACTTTTAAGAGTTGTCTATTGACCTGATTTATCTTTACCAGAATTAGTAAATAAGATGATTTATAATGAACATTAAGAAAGCTATGGACCGTATTACATTTGTTAATTTGTTTTTAGTTTAAAATATTTAATAACGAGCTAATCATGCTTACAAGAGTTATCAATTTACCTGATTAAATTTATCCGAACTAGCGAATCAGCTGATTTTTTTAATGAACACTAAAGCACTTAGAACCTTATTATACCTGTATTTTGTATGTTGTTAAAGAGTTATTATTAATTTAAAGTTAACTGGTTTCTATTCAGATACGCCAGGTTAACCTACAATGTCGACGCTAGATGCATTTTGAATTTTTATGTTAGTAATTAAAATTTATTTTTTATGTAATCACTCTCCTACTACTCAAGCATTATGGTAGTATAATTCTTCAAGTTTTTTTGTATTTTGCAGTCTCAAAGAACCTACATTTTAGATAAACCTTTGAACCAAAAAACCACATGCAGTGGTATGGTTACTAAGAATCAGAATAACAAACCCTGAGATAAGAGATATTTATAAAATTAATCATTATTGTAAAAATGAACGATTACACAGCCCAACACATGTTTTGGTGCCGTGGCTTTTTCAGCTGATTTTGCGTGTATTTGATATGCTGAATTTGAATTTGACATTAGTTTTAGCCTATGAGCTCTGGTTTGTAAAAAATCACAATAGCGTGATTTACGTTATCCCATTTAAATTAGGCCTAAGGTATAGGTGATAAATTTAAAATGAACAGCCCTATTTTAATTTCTAATTTAATTTACTGGTTCGAAAAACCCCATAGTAACATATCATTATCCCTACAGTAGCTAAAATAACAATTAGTATTCAAAATAATAAGATAAAAAGACAAGGAAAAGTTAATTTACACTCCGGAAGCTTCTTTTTTGGGACATTCTTGAATGAACTTTGTTTGGACAGTCTCTTTGCAAGTTCCAGCAGTAATCTGCTATCATATGAGTATCCCATCTTCCATTGTAGCGGTCCTCCATCGTTTTAATATCCTGGTAAAATCTCTCACCTTGTTCTTCACTGGTATCGCCTAGATTTTCAGGGAAACGGTCCAAGTGGCTGTGTAAGAAATGAACCTTTATGCTCATGTTACATCCAAGGTCTCTGAAATTGTTGAGCCTGTTAACTAGTTCTTCATAGTTTTCAGCTTTGTGGTTGCCCAGAAAGTTTCTGACAACCAAGACAAATGACGTCCATGCTTTTCGCTCTGCTTCATTCATAGAATCTACGAAATGAGGATCATTTATGAACTGTCTGATTTGAGGGCCATCGAAAATTCCAGCTTTAAGTTTTTCTGTACTTAGCCCAGGCATCATTTGGCAAATGTATGCAAAGCATGGACTATCCTGATCAAGAGCCTTCACAAATTGTTTCATAAGACCAAGCTTTATATGCAGTGGAGGCAAGATGATTTTGTTCCGTCCAACTAAGGGTTCATGAATAACATTTCTTTCCCCAACAACCATGTTCTCGTAGGCCACTCTCTTCTTACCCAGTGATACTGTTTTGCTCTGCTATCCCAAAGGCACAAGAAGCAAGGATATTTTGTGTAGCCACCTTGCTGACCAAGGAGAAAGTTTACCATTTTTAAGTCCACACAAATTACCCATTCGTTTTCATGATACCTAACCTTATCCAAGACCAAAGCTATGGTATCGTATTCTTCTTTCATTTTGGTTGAGTGAGCAATTGGTATTGATTCAATTTTGTTGCCATTGTGCAAAAGTACACACTTCAAACTCCGCTTAGAGCTATCAATAAAGAGACGCCAATCATATGGACAATATTTGGGAAGGCCCATTTTCATTAGGAGCCCTTTGACATCTTGACAAAATACAAGATCGTTTTCTTGAGAAAAAAAGGGTAACAAATCTTTTTCTCTTGTACAGTAGAATGTAATTTTTGTTCCATGATCAAGTAGATTCTTGTCACTCAACCTGGATGCAAGTACTTCAGAAGCTGTTTTGAGATGTTGAGATCTCTGATAAGGTCACTTAACTCGCTTTGGTTAAAACGTTGAGGAATTGATGATTTTCCCTTATAATCACTATCATTACCTTGATCTATATCACAACAAGCATCAGAAAGATTAAACTCATCCTCCGAGAGCTCCGGTAGCTGATGAAACGTTGGAATTGGTACTTCATCTGAATGAGGAACAGGCTGTCTTGCAGAGGCTAAATCAGGATATGTCCACTTGCTGTGGTTATTTCGATTGATGCCATTAATATTTACAATACAAAAATAGCAGTCAATGTGATTTTTGGGTTCTCTCCAAACCATCGGCACACCGAATTTCAGACTCCTTCATTTTCCATTAGTCCACTGGCGTAGGTGTTCGGTACAAGTTTTACAAACAATGTGTGGAGCCCACAGTTTATCTTGGTCACCAAGCCTAATGCCAAAGTATCCATAGTATGCTCTTTTCACAAAATCAGAAATAGTTTTTCTGTTTTCTTTCAGTGTGTACTCACCACATACGTAGCAAAATATATCAGGATGATTAACACAGCTCCTTCGACTGGAATACATTTCTTTCTTTTCAATATAACTACAAAAACAGAACTTAGAGGTTATGTTGGATGCAAACACAAGGTTATATAAACAAATATGGCGTCTTAATAAAGCCTGCAGTTAGCTGATTGTTGTACACAGAAGAAGAAGGGATATACACAGAAGAAGCTGTATCTCAAAAAGTATAGCTGATACAGAAAAACGGTTTTTATATTTATAATCAGCACGACAAATATAGTTAAAATCAGCTATAAAATCTTAGGCACCAAGCAAAAAATTTTTTTTTGTTAACCTGTGTTATTAATCTAATTATTAACCTACATGAGTATTATCGAAGAATAAACCATATTTTTACTAGATAAAAGAGTTAACCAAATTATTTCATCCGACTAGACGACTACAGGGTAGGTGAACCGCTCCCAACAGTTGGCACCACTCGCAGCGGCAATTGAGATAATTTAAATAATTGTAAGTTGTCATCTCAACTCTGCCTTGTTAACAGAACGATTAACAAGTGAGACCTTCACTAAAAGTAAGCGCTGAACTAATAAATAAAATCTAATTTCAGTGAGAAGTCAAATTACAAACTATTAACCTAAAATTACGACATCTGACAAATCAACAGGTGTCAATGGCAGAGTCAACTTAGCCGATTTGTGTCTCCACAACCAAAGAACCTTGAATTAAAGACCACCGATGGATTTAAACCACGATTTAAACATTCAAGATACAATAAAATAAACTACAAATAATAATAATAAATCGAATATTAATTTTCATCAAAACAATTAAACAATCATTTAAACATAATTACCCTAAGAACAAGAGGGAGGTAAGTAGTTTTGTTACAAAGTGACGCAACCAACGTGTGCTTTTTAACCCATACGAATCACGATTCGTTACAATATACATCAGCAAGTTAATTTTTATTGTATAAACATCAGAAATTATCAAAACATGGCAACACTTTATAAGTATTTTATATGATCATTTATCAACTTTATAAGTATGTTTTTTAAAATACACAATTCTAGAAAGTAAGGCTATATTGGGAAAGGACTTATAACAACATTATAAGTTCAAAACATGTATTACTTAGTGTGCATATGTGTGTGTATCTCATAATACTAATAACAAAAATAGTGTATATTAATAATGTGTTTAATTATTAATAATAATACTTCTAAGAAAATGTGTGTCACATAATAGTTTCAATAAAAATATCCTCTTGAAAAACTATTCATTATTATTGACAATTTGTTCAGACTAGTTAGTGTTCAGAACAAATATTTCAACTGTTTCAAATAATGCTTAAAACTTCTGTTGTAAACTACAGTCTACCATTAGACTGCTCCAAGCTGCCATACGTGGAACGCATGGGCAAGGAAGCATCGGATTCCTTGGAAAGACAAGCAAGTTGATTGTATCCTGCAACTCAAAACTGTCAGCAAAAATTCTTTATTGTCTCTACATATGTACATTAATATACTTACCATGAACTCTGTTTTCTTTTCGCCACTCACAAGTTTCCCACAACATATTCAGAGCACTATTCATATCCAGATCATGATGAATCAAGAAACGCCTCAACCAGTCATCCGAATTATTAATTCTAGCATAGTCTGCTGGGTGAATGTAACCTAAACAAGTATAAATCATAATAATAATACACCCACAATATCATTTTTATATGTTGAGTTGTGCACATAATGATAAAACTGTCAGCTAGTCATTAGTGTTAGACAGTGGCGTGGCGGCTTGCCCATAAGGGCTCTCGGGCGCAGCCCCTCCCAATAAAATAGAAAGTAATAATTAATTATTAATTTTTCACCAAATCAATTAAAAAAGTTCCTATACACATCAAAACAATAATACAACGGAAAACATTTGACGTTTAAAGTCCGGAGTTGAGTTGCGGGCGTTGGCTATAGAGCCCAAAGCTACTGTGTGCAGTGTAAATGGAAAATACAGCATACAGCTCTAACCGTGCGGTGACGTCAATCAACTGTGTTCTTACGGACATGCTGGGACTCCATCTTTGGCCACGCATGCGCAAATCATCTCAGCCAGCGCCAGCGGCCAGCAGTGTAGCAGTTATTGGCACTCCTTGTTTTCAAACAGAGTTATTGTGTTTAGCGTGTGATTAATGTGTGTCATAATGAATAACACGGTTTCTAACATTGTAATTACGAATGATGTAAGTAAAATTATTAGCCAAGGGATAAAGAACTTAGAGCACAGAGTTGAACTTAAAAGATTAGGGCCTCCTAGGCATAATATGGTGATTAATCAAGTACAAAAATCCACTAAGAGTAGGAATAGCTATAATCAGAAATTTAGTATTCATTTGTATAATTATGCTGATTGGTTGTGTGGGTGTGGAATAAAAAACTCATTTTTCTGTTACCCGTGCATAGTAATGAGCGTACAGGATCGCACCTGGACTGTAGATGGTGTCTCGGATATTAAGCATTTGAGTGAAAAACTTAAAAAACATAAATTAAGTGAAAAACATATAAATGCGTGTATTGAGTATGCAGTACTTGGGAAGGTGGACATTAGATCTCAGTTATACAGTGCATATAGATTAAGAATTCAAAAGTTAAATGAGGAAGTATCAAAAAATCGGTACATTTTAAGTAAGTTGATTGATGCTGTGAAGTTTTGTGGGGCTTTTGAACTTGCATTAAGGGGGCATGACAAAAGTGGCACTGACACATCTAACAACCCTGGCATATTTCGTGGTCTTGTCAACCTAATGGCAGAGTTAGACTCTACATTAAAACAACATATTGAAAAAAGCAATAACCAAGTATTTTTAGGGCTTTCCAAAACCATCCAAAATGATTTACTTGATTCCATATATGCCGTGTGCGTGGAAATTATATGCGACGAAATTACTCAAACTAAATACAGTATATTGCTATTGAAGCCGATGAGACAACTGACTGTGCTACATTGTCTCAGCAAGTGTTTGTTGTCAGATACGAGTTAAATGGGGTTGTAAATGAAAGATTTGTTAGTTTTGTAGTACCCAAAGGTCATGACGCAGCATCTGTTAGTGAAGCAATTTTTAACGAGCTGGAAAAGCTAAAAATTGACAAAACACCTGAAAGAGTGATTGCTCAAAGCTACAATGGCACTTCTGTCATGAGTGGCCAGCACACAGGTGTGCAGGCAAGAGTCAAAGCTGTGTACAAAAATGCACATTTTGTACACTGCTACGCGAATCAACTAAATTTGATCATTGAATGCTGCGCAACACAAAATAAACAGATAAAAATATTTTTCAGTAAGTTGAAGCATTTTCATCCTTTTTTTCACAATCGACTAAAAGAACAGCAGTACTTGACGACATTATGAAAAAACGAATACCAAAGAGCTCTGGCACTCGTTGGAACTTCAAGTCTAGAATTGTCAGCACATTATTTAAGTATAAAAATGAAATAGAAGAATGCTTAAATAAAATATTAGACGATGACAGCAATGGTTATACAACTGTAAACAAAGCAGTTGGTTTAAACAACCTTCTTAAAGACAACAATTTCATTTTCTGGGTAACATTTTTTAACAGAATAATGCCCCATTGTGATATTTTGTACAACGAGCTTCAGAACAAGACAATCGACTGCATCAAGGCCTTAAAATATATAGGCGAATTTAAGTCTCTAATCCAAAAAATAAGAAACTTGCCTGAGGTTGACCAGCCCAGTTCTAGCGTACTTGATGGAACTGAAAATGATTTATCTTGTTCAGGCCCCAGTAGAAAACGTGGCCGATTTGAAGATAGAAGACACATTGTGGCAAAAGAAGTATGTGATGTTATCATGACTGGAATTGACAATCGCTTTAATTTCTTAGATCATTTGTCGGTAGCTAAGTTATTTCAGCCAAGTTTGTTTCCTGAGTTCAAAAATAAATTTCCTGAAAATGAATTAGAAATTGCTGTAAATTTATTACAGTTGAATAAAATAGAACTGAAACAAGATTTGGTAGTAATATATAGTAGAAGTGATTTTTCTGAGGCAACAGGCTCATTACGGTTGCTTAATTTTATTTATGATAATAATCTGAGAGATGTGCTCCCCGAATCAGTGAAATTACTTCAGATCATCTGCACAATCCCAATGACCACTGCAGAAAGTGAAAGATGTTTTTCAACTTTAAAGCGAATAAAGACTTTTACCAGGAGCACAATGAAAGAAGGTAGACTCAGTGCACTCGCCATGTGTTCAATTGAAAAGAAATTATCTACCCCCAATTTCAATGAACGTGTGATCAACCACTTCGCTGCACAGAAGGAGAGGAGGATGGACTTCTGCTACAAACAATATAACTAAAGGTATGAATTTTCAGTCGTAGATAATTTATTTTTGATATTAAATGTGACTAAGTATATTTAATGTGGTAGAAGATTAATACCTTGTTACTTAATACAACTTCCTCCTGAATTCTGATGCTTGGTCTAATTTTAAAAATATAGCTTTCACATTTGCCCTGTGGTATATAGCTATGTACTTCTGTTCTATAAAATATTTTGAATTTCCACTCTTATTATTCACATATCTTAAAAATAAAATACTTACAGTAAAATCAAATGTTATAAGTAGACTAATTTTGACAATTTTATAAATTTATAAAAATACATACAAGAAAGTGAATGAGTGTGTGTATCTGTGTGTGCATGTTCGCGTGCGTGTGTGTTTGTGTAGAGATAGTTATGACCTTATGAAAGAGCCCCTCCCATGTTCATAACGACGAGCCGCCACTGGTGTTAGAGCAAAAACACCATAGTCTTGTACTATCTTTAAATTAGAAATCATACTTTATACACATGTTCTAAAGGTTTATGAAAAGTCCACACATTATATGTTTGTGCGTTTCAGGAATAAAAAAATTCAAAGTTTTGTTATGTGTAACTTAAAAAACATAATTATGAGAAGCGGGGAAAACTGTTGTATGTATTTTGTATATTTCATATTTGATAGTCAGCTAAATTTTTTGAAATTTGAAAACATTGTGATTTTGGTCATCATTACATTATCTCCAGCTCCCTCAAAGTGGAATCTCTCTCTTAATACATATAAGTTATAAGTTAGACATTATATGCGTAAGTCAAAATTACTCATTAAACAAAAACTGACCAGAATGCAAAACATCCACAAAGTAAAAACTTTGATCAATCTCTTTTTACAAGTGACAATGCATTCTTGACAATTTAAAATGAGTAAACTTTTAAAACCATTATAGTTTTTTTATGGCTGGTTGTTCTTTCAATGTTGTAGTTTCTTAAGTCATATAAAACTGCATCGTAATGATCATAATCAATTAATGACTTTATACATTTAAAACTCATAACGATCACACACACACACACACACACACACACACACACACACACACACACACACACACACACACACACACACACACACACACACACACACACACACACACACACACACACACACACACACACACACACACACACACACACACACACACACACACACACACACACACACACACACACACAGAGTCATAATAGTTTTACTATTCCTTTCCAAATCTTGGAAGTTCAAATATAGTGTTCTAATTTGACCTTCTGTTCAGCCATAGTTTTATGTTTATTCCAGCGGCGGCTGGTGCTATGGTTGCAGCACTGCACAACCACCAAAATAGAATAACTAAACTGTAAAATAATATACAAAAACATTAAGCAGTTAAAAGTGTCATAAATTTCAATGGAGAGCATATTAGATTATATGTGGTAATGTTCGCATACAATTCAAATGTGGTGCACAGGCTGGTGATTGTAGGCCCCTTGCAACTTGAAGAGTAAATGGCAGAGCTTACTATACAAACATACGGGAGAATGTGCGTTACTCTTCACAATTGCCCTATGTTCCCTATATTAGCTACGCAGTTTCAAAGCTTCTGCAATGCTCCACTAGTAGCATTGTAGCTCATCCTTAGTTGTGTCATGCAGTCAGCACAGCTTTCTTGATTTGTAAATAGTGTCAGGTTTAGTGATTATATTGGTTCAATGTAAACGTTACCCAATGTTTTAATTTATAAAATTTTAGTAATAATTTGGTATAACTGCGATTGTGATAATAAAGTGTCAATTAACTTTTAATAATTAAACTGTGTTTAGTATTATTATTTTTTGTTGTGTGTTTTTGTGTTTGTGCTTTTTGGAGTTACTGATTCTGCCTGTTTTAAACGTGTTTTTTTTAGTTTAAAATGAATAGTGTTAAGAACCAATAGACTAAGAGCCAAATGCGTCACAATAAACCATAACTTAACAACTTAACTTATGATAACTTAACAATAAATCATAATTGTAAAATCAGGCGGTCAACAATTTAATCAATCATTTAAACTAGAATATTATGAAAATACTGACTTGTTATATGGTTGTGACGAAAGAAATTCTTTATTTTGTTTTCTATGTTTATTGTTTGGAGGGGAGGAAACCTGGACAAAATTTGGGATGAAAGATATTAATCAACTAGCCGAAAAAATAAGAAATCATCAGGCGTCAAGTGTACATATAAAAAAAGCTTTTCAGTTATCTCTTTTTGGTACATATAGCACAGCAGCTGGGCAGTGAATATAGACGAAATATTGTTTTGCACAATGAAAGAGTAGGCAATAATCGATATGTCTTAAATATAATAATGAACTGTATCTGCTTCTGTGGAACTTCTTTTGAATTAGCTTTGTGGGGTCATAATGAGACTGAATCTTCATCAGATCCTGGTGTATTTCAAGCCTTATTTGGTTTCAGTTCTGAGCTTGACACAGCAATGAAAAATCATTTAGAGGAAGCAACTGTATTTAAGGGCACCTCAAAAACCATTCAACGTGATTTTTTAAATTTAATGTTAGAAATATGCCATGAAGAAATAACGAGTACGATACAAGAAGCAGATTATTTGGCTGTAATTGCTGATGAGACCACCGATGTTGCTAATGTTTTTCAAATGGTCATAGTGTACCTTTATATAATAAAAGGTAAACAGGTTGAAAGATTCTGGGGTTTCATTGCTCCTCCTAAACATGATGCTCAGTCGCTTGCATCATGTTTGTTAGATGAACTGTCTCAACGCAACTTACTTGGAATTTCCCACAAATTAACTGCTCAAACAAATGGAAAACAGTAACTTTCTATATATTTTTTTTTCATACGAGCACTATGTATGATGCACATATGTAGTGGGTCTGCCTCTTGTTTAATGTGGTCTTTTACCCCCCCCCTCCACTCAACCAACTACTGCAACCACCCCACCAAAATTTGGAACCACCAGCCGCCACAGGTTTATTCTACTGACTTTTTAATTTTTAATTTCATTTACTGATTTTCACTGCATATGTGTTCCTAAAATTTTCAACAGCATCAACCATTTTTATTAGTTGTTCTTGTATTATAAGATGAAACATTCACAAAAATATCTTTCTCACACTGCATGCCAAAAGTAAATGTTTAATTAATAACTATTTTAATAAGCCTACGCCTTGTGTGTGTTTGTGTGTATTATTTTTATCAATACATGAACGTAAACAATATAAAAGAGTTAACAGTTTATTAATAAGTTGAAATTTACATATTTTAATTATAATTTCTGTTTAGTTTTAACCACCTGAATTTAAGAATGCACAGTTTACAAATGAAAAGGTTTTTTCTAAAGTCACTGTTGATAATAGTACAACTCATCTGTAGAAGTGTAAAATCAGTGAAACATAATACTACAGACAAATCAACTGATATTAGAATTTATCTATTTATTGAATGCTAATAAAATAGTGTGCAGTATTCAGTTTTAGATGTAAAAGATACTATTTAAATATCCCTTAAATATTTCATACTTTGTTATATACGAGGGGAAATCGAAAAGTAAGTTACACCCTACCCGCGTTCCTGTACTAAAAGAGATAAAAAAATTTCCCTTGGTGGTAACACTGTCCATATTGTTGTCTCCCCACTCCCCAAGCGGCAGCGCTGTAGCTGGTTTAGTATGCGAGTAGTCACCGTGTGAGTATGGCGCGTCGTATAGACGTGTCGTCCAACGTTGAAGTGCGCTGCGTCGTCCGATTTTTGTGGGCAAAACATTATAATCGGAGTGAAATTCATCGGCAAATTGTCGAGGTTTATGGTGAGAATGCGATGTCTCGGTCCATGATCGCGAAATGGTGCCTGATGTTCGAAGATGGAAGAACGAACGTGACCGACGGTCCGCGCGTCGGGCGGCCTTCAACTGTGAACACTAGCGACAACGCGGGGCGCGTGATTGAAATCATTCTTGCCAACCGCCGCGTTAAAATTATAGAGATTGCAAGTGAACTGAACATCGCCTACGGTAGTGAATCTGTGCTTATTCACGATCAGCTGGGTTATCGTAAGGTGTGCGCGCGCTGGGTGCCACGCGTGTTAAGCGACACGCACAAAAATCAACGTTTTGAGGCTGCGCTGTCGTTTCTCCAGCGTTATTCGACGATGGTCCACAGTTTTTGAGCAGAATCATCACAGGAGATGAGAGCTGGGTGCACCATTACACTCCCGAGACAAAACGGACATCAAACGATTGGAGACACAAGAATTCGCCACAGCCAAAAAAAGGCAAAACAATTCCAGCGATTCGAAAGGTTATGCTAACGGTCTTTTTCGATTCCGAAGGCGTTGTGTACAGTGAGTTTACGCCCCGAGGAACAACAATCAATGCCGCATCGTACTGTGATACGTTAAAAAAGTTACGAAAAGCGATTCAAGATCGAAGGCCTGGAAGTTTGAGTGATGGAGTTGTTTTTCTTCAAGACAACGCTACCCCCCATACAGCTGGTGTGACGCAAGAGTTGCTGCGGAAATTCAAGTGGGAAGTGTGGCGCCATCCCCCTTACAGCTCCGACCTGGCACCCTGCGACTATTCAAGTGGGAAGTGTGGCGCCATCCCCCTTACAGCTCCGACCTGGCACCGTGCGACTATCACCTTTTTGGTCCTCTTAAACAAGACCTGGGGGGCCAGCGTTTCGCTACAGACGATGAAGTGCAAGAAGCAGTCTCAAAGTGGTTAAAACAAATTGGACGAAATTTTTACGAACGTGGAATCGAGAAACTGGACACACGATATGAGAAGTGTTTGGAAAAACTTGGCGGCTATGTCGAAAAATAGATAAATGTTCCTACTTATTTGTTCAATAAAAAAAATTGTTTTTAATGTATGTATTTCTTTTATAGATGGGGGGTGTAACTTACTTTTCGATTTGCCCTCGTATATATTTAAAACTAACATTTATATTTGGGGTCAAAGGTAGGGTAAAAGGTCTCAAGAGATAGTATAGGCCGTTAATACCTATGCAGCAACAAAACTGAATAGTGTCTACTTTTTTTATGAAGAATAAAAAATGTATGAATCATCTTGTCAACAAACCATACTCCCACTTCCTCGGAGACTTTAGTTGCATGATCTCCAAGTGCATAGAATACAGTGGGTAGGCATTATGTAGCCGACAGACAGGAGGGGTGAAGGGTGATTTCTGGTACTCACTAACTAACTGGAGTATATGTCTATGGGAGAAAACTAAAAGAAAACAGGCTGGCCAGTAAGTCAAAAAAGACAGCCCCTTTTTCTGATTAGCCTGGTTGGGCTTATAACCCATCTAGGTGAAAACTTATTCAAAGTACAAACAGAGATGCTGGTGATGGATTAGTAGGTGTAAACTGGACAAGAATGTAGAGTAGTAAACAAAATGCAGAAATACAAGTTTCAGATACTAGGAATAATTGAAACTACGAAGAAAGGAGCGGAGAACAGATTCTGAATAGAAACTATTGTTTTATGTACTCTGGGCCAACAGAGGAAAAGTGTGAAAGAGGGAGTTGGAATTTTGATGGAAGAGGGTTGTTCAGGTGACAGAAGCCTGTAAGATCCAGGATAATCTTGGTTAACAGCAAATTGGAAGAGAAGGAATCCCTGGTACATATTTATTTACACAGGACAAGTAGAAGGTTGAAAACAATCTTTTACAGGAAACAAACAATGTGAGGGAATCTACATGCCATCATAGAATAGAGAGTGGAATGCCAGATTAGGGAATAGTATTGATAGAGCTATGGGGTTACATTACATCCAACTGAAGCTGTGTTTAACAGTAACTGAGAGAAGATGTAGTTTTTTGCAATGACAATGGTATTTTAATGATAAAAATATATTTCATTTCATATATTGTATTTCATTCCATATACGACAGTCCACAAAGGCACCTTTGAAGATGAGAACAGAGGAGTTAGTAGATGTATAGTAGACTACTTTATTTACATCAGAACCATGAGGTGTGCAGTAAGTGATGTACACATGTACAAACTGCTGCACTTGATACTGCACATAAACTACCAATAATGTAATTACCTTTAAAGCCATTAAAGACCATGCATGCAGATGATATACATGGGAGTAAAAGTAGGTTAGTCAAGGATCACTAACAAACGGGCACAATTCCAGCAAAATGAAAATGGAAACGTAAGAGAATGTGAAATCTAATAGCAAAGAGTATGGCAGGACTGCAGAATGTAGTAACTGAATGGGCAAGAAGTGCCAGTAGATGTATGAGGATCAACATAAATAAAAGCAAAGTGGTCATAACTAAGCAAACCAATGAAGGGTCACTGGGAGGGCAGGCAACAGTAGTCACTTCAGGTGGAAAACTGTTTAGGAAATAAACCATCTGGTACAAAACTACCAAATATATCACCACATTTCTAATGTTATTGCAGATAAGAAGGAAATCACAGAAAAAGTCAAGTCAAGTGTACAAGAGAGTTTTTCTACCTACATTACTGTATGGGGCAGAAACCTCACCCTGCTAACAGAAAACAAAAGCACATTGCTAGCCAGTGAAATGAGATTTTTGGGGTTGGCAACTGGAAGAACTAGAAGATAACAAATAAAGAATATCATCATCATATGTTTTCTGCTCAAGGGCAGGCTAGCAGGCCCTCCCTCCATGCTTTCCTATCCTGCGCTAATATTTTCATTTCTTAATGTCACGTCTATATATCATCTGGTCTCTCCCCCTTTCTATTCCACTTTTCATTTACCAGCTGGTCCCGTGTTTCTACTGTCACATTAATTAGAAATAGGCCAATCAGAAATCTGTTCCAGCTGAAATTAGTTGTTGAGGTAGTAGGGAGAAGATAAATGTAATGGTTTGGGTATGTAATGAAGATGGACAACAGGAAACTGAAGATCATGGAATTGCACCCAGACAGAGGATGAGGAAGAGGAAGACCGTGTTAGAAGTCAAACACCTCATCCATGATAGAATGAGGTGTGGCTGACTGATAGTGGCTGCAGGACCCCAATTCTGAGGAGGAGAGAAATATTTTATTTGTTTACACTATATAAGGTAAAGATTTAAAATATATAATTGTATTTCTGTTATTTATTTACAGAATTGTATTCCTGAACATTATTGCTACATTAATGTGGACTAGTATGTACATATTAAAAAACTGACTTTATACATAAAAAGAGCAACTCAATATTTAATTCAGTAATAAACCATTGATTGTTAAATCTGTCAGCACATGATTAAATTTAGTTCACAAGCAGTACTAGCCAGTGAAAGCAAGCCATAATTTTCACTGATTAGCATTATGTATAAAAGTGTGTAACCATATGTTCAATAGCAGAAAATAATAATTTTATTTACTAAACTTGGCAAGGATTAAACATTTTATATTGTATAAAGATTATCATGATCCCACTTCTTTAGTTTCTGGTTCTGTACAGGTTCTCTGATTGAATCAGAGGGCCAACAGAAGATGAAATAACTTTAAAAGAATATTCAATATATAGGAAATAAAAAAACACTCTACAAACATAACTGTTTTAAATACTAGCAAACACATGAACAAATGTTAGCAAAATTCAGCAGACACAGAAAAACAAGCTATTCACAATTTTCTCATTTTCTGCAGTCTGTAGTAAGAAATGATCCACGGACAGAATATGTACAATATTCACACACTTTTTTAGTTTTTCGTGCTTGTATCAACTAGGTTGTAGAATTTCAAAACAATTACATGACTCATGAGAATGTCACAATTAATATTGTATTTAAATGAATTTTATAAATATACAGAGACTTGTAAAATTATAATCACTGAAAAGTTAAAGGGAGGTAAAATTAAAACCATAAAAGCATTCAAATAAAGTTTTGTGTTGGTTCTTATTATAGTAAAGGAACTGATACGAATGTTTCATAAAAATTCTATGATTAGTGACTTCATAACTAGCTAAAGTGATATAATGTATTAACATTAAATTTTACACAAAACTAATGTTAAATACTAATTTTTGTAATTCGAATTTAGTGTCATAAATTGAGTAATGTGTTAGCTTTCAAGAACAAACAATTTCAACAATATGAACAACCACTGTCTATGATGAATATTTTGATATTTCTATGAAGCTTCCTTATAAAATATGAAGCTTCCTCATAAAATATATATGGAAGCTGTTGATACAATTGTTTAGTTGTAATGATCTGCTAGCTGTTACTATTCATATGTTGGCTTTATTTGGTATTTTTCATGAACACTTTTATAAAGATATACAATCAATTAAAAGTATTTAATGCTTCTGAAATTTAGACACCTTGATGCTGGAAACTAAACATGATTTTGACATGATGAGATAAACTTTACTTTAAACAATGACTTTGAGATATGCAGTGGTCACACACCTTATTAAAGTTTAACAAAAATTTTTATTCATTTTGCATATGCACAGATCAGTCTTATACAGTGTCCATTAGTGAGAGCATTATAAGCATACAAGTGCGACAGAGTGAGATAGTGTGTAGTGAGAGTAGTGAGACAGCAAACTGTTATAACGTTCTTTCCACCTAATCACCTTATGCTCTATTTTTAAGTGGAGGAAATTACTTTGTCAGTTCTGTGCAGTTTACCACTCAAGAACAGCTGTTACATTTCTATCAGCATATGTGTTAAGGCTTTGTACATGTGTTTGTGGCAACTTTCTCTGAATAGACATTTCCAAATACTGTACAATGTTAAATATCAGTCATTTTAATATAGGATATAATTGTTAAAATACTGTTACGATGGTCTCACCGATTGTACGTTGTTCAGTGGAAACAGAATAACTGACACCAATGAAGTCACTAATTACAAACTTTATTAGACACAAATAGCATTTATACATCAACAAAGCACTCTTATACAATAATCCAAGTTAAATTTGTTCAACAATAAATGTCACCTTATTACAGTTTCGCACTATAAGTGAACACAATGATCACTTGCCACTAAACCATCACAATAACTCTGAACCGCACTTCTAAAACCGCCAGATTTAACTGACTGGGATGCTCCGAAATTCTGTATTTACACCGCCACCTTCTTGCAGTGTAGAGGAGCTAGGAGGCCTGGATGCTGGTACAGTAGTTAAGTAAATGACTGGAAGGGGCACGGACAATCTAGAAGAATCCAGAACACTACGCAACTCTACCTCGTGTTGCCCTGGCATGCTAAGAGTCACGTAGGCATTCAGAGATGCAGTAATATTTATTTCATCAGAGTAGTGCTGTCCCCTCCTTAAGCATGTTCGTCCTGAACTGGCAAACTATCTCTGCAGTAATACTTGGCCAGGCGGTCTAGGTGGATAACACTGAACATCATTGATTCCCTTTTCCACAATGTAACTGCTTTTCCAGTCAGTTTAGTTCTTGTCAACTACCTCTTGCATAACACTCTTCAGCAACTTCTCCCCTGAATGCTTCCTTTAGCTGAGGAACAAGCAAGAGCCTTTCCCTGATGGCTCCAATCACATTTTCTGTCACCATACGAATTGGTCCTTCGTCTACTAGTTCTTCTTCCGTTTCTACATCCAAAGGTTCCTATTCTCCATGCCTGTTGACTCCTTTTTTGGCCATTGTCACTTGCATGATCAAATAGTTGGTTGATCCTTTCATTTCAACCGTGGTCAACTATCAGGACATTGTCTCACAAGTCCACAACGAACCCGTAGACATTCGTAATGTCTGTGCCAATAATCACTTCATTGAGACGATATCTGCAACAAGCATTTGGCGGCTAAACTCAAGGAGACCCAGGCATACATAAACATCTATGTTTCTTAACACTTTGATGGGGCTTCCAGTCACAGTCTATATGGTACAAGAACTAAATTGAGGCTGGCGGTTGCGGCCTAAGTCAGATCTCACAGTGGACACTGTTATGTCCCATATCAACTGTAAATGATGTTGGTTTAGCTTCCACAAATACATTAACGATCAAGTTTCCACTGATCTTATGAAGCGTGGAAACTGAGTGCTGTTCTGGAGTTTTATTTCTCCAATTTATACGTTCATACCCTTCCCTCTGTATTTTATTCCTGAAGATCTACATGTTTTTCACATTTGTAACACTTCAGTCTTGTGTCCCTTTACCATCACTCGAATCATTGTGGTGCTCCTGACCTTTGAACTGTTTGTCTTGTAACATTTCTTTTCTGCCCCCATTGTAATGGCAATATGATACTGGGATCTTCTTACTACAGTGTGAAGGCAAACCATTAATGTAATAGGATGCTGACTTGGCAGCTTCAAACTTGAGGGCATGGACAAGAGCTTGAACAAGGGCCATCAAATGTTGCAACCTTGACGTACACTGGACCGACTGCAGGCAAAGTGACACTCTATTATCATACTTTGTCTTTTGCTTTCTTTCCCATTGGTACAGTCTAGTCAGCAATTTGTTTTGAAATACATGGTTGTGTTTTCATTAACTGTTCGACTTCTGTTCTAATATTTTTTTTTTATATTGGCAATCAACTCTCATACTGCAGTTATTTTTGTTGACATAGCTTCTACACTAGAGACAGATTTTTCTACTTCAGCTATTTTATTTGACATTGTTTCATCTATATTAGTTATTTTTAATGTCACCGATTCTTGCACACCCAATATTCTTGTAACTTGTTTATTCAGCTCACCTTGCAATAGATCCAGTTTTTTTATGTTCCTATGTTTGCGGTATCAGTGCTTGGAAAGCTTCTATAATCTGAGGGATCATCATCTGCTTTCATGTTTGCAGATTAAATACCACATTCACTACTCTTCTAAGTAGTGTTCTTTGTTTCTACTGTTAAAGGTTCTACTGGACTTCTGACTATAGATGTGGGCCGGGCAAATGCCCAGTGGGCAGGACATTTATAAATGGGCATTTGCCTGGGAAATTGCCCAAAGCAATTTTAAGCGCCCAAAATCTGGGCATTTATAAAAAAAAGTATTGCTTTAACTTTTGACTGCTTATAATAATTACTAGAGCTTATAAAATATCATAAAAACCATTATTAAAGGTAGATTTCATGAATAAACTTGAAACGGTTGGAATAAAATGAGATTCTTTGTAATCTTTGATACTTTCACTAGGGCGTTTGCCAAAAAAAAACATGTTATAATGCCTTAATATTGCTAATAATTATCATAGCTTCTAAATAGCACCCTAACAATATTATGAAAGATAACTAAATGGGAGAATAATTAAATGTGCTAAGGAAAATATGTACTACTTAGGGCCTATGCAGTTTAAAAATGTTATTAAGATTAACTTACAATAAATTAGATTTATTAGGTAATATACTGGTAACAAAAATATATTAAAAAAAAATATTTTAGATATTAATTATGAGTCAATTATCAGGTAATTATATTTTCATTATGAATTTTAGAAAAAAGAACAGAAATAGGCCTAAACAGAAAACTAACAGAAAAATAACTTTATAATTTTTACAGGTTTTAAGAAAAACTTTGAATTACTCATCGAGGAGTTGGAAATTAAGCTAGGAGTTCGATTTACTAATAGGTGAGGATTTCTGGAGGGGGAGATTGGTGCAGCCATTTTGTTGTGGACTTGGAGGGGGGAGATTGGTGGCAGTCTGGCAGCCATTTAGTTGTGGAATAGGGCTGTCTGTGAGTGGTTGAGTGAGATAAGCTAACCCCTTCTTTGTGTTATTTGAAGTGTTAGATTGAATAATTGCAAAATGGTTAAGAAAAAAGGACCTGTTTGGAACTTTTTCAATTTGAAAGGGAAAGGAGTATCTTGTAAATATTGTTTTAAGGAGTACAAACAGTCACATTTCAACAAAATGGAAAATCATATAAAAAAGTGTTTCAAGTGCCCTCAGGATTTAAAAAAAGTGCTTGAGTTAAGTACAATGATTGAAAAACCTATTAAAAAGAAAAGCCCTTATGAACCCTTAATAGTTGAAGTGGAGGATTTCAACAAACCAGGACCAAGCTCAGGATCATTTAAATCAAGTTCTTCCAGTGAGTTTCTTCCGCAACCTGTTTCGTCCTCAACTCCAAAAGGAATCCCTTCATTTGTTGACCACATGGATATTCAAACCAATATAAGTAAACATTTAAAAAATACACAAACATTATTAGACCTACTTCAAATGTTGGCTATAGGCTTTAGAGAAAACTAGGCCTAAGGCCTAGTATATTATCCATCCAAAAGGTTTCACTTAAGTTTGTAAATGAACAAACATGAGGTTTACGATGTGCAAAATAAATATATATATTATTATAACAAATTTCTCACTTCTAGATCTAGGCTACCTGGCTACCTCATCTTCTACATATCCTAACCTCATCAACAAATGTTAAAACAAACTAGGCCAAATATAATTTTAAGCTTTAAGGATGTTTGATGTTTAAGTTAAATAGGCAAGTAGGCCTGTAAAGGAATATTTTTGCTGCAAATTGTTAATGCATGTGTTTATTCGGTACTTGCGTATCATATAGTAGACTACCTTTAGCCTACCTTGCACCGCGGCGGTTAGATTAGGTTAGGATGCTATTTTGTTTAACTAATCTTTGTTGACCTTATAATTTGTTAAGAAGCTACGTTATTTAATGATTGAACTAAGTTAACTAATTTACAACATTAAGACAAGCCTACTTTTTGAGTCTAATGGTATGTTGTATTTTTTCAGGAGATGCTGAACCAAAGCCTCGCCAAGGCCATATTCGTCAGTGGATCTCCCTTGTCCATGGTAGAACATCCACTTTGGATAGATTTTTTTCAAAAGAATCAGGCCTTCCTTCCAGTTGCCTTCAAGATATCGGCTATCCTCTACTTACTTAGATGCTCAGTACACAGAAATGCAAGGTAACATAAATAAGCAACTAGAGGAGGCAAAAAATCTCCATCTGCAGTGTGATGGCTGGAGTAACCTCAAAAATGAATCGTTTGTTAACTTCATAATTTCAAAGCCTGAACCAATTTTAGTTGAGTTTGTAATGACTAACAGCAACAGCCACAATGCCGAGTACCTTGCTCAGCTTATCACAAATTTAATGGAGAAGTATGGACCAGAAAAGTTTCTGGTGGTGATTGGTGATAATGCTGCAAACATGAAAGCTGCATTGAATCTGGTAAAGGTTAAGTTTCCTCATATTGTTCCTCTCGGGTGTCTAGCTCACCTATTAAACTTATTATGCTCAGATATTTTAGGCTGTCAAACAATCAAAATTTTCATGGCAAATGCAGTTGAGGTTGTCAAAACAGTAAAACACAGCCACATTTTACAAGCATTGTTTGATGAAATATCAGCTGAAAAAATTCAAAGATAGGATTTCACTGAAGTTCCCAGGAAAGACTAGGTGGGGGAGCCATCTTTTCTGCCTTGAGAGTTTGCAGTCAAACAAAGTTGTCCTACAAACCTTAGTTGTCAACGAAAAGGTGCAATCATACCTGAAGCCTGAAATAAAGAAGAGAGTTCTTGATGATGATGTTTTCTTGGTGAGAGTTGACAAAATGATAGAGCTGATGAACCCAATCGTTCATTTGATTACAGCTTTTGAATCCAATAAGCCTCAAGTTCATAAAATAGCCAAAAAGTTCAGTGAGTTGGAGGCAATTCTCATCGAGAAGCTACCGTCCTCTCTACTGCAATCTGCAGAAGAAAATGCAATCTTGGCTAAATTCCAAGCTAGGAAGGAATTTGGTGTATCGTCTATTCACCTTGCAGCTAATCTTATTGATCAAGCAGCACAAGGTAGTAATCTGAAGCCTATCGAGATGCCTGATGCAATAAGCTTTGTTTGTGACACACCAAAGAACACAGGATTAGATGTTGTTCAGGTTAGAGAGAACTTAGCTGATTACAGGGACAAACAAGGAATTTGGTCCAGACAATTTGTGTGGGAAGGAGTGGGTCTTGATGAAGAGAATCGTGTAAATCCTTTACTGTGGTGGCGAGGTTTGAGAGGAACTTGTGAACTGGTGGAAGTTGCTATAAAAATTCTTGGGGCACCCGTTACGTCTGCTGCCACAGAGCGAACTTTCAGCACTTTTGGCTGGATACATAGTAAGAAAAGAAACAGACTTACATCTGAGAGGGCAGCAAAGTTAACATATCTCGCATACAATTGGAAATTGATGCATGGAACACCTAAGCTCCAGAAAAAAACCGAACAGAGTAGTCCAGAGTCTTTTTTCTGGACTCCAGACAAAGACAAAGGGGGAAAAACCCCAGTATCCAATGAAGAACAAATTATAGGCCTACAGTTTGAGGAATCAGAAGAATCTGAGCCAGAACTTCATGACACTTCATCAGAAAAAAGTGATGAAGATCAGGAAACTGAAGAAAGTGATTAAAAAGCGATAATGGACAATTTCATTAATTTTTTTCACAGTACATAATCTACCTATCTATGCTACCTAATATAAGACAATTATACTTCATTTCAAATTAATTTATCAACCTAATTTGTTTTCTTTTTTCAATAGTTACTATAGCCTATTATGTATTATTCATAAGCCAATTAAAGTATTGAACCCATTAAAGAAGTAAAAAAGTTACGTTTAGTCCAACATTTTTTCCCAATAACAAAACTAACACTCAAGCAACATTTTCAATATGTCTACCAAACCACTAAAGAAGCAATATTGAAAAACAACTTTTCCAATACAATATATCAGCTTAAAAAAATTATTTATAAGCGTTGCCTTACCAATATATCTTTAAAATGAATAAATGCCTGGGCATTTATGGATTTTGGGCATTTAACCTGGGCATTTGCCCCAACTTACAAATGCCCGGGCATTTTACATCACTACTTCTGACACCACTGTTACGACAGTCTCACCCATCGTCGTGTTGTTCAGTGGAGACAGAATAACTGACTCCAATGAAGTCTCTAATTGCAAACTTTAATTAGACACAAACAGCAGTTATAAGTCAGCAAAGCACTCTTACACAACAATTCAAGTTAAATTTGAATTGCTAAATTTTAGTATAAATGATAATTAGTTTCACACTAATTCACAAAAATCATCACTTGCCACCAAGTTGCCTCAATAACTCCGAGCCATACTTCTAAAATTGCGGGACGTAACTGACTGGGTCGCTTCAGAATCCAGTCTTTATACCTCTGCCATCTTGCAGTGTACCAAAGCTAGTGGGCTGGTAAAGTACTGTATCCACACCAGTTTTGCTGCTGAGACGCCTGAGGAGTGGGGGGGTCTACTGAATGATAGTGTGTGCTTGTGTTGGTGGGGTATTGCTGGTTCTGAAAACATTGCTCAGATGTTCAGAAGACGTATTTAGTTGTAATTTTGTGTGCGTATTAGATTGAATGTTCGTACATTATATGTAAATGTTATTGAATATTTTGTTAAAATGTTTTTTTTTTATTCACTACAAGAAATACCTTGTGAGAGACAGTCAAGTCACACCAAAACTATGTTAAACGTATTTTAAATGTGTAGTATTACAGTGATGCGTACAGTGGAATGGACTACGTCACCATATTCCTTGTTCGGTAGAAAAGGTGAACTTGTGATAGTAGTCAAGTAAACATCTGGATGAGCCAGGGACAATCTACAAGAATCCAGAACGCTATGCAACTCTTCCATACAGAATTATCTCCAAATGACTGGAACAGCCTCAAGTGCCCTGGTGTGCCAAGAGTCATGTAGGAATTCAGCAATGCGGTACTATTTATTCCCCCAGCATAGCAATACTTTTCAAAGCAACTAAGGAATTTGTTTTTTAAACATATTAGTTAAAAGGAATTTTATTGAATTCAATCTAACTAAAATTAAATCTGGACCAATTAAAATCAACAGAAGTTGTATTTGAGATTAATCATTTGAAACATATTACTGAGGCTTTCATGGCCGGGATCATATTTATTGAAATTAAGATCCAGGCTAAGGGCCGTGATCTACTATAATTAACATTTTGACGGAAGTTGTTATCATATGTTTCGGCTTCACCTCTGTACAAAGCCTCAGAAATAGGTTACGACTCCTCTACAGGGACGATGTTATTAATAACTTAAGATTTAAAACCGTTTTCACTGAAGATGGCCTCCAGAGGTGAGGCCAAAACATCTGATAATGTCTGTCAGAATAATAATAGGAGACCATGGCCCAATAGTCTGGATCTTAATTTAAATAATTAATCATTTGATTTTTACGTTTACATTTGTTTCACCAGCTGAGGAATTTTTGGGCTGAAACAGCTGCTCAGAATTGAGTCATATATTGTTGCTTGCATCCGGCTGGGACAATGAGATACTCTACTAGATGAATATATTTTTTATATTTGTATGTTGGTAATCTGCATATCTCTTTTGAGTTTCGTACAGACCACCTCTGGTCTGCAGATCACAGGTTGAGAATCACTATTCTACATGATGGATGCAGACTCTAAAATTAGACAAAATGTTTTCAAAAAATTTCTCTGTAACAGGCAGTACTGTCACACTTAAAAGGTTACCAAGATTTTGATAAACGAATCTGACATATAACGTTTCCTGCCTACTTATGCAAATCAGTTTATATACTTAGAAAAATTACAGTACACTCTCTTACATACTTTTAGTGGAGAACAAGTTGCTATACTGTCTTCACAAGAGCATTAAAAGTGGCATTGGGGGAATGGGAGGAATTTCTACGAATTTAGCTGACTTAAACCGTGTCTGTGTACCTAATATTAACAATTTAAAAAAAGGCCATTATGTCTTAATTAGTTTTTCTACTTTTACAGATTTAGTACAAAATATTTGACTGTCCATTTTAACTGCTCTCTTGTGCCATCACTCTATCACGTAGTGTAACACATTTGTTTTTAAAATTCAATGAAAATGGTACAGATTCTGTGGGTCACACGGTAAGCCTTCTAAGTCATGCTTGTACTGACATTGCAAACTGTCAAATTCTTTACTAAGTCTATTAATGAGAATCTTGCCTAAAAGCCAGTACAGTGACGACAACAATGAAACAGCAAACTGTACCTTTCAAATGATATTTGTCAACTATTTTATATACTAGAACTATTGTACTGTTTATTTTAAAACGGATCTAACATTTAATGTTTATCATTTTACCATAAAGTTGTAATGTTGCTGTTTCTCTGTTAATAACTGGAAGCAAACTTTTCTTTATATTTTTCAATACTTCAATAACATTTGCCTGCAAATTATCTGGAATGTTATGGTCATTCATTGTTTCATTTGGGGACTGAGTATATATGACATGTACAGTACTATCTGTTGTTATGCCTTTACTTTTAGGTAACACTTTCACACATTTCCCTATTCTCCTTTTATGTTTTATATATGTATATTCTATATAAGAACATATATATTACAGTGTCCATCATCATTTCTTTGCCCAATAACCTACTTGTTTTCATTCTCTATTCTCTTACTCATTCTACAACATTTTGTATTTAACTGTTTTATCTTCTGGTCTTTGCTAGTCTGTGCCAACTTTTTCTGATATTCTCTCTATCTAATGCCAGCCATTAATTTTTATGGTGATACCACCCACATAAACTGAAGTCCTCTAATCTGCTTGTTACTGACCGTGTCACTCCCAACTCTCTCTGTATTTCTATTATTTATATTTTATCATATGTAGCTAGAAAACAAAATGCACAATTATCAAAGCTATAATCAAACCTAGTTGGGCATAAAACATATCAGGGTTGTCAATAAATTCAGCATTGGCACTATTCAACTTGGACAACTGAAAAGCCTTTAAGCAAAAGCTAACACACTATTGTATGTTACAAGCCAGATGATACATCACGAACTCAATATACCAACTGTCCAAGAGTTTATTCATGAAAGAAACACACACACAAAATCCTTTTCCTCAACACTTGTGCAAAACTGACTTGCTATAAGAAGCTATTGAAATTCATAACTTCAATGGCCATGTTTCAGTGGGAATGTACAAATATCATACTTAATGGAAGATAGTGATTCAACTTGGACAACTGAAAAGCCTTTAAGCAAAAGCTAACACACTATTGTATGTTACAAGCCAGATGATACATCACGAACTCAATATACCAACTGTCCAAGAGTTTATTCATGAAAGAAACACACACACAAAATCCTTTTCCTCAACACTTGTGCAAAACTGACTTGCTATAAGAAGCTATTGAAATTCATAACTTCAATGGCCATGTTTCAGTGGGAATGTACAAATATCATACTTAATGGAAGATAGTGATTTTGAATCTGATGTAAAATTTAACTAATGATAATAAAGCACTATAGTTTTTTATAGTTCTCGTGTTTAAAGAACTATAGTTCTTGTGCACTGCATAAACATTAACACATTTTTACTGCAGTTTTAACTCTTCATTCTTGTTTTTCTATTCCTTTATGAAGTGAAAAAATAGCACATTGTCTATTATTTAAACTATGGAGGGACTTCAATATACAACAACCATGATACAAATATATACCCTCTGATTGTAGATTTTGGTTGAAGCTTGGACCTACATCTGTATAAACTATTCAAATGATTAAGAAAGATTTCAGAAAGCTGCTATATGGTAGCAGGGAAGATGCAAGTTGTAGTAATGATTCGTCAAAGAAAGCTGTAAATCTATTAACAACAATGCACATTCTGGAAGTAATGACTTTCTACAAGTAACACACCCAAAAATGTATATGAGCAAGCTGGAATCAATAAAATTGGCAACTGACAGTGCAAGAATTAAAAAGCATCTGAAATTCTATAATTTTTGTGATTCTGCCAGAGGATATTGGTATGATAAATATGGCAACAAAATTTGTTGTGACTCCTGTCCAAGAGCTAATGGATTTCATGCTGATGCTGCATAAAACTTGCTTGACGCTGTTCACAGTGGCACAGATTTTCAAAATAACAATCATATATAAACTTACCCAAAATTATGACTCTGAAATGAAAGTATGGCTTTCCAAGGAGGATACCATGTAGCATGCAGGGCTTCTGGAGAAAACATTGTATCTCTCAGGACTATCAGCTCCTACAACCTAGATTTGGCTACTTGTACTTTTGGTTTTTCCAAATACTAATATCTGTTGAAAAGGATGAGATTTCAGCTTACTGCGATGAGATTAAGGAGAATGTGATAAGGCATCTGATAATGATTCCAAAAGAAGACTTCAGATGTCTTAAGAAATGTAAGTACACTCCTTTTTAAAATATTAGGTAGTTGGCTGTCTGCACAAACCACATGTTTTGTTACTTGTTTTTGCCTGTTCCACAAGTCTATTACTCACTGTATCTATGACTAATTTATTGGATTGTACAGACTGTATATGATTATAATTTGTATTATGCAGTTATAATTTTCCAATACGTGATTCCAACTTCCATAATAAAAAAGACTGAATTCTTTTTATACCATCCAGATGGTTTCGAGTAGGCTGCCTAACTTGTTATGTACACCATACAGAGACAAAAGTGTGGCTAGCATATACTTGAGCTGCCCTATTCTTACCCTAGTTACTCATTTCCAGCGGATGCATTAACTTAGAGATTTGAAAATGAGCACAATTTTATGGTGTTGGTCCGGAATCAAAGCCCAGACTTCTAGATTGTTAGCCATTAGCCAGTCCCACTGATCCTACTAAGCAGGGGCGGCTCGTTCTTAGGGCGCTAAGGCGCGTGCCTCCCAGATTAAATCATATCATTAAACAACCCATTATCACTACTTGTGGAAAGTCATTGCATATTTCTTTAACGCTTTGGACAAGAAAATGTTTTCGGAATAGCATGCAAAACGGCGCTCTGACAATTGCGCCCACTTCTCAGTTCCCCCACGCTATCCAAAGTTGAACGAAATTGTAAGCTTATAGGCGGCATTTACACTGTCGCTCGGCGCGCCAGCTCCCGTGCCACAATTAGCAGAAAGTCGCGTAATTCACCCAGTACAACTAATCGCAGACTATTGATAATAATATGAGATTTGCTCTGTTTAGTGTTTATATGTTTCTCTGGCGTGGTTAATTCAGTGCGGGCAATAGTTTAGTATTTAGGTTTTGAGTTTGTGTTTTTTTTAATAGCTTCACGAATAATGTTCTGTTTTCCATGTATTTTATTGTCTCCCAGAGAAAATGGTGATTGTTTTTGGACTATAAAAGAGGTTAATGATATAAAACATCTTACAGAAAAAATTAAGAAGCATGAAATATCCGTCCATCACATGAATAGTGTTGTTGATTTTTCCTTGTTGTTAGGGAAAGTAAACATACTGTCTAGTCTGGACTCGCAATTTAGACAAAAAATTGAAAAGCACAATGTTCAAGTCAGCAAAAACAGACATCTTTTAAAACAGCTGATTTCGTGTGTCAAATTCTGTAGTGTTTTACAGTTGTCTCCAAGAGTTCATAACGAATGAGCATCGTCTACAAATCCAGGGGTATACAAAGGCTTAATTAATTTTACTGCGGAGCTAGATTCTGCAATGAAAGACCACTTAGAATCGGCCACAGTATTCAAAGGTACATAGAAAATAATACAGAATGGTATATTGGACTATATGCTTAGTGTCTGCAGGGAAGAAATAGAAAAGTCGATAAAAGCTTCTGAATTTCTGACTATCGAATGTGAGGAGACAACTGATGTGAGAAACCACTGTCAAATGGTATTAGTTTTTAACTACGTGTTTAAGGGGTCGGTGTACGAAAGGTTTTGGGGATTTCTCAGTCCTGAAGGTAAATGTGCAGAAACATTAGCAAAGTGCATAATGAACAATATCTATCCCCTTCTTCACACGTCAAAGGAAATGTTAATAGCTCAGACTTATGTTGGCACTAATGTTATGTGTGGTTCTATTGGAGGTGTAAAGGCAAAAATTAGAGAAGTGTATCCGTTCACATGTTTTGTACACTGTTACGCTCATGAACTTAATTTGCTATTAGAAAAAGCAACAAGTGTAAACAACAAAGTTAGAGTTTTTTCTCAAATCTCTCTGCCATTCCAGCATTTTTTTTCACACTCATTTCTACGAACGGACGTTTTCAAGGAAATAGTGCAAGCCAGGTTACCCAGAGTTTCTGTAACAAGATGGAATTACAACATTCGTACAGTCAACGTTGTGTACGAAAACCGATATAAGTTGGAGGAATGTTTCGAAGTTCTTGAAGAAAAGTGTACAAACAGACTCACAGTTAATGAGGCAAGTGGTCACAGAAGGGCTCTTTAGGACCAAAATTTCATGTTCTGGCTAACTTTTTTCTATAGAATTCTATCCCATGTGGACATACTGTACCAACAACTATAGAGTAGGAACAAAGACAGTGTAATGTGGCAAAGTGACATCGGAATTTTTGAAAATGAGATGCAGAGAAGGAGAAAATAAATGAAATAGAAACACAAATAAATGGGAGTTCCCTGAGGAACCAAGTGACTTATTTCCACATTTTTCTACAAACTTTCCGGAAGAAAAATTCAAGCGAGTGATTCAACATTACCCTTTCTTACAAGAAAACAAACTTCGGAGTGAATTGGAACTATTATACAGACAGCATGATTTTAATATTAAAGGCACAATAAAACTTCTTAACTTTATAGAAGAAAACAATCTTACATCAGTTTTCAAGGAAGTGTCAAATCTTTCGAAAATTATCATAACTACCCCATGACAAGTGCCGAACCTGAGAGCTGCTTTTCGACTCTGAAAAGACTAAAGACTTTCTTGAAAAGTACAATGAAAAACGATAGACTGAATGCCCTTGCGATGTTATCTATCAACAAGGAACTTGTTAAAGAAATGAAGGACTCTGATGCTAGAAAAGTTCGTTAATTTAAAGGAAACGAGAATGGACTTTGTATATAAATAAAGGGTCTGTTTAAAGTGTAGGTATCATAGAAATAATATAATGTAAATATAGTATATTACTTTTTTTGTGGAAACAGCATAGACAGTTTTGTGGACAGTTTGTGGTTATGTTTATTAATAAAACTGCTGACTCTCTACAACAGCTCACAATATTTGAGGTGAGATCAAATTTTTAAATAATCGTTGCATGCTGCATGTGTTACTATTCTTATTTTATTAATGAATTATGTGATCAAATATTGGCGACATTTCTATTGTGCGTTAAATTCTATATTGATAAATAATTAGGGAGCCTAAAGGTCGCGCCCTCCAGCCTCTTAAGTCACGAGCCGCCACTGCTACTAAGCCCCAGCAACTTCTATTATTTATTAAAATTAGTGTGAAAAATATTTTGTGTATCTACTGCCACAGTATATAACTGATTAATAAACTAATATAAAACACAGAAACCAAAACATTACAAAATTCACCAGCATGTCTCAATTACCTATTACCAAACTAAAAGGGAATGATAATATCATTCCTTTTATCTCTCTATATATAAAACTCAAAGTCTTAGAATTTATGGGTACTGAATACAAATCCACACCGTTACACCGATTGCTACTAAATTTTGCACAGGTAACCTAAACACAAACCGAAAAACACTGTCTAACTTGGAATTTGATATTTTGCCCCATTTGCACGATTTAGGCACTTTTAATTATGCCTTTTCGTTGACGCGTATAAAGATGTCAGCAACACCATGGAGACCAGAATTAATTACCATAGTAACAAGTAAATAAACAAATGATATTTAGCGGCATCCGAACTGTACCTTTATCTTTTCCTACAGTTTTTAATGTTTTTAATATGCGATTGTATCGATATATTTTGTAATTTTGTATACAGATACTCTATATATTTTGTAATTATCTTAAACGATTATAAAATTTATGTTTATACATATTTCTGATGTTGCAATGAATAAGTAATGAAATATATTAAATACTACCACTAAAGATGTCAACAACACAATGGAGACCAGAATTAATTACCATAGTAACAAGTAAATAAACAAAAGCTATTTAGCAGCATTGGAACTGTACATTTATCCATTCCTGCAGTACATTATCGATGTTTTATATAATATGTGATTGTATCGATATATTACGATGTTGAAAAGAAGAAGTGTACTAATTGTAAATTGTACTATTACTTAATGCAAAGCAAAAATACGTGTTGTTTTCATTTGTGAGGTTAGGTGACAACGGTTTTTGGTTTTTAGTTTACTACTGAAATAAATAAAAGCCATGGTTGAGGAAAACAATGTTTAATGTGTTATACAATGGTTCTAACACAGTAACACTTAAAATAAAGAATTTAGCGTTTTTTATTTAACAGGTACTTTATAAATATCTCCAAAGGCTTTATAAACAGGTACTTTTAAATCTCCAAAGGCTGTTGCACCGACATAATAATTTAGTACAAGTTAAAATAGGACAAGTGTTGAAAACAGCTTTTGAGAGAATTTGACTAATGAGTACAAAATTGTTATACGAGCTGACAGAACGCCATATAGATATACACAATAAAAATTATATTAAAATACTTATTAAAAGTCAATAATTCATGTGCGAAGCCGCGGGTAACAGCTAGTATTATAATAAGCTCATCTTACTCAGACAACACCATTACAATAACTTTCAACAGACATATCTCTAATTGGCTAAATTGACTAGTCACATTATTCTGACTGGTTATAAGACACAGACCATTCAAATCATTTATTTATTTGAAGTGTCCACTGGAATACAGCTCACAAAGAAGCAGGCTCATTTAATAAACTGTAGATTCATGTACACATGCAGTTAACTGTCATTTAGATGCCTTCGCATATTCTTTGTTGAGGAACAGGGCTGTATATCTTATCACAACAAGAACATCTGCTCCTATGTATCAACAGAAGATTAATTATTCCACAGCTCCTGAGATGCAACAGTCTGTTCACTTAGTACAATACATAAGTGTTCCTTCTGGCTTGAAAATTCCTTCTTGCAATGTGACACGTCCATAATAAAAAGCAAAGCATGTGGAATGGACTTAGTCAATACAATCCTGAATTAATCAACTGAATTACATTACACAACTTTTACATTTCTGTATCTGCTTTGCACAATGCAATGCTTTAAGCAAATAATAAAAAAGTTATTGATATAGTAAGGAAAGTCAGTGTTATTTTATGATCACACACACACACACACACACACACACACACACACACACACACACACACACACACACACACACACACACACACACACACACACACACACACACACACACACACACACACACACACACACACACACACACACACACACACACACACACACACACACATACACACACACACACACACACACAAATGCCTCAACATCAATTACTATGAATAATAATTCATACTAAGAATAAAACCGACTACAACTGACACACTAATACACAACTCCTCCAATTACCCAATACAACACAAACTAGCTGCCTTCAGAACCATGATACATAGACTTAACAACATCCCCCTAGATGAAAAAGACTACAAAGACGAACTAAACACGATAAAATATCTAGCAGAATCTAACGGATGCGACAGAACAATAGTTAATAAACTCCTACACAAAACGCAAAACAAACAACAGACAAAGACAGAAAACAACAAATTCATAACACTAACATACATCAACAAACAAACTGAAAAAATAGTTTAATTACCTTGTATCCGTCAGTGACTTCGTTCTAGCGTTTTTTATATAGACGCGTTTCGTGACATGTGTCACATCATCAGTAATCCTCGTCAAATGTTAAAATTCACATAAAACACATTTGCACATATTTACTAAATCACAATAACGACACACACATAACACAATGTAACTTCGGCTCCGTTGGACCGATCCGACCGCGTGTGTTGTTATTGTGATTTAGTAAATATGAGCAAATGTGTTTTTATATGTTTTATGTGAATTTTAACATTTGACGAGGATTAATGATGATGTGACACATGTCACGAAACGCGTCTATATAAAAAACGCTAGAACGAAGTCACTGACGGATACAAGGTAATTAAATTATTGTGAAAAAGTGACTTGGATACTATATAAAAACAAAATAAAATGAAAAAATAGCCCACAAATTCAAAAAAGCAGGATACAGAATCGCTTACAAAACTACTAACAAAACAGAACACACACTACACAAAGCACAAAACAAATTCAATCTACCCAGTGTTTACAACCTAAATTGCTCAAATTGCAACAAATTCTATATAGGCCAGACAGGACGTAGCTTCAAACAGAGATACACTGAACACACAAAGGCACTCCACTCCACTACAGAATCCACCTTTGCAAACCACCTCATTGAAGCAAACCACACATACAAAAACATCGACAATAACATGAACATTCTACACGTACACACAAAAGGCCGAAAAATAGACACTCTAGAACAACTGGAAATATACAAACACACGAAAACAAATAAAAACGACATCCTAAACGAACAGACACAATTCAAATCGCACGCATTATTCAAACATATCTCACCCCACACACACATCGATCTTTCGAAATTCGATTCCGTCGGCCACAACAGGACGGACAGTGCTACCAGCGGCAACCTCTGAAGAAGCTTTTTTAAAAGTGAAAACCGGTTCAGGTTGTAAGGTAAAACTTTATGGTTTTACTCACAAAAAACTTTGTGTTCCGAGTCGTTAATGTAATAGTTGTATTTAGTTAAGTAACAGACACGTCACGGACAATGAAATCGAAGAATATGAATAATTTGTTACTATGTAGGTTGATAATCAACTACATTTGTCTTATGAGATTACTTATTTACAACCAAAGAGCAATTTGAAATCCAATACAACAGCTGATGAAAAATTCTATGAGCCACATTATATAGGCCTATATTTGTCACTTTAATGTGAAGTATATGAAACCATTATGCACAAGGGCACTAGTATCTTGTGTGGTCAAAAGATAAGTTTAACAGTAGAAAATAAGCTGTTCTTGTTAGCCCTACTTCTGTTGCACAACACTAGTTCATTCAGCACCTCTTGGTTAGACCTCACATCTTACCTCTTTTGTTTTAATTAACACACTTATGATTTTAAGAAATAAAAAAACATATTTACTTCCAAAACCTAACTTAAACATCCAACAATGTTCTCTGGAAGCCCAGAACAAAAACATTTTCCATAAAGCAAACTCTGAAAATACTGCATTACATGATACTTAAGAACAATGACAAATTAAACATGTCCTGTTATACACCATACAAGACAAATTTAATTTACCCAGTTTACTGAATTGGCAACACAATTTCATTAAGACAATAAAAATATGTACCAATAGGAAATAATATTTATACATAGTATTTATACTTAATGTTAATATTTTTAATGGCGATATACAATTTAGTTATCCATACCCTCAATCAATATGAAGAAAGATTTGTGTACAATCAAAAACACACTGATTGTAGTAATTATTTGTGTGCATGATTTATTTCATAAAGCATAATCAATAAACGCAAAAATAATTAATTAATTATACAATGTAAATACAACTCACGCTTACAAAGAACAGTATTATCATTTTCACTCCTATTAAATGAAGGGTAGAACATAGAACTAACTTGGAGAATAATAGACAATATGCCCTTAACTAAAGTATTAAATAAGCAAAATACAGTGAAAATTAGAATTAGAAGTCAATTACTTTTCTTAAAACACAAATAATGGGATAAACTTTGTCTATTGGCTATCTAGATTACTGTTTGTATGTTATAAACATAAATAAATGTAATGACATATGTAATTTACATAAATGAGCATGTAAACAAAAATGCTCATTCAATAAAGTTGCTGAAATTTATTTTTAATTGAATAATTCAGGTTGTTCTGCAGTTGGCTGATAAATATACATTTTTTAATGGTTTACATATTAGAAATTACTCTGCTTCATTAGGAAACTTTGAATGCTGTTTGTGTATACAAGTGATATGTGTATACAAGTGTATAACATCAGTCTACTTTATCATGATACTGCTGTAATAGGGCCTATATACATATATTTTAATTTTTGTATGGTAAAATAAAATCTTCATAAAACATTATCCACAATTAACTGAAATGGTATTTTGTCTCTATGAATTATGAAGTCGACACAATCATATTTTTAAACAATTTTTATTTTGATAATGAGTAGACCTAATACTTTTTAAGTATTTAAGTTTCAACCTTTTTCATTACACACAAAAATTATAAATGAAAGTTTTTTGGTATCAAACCTTTGCTACAAGTTATGTTCTCTTTTCTAATAAACATTATCACCGATAAGAGATTGAAAATTGTAAAAAGCGCGCACCCACGAAACTACAATTCTGGGAAAACAACATAATTACAAAAATAAGGAAAATAAAATATTTACTGTCACACGTTTTATAACTACTATAATAATCACATAAGACCTTTAGAATCATTAAAAACTAGGTGCATTACAAACTGCATATTAAAATTTGGATACTTCATAATTCTGTAGTCATGAAAAAACTGACAGTGGTTATTATCACTTTACTCAATGTTTCTAACCTTTTGTACTCCCATGTTCCTCTTCAAGTTTCTGAAAGAATTTTGTACGGAGTTCTTGTATTTCATATGACGATGGATCCATGGTTTCTAATTTACTATCCGTCAAAAGGTTAATAAACTCACATGAGGATTGACATTTACCCGAATACTGTCACCCTAAATACTTCGTTCTTTTCATGAAACAGCTGGTAACGAAGTTCCTCAAAACACCGTCAAACGGTAACCGCGCTGCACCCCAATGTTAATTTTAAACATTACATCATTAAAAACAACATGTAAAGTGCATACACACGCACGTATAAGTATGTACACGACACTGCAAACTATAGAAAACAAGACACTGTTCATGGAAACTTGCAATGATGGACAGGCTGTTGATGACATTTTCATAACTTTCAAAATGTAAGCGGGAAATTCAAATATTATTTCTTATCAATAGAACTTGATATTCGTTTTTGTTATGCCTAATTGCTTTCATGTACTTGAAATGTACTCTACAATGATACTATTTTACACTACAATGATATAATTGATCATCAAAGGTAAGGAATCAACAGCCTTAAGCCAGCAGAAGTGACTATGATAAAATATGGGCTCAAGGCCCACAACTTGCGAAGTATTACACAGAACTAACAAATCGTGCAACAGAACTAACTAATAAGGTAGTATAAATACTATTATGTATAATTATGTATGGATTAGAATTATGTAGGTATACTAGTATAACTACTGTTATATAGGCTACCACAGTTCATTTTTTCATAATGCAGTCATTCACAAAACGAGTGTTTCTGCTGGAAATTTCGTTTTTATTTTACAAAAGGCAAGTGGCAATAACTCAAAAAGTAATATACTTTGTAAGGCAGACAAGTACTGAGTTTTAATGCTGCAGTGAGTTGCTACAGCTAATAATGCAATTTTTTGATAACTTGCAGCCATTCTGAAGATTTCCAAATATTCATCACAAATTGCAGTTAAAGTACACACAGAAACAACAAAAGCAATTTTTGTATGTTTCATGGTCGCTAGAAAATAGGTAGTGACAGGAGACTTACCTAAATAAATACTATATCAAATACACTTTACGAATTATATTTACATATTATTTTGTAATGGTCCACCGCAACTAATAAAACCTGAGTAGTAAAACATTGAGTTTGAAATGTTTCAGTGTAGGTATTACACTACCTACCTCTAGATCGAAGCTCCGCGACAAGGTCATTTGGATTATATTTCAGCCTATCACTGTAATTGGTGCTGCATTGCTTTATTTCTTCTATCACTGAAGACATTTGTAGACATCTTTGGATTACTGGATTTGGGACATGCCATGGGTATTTGTTACAGCTCTCAGCACTTTGTTTTGGAAGTGCGGGAGTATTCCTAGATTAGAGTCACTAGCGATTCCCCACAGTTGTATGCCCAAAGTTCAGACAGGTTTTATGATAGCTTTATAAATTAACAGCTTGTTTTCCAGTGTCATCTGGGACCTCCTGTCAGTCAACCAATAAAGTGGTGGCTATATTAAAACTACTTTTATTCTTGTATCTTAAAAGACCTAGAGTGTGTTACAAAAACAACTGGTCAACTTCTGTCTTAAAGTAATATGATAAAAATGTGATACACGCAATATCCATGTAAAAATAATCAGTGTAAATCAAATGTTAGTCATTGCCTAATTAACACAATCAGGTGTTACATATCATAAATAATCAAATAACCCTTGTAATGATAAAGTAATCACATAATGAATAAAATGTATGTATTGTATTCACACACACACACACACACACACACACACGTATATACACATAAAAACTGCTGTAAATACTACTGTGGGTGATATGTGTGCACAGTAGAACCTTTTTTAACCAAACTAAAGGGGGCGGAGCCATTTCGGATAACACATTTTTTTGGGATAATCTATGGAGTATATTTCCGTTTATTAAGGCATAAAAACACTTATTATATTTACCAGGAAGCAATTACTGATAAAACACAATGATCTAATTAAATGAATTGATATTTATTAGTACGGTACATTAAACAATACATTAAATCACTCATGACAACCGCACATATAATGTAAATAACAACGTAGGTATCTAGGATACATAACTCAATGCGACCGACATAGATGGCGACACACTCAAGTATAAATAAAATAATTATTTATTAACACTCCTCCATAATAATTTTATTTCTAAGTCATTCAAATACTTTCTTCGACAATGGTTTTGTCAAGATATCTGCCAACTGGTCAACGCTGCTTACTTTGTCCAAAAAAAAAAACAGTATTTCCAATGTGTTGCTGTATAAATTTTCTAGGAATGTCAATGTGCTTCTTCCCTTTTGTTATTTTGCCTTCTGTAGTATTTTGTAACATTAAAATTGCAGATTGATTATCTATACAGAGCCTTGTAGGAATATCCTTGAAATATCTAAGTTCGATACCAAGTCTCTTTATCCAGCAAATTTCATCAAGCGATGAAACAGCAGCTCGAAATTCTGCCTCTGCAGTTGATGTAGCAACAAGTCCCTGCTTTTGAGTGAACCATACAATAGGACCGCCTCTCATAATAATTACTCCAGTAGTTGACTGTCTTGAGATAACGTCTCCTCCAAAATCTGAATCTGAATAAGCAATGAGTTCAGAATCTCCATTGAAATTTATTCCAAAGTTTACAGTGCCTTTTAGGTATCGAAATACATGTTTTACCATATTCCAGTGCTGTATCATGGGATTGTTTGAATATCTACTTAGGTAGTTTACTGCAAAGCTGATATCTGGCCTAGATACTGTAGCTAAGTAAAGTAAACTGCCTATTGCCTCACGATATGGGACAGATTTATCGAGTGGCTGATCATTATGAAAATGTTGTTCTTCGGTTAACATACCTATTTCCATTGGAGTTGACTTTTGATTTGAATCTTCCATTCTAAATCTTTTCAATATCTTTTCAGTGTAATGATGTTGGCTTACAAAAATTTCCTTATGTCTAATTTCAATTTACATGCCAAGGTAAGTTAATTTGTTGTCTGACCCAAAATTATAAGTAATTTCAAATTCTTTGTTAAGTTTATCTAGTATATCTATCATTTTATGTTTTTCTTTTCATATAATAGCACCATCATCTACAAAAAGTACAATTATAATGCTTCTGTCACCATTATAATAAATACAAGGATCATCGTCAGAACAAACAAAATTTAATTTCCGTAGGTAGTTTGTGAACTTCACATTCCAATTTTTCGATGACTGTTTAAGTCCATATATACTCTTGAGCAACTCACAGACTCTACCTGAGCCATCATCAAAGCCTACCGGTTGATACATGTAAATCTTCTCATCCAAAGATCCATGTAAAAACGCTGTCTTCACATCAAAAATCATCAGATGCATTCCATCGGAGGCTGAAATGCTGAGTATCAGTCGAAAGGATGCATGTTTGGCAACAGGACTGAAGGTCTCAGTATAATGGATTCCTTGTTCTTGCTCAAACCCTCTGCAACTAGCCTGGCTTTATATCGCCCATCTTGTTTTTGGCATAAAACCCACCGACAAGTCAAAGCTTTTTCTTCTTTTGGTAGACTTACTAGTTTCCAAGTTCTCATCTTCATCAAAGATTCATACTCTTCTAACATTGCTTTCTTCCAGTTTTCATCCTGTAGTGCTTGTAAAATGGAAATATCTTCTACCTCACCTATCATGGCCATATTTACATTTTTGTTTCTGTTGTCTTCAGCTACATAATCTACCATCCTTGCTGGCATCCTTAAAGTAGCCCTGTTTCGAAGACTTCTTTTCTCTGGTTGAATACAAACAGTTTGATCTTGTTCCAAACACTTTACACAATGATTTTCTTGACATTCATTTTGCATATTATTGTCAGACACAGAGCTTTCATAAACACTTTCACTATCAGATTTTTCTTCTTCATTTGACACTATGTATTCCTTTTCTTCATTTGACAAGGTAGCTTCAATTTCTGTACAACTAGACTTACTGTTTACTTTTTCATCAAATATCACATCTCCTGATGTTACAACTTCATTTTTGTCTCTTAAGTAAACTCGGTAACTACTTGAATCTAAACTGTATCCTAAGAAAATTCCTTTTTCTGATTTCTTCTGTGTTTTGGCTCTCTTAAAATCCTGAATGAAAACATAACAATCACATCCAAAGATTCTAAGCTTATTTTCATCAATTCTGCGTCCAAACCATAAATCCACAGGACTTTTACCTTTCACAGAACTTGTTCCAGTCTGATTCAGTGTAAATGTAGCATAACTAATTGCTTCTGCCCATAAGTTTTCATTTAGATTTCTTGCATGTATAGCTGATCTAGCAGATTCTACAATGGTTCTCACCTCTCTCTCAATTCGACCATTTTGTGGTGCAGTGTATGGGTTCGACTTAATGTGGAAAACTCCAAGTTCTTCACAAAACTTCTTAGTATCTCCATTTTTAATTTCTTTCCCATTATCAGACTTTAAAACTTTTATTTTCTTTCTAAACTGATTCTCAACTAAAGTCGTGAAGATTTTCAATTTCTCAAAAGTTTCATTTTTAGTTTTTAAGAAATAGACAGTGCGAAAATGAAAGAAATCATCTTTGACCATAAAAAAATATTTTGCTCCTCCAAAAGAATTTATATTCATTTCGCACAAGTCTACATGAATTACATCAAGTACCTCTTTTGCCACTTCAAAATTTCTTGGATGTGGGAGACGATGGTGTTTGCCATAAACGCATCCTTCACACACATAGTCATCCCAATCGTCTACATACTTTATATTATTTTTCTTCAAAATGTCTCTTACATAACTAATATTCTGATGTGCTAATTTTTCATGCCACTTTTAACTGACATAGCAACAATACACTTTTCTAAGTTTTCATAGCGAAACATCATTCTAAACAATCTTCCATCTCTGTTTGCCATGGCTGTTAATTCACCAGTGTCTGAATCAAAAAAATACGAGGAATTTGTGTCTGCTTCCTGACGATAACCCTTGTCCAAGGCACTAGTGACGGAAAATAAGTTAAAGGGTATCTTTGGTGTATACAAAACATTTTTCAGTGTCATGTTACACCAATCTTGACCATTATAAGCTAACAAATCTATGTCTCCGACACCATCACCTTCTATAAGTGTTGAATCTCCAATCATGACTTTTTCTGGTTCTTGTAAAACAGTATAATTTTTCAACCAGTCATTCCTTAAAGTCATGTGCTGAGTGGCACCACAATCTTGGTACCATAGATCTTGATAGTCATTCTTCATTGATATATATTGTATATTAGTAACAGACAATCCAACATTAATCATCAATTTACTTTTTGACGTAGATTTGTCTGGTTTTTCTGACTTACTATCTACATTTTTGGTACAATTTTTGGCAAAGTGACCTTTTTCGTTGCACTTATTACACGGATAATTTTTCTTACAATATTCAATGTAACTTTTACTAGGTTTATTCTTGCAGTACTTCTTTATGTGCCCTTTTTGTCCACATTTAAAGCATTCCTTTACGGTCACTTGTTTTGTTTTATTATTGTTCTGTCCCTTTGATATGAAAGCATTCTGACACTCATTATTGGCCTGTTCACTTTCTTTTTGCCTGTCTTCTTCAAGTTTCAAATGCTCAAACATGTTGTTCAACGTTTTGTCTGTGGAAATAACATTATCCCAAGACGTTCTAAAATGATGCAGTCTTGTTGGAAGTATACCTAATATCCTTTGCATAATCCAGTTTTCTTTAACGCTTTCACCTAGTGCAGACAATTCATCAGCATATTGTTGAATTGTCATGCAATTTTCTATTACTGATTTGTGCTCATCATACTTATAATTAAAAAATAATCTTTGCAGACCTTCAACTGAAACGTTTGATTTTTTTCCATATAAGGTTTCCAACTTTTCTAACATAGCATTTGCGGACTGGCACCTTGCAATTTTCTTGGCTATATTACTGTCAACATTTAATCCAATTAATATTTGTGTTTCTAAATCCTTTTCAATCCATTCTTTTACAGCTGCACTTGATTCATCTCCTTCAGGCTTAATTTTAACTGCCGTTGCGATTTGATAAATTCCTTTTGATTTTAAGGTTAGTTAAGTTTGAATATCCATGAATCATAGTTGGAACCTCCTTGCAAATCATCTTTCAACATTTCTAAATTTGATCTGACTAAATCCATTTTTATTGTTTAATGTAGTTTCTTCTCTACAACTGACTTTGTGCACTCAATTCTTACTGAGACGTGCAACAAAAAAAAGGGTTCTTGCGTATTTTTACTGCCCACAATTCAATTCAACAATGTGTCTTATTACTTCTCTGGGCCCATAACCTATTATTATATTTACCAGGAAGCAATTACTGATAAAACACAATGATCTAATTAAATGAATTGATATTTATTAGTACATTAAACAATACATTAAATCACTCATGACAACTGCACATATAATGTAAATAACAACGTAGGTATCTAGGATACATAACTCAATGCGACCGACATAGATGGCGACACACTCAAGTATAATAAAATAATTATTTATTAACAATAAATATCAGTAAAAACATATTTAATTATTGTATTGTTTTTAATTATATTTGTAAGTAAAGTTCAAATAATTAACATACAATACATTGTAATCTATGTTCATACTTACATACAGGGGCATGCTGGCCCACCGGGACATGTCCCGGTGTGCCCTCTCGCTGTCGGCCTAATAATGTAAAATATTCATATTGGAGAAGTTATTAGATTTAGGAAAATAAGACTAAGTATTTGAGATAAATGGTACGAAATTATCATTCAAATCGCTTACGTATTAAAAGCAAAATGTATGAATATATTGAATTAGTGTGAGGCTAATCGATCCGATTAATTCGGTGCAGAAAACATATAAGGGATTGACAGCAAGATTATCTGACGTAACTTCAAACCACATTCACACTTGGTGCTATGCACATGTGCTAAACCTCGTTCTTACTGATACTGCCCAATGTCTCATTGTAACCATATCATTTTTTGACGTACTTAAAAAAACTGAAGTGTTTATGAAGGATTCAATTAAAAGACTTCAAAAGTTCATTGATGAAAACCCTTCTTTTAAACTAGAGGCTATTGGCATGACGGAGCCACATTGGCGGAGCCACATATATAAGCTGCTCTTGACTATCCCGATGACTCAAATAACATGTGAAAGGGTTTTTTCCAAGCTCAAGATTATTAAAACAAGATTAAGATCCACTTTAAGCAATAAAAACTTGGAGACATTATTATTAATGCAATCCGAAACAGATATATTAAACTCCATAGACAGTGACACCATAATTGACAAGTTGTGTCAATCGAGCTCTGAAATGAGATGATTGGTTAGTTTTTAGATAATAATAAAACTAAGCAATTTTGAATTCGATTTTGAATGACTATTCAATGAATTCTAATGACAGTATGATATAGGTATTCATTAATTTTATATTTACCATTTGTTAAACTACACTTGAGCCTAACAAGTACCTGATGCTGTATTCAGTCAATACCCCCTCTAGTAAAGCCTCACAACCGGTCAGAGGATCGTGTGTCACGTGACCACCATGAGGCGAAGCATTCCGAGCCCGAGTCAAGTTGCCATGTGATGTTTGAATAGTTGGTGATAACTTACGTTTAGTTAATTCCATTTCTGTTGCTGGTTTCGTGATTTCGGCCTGATAAATACAGCAGTATACAATGGTGTTAAAGTGTTGTGTACCAATGTGTAAAGGAAATTATGACCTTGATAATAAGGCTCATGTGTTTAAGTTTCCTCGGAGTGAGGTTATGAAGAAAAAATGGTTGCATGCAATCCCAAGAAAGAACTACACAATTACTAATTATTCAGTGGTGAGTGTTATTATAATACTATACATATAATATATATATATATATATATATATATATATATATATATATATATATATATATATTGTAACGGTACATAACCCAGTCCCAATAACTGATAACCCTTGTACTACCCTAAAGGTCAGAAATGGGTAAACTATAACTAGCTAAAAATTAAGTTGTATCACTAAACATTATAAACAATATTGAAGTGATATACAGTGACAAGTGAGTTATAGTGTACCCGATGAGGTAATAAGTGAAGGTGAAGGGAACTTTTTACAGAATTGTGCTGTAGATGTGAGAAGTATAGACTATAATAGTAGACTATGATGCTACTAACTAATTATGTATTTTGTTTAGATTGTAGGATTTATATTGTGTAGGCAACAAAATTTAGTACCTATGTTAATTTTATATTTTATAAAATAATTGTGTTATTATATAAGATAACCCAGGGTTTTTAAAAAAATAAAAGATTTAAATATCAGATGATAATAAAAATTAAAATAATACTGTATGAGGGAAATGGCAGAAGAAAATAGTGCAGTGTAAGAATACTATAAGAGATTAATAAGTAATATATAAATTCATTTAAAGTTAATAATAATATTAAAGACTTATATCTAAAGTTATAAGAAAATAAACAGAAAACTATTATGTAATCAAATTGGGAAAGAAACCAAAATTAAAAAGAATTATTTTTCTGTAAATCAAAAATAAATTTATAATAATTACAAACCGCCTATATACTAAAAAGTAAATAGCAGCACCAATAAAAAAGGATATAAAAATTATGGGTTACTAAGAGTAACGAAAATAACAAGTATTGTTTAATCGAATTTGAGATTGAAAACCGTCCGGTTGAAAAAAATGTTATGAGACAAAAATTGTATTAAAAAATCTTTTAGAAATCTTTTGAACAGCACAAAAGTATTACAATTTAAATAACAGTATAAACATTAGGTACCACTACCTTAAATATCAAAGGTAACTTGCTATACTCCATAAAAAAAGTGAAAAACCATTTGGAAGATCAGGCCTAGCCTAGTCGCGTTTCGAGTTTTTTTGACGAGATAGTATCTGACAGACGGTCATGAAATTACAAACAACTAAGAACACCACCTGAGAAACAGCTTCACACAAGTAAGAACTTCGAGAAGAGAGGTAATATAAACAGTTCTTTTAATATTTAACAAAGAAAACTCAAATCAAATTGTCGTTCAGTACAAAACTTTCCAAGTGTAAACACATGTTTTAATAAAAAAAAACAATCTGCTCTCTTACGGACAAATCTGGAACTACGTACTAAGAGAATAAACAAATTTTCGAAGTTTTTCTATATTTGTAAAGCGTAGTATAATTATCCATTTCTGACCATCTCATAACAAAAAGAACTTACCCTTAACCCTGGGGAAATAAATAAAAGAATTATATGTTGATTGATGTTTAAATAAAAGATAAAATTGTAAAATCGGTCAAAACCAGATTTTATGACAATTCCATGTTTACTCAATGAAGTCGATATCATGTACTAGTTAATGAAAATATCGATTGTAATATTTGTATTTTGGCGGAAGAGAAAAACCAATAATATTATAAATAAATATTATTGAGAAATGATATTGAATAATAAAATGTGTTTCCTTTATTGTAGTGGGTAGTTGTAGTAGATTTCAGAAAAAATAAGAAGAGGACGATCCACCAGGTCGTATTCAGCAACAGTGTCGTTTGGTTAACCTATATTTGGAGACTAATGTCAAAATCAGCTGATTCGGTTCACGGCAAATATTTGAAAAATTGAGAAATCGTCTACTCCGAGGGTAAACAAACGGTACTTGCTCTCTCTTCAAGAGAAGGCTCAACAACTTCCCTACTTGACCCAAATCACACACATTCGATTTCTGCTTTGTTTGGGTAACATTACCACCAACTTTATTTAAACCTCAGTCTTTATAATTCATAAGTGGCGATTGCTAAGAGGTGTTCCGACCGATCCGAGACTGTAAAAAGACGGACGTCACGCACACACCTAACGGAGTCGTTACGTTACAAAATAGGCGCTTACAACAGTGGGGCTTGATTAAATAAGACGAGCACTCAATAGGCCACATACAAAGACTCCGCGGAAAGTACCTCCAAAGCAGTTACGTTACAAATTGGCGTTCAACGTAAAAGGGCTGTAATTAGAAAAGAATTTTTGATATATTTAATAAATTAATATACGAAAAAACCTAATTATCGTCGGCAGTTATGAGAAAACAAGAAATGCATAATACCAGAGGCAGATCGAAGAAGAGGGCAGAAGAAAAGGAGAAGGAAGAAGGTGGACAGGAACGAGAGATAGAAATATTTACGGACAGCGAAATGGAACAACCAATGGGTGATAAAGAAGAAACCGAAGTAATCACAGATACGGACAAGGAAATAGTTGAAGAGGATGCCCAAGGGGACCAACCAGACGAAGCGGTAGCCAGAGAAGAACCTAATTGGCAAGACATGATGAAATTTATGGCTGAACAATTTAGAAAACAGGAGGAATCTTTAAAACAAACCAAGGAGGAAAATAAGGAGAATTTTAAGAAACAGGAGGAACAAAATAGACAGACCAATGAGAAAATAGATAGCATTCAGGAAAGTTTAGTCAAACAACTAAATGAAAAAATAGAGACCATTCATGGAAATATCAAACAAACCATGAATGAACAATACCATGAACTGAAAGAAACTGTTGAAGGACAAAGAGAAGAGATGAATGCAAAATTTGAAGAGAATAATGAATATTTAAAACAAATTGAGGGTAAGATGGAGAATTTCAACAAGGAATTAAGAGAAAATCTAGAGAGAAAAATTGAACTGGTCAGTAATACGCTAAGCCAAAGAGTAGATGAATATAAGGAAGAGGCAGAGAAGAAATTAATACAAACCAATCAAAGATTGGATAAAACAGAAGAAAAGATGGAACTAATTAAAACAGGAATCGATGCCCGAATGGAAAAGGAGGAACAAAATAATCAAGTTCGTGTAATGGCCATACGCCAAGAAAACAATGACCAGTTAGATAGTATCAAAAGCAGTCTAAACTGTAAATTTTCGGATTTTCATAAAACAGTAGAGAATGTAAAAAATCAGTGTAATAGCCAAGCAGAGAAATTAGATAATTTGCAACAAATACAAACCAATTTACAAGGTGATGTAGATAGAATAAGTTCTAGATCTGCATGCAACAGTCATCATGTTATCCAAGATAGTAAGGAAAGTGTAAACTTTCGGGATTATCGCAGAAACCCACTCGAATTTTTAGGGAGAGTAGACGAAATTTTGAACAGATCAAAGGAGAATCGATGGAATATGATCAAAGGTATATTAGACGAATCTTTCAAAAACATCAATGATAATTAGTGGACGGTAATCAGGAACGAGGTGTGTGATTATGGGGGTTTCAAAACAATGTTCAAACTTAAGTACTGGTCGGAGTCAGTACAAAACATTATTAGGGACGATATCTGTCATGGTAGGTATGACCGTACAATGGGACAAACACCTACTGCTTACTTTTTGGGGAAGGTGTGTATAGCAAAGTATTTAGACCCAAAGATCCCTGAAGAGTGTCTAGTGACCAAAATTGCGTATCATTTCGAAGAGAAGATCATCAGTGCCCGATTAAGTGGACAAATAAAAACTATTGGAGGCATGGAAACGCTACTAGAAAATTATGAGCAAGAATCTTATTATAGGAGGAGTAGATGGAGGTCAGGGAATACCGAGGAGCGGAAGAATGAACCACCAAGAGAGAATTGACCTAGAGTAAATTATGTGCATGCTAATAACAATTATTTTAATAACAGGTATCGAGGAAGATGGCCAAATTATAACAGTTGAAATTACAGACATGATTCTTATCACCGAGAAGAAGGTCCACAAAGGAGTATGAGTGCAGAGCAACCTAGATTCAGTGTATAATAAGAAAAGTGCAGTACAAGATTGCCTTGCCTCTGAAGTTCCAGTTTCACTTCTTTCTAGGTAGGTTGCTCAGATAAGTACAGTTTAGATTAATATATATTCATCTTTTCTTGTTTCATAAATATTTACAGGCTTTTTAAGAAGGCGACCGCATACTGTACTTTGCTAGTGAGAGCAATTATTACATTATTTAGTTAGTGTGTGTAGATACATCATTACAATGACAAACTCATTCTTTTTTTCATTTATTAGGTGTGTTATAAACACTTCAAAGCTGATGATATTCTATGGGAAGCAAGTGCAGTTTGTCCAAAGACAGGTAGAATTTTAACTGCCCCCCTCTCAAAGCCAATACTTGCAGAGAATGCAGTCCCCTGTGTCTGTCCAAATTGTGCTTCGTATTTGTCTTGAAATCCTGGTCCATCAAGAGTAGACCCAGATAGGAAGAGGAGTAGGTTAGAATCAGAAGCTGTAAGGAAAGCTACAGAAGAATGTATCAGAAGTCATACCTCTGATACAGATAGAATTTCAGTGACCAACCTTTCAGAGTTAAAAAATAAAATTAATGTGCTGACTATACCTGGTGGGTGGTGTAGTGTTATACAGGAAACACAAATAATTTTTATGTATATCGATGTGTGTGTACAACCACACTGTATGACATATGTGGTGATAGAAGAAAATATGTCCTCAACGGTCTATTCGAAAGGGGTTTTATTACAGTTTAAATTCAATGATGTTAACTCAGGCAAAATTACAAGTACAAATGAAGTTGATTCCGTACTTACACAAGTTCATATGTTCATAAAAGGGGATGATTGTGGCAATAAAGTGAAAGGTACAGCAAATGAGATAGTTCTAGGTTTAATTGAAGAATTTACTTTTGAAGAACATAATCCTACATTTCAATTCATAAAGTCTCAGTTACAGCTTTGTTTACTTCCCAAACATAGAAGAGAATATAACTGTAACTTTATTGTCCTTTGTTCAATTTTCCGTCTTATTTCTCCTCACGCATACAAATCCATTAGAAACCATAGCCATTTAATATTACCACATGTAAACACCTTGAACACAGTTTGTTCCAATTTAAATGGCAGCCCAATTCTTGAACAAAATCCTACATATTTCCTTGAGTACATAAAGCATAAAGCACAAACTTTTGAAAAAAATGAGAAGTATGTAATATTAATGGTTGATGAAATCCATATAAAACCATACATGGACTACAAAGGGGGCAATGTTGTTGGATCAAGCGCAGATAACTCCACACTCGCCTCATCTGCTCAAGTGTTTATAATCCAAACTATTTTATCATCCAGAAAAGAAGTTGTTCATATTCTCCCTGTATAAAAAATAACAGCTGACAGTTTGCATAGTATCATTTCAAAAGTTATTGTTGGTTTGGACTCTATAGGTTTATTTGTTTTGGCAGTGGTTACTGATAATAATGCTGTCAATAGCAAGGCAATGTCAAAATTTTCAAGTCCGCCCGAACTTAAGATCCAGTATTGTAATCCCGCATCTCCTGATAAGCCCCTTTTCTATCTTATTGACTCTGTGCATTTATTTAAATGTGTCAGGAACAATTGGCTCAACCAGAAAACAAATGACAGGGAATTCGTTTTTCCTGACTTTGATGATTTTTCTAAACAGAATGTTGCCCCTTTCAAGACAATTAGGGACTTGTTTGAGATTGAAGGGGGTAAACTTTTGAAATATGGGTATGGGTTAACAGTTAAAGCTCTTTGGCCTACAAGTTTTGAAAGGCAAAATGTAAAATTTGTATGTCAGCTGTTCAATGACAATATAGTAAACAGTGTACTGTTTGGTGTGTTAATTTGGTGTGTTAGATATAAGATTTGCCTTGTTAAAATCTGTTACATATTTTTAATTCTGTACATAATCATTATTATAAAGTATATCATTGTATTATGTAAACATAATTTTGTACCGGTATATTGTTATTCCATAAACTTAATTCCCATCCTCAGTGTATAATAAGTGTTCTCATCTGTCGCCGCGTGTTTAGAATAACGTTGTGTTGGGTTGACATGTTGGATGTATACACCTCGTTCACCTCCAAGTGATCACGTGACTTGCGTGTTGTGAGGCATTAGTAGAGGGGGTATTGATTCAGTTCATCAAATAAATCCTGTTTATTTCATGATGTATGATGTATTCAACAAATGTGCATATAGTATCTAGGCCTATTATTATATAAGTATTATAGCAACGAAATTCGTGATGTTAATTATTTTTCCCCTCTTTTCATATTTAAAGCTGTTTTAAACGCAGAAATTTAGAATGAATGTTTCGTACAAAAAATTTTGACTCAGGTTTTAAATAAATAAATAAATACACCATAGTCAGTTGGAGAAATCAGAGGACTATGTTGAAAATTCTGACTATGCTGTGAAAATAAGTTTAACATAGGAGGGCCAGAAAATTCGAACGAGTATTAATTTTTAAGAATGTTAAAGTGTATTCATATTGTTTCTCACTGATTCAAGGAGTTTAAAAATTTTTATTATGTGCACTGTATAACGTTTTATTTTAACCTTGAATGCTAACAGATCAACTCTTCAATTTACCATACTTAAAAATTTTTCAGATTTCAACAAAATTATTTTGGGAATTGCCAGATAGCAACAGTGAGTCATTTGGCTTTTTGGGGAATGTGTTAGCATAACTTCTTCTCTTATTCTTTGTCTTCTCCAGTGAGGCATTTTTCATGGCCATAATTTAATCATGGCTTCATTTTGTTTTTCCAGTTAACCACTTTATAATAACCACTAAACTAATGTTATTAGATTACTATAATAATAGTAAAAATAAAATAAATTTTATGATGTAAAGAAACAGGAATTGACTAGTAGAACTCATAATATAAAGAATTCAACACAATTTGCCAAACAGGCACATAGCACAACCATGACAAACTTTATATTAAATTATGAAATGATTAGCTTATGACGATTATAAACTATTGAATGAAGCAAGAGAAGAAGATAGTTATGACTTGATACAAAGGAACCCATACGTATGAAAAATAATATTTACTGTAGAAAATGGTAAATTAATCCCCGACAAACACAGTGGGTCTATAGCAGATGTCAAAAAATTTACTACGCCTACTAGACAAAACAATATAATTTTAGACAAGAAAGAATTCCAATTAATGACCATGGTTGAAAGAAATATAATTTCTTGTATTTTAATGTAAATATCTTTATTTGTTTCATTTGCATTTCTCATGTTTATGCTATGAATGTTTGTGTTTCTCATGTTTATGCTTTTATTTGTTTGAATTAGATTGTTGTTTAATTAATTTTGTTTATTGTGGATTGTTTAGATGGAAATGTTACCATATCAAGAGTTGTAATTAATGTACCGTACTGTACATAAACCTTGTTATACTAATTGAAAATTGTAAAGTTTGTATAGAGAATAGGTTAGAGAGAAAGGAAGAAGGCTTTCGGCCATATTGTATTAGCTGAAATGTCAAATTACAGTAGAAAGTATAGTAAATGATTTAAATTAAAAATAATAATGTGATATTAAACAAAAAATTATACATGTAATAGTGCAAATAAGTAAATCTCAATTATAATGTGTAAAATGTTGGTAGTTTGTAGTTTGTAAGAAGCAGAAAAACACAAAAAGCCATGTGAAGACAAAAATAAGAATGTAAAAACTTTGTAGTATAAAACTAAATCACAGACCAAAGAAGGAAGTTGTTTTGAATAAGGACATATTCTAAAGAAAGTACACCAACTCACTCATGATTAAGCCTCTGATCAGATAACATAGAAATGAAAGAGTGTGGTATATTAGTGAAAGAATAATAAATAATTATTAATCAATCCCAGCCTAGTACTTAAAAATAAATAAGAACAGTCATAGTGAATAATAGTAGTGTAAATACAACTATTTCATTAACGACTCGGAACACAAAGTTTATTATGAGTAAATGCAAAAAGTTTTACCTTACAACCTGAACCAGTTTTCACATTTAATTAAGTAACGGACACGTCATGGATAACGAAATCCAAGAATAGTAGTGTTTTAAAAGTTGAAAAGAAAAAAAAATTGAATATATCATCCTTTGAGCACTCTTTTTCTTTTATTTTAGTCGCTATGGGAGTAGATTTTGCTTCTGCATTATTTATTATTACAGATTGTGTCAAATTACTTTCATCTATCAGGCTTGGAGTTGTCTCCATGTCGTTTATATCATCTGATTCGCATAAAACGTTTTCTTTGACCACATTAGGGTCTGAATGAATTTCTACCTCCCCCGTGACAGTTACGTCCATCATACTGACTATATTTTCGTTTTACATTTTGATCTTATTTATGAGATTTTGCTCTACATAAAAATTCAATCTTAAATGTATTCAGTATTATTGAATATAGTATAAGTACCACTTAACTATAACTTAACATCACTCCTTTATATGTTATTAGTACGCATTACCATTTAACCTCCAAATCACGCTTATATCCACGAGTAAGTGTGGTTTGTACAAAATTGAATTTGTAAAAACTGTCCCTGTTCGGGCGCCAATGTAATTATACTTTTCTTACCCCATTTTAATTAATAATAATAAAACTCATCGCTTACCTTCTCTGGGTTCCCAAGGTCCTTCACACGAACTCGTGATTTATAAACGTGATTTAGGGTTTGCATCATTAATATACTCGACTCTCATTGTGTTGTTAATATCTCAGTTTTATTTAACATTTCTTTGTATTCTCTTTTTTAAGTTTCTTACTTTCTATTTTCATTTTTTAGAACAATTACTGATTCTTATGTAACATTGCAAAATTAATATATTTGCTACTATAATGAGATTAAATATTTCTTTTTTTATAAGACAACCCAGGACCCGCTCACTCTCTCACTCTCACACATTTTACCCCCTTAAAAAACGAGAGATCTCTTTACCCATTATAACTTTTATTTCATTGATTATAATTGAAAGTGTATGTTTACTTTCCTGTCATCGCCTCAGGCCCGTGTTGAAGTCACTACCGGTTTTTGTTCACTTGGTTGTTCCGAAATACTCTCTCACTAGTTAAATTTTGCTCACTGGTCGTAGTCTGATGTTGCACTGATATTTGAATACTGTATTACATTTTTTCTTGTAGTTTAATCACACAAATTAGAATTTTCGGCTCACGAGCCTTTATGTTGAACCGCGCGGTTCGATTACTGGGAGACGACAGACGCTCAACACCACGCGTCCAAGATGGCCAACGTTCTTCATGCACACCAACTTGCTTTTCATTGGCCCAAAAAGGAACCACGTGACACAGTAATTAGTTAACACTATGTATAGTACATTCACGCTAACTGACCAGCGAGCCTTGTCCGTGACAATTCACATGTGCGAGCAAGCATCCGCGCACTTATGCACATTCCAGAGCACCTGGAAACGGTGCATGTTGAAAGACTTTCTGGACAAACGTGCTAATGGGCAGGTTTGTCTATTTGTCCTACAGGAATGTCTATTGTTAAAGACTGAGGCCCAATATGGGTAACTTCTGTGCGTCGCATTCACAATTGAATTAAAATCCATCACCCAATTCTGTCCCGTTACAATGTAAAGCTCATTTTTCATGGTCCTGGCAAATTAAATAGTTAAACTTGGGACCTTTATATAAAGTGCTTTTTGGCCAGTCCGCAGAAGAGCGTTATATCAAGGTTTCACTGTATACGGCAATGTTAAGGTGGTGATGTACTCCTGTGTTTCTTTCTCTAGTTGCATCTTGATTATCTTCTTTTGTTTGATAGCTCTGTTTAAATCAAATGAGGTGTACCCATTCAAAAACAGCATCTCCCTCAAGATGTTCAGCTCTCATTTCCTGTGTTCCTTGTCCAGTAGGTGTAGGGCTCTGTGTGTAAGTGTCTCCACTACACTGTGTAACTGTGCAGGATGGTGATGGGACTGTGTAAGTGTCTATTTGTGTGTGGGGGGGAGGGTTCTATACAGTAGCGCAGCCGTTCTCAACCTGGTGCTCGCGAGCACTGTAGTGCTCGCGTAACTAAAAATGGTGCTCATCATGGATGTATAAAAAAGTGCTCGCGAGCAACAGTGACCCCTAATTTTCAATTATGAACTATATAGCACGGTCGTACAGCTGTTGTCTACCAACAACTGAGTATAGCAGAATACTGTTTGGAAACCTTGGTTACTTCTAAGAGCACTACTTGCAATGATTTCCGGAATTGTCCGTAGTTTACAAGCCGATACCGACTCTATTGTTTGCAGCTTTAAAAGGCAGAGACAGCCTACGAGGGGTTTATTACTGTAGGCGCCAGGTTGTCTCATCTTGTAAATGGGCTGTTAAACACGTACTAGTACCCTCAAAAGAAGCGGTTATTCAAAATATTTTAATTTTATTGCCTCTGAAATCCCTAAACTTGGCAGCTTTAAGCACGTTCTCACAGAAATAGTCACGTAGCATTTTACACTTAGCTCAACCAATCAATTTTCAGATTTTAAATAGAAATTTCGAAATTTGCCAATGAGACCTTAAGAGCAGCCACTACCATAGAGGTATATAGATAGAGGTGGTGAACTGGCTGAGAAACCGTCAGGCTGGAAAAGAGAGATGGAATCACGTAGGGGTCATTTCTGTCCTTGTCTGCCTCTAACGCTGAACTGACGCTGAATCAGCTGATCCGCGCGAGTTCCACTCTCGCGCATGCGTCAGTAGACAAGGATAGAAATGACCTCTATGAATGTTTCTGGGTGGACATTTCCACTTACACGAGCGACATTTGTGACTGGAGTGACATAGTGTAGCGGTGTACACCAGTTTTGTGACGTATTTTGGTTGTAGTATTGCTGTTCTGTTATTTGTGAAATACGCGTAATTATTGTCAGTTTGCAATTTTCCTTTCGCCTCGAAGTGTGTTGTGAACGTTCTTAAAAAAGAGACATGGATAAATTTGTAATACGAAAACGTAGTGAAGAATCGATACCTAAGTTACCTTCTTCATCAACCCAAGATTCCAACAAAAGTAGCGAAGCAAAAAGAAAGAAACTGTATTCTTTTCAAGGTAACTGGGAGACAGATTTTTTGGTGGTCACTAATGACGAGAATACCGGAGTTATTTGCGTTTTGTCGTGCTCCTTTATCGGGTTTCAGAAAAGCAAATTGTCAAAGACATTATGAAACTCATCATAGTGGGTTTTCTGATCAATATCCCACGGGATCAGATGCAAGGATACATAAAATCAAAGAGTTAAAATCACAACTCCAACGTCAACAGAAGTCTTTTTCATTTAATGTTAATAGTTCTGTTAAAAAACTTTCAACCGAAGTGTCTGTATCTGTGTCTCATAAACTTGTTCAGCATGGGATGCCATTTACAAGTGGAGAAATTGTGAAGGAGTGCATAGTTTCCGCAGTGACAACTCTCGCTGAAAGTATACCTGAGAAATACAGAAGTGTTTTGATTAATGCGGCAAAAAATGTGCCACTTAGTAATGACACTGTTGCCAGGCGCATTGACCTCATCGCGGCTCAAATTAAACAAAAAGCACTCCAGAAACTTTCTGAATGTATTTATTTTTCTCTTGCTGTTGACGAATCAACAGACATTGCTTCTGTAGCACAATTGGCGTGCTTTGTACGTTGTATAGATATGTGGGAATTGTAGAAGATTTCTTTTTAACAATTTTACCGCTCCCGGGTACAACTACGGGGCAAGACATTTACAACGCTGTCGCGAATTTCTTGAAACCTAATGGCATTGACTTATCAAAGCTCGTGTGTGTTGTTACTGATGGCGCACCTTCCATAGTAGGTAAAAATAAAGGATTTGTCGCTCTTCTGAAAAATGATGAACATTTTCCTCCCTTTGTTCACTATCATTGTTTAATTCACGTTGAAAACTTAGCCAGTCATCTTATATCTGTTCCCGAAATTTCAGAACAGTTAAAACTGATAGTTAAGTTGATCAACTTTTTGGTTTTTAAACCCCTGAATGAACGCTTACTAAAAGTCTTCTTGCATGATTTCTCAGCGCCACATTCAGAACTAATCCTACATGCGGATGTTCGTTGGCTAAGTCGCGGGGAAGCAATTACAAGGGTCTGGAAAGTTTTCGAAGAAATCAAAGCATTTATTTCTGCCAACGATTATGTCACTAAGTTTCCAGAAATATTCGGGGATGATTTCAAGATCAATCTTGCTTTCATGGTAGACCTATTTCAATATCTCACCGAGCTGAACAAACGTCTTCAGGGTCAGAAAAACACAATTTGTGAACTGAAAGAAATTATATTTTCCTTTCGATCAAAGTTACAAAGATTCCTCGGGACGGCAAGTAAAAATGACTTGGTTCATTTTCCTGAACTGGCACATACACTCTTGAGTCTTGGTCGTCCCCACTCGGAGTGTCCTAAAATTGTCGTTCTGGCAATTCAAGATCTGTTGAAAGAGTTTGCTACACGTTTTCATGTACTCGAAGAAAGTGAGCCGTTGTTTAATATGGTGCTCAATCCATTTCAATTCAATGTGGACTCTCTCAGAAAAATTCAGATTATTCAACAGCACAATCTTGCTCGCGCGGAACTTGAATTATTAGAGCTCCAGTCCTCTCAAGCCTTAAAATATCTTTTCGAAAAGGAAAGGATCACAGATTTCTGGGGTGCAAATGACACAATGAAATTTCCGACATTGCGAAATGCTTCTCTCAAATGCTTGGCGATGTTTGGGACAACCTACCTGTGTGAAAAATGTTTTTCATTAATGAAGTATATCAAGAACAAAGCACGATCAAGATTAAATACAAGTGGTTTCTCAGCCACTTTTTGAGGACTGTTTACGTGTGGCTGCAAGCTACTTCTCCTTAGATATTAGTGAAATTCTGAGTAACATTCAGGGCCAAGGATCTCATTAGCCTGGTGAGTGTATTTATTATTATTATTATTAAATTTACATGGTGCTCTCCCACTTGCCTCGGAGGATGAAAGGTGCTCTCAATCACAAAAAGGTTGAGAATCCCTGCAGTAGCGTAACTATGCTTTTTTGGTGCCCGGGGCAAAGAGATTGTCGGCCGCCTCGCCTTCACAATTAAAATGGGATGAAAGAGCAAAAAATGAAGGCCCATCCAGTGAACAAAGTACTTAATAAAGCAATTGTGTAGATTTTTGTTTTAAAGCATGTCCAACAAACGTCTTAAGAATATTTGTTGTCAAAATTAAGAAATTACATATTATAATATTATCGGTATTCAGTTTGTATACATTTATTAGTAACAAATGCATGCTATAAAATATGTAGCAATATAAAAAAATATAACATAGAAATGTTCTAATAAACATGCAAATTCCTTGTAGGTCTAAAGGGCACCATCAAAACAATATCCTAAAGCAACATAAAGTTAAACAGAGAACTACATTAAAAGTAATAAAACAAATCACTTACCATTACAGGTTAATGGTTCCGTCTTCTATTAATAAATACTTAATATTTATTTTTAATACTTAATAAATATTTAAAACGAGACATTTTAAAATGTAACTTTCCTGGTCTTAATTGCTGCAAAGTTGGTTATTAAATCACTATAGTCTGAAGACAAAGCAATGTCGGTTTGAATTGAAAGTATCGCTAGATTTTATACCCTATCTTGAGATACTGTTGATAGTAGTTGATATTGAGATTTAATCAATCTGAGTTTACTAAACGATCTTTCACAAGAAGACAGACACTGGTAAAGTAAGAAAAATGTTTGAAGCTGTTGATAGTGTTTTGAAGGCGCTCTAATCTCGTTGAAGAAATGTATTGTAGCAGTCCCTGGCAAAGAACTACCGGTACTGTTACAGCGTAATTTGTTGTCATAATGAACCGTAATTACGATGCTTGAGTACAAATAAACTAATACTGTTTATCACGTAAGGTTTATGAGAACAGACAAGCTGACTGCTTATGTTTATTTTATGAAAGGAATACTCATATAAATATCGGTATGGAGAACCATACATGACTTCCATGTTCTAAGATTTATATTTAAAATCATGTTCGAAATTAAATATTACCATAGAAACTACTTTTTTCTACTTATTGCTTCAGCCTTAACCACGGTACTGTGGTCACTAACGTATACCACCTGACGTTTTCGCACTCGATTTTCACTGATGATGGCAGTCGATGGCACTGCCGAAAAGTCTGGTTTTGCAGAAAACATTGGACTACGGCTAAAGAGCCCGGGAAGCAATTTTAACAAAAAACTACTTCTTTGTTGCCGATAACGTAGTACACATATAAAAAATTCTCCCCTCCACCTTCAACTATAATTTTTAATAATAGAAAATTACCCCCACCCCGTTCACCTAACTTCTTCATTTATAGATATTTCATTTACGTTTCTACAGTGGATTACTATGAGCTTCTTATCAGGATACTTTATTCATAAAAATTAAGTACCTTACTCTTGTTAAATCATAAAATGTTTCAGGTAAACTACCCCTTTCTCTTAACCGATCTCCAAAATCAACAGACCTTCCGTCCTCCACAATTCAGGGAAGCATGCAAAAAAATATTTGATTCTGTTTGAATGTGCGGCAGTTATCGTTCGTCATGGAAACATTTCTCTTGTTACAACATAAAATGTTGCAGGTAAACTACCCCTTTCCCTTAACCGATCTTCAACAAAATCAACAGACCTTGAGTTCTGTATAATTCAAAAAGGTATGCAGAAGAGTAGTTGATTCTGTTTTAATGTACGGCAGTTATCATTCGTCAAATAAAAAATTACCCTTGATAAAACATAAAATGTTGCTGGTAAACAACCCTATTCCATTAACCGATCTTCACCAAAACCAACAGGTCTTGAGAACTCTACATTTCAGGGCTGTATGCAAAATATTATATGATTCTGTTTGAATTTGCGGCTGTTATCATTTGCCATATAAAATACCCTTGATAAAACAAAAAATGTGTCAGGTAAACTACCCCTTTCCCTTAACCGATCTTCACAAAAAACAATAGGTCTTTAGTACTCAACAAAACAGTTCTGTATGCAAAAACGTATTTGATTCTGTTTGAATTTGCGGCTCTTATCGTTTGCCATAGGAAATACCCTTTTAAAACATAAAACGTTGCAGGTAAACTACCCCTTTCCCTTAACCGATCTTCACCAACACCAATAGGTATTGAGAACTCTACAATACAGGGCTGTATGCAAAACATCATTTGATTCTGTTTGAATTTGCGGCTGTTATCGTTTACCATAGAAAAAAATTACCCTTGATAAAAAACCGTTGCCGGTAAACTACCCCTTTCCCTTAACCGATCTTTACCAAAAACAATAGGTCTTTAGTACTCAAGAAATCAGGGCTGTATGCAGAAACGTATTTGATTCTGTTTGAATTTGCGGCTGTTATCGTTTGCCATAGAAAATACCCTTGTTAAAACATAAAACGTTGCCGGTAAACTACCCCTTTCCCTTAACCGATCTTCACCAAAGCCTAAAGGTCTTGAGAACTCTACAATTCAGGGCAGTATGCAAAACATTATTTAATTATGTTTGAATTTGCGGCTGTTATCGTTTGCCATAGAAAATACCCTTGTTAAAACATAAAACGTTGCCGGTAAACTACCCCTTTCCCTTAACCGATCTTTACCAAAATCAACAGATCTTGAGAGCTCTACAATTCAGGGCTGTATGCGAAATATTATTTGATTCTGTTTGAATTTGCGGCTGTTATCGTTTGCCAAACAAACAAAATTGCCCTTGATAAAAAAAAAACGTTGCAGGTAAACTACCCCTTTCCCTCAACCGATCTTCACCAAAAACAATAGGTCGCGAGTACTCTATAAATCAGGGCTGTATGCAAAAAGTATTTGATTTTGTTTGAATTTGCGGCTGTTATCGTTTGCCATAGAAAAAAAATCTACAGACACACAGATAGACACACAGACACTTTTCGAAAAATGACTTTTTTTCATGTTTTGAGTGTAGTACAATCAGAATCTGCAATAATCTCGAACACGATTTTTTTTGCCATCACCATACTTCCATTTCCTTAAGGAACATGGAAGTAAAATTACCCCCGATAAAAAAACGTTGCAGGTAAACTACCCCTTCCCCTTAACCGATCTTCACCAAAACCAATAGGTCTTGAGAACTCTATAATTCAGGGCTGTATGCAAAAGAGTAGTTGATTCTGCTTGAATTTGCGGCTGTTATCATTTGCCATATAAAATACCCTTGATAAAACAAAAAACGTGTCAGGTAAACTACCCCTTTCCGTTAACTGATCTTTACCAAACCAACAGATCCTGAGAACTCTATAATTCAGGACTGTATACAAAAGAGTAGTTGATTCTGTTTGAATTTGCGGCTGTTATCGTTTGCCATAGAAAAAAATTACACTTGTTTAAAACAAACCGTTGCAGGTAAACTACCCCTTTCCCTTAACCGATCTTCACCTAAAACAATAGGTCTTGAGTACTCTACAGATCAGGGCTGTATGCAAAACATTATTTGATTCTGTTTGAATTTGCGGCTCTTATCGTTTGCCATAGAAAATACCCTTTTAAAACATAAAACGTAGCCGGTAAACTACCCCTTTTCCTTAACCGATCTTCACCAAAATCAATAGGTCTTGAGAACTCTACAATTTAGTGCTGTATGCAAAATATTAGTTGATTCTCTTTGAATTTACGGCAGTTATTGTTCGTCATAGAAAAAATACCCTTGTTAAAACATAAAACGTTGCAGGTAAACTACCCCTTTCCCTTAACCGATCTTCAACAAAATCAACAGACCTTGAGTTCTGTATAATTCAAAAAGGTATGCAGAGGAGTAGTTGATTCTGTTTGAATTTGTGGCTGTTATCGTTTGCCGTAGAAAACAATTACCCTTGATTAAAAAAAAAACTGTTGCAGGTAAACTACCCCTTTCCCTCAACCGATCTTTACCAAAAACAATAGGTCGTGAGTACTCTACAAATCAGGGCTGTATGCAAGAAGTGATTTGATTCAGTTTGAATTTGCAGCTGTTATCGTTTGCCATAGAAAAAATCTACAGACACTTAGACACACAGACAGACAGACACACACAGAGACACTTTTCGAAAAATGACTTTTTTCATGTTTTGAGTGTAGTACAATCAGAATCTGCAATAATCTCGAACATGATTTTTTTTGCCATCACCATACTTCCATTTCCTTAAGGAACATGGAAGTAAAAAGAGAATACAAAGAAATGTTAAATAAAACTGAGATATTAACAACACAATGAGAGTAGAGTATATTAATGACGCAAACCCTAAATCATGTTTATAAATCACGAGTTCGTGTGAAGGACCTTGGGAACCCAGAGAAGGTAAGCAATGAGTTTTATTACCCCATTAATTAAAATGGGGTAAGAAAAGTATAATTACAACATCAAGGGTCGCGTTATATCACAGGGGTGTTATATCGAGGTTCCACTGTAAAGGGCACGACAGACAACAGGGAGAATATACTCAATGAACATCATATCAGGAAAAAATTCAACATGGGCAAAAAAATCAATGCCTTTCTACAAAATCCAATATACCACATACATTTAGAGAGACAAGATGTATACCAAATACCATGCAGAATTGCGATTGATTTTATATTGGCCACTCTGGAAGAAATGTCTGTCAAAGTGTCTGCAAACATGAACTGTCAGTAGCTAAACAAGAAGATATCACATCCCTGACAAAACACAACAGAGAAATAGGACATACATTTGGTCGTCAATCAAGATCAGTCCACCTTGAAAATGTTCCGGGTCTCTGGGAAGAAACATCAAAACATCTGCAATATCAAAATTGCATACATGGATGTACCAAAAATCCATATTATATAAATATAATATCACATACACACATATGACTGATCAAAAGAGTAACATTAAAGAAATTAATACATTAAAGATAAATTCAATGAATGCCCAATATAACTTACCTTTATGAGATCTCATATATGAGACTGACTGAAATATAGTTAGTATGGAATGTAAATGAGATAACACATACAAATGAACTGTCATGTAAAGAAGGTAACTAAGGGGATATACTTTGCTAACAGTGTTATCAATTATACAATTTGTTGTTGTTAATTTATTTATATTGCAACTGGTTACAAACCATCAAGAAATTTTATTCTAGCAACTATGTTAGCAGTGTTAAGAGTATGTTCCCATTGTTACACTCCTTACTATAATTTACACTTTGTTCATGTGCAGCTATTTCTTTAAACACTTCACTTTCCTACACCAGTTCAAATGGTTCCTGACTCTGCGATCGCCGAACAAGTGCAGAATTATCAAGAAGTTTTATCACTTCATAATTTTCATGCTTATGAAGCCTTTGTTCATATTTAGCTGCAAACCATTTGATGTCATAGGTATATTCAGGTCTCGATGGATGTTCTTTTAATACCACAGTGCATAAACAATACTATGAAGCACATTATTTTGAAAAGTTTGGATTATTTTGATGTTGGATTTCTTTGAGCAACCCCAATCTGCTCACCATAAACCCAAACTGGTTTCAAAACTTGTCAGTATAATAACAGTTTATTATGCGGTGACAGTTCAGAGTCTCTTCCAAGTAGACACCACATTTTTATGAATTTTATTCAAGTTCATGTTTTATATTGACATGCTATTTCCATCTAAGTTTAATTTTAATATACCTATGTTAAAAGAAAAAAAATCAACTTTTTGTGTGACAGATGGCTTTCTGGTGATTCCTGAAGTGTAATAGAAAAGTAAAAAGTTTTAATTTTTTAATTTTTCATCTTCTTTGTCACTATCATATCATTTAATTGTGGAAGCCTCCAATATCCACCATCTCTTAACAGTTTTAACACACATTCAGTATTGTATCCTGGTCTGTGTGTAACATAGGAAACTTGTATTTCACAGAAATTCTTGATCTTTATACATGAATTAAAATCACACACACACACACACACACACACACACACACACACACACACACACACACACACACACACACACACACACACACACACACACACACACACACACACACACACACACACACACACACACACACACACACACACACACACACACACACACACACACACACACACACACACACACACACACACACACACACACACACACACACACACACACACACACACACACACACACAATGCCTGGACATGCCATGCCAGACCCACAATAAATCTTGGAAAATTTTGGATAAAACTCTGGATAATTGTGGATATACTCATGACAAAATATAGTACTGTGGTAAAATTCTTGTTCTAATGGATTTTTTAATGATGATAATGTAAACAATATGTTATTAAGTTATACCTCATGTGATAATAGTAATAATAATGATGATAATAATAATAATAATAATAATGATGTCTCCTTTTCTACTGCCTCGTCAGTCTAGTAATTAGACAGGGTAGACTGCTTTATGTGTTCAGTATACTAGGAAGACAGTGTGGCCAACACTATGCTTCAGCTGTTTTATTACCCCAGGAGGTAATAACAGGATGCCATTAATTTCCACAAGCTGAGTCAAGCTGGTGGTTGGAAAGATCACTTTGATTTTCTGGTGTGCCAGGAAATTGAACCCGGACCTCTAGATTATTATTAGTAGCTAGGCACCACACCTACACCAGGCACCAGCCTACTAAGTCCCTATCATATTACACTACTGTTATATTTGAAGTCTCTCAGTTACATGACTTATAATTAGTTTCTTCTGCAAGTACACAATTGTTTTGTCTACAGCACATTTCATATACACCATATTTCAATTCTGGTAAGATCAACTATTAGATATATATAAAACTAGTTACTCTTGTATCCAAAACATTGTTACAAGCCATTCAATTTTAAATCCAGCTTTGTTAATATTATTAAACTTTGACAAATAACCAATCCTACTCCTCCTACTGTTGCTACAACCAAAAATCAGGCCTTGGTTTGAGCTAGTAACCGTTAGTAAATTAGTTAGTAAGGTTATTAACAAAATACACAAAAAAATAACCTTCACTGCCGAATATGAACACAACAATAGCATAAACTTCCCAGACCTCTCCATCACAAAATTTGAACACAGGCACAAATTCAGTATATACAGAAAACCGACTACAACTGACACACTAATACACAACTCCACCAATCACCCAATACAACACAAACTAGCTGCCTTCAGAACTATGATACATAGACTTAACAACATCCCACTAGATGAAAAAGACTACAAAGACGAACTAAACATGGTATAATATCTAGCAGAATCTAACGGATACAGCAGAACAATAGTCAATAAACTCTTACACAAAACAAACAACAGACAAAGACAGAAAACAACAAATTCATAACACTAACGTACATCAGTAACCACACTGAAAAAAATTCTCACAAATTCAAAATATCGGTATGGAGAACCATACATGACTTCCATGTTCTAAGATTTATATTTAAAATCATATTCGAAATGAAATATTTCCATAGAAACTACGTCTTTCTACTTATTGGTTCAGCATTAACCACAGTACTGTGGTCACTAACGTATACCACGTCACGGATTCGCACTCGATTTTCACCGATGATGGCAGTCGATGGCACTGCCGAAAAGTCTGGTTTTGCAGAAAACATTGGACTACGGCTAAAGAGCCCGGGAAGCAATTTTAACAAAAAACTACTTCTTTGTTGCCGATAACGTAGTACACATATAAAAAATTCTCCCCTCCACCTTCAACTATAATTTTTAATAATAGAAAATTACCCCCACCCCGTTCACCTAACCTCTTCATTTATAGACATTTCATCTACGTTTCTACAGTGGATTACTATGAGCTTCTTATCAGGATACTTTATTTATAAAAATTAAGTACTTTACTCTTGTTAAATCATAAAACGTTTCAGGTAAACTACCCCTTTCTCTTAACCGATCTTCTCCAAAATCAATAGACCTTCCGTCCTCTACAATTCAGGGATGCATGCAAAAAATATTTGATTCTGTTTGAATGTGCGGCAGTTATCGTTCGTCATAAAAAAATTACCCTTTTTAAAACATAAAACGTTGCTGATAAACTACCCCTTCCCTTAACCGATCTTCAACAAAATCAACAGACCTTGAGTTCTCTTTAGTTCAAAAAGGTATGCAAAAACCTGGTTGATTCTGTTTGAATTTATGGCAGTTATCGTTCGTCATATAAAAAATTACCCTTGTTAAAATATAAAATGTTACTGGTAAACTACCCCTTTCCCGTAACCGATCTTCACCAACACCAATAGGTATTGAGAACTCTACAATACAGGGCTGTATGCAAAACATCATTTGATTCTGTTTGAATTTGGGGCTCTTATCGTTTGGCATAGAAAACACCCTTGATAAAACATAAAACGTTGCTGGTAAACTACCCTATTCCATTAACCGATCTTCACCAAAAACAATAGGTCTTGAGAACTCTACAATTCAGGGCTGTATGCAAAACATTAGTTGATTCTCTTTGAATTTACGGCAGTTATCGTTTGTCATAGAAAAAATACCCTTGTTAAAACATAAAACGTTGCAGGTAAACTATCCCTTTCCCTTAACCGATCTTCAACAAAATCAACAGACCTTGAGTTCTGTATAATTCAAAAAGGTATGCAGAAGAGTAGTTGATTCTGTTTTAATGTATGGCAGTTATCGTTTGTCATAAAAAAAATTACCCTTGATAAAACATAAAATGTTGCAGGTAAACTACCCTATTCCCTTAACCGATCTTCACCAAAACCAACAGGTCTTGAGAACTCTACATTTCAGGGCTGTGTGCAAAATATTGTATGATTCTGTTTGAATTTGCGGCTGTTATCGTTTGCCATATAAAATACCCTTGGTAAAACAAAAAACGTGGCCGGTAAACTACCCCTTTCCCTTAACCGATCTTCACCAAAAACAATAGGTCTTTAGTACTCAACAAATCAGGGCTGTATGCAAAAACGTATTTGATTCTGTTTGAATTTGCGGCTCTTATCGTTTGCCATAGAAAATACCCTTTTAAAACATAAAACGTTGCAGGTAAACTACCCCTTTCCGTTAACCGATCTTCACCAACACCAATAGATATTGAGAACTCTACAATACAGGGCTGTATGCAAAACATCATTTGATTCTGTTTGAATTTGCGGCTGTTATCGTTTACCATAGAAAAAATTATCCTTAATAAAAAACCTTTGCTGGTAAACTACCCCTTTCCCTTAACCGATCTTCACCAAAAACGATAGATCGTGAGTACTCTACAAATCAGGGCTGTATGCAAAAAATTATTTGATTCTGTTTGAATTTGCGGCTGTTATCGTTTGCCATAGAAAAAAAATCTACAGACATAGACACATAGACAGACAGACACACACTCAGACACTTTTCGAAAAACGACTTTTTTTCATGTTTTGAGTGTAGTACAATCAGAATCTGCAATAATCTCGAACACGATTTTTTTTTCCATCACCATACTTCCATTTCCTTAAGGAACATGGAAGTAAAAAGCAGGATCATACAGAATCACATAAAAACTACAAACAAAACAGAACACATACTATGAAAACACACACACAAAGCACAAAACAAATTCGATCTACCTGGTGTTTACAAACTATACTGCTCAGATTGCTACAAATTCTACATAGGCCAGACAGGACGTAGCTTCAAACAAAGATACATTGAACACACAAAGGCACTACACTCTACTACCGAATCCACCTTTGCAAACCACCTCATTGAAGCAAATCACACTTACAAAAACATTGACAATAACATGGACATTCTACACGTACACACAAAAGGCCATAAACTAGACACTCTCGAACAATTGGAAATATACATACACACGAAAACACATAAAAACGACATCCTAAATAAACAGACACAATTCAAATCACACGCATTATTCGAACATATCACACCCCACACACACAACATCGATCCCTCAAAAGTCGATACCGTCGCCAAGAACAAGACAGATAGTACTCCCAACGGCAGCCTTATGTTTTTACCCATAAAAAACTTTGTGTTCCAAGTCGGTACCGGTAGTGATTTAATTATATTTAGTGAAAATTCCACTAAATCTAAAAATGTCGTAATAAACAATGGAAGTACCAAACTTTTACAAATTATGTTAAATTTATGCACTGTGATTTTTGTTTTATTTTATTTTATTTTTGTTTGTTGTGTTTTATTAGTTTGATCTGAAGTCTCATTGCACCTCTTCTTCTCATGAGCACACGTATTATAGTTCATTACAAATATCTACAAATATAGATGTAGAACTACTGAGCCTGAAACTGTTCAATCAAAATGTAGTCATGACTTTGGAGTTCTGATATAATCCGGATTCAGATACAATGAGACACAGAAAACAAATTCAGTTAAAGATTTCAGTAAATTCAGTTAATGATCTATTACTAACCTACATTTTTAGTAATTGGTACTTCATGCTGTTTTAGTTTTTCCTTAATTAATGGACAAAAATACATGCTTTTTGTGGGATTGATAGCAAAACATATGTCTATTTGGCTTAAATTAAAACATTTTAAAATCCGTTTATCAGTATTGAAATAAAAGAGTCAACAGTAAAGACACATTAAGTTTTCTGAGAATTTTATGTACTATTTAAACGTACACTAATACTAGAGTAAACAAAGTAGAGTACATATACTTGTACTAAAGGAATTAAAATGTTCAGAAAAGGGGGAAATTTTATCATTTGCATGGACAAGTAGAAAAAGCTGGAGAATTTTAAACTTTGTTTATGTTACAATGAAACAGTGAGTGGAATCATTTGCCGTATTGTGTAATAAACTAAATAAGTATTTATTTCTTGTCCAGTGATGAGTAATTCAGTATTGTAAGGTATTTTCATGGTTAGCTGAATGGAGGAAAAGACTGATTACTACCCATAGAGCATTTGTATCACAAAAAACATTTTTATAGAAATATTTGAAGTCAGCAGACAGATGAATTTTCCAGCAGACTGGGCCTTCCAAAATTTTCTTGGCCCACCTTCTAGCCTCCCCCAGTTATAAGGAACTATAATACGTAGTGCATTAAATGTCAAAGTGGAGAATTAAAAATTGTTACAGACAGAAATTTTATATTGTTAATTTAATGTAATTAATAAAACATATTTTAAGCAGGCTTATAACTTTACAAATCGGGCACAAAAACGAACATAATTGACAATGTAGTAAAGCAACATAGCATATTAGCAAGACTATAGAATGATCAGTTTTGAAAGTTGGAGTAACATGAATTGCCACGTCCCTTTGATTTTGTGATTGTGATAAGATTATGTAGTGCCTCTTTTTCAAAATTAATTAGTTTTAGGACTGAATTTAGTTGTGTTAAATAGAAGAATATTTTATAAGTATAAACTATTAATTTTTCATGCTTTGTAAAGAGAACCAATGGTAGCGTATATGTGTGCGAGTTTCCACTTTGTTTACGGTGAGTTATGTTTTAAGGTGAAGTAAATCTAAGTACAGTATTCAATATAAATTATTGGTCCTTAAAATATTTAAGTTAATTAAAATACTAAAATAGAAAATACTGACTTCAAGCCATGAAATTTGTGGAATAATTGCTTGTTTGCATACCAGTAAACTAATTTGCGAAGAAATCGTACTGTCACATAAAGTAGCATGGCAATAACTTATACTAAAATAGCCTTATGTACTTAAAAATACATTAAATTGACCCAGATTCAACACACATTTACATTACCTAATAACTTGTATAGTAAAAAAATGCTAATATTATGACAATTTTCCCAATATGGCTGCTGAACAAAATGATTGTGTGGAGAAAACAGAAAGATTAGGTACAGTTACTTTACACACATAGTTATGCAAAATAGTGTGCACGTACATTAAAACCTCATCAAACATTCTTCAAGAGAACCATGTAGCGGGATAATGTATAAGATGGGAGACAACAAAGTAGCACAGACACATTCACTATTACCATATATTCATATTTCCCACATATAGAGTAACATTATTGAAATACTTAAAAATAATATTGTCAAGAAACAACTAAATATTATTGATTAGTGCCATTTGTTTCATTTATTTTTCCGTATTTACCTACTTTGTACCAAAAAATTTGTTTGGGCTATAAATGCTTGAGCATTTATCTCTTAGTCTGTAGGATGAAGTTGACATATCACACCATTACTTATTTTTCAACCACAACACGAAGCAGTTTTTCTGAACAATTAAAATTTTTAGCAACAAAGACTGCTGTTCTTTCCATGTTTAATTTTACACCGTAAGACTTCCGTTTTCACTTTACAAAACGTTAGATTTGTCTGGCATAAGCTGAAAAGTTAATGCTCATAAGGTAGTTGACAACCCAGCAAGCCCAAGGCATTGCCATTGTAGTTTCAAACTTGACTGTCACTAAAAATGAATAGAAAAATTCTAATGAAAAATGCAGGATTTGATCGTAGTAAGTGGAGTATTTTATAAAGGGCTTCGCATATGAGATATGCAGGGATAACAAAGTGAGTGTGTACTTATTTTGTAGTGTAAAAAGTGGGAGCATTTAATGGTGTTTTACTGTAGTTATAGAAATTTATTTTCATTTCAAAAAGTCATTTACAAAAAAAAAGTTGAAAATGGAAAGGTTAGATAAGTAGTGCTAATTATTCTGAATTTTACGAGGGTCAGTTGAAAAGTTCGCAGAGCGACATCTATAGCTTAGTGGTAGAACTAAAAATCTTTCGTATGCTGCAAGATGTATATTTCGCATGAACACTTGTTAATTTCCAGATATATCTGTCAATTTATTCACTTTTTACCAGCTGTTTGATGTTTTCTTGTTTTGTATGTTTTTAAAATGCACAAAATCAAACATCGTGTTGTGATGAATTCTCTGTTAAAAACGTTTTAGTGCCAATGGAAAATCAAAACCAAATTGTAAATGTGTTAGGAGATGCTGCGCCTTCAGAACCAACAGTAAGTGGGGCACACTCGAGTTAAACATGGTCGTACAAGCACAGAAGACGATCCCAGCAATGGACATCCAAAAAGTGCAACAAAAAATGGCACTATTGGAAAAGGAGGCCTGCTAACTTTACACCCCTATTCGATGACTGAAAATTCATATTCTTGAGTATAAATTTTGTTACTTTTCCAATATGAACCTGGCCTTACATTAAAGAATTCAGATTAGCCTATTAGCACAAAACATTATGCATTTTCAAACAAAGTAAACTACAATAAAAAAATAATCTTTAAAAAAATAAGTATTAATGTCTATACATTTTTCACTGTTCTTCTAAAAACCCACTTCTTTACACAGATACAATTCACTGGCCATTACGTCAGGTCTGCTATACTTACTGGTTATTTAACTACGCACTCTTTGTTCATTAAGGTGGTTTCAGTATTGTAAGTATGTCAGTATGTGTAAGTCATCATCTGATTATCTTTAGGTATAAAACTGCTAATCCATACTGTGAACTTAGTTAAGACTATGGAGGAGGATTTTGAACAGATGGTCAAGCGGAATATAAATTTTAAAACTGCAAGATGTGTGTTAAACTTGCAAATGTTCTTACAATGTGACCCCCACAGATGTCAGTCTGGCCCACCCTAGGTCCCCCCACCTTTCAAATGCTGGAACTGCCACTGAATATCAAAGGAAGACATCCTTTTAGAATACCAGGCTGGCCAACAGCTCCAGCTGACATGGAATAGCAGGTCCTTTCTTGGCCATTTGGGATGTGTATTGGTTCACACCAAACCAGAGAAGGGTGAGATAAACTGTAGAGATAACAAAGGCTTGAAACTTTGATTGGTTTGAGCATTTGGTACAAAAACTTATGTTTATTGATATTAAGTTCTATCATGTAAATTTTATTTAAAAGAATTAAAAATTATAATCCAAATCATATATGGCAAAAGGCATGCTAAAAAATAAAAAATAAAATCTGTATGGCAGGTCACATTAATTCAAATTATAGTAGCATAACTGAATTTATGTCAAAGCACACTTTACACATATAAACAGTATGTAAATAGATAAGTACACAGTATTTTCAATTACCACAATGAATATAATTCCACCTTGTCTATTTCACTGACTTACCAGTACTGGTTTTCAGTGGAGGATTAGCAACTCTTGGGCCCCTGGGCCCTATTTTCTCAGCGGCCCCCCCCTTCACCACCTCTCCACCCGCTCCCATAAATTATAAACTACAACCATTACAAAACAGGCCTCATTCAAGGAAATGGAGATATCTGTGATAACCTCTAGGATCTAGGACTATCAACCTGATATTAGTCACTGCCTTGCACTGTTAATTAATTAGTGGTGGTAGTAAACTGTGTGTTTGACTTACAGTTTTTATCATTAGAAAAAAAATTGGCCCTGCGGCCCCCTTAAGCCTGCGGCCCCTGGGCCCAGGCTCATCGGGCCCAATTGGTAATCCGTCACTGCTGGTTTTACATAAATGATTTTTAATATCACCGGCTAAATTGATTCAATGCCTGAAATAAAATATCTAAGACACAGATCACTATGATGGTTCAATTTATTATCATGAAAATTTCTCCAGATTCCTACAGGAATGTGTTTCGTTTATTGCCAAAAGATTAAAACTTTAGTAAAGGTACAGTTTGTTTATCTGCTCATTTTATTTATTATAATATATTTTAGTTATTCAAAAGTACAAAATTTTTCTTTACTCGACCATATAATGATATACTGTACACTCTATGTATATTAAAATATCTAAATTTCACTCTTACTCTGTATAGTATTGTTAGTTTGCTTGGAAAAATTTTGTATTTTCAAAGATAATCTATATACATCTTGAAACAGAACTGTACATGTAGGACATTTGTCAATATCTTAATAATGTAAAAGAAATTATTTTGTTTTTACTTTTATTTCTATGACTATTTTTAAACCCTGAGTGTCAGAACAGAGGGTGAGGCAGTAACTTGTCACATGCCCAAATTTGGACACATTCTTTTTTGTAGGTGGATTATTAATTTTCAATGTATGCGGTCTTAAAGACAAAACCTTTAGTACTGGGTTTTAATTACTCTTGACAAAAGGAAACCTAAATAATTCGTGATTCAGTTTAGACTTTGTCCTGCTCCAACAAAAAACAGAATGGGTTGTCCACTTTATACTAGTTTTGTTAATAAAATATTGTTAAATATAATTATTTCACTATGACTTGGAACACAAAACTTTTTATGGGTAAAAACGTAAAAGCTTTACCTTACAACCTGAACCGGTTTTCACTTTTTCAGAAGCTTCTTCAGAGGTTTACCTAAAGCTAGTTTTGTGTTCCGAGTCGTAGTGAAATAATTATATTTAGTTAAGAAACAGACACGTCATGGACAACGAAATCCAAGAAAATATTGTTGTTGTTCAAAGTGAGTTTTGACTAATTATATCAAAAATGGAAATTTAAGAGTAGGATTAATACACTGTACACTGTACTGTATGAATAGTATTCATGTACTTCTGAAATTGAAAAAAGTAGTTTATCACTCACCTACTGTATCTAAAATTGTTTTTTAGAGGATTGATATATTTTAAAAGTGATATTAGAAACCAATGTTACTTCTTTGGTTTGAGGATCCTCTTTGTCAGGTTACCTTGTTTTAAATAGTACAAAATAATATTAATGTGGCTAGCACTTTCACATAAAACACAGATATATCCTATATACAAATTCCTATGTGGTTTAGTAGAAAATTCTGATTCATATGATGTTTGTCCTATTGAAATATAGAGCTCACCTAGTGACAAGAGAAATATGAGTAAAGGTAAATACATACCTCATATAGGTAAAAATCCATTTTGGAAGCAAATGTGAGACATACATTAAATAAACTGGATGGTATGCTACACTCATAAACATCATCTGACAAACCTAATTTCTCATAAAACTCTTTTGTCTTCTGTCTTTTGAGTACATTGCTTAATTAGCTTAATTACCCTTTTGAAAATGACATTTGCAGGTCCACCAGTGACATTATTTCCTAGGTAAAAGTACTTCTTTTACTTAATTGCGTATATAGTTTCCTCTTATTATACTGGGCATACTACCTGAAGAGTGACAATAAACAAGAAAGGGCCAGCCGATCACCTTGTCACAGCCTAAACCTTATTTCAAATCAAATTAATAAGAGGAGCCTTTACTGTATACCTGGACTCAATGATCACACATCTCATGAGACTTATTTTCTGACATGAAATATTCATCTTCTATGTGGCTGTGTAGAGCTTACTCATAGATCATCCACCCTTTAAAATTTGAATATTTGTTTGAATTATAAAGCCAGAAACCTCTTTGATAAACCTCAAGGGTCCTCGCAGCCTATGAAACAGTCCGTTACATACAACCTTTATTCCAGAATATTGGTATACTTGTTCATGTATAGAATAATATGTAATAAATAAATACATTTACAAAATTTACATAATGTTTATATAGATGTAGAAACATTAACATACCTAACACTAGACAACTAGACATTTGCAAAACCTCCTAAAGCAACATTATCTTTATTGAAGTACTCTGTGCGTTTGTTCTCCAGATAAATCTGTCTTTAGCTACTTGGACCACATCTATTTGTTCTAAGCTCCTCTCTTCAGACTTCTGGTTACATCAACATTTCAGCTCTTATAATGCTACTGTGGATTCTCTTTCACACTATTATGTATTTGCAGTCTATCTTCAGTAATGTTTCTTTATAAGGTGACAATCTTATTTGGCTTTTGAATTATGTCTCCTAATGTATTTACAGCTATCTTCATATTATTTCATCATTCTTAATTCAGCCTCTCCTCATTATTCTCTTTACTCTCCTAAGGTATGTCTTGTCACCTGTATTATAATCTAAATTTAAACCTATTGTCATTACACAAGATTTCCTTCTGTGGGTAAGGGTTGGGACATCTACACATACTGATTTATATACTTTTATCTTGGCCTGTTTTGATATCTCTTCATTTATAGATGACTGCACTTAGTGTACTTAGTACATACATTAGTGCACGGAATTTCTTCATGTTTCTTGTTCTGATATTAATTTCTTCTTATATACCTCCATGTGCTTCTACTATGTAAGCAAGATGTTTATAGGCATTCACTTATTTAAAGATTTTCAAATTCATTCCTGTATGCCTATTAACATAGATTTGTAATAAACTAATCTAGATACTTAGATTTCGTTGTCCATGACGTGTCCGTTACTTAACTAAATATCACTGTAGTATTGACGACTCAGAACACTAAGTTTTTTATAAGTAAAAACGTAAAGTTTTACCTTACAGCCTAAACCGGCTTTCACCTTTAGATGAAAGCCTAAACCGGCCTCTGATGAAGCCTTCTAAAGGTGAAAGCCGGTTTAGGCTGTAAGGTAAAACTTTACGTTTTTACTTATAAAAAACTTAGTGTTCCGAGTCGTCAATACTATAGTGATATTTAATCTAGATACTTTAGTTTTTACCCTTATCATATCCAAGGCTCTTCTGGGGAGTTCTCTATTCAAGATTAAATCTCTTTTAGAAAATTTTCTGTTTTGCAATCAGCAGAAAATTACCTGCAATATCAAATCTTTGACTGCAACTTGCAGTAGCATATGGTAAATAATTTCAAACTCCTCATGTCTGTGTTTTATTTTTTATTCTATTGTCCATTAGCATTATAAAGAGAAGGGTGCTACTATTATTAAAACTAAAACTACTACTTTGTCTGTAGGTGCTGAAAGGTTACAGTGTTCCTGTATCTGACATAGTTATATTTCTGAATAAACAGTTTTTATCATCTGCCAGTTCTACTGGGACATTACTATGTAGTAAAACTCTTCAAATTTCTTGTTTGAAGGTGTAAAGGCACCTTTAACACCTATACAGCTCGTACAAATCATTCCTCATTAGGTACAGCTTGTTTCCTCATGATTTTTTATGCAGTAAATAGAGGTCATAAATCTTCAGTTAGTTACAAAGCCATATGATGCATAATTTAAATGTCCTCTACAGCTTGTCTACATCTATTCCAGAATCCTGACAAATGTTTACCATATGTGTACTAAGAAAGGAGATATCTTTATAATCTTTCAATCTTTTAAGGAGGAATTCCTTTCTTTTCTGTGGATCAATTATAGCTGTGGCATATGTTTGGAGTCCATATTTGTCTCCTTTGGTTTGTTAAATTCATTGTTTTTTTTCATTCACTTCCCTTCTCTGAAAGAAACTACAGCAATTTAGGAACTATTTCATTGCATCTGTTGTATCCAATTATTGATTCCCATTTATAAGACCTCAAGACAGTCCAATTTCTGTTATTTATATCAGAATTCCTTGAACACATTTATTTATCTTGTCAAGGATTTCGTTGTCCGTGACACGTCTGTTACCCAGCTAAATACAATTAATTCACTACCGACTTGGAACACAAAGTTGGGAGTGCGCTCAATGGCAGCCTCTGAAGAAGCTTTTTAAAAGCGAAAATAGGTTAAGGCTATAAGGTAAAACTTATACGTTTTTATCTATAAAAAACTTTGTGTTCTGAGTCGGTAGTGAATTAATTGTATTCAAATATTCTTTCCATAATTTTAATTTTTAAGTACAGGATTTTGGTTAGACATGGCAGCTTGAATGCATGAACAGTGCTGGGAAGAAGTGTGGAGTTGACAGCTGCACATTTATTTGCCTGAGAAAAATTCCTGTAATTACTTGTTGTTGTGTTTATTGTCATTTCTTGTCATAGATACTAGGTCATTTGTTATTCTTTGGTTTTCTTGACTCTTTTCAGTGTCACCACATGTCTTTGTAATTCTCATATTTCCATCTTATATGCTAATATTTTAACTATATTAATTATATTATATTATATTAATTATATATTATTTATTAAATTGGTTATATATTATCTTAATTAAATTGGTTTATACATTATATTTCATATCATATGTAGTATTATATATTTTTATATTATATATAGAACACATTATGTTATATATTATTTATATATTATAATATTATTATTTTATTTTTCTTTGAACCAACATCATACTTTATATTGTTGATTACCATAATACATTTATTTCTCTTCCTTTTCCTAAGATTACACTATATACTGTCTTACCAAACTTCAGCACTTCTTTTCAGATTTACCAAATAAATCTTCAACTACTGATGTAACGTCTCTGCTGTAAATTCCCAACTACTACTGTATAAAATTCATCCATTCAAAATCCATTACTGTCATGATTTAAAGCAGTAGAATGTTGAGCTCATGTGAAACTTTCACTGGCTGTACATAGGAAGGGATCTGAGTTTCCTAGAATTCATATAACTGTTATTAATTTTTGAACAGATCTTCAGTTATAAAATATTCAAATATTGATCTCTCATTCCTTAATAACCATGCTTATTTGTTTTTATGGATCTCTTCCTGATTATAAAACCTGTTTGTTATTGTCATATACAAGTAACCTGGTTAATCTTTTTCATGGTTGTTCATTGTGTCTTCCCAGTTATTAATATTAATATTAACTCTGATATTAATGTCTTCCCAACATTATTTTCATACCTTTCATTTCTTGTAATGAATGCCTCCTATAAAAAAAATAATCTTCCTCTTTATGATTTGCTTTCTTGTCTTTGTCAGGTCTGCAAACAATAACTATACTGAAGTGTTCCTGTTTAGAATTTAAGAATTCAATTGTAATAAATCCAAATAAATTCTGTGTTATTTGTTCACATCATTTAAACACTATTGTCAAACTCTTTCATGAATACACACCTTATACCACTTTTAGCTCTTTCATTCATTCATTATTCACAGTCATTATCTATTTAAGTAATGATTTACATCGCCCAAAAATCATTTTCTTTTCTTTTTTGTTTCAGTTTTTGTTAAATGCTTATTTGACAACTTTTAACTCTGGAATTAGTTTCTCTTCTTTACTTAACAAACCTCTTATACTTCAATCACATATATTTGTATTGTATACTTATTATTATTATATTCCTTACTATTTATTTCCTTATTTTCTAGTTCCTTACAAATGTTTATTTTTATTTTACCAGTCAGTATGCACCCATTGCTTTAGCTTGCCACTACTAGATTTTTTAAACCTGTTCCTCTTTTTCATTTTCTTCTTTATCAACATAGTTTGTTTTCCCTATTCCATGTCTACTGGACATGATTTATGATAAGGAAATTATACCAATTTATTTTAGATTTGCTATTTTGTCTTTCTGTAGCTATTACATCTCTTAATCACTTCTGTGTTTTAGTCTTCTTATTTATTCTATCTTCTGCATGTAACACATCATTTTGATCAATGTCCTCTTGATTTTGAAGACAGTGGTCTTGTCAGTCTCACTGATATTATTTATCTCAGTGAATCACATTTTATCATTTACTTTGTGGACATCATGTATTTACAGTTCAATTCCTAATTTCTTCTTAAGATATTTTTCTTAGGACATGACAACCTTAAGTACTTGCCTCACCCTTGTGTCTGTAGATACATTTTGATAATTAGAATATGGTATTCTCTTTTTGGTATAATTCTGAAGTAAAAATCATTTTGTTTACTTTCAAGTTTTCATTTCCTCACATTAACTGTGCCTGTCTCACAATTTCCTTTAAGATTATTTTTCTCTCTTGTACTACATCTCTGAACACAGTCTTCATTTCCTTCATTGCTTTTGATTTCTTGTTATTATCATTTACACTTTCTGAAATAGTTTCTTTCAGCTTCTCTTTATTCTATTTTTTTTATTTAGACTTCCTTTCTCTGGTGTTTTACAGTTTTTTTACTTTTCATAAAAATTTACTCCCACTATTCCCGTCTCTTTTGTTTTTTGTCTGGTACGTTATTGTCACTATCACTCATTGAGATTGGTTTAATTTTGTTGTTTATTTTAACTTGTTTGTATATTATTTTATATTGCCTGAAACACTCTAACATTTGAATAAATATACTATTGTATGTTCTAACAGCATTACAGATGAGTTTTACATTCAAACAATATCTTTAAACTCACAATGCAACTTAAAACATTAAAAACTTTATAAAGATGAAAGAAAAATAAACAAAATTATAAATAAATGAAATCTAGATATGGTTATATGCTACACTTTCTAGATATACTACCTGTAGAGTATGACCAGTCTTCATATCCTAGATGAATGACAGTGATCTCACTGATGACTGTAATAACCAAAATATCCAAAGTTTTGGTAGTTGGTTCTATTTAAATTTGCTGGTACTCTGTTACAAATATTTAGGTTTAAAATACTATTTTTAATGTTATTTACAAACAAATTAAGTTAATTCCCAAGTATTTGATCATCTTTCATTTTACTGTTTCATTTTATCATTAAAATTTGTTTCATTATATTTTTCTTATTCAAACATTTATTTCAAAGTCTTCTTAATTTACACACACATGCTAAAATTTTGTCTCTAGTTTATTGTTTATTTTTTTGTCTTTGTTCACCTTAATTGTTTGTTAATAAACATGGAATTTCACATATCAGTTATTAATATTTTTGATTTTAATCAACCTCGAATTTTGATTTAACCTCATTTCCAAACAGTGAAAGTAGAATAGCTTAATACTTAAGAACTAATAATTTGATCATATTTTGACAGTAATATCAGATTTTATTTGGAAGGAAGAACTTCAGTGGTGGCTCATGATAACCTTATACGGTATCATAACAGAAATTATAATATATAAACTATTTTGATGTCATGGAATGTGTGAAATGCTTTCATATCTTTAGAAGATTTTATTAGCAATATATTTTAATTTTCTATAAACACAGCAAGTGTTAGTTTATAGTGTTTGCTGTTTTCCACACACAAGTGTTATCATGTTAATCCGTTAATAAATAATTACTGTAATTTAGTTAACCATTTTTTTCCATGAAGAATATGATGAGATAGGTTTTGATTTTGAAGATATGCCATTGAAAAACTACTATTGTATTTAGGACTACAATCCTGCTACCCTATGGATGTATTACGACTGAAGAATTTGTTATTAACACTGAGTCATATTGTTTATACTTTTAACTTAGTAACACTAGGTTTTTTACAACTTGATATAAGACTAATTTAAAACACCAAATTTTTTGTTGTAGGAAGTTAGAAAATGTATTAGAATTACAGAAATCTTCTATAATAATCATTGAGAGACATAAGATGGGTCTGCGACCCCCCCCCCACACTCACACACTTTGATGGATAGCTGGATTTACAGAGGGGCTGAGCAGGTTATAGGCAAAAATTACAGATGTAAAATTGTGACCTCAACACAATTTATGAAATTTATTTGGATTTGCTAGTAAATGGGGCCACTAGAGCTGAATTGTCTAGCTGGCTGGCTGGCTTGTTCAGGCCACTGCCTCTTATCATAGGGAAGCTTCTATCTGTCCAATTGGCAGTAGAGCAGTCAGTTAACTGAGCAGTATAGCCACTGCTGTTCATTGTTTATATTGTTCTGTAACTAATACTGTGTAGTGGTAATGGTTACTTGGTGATTGTTTAAAGAGTGTTTGAAGAATTCCTAAGCTAGAGGTTTCCCTTACAACACTAACCATATGTAATTCTAAAGGTAATAATTTATAATGAATATCACTATTACAGTAACGACTCGGAACACTAGGTTTTTTTAAAAGGCTTAAGAGGCTCTGAAGAAGCCTTTTAAAGGAGAAAATCGGTTAAGGCTGTAAGGTAAAACTTTATGCTTTTACTTATAAAAAACCTAGTGTTCCGAGTCGTTAATGTAATAGTGATATTTAGTTAAGTAACGGACACGTCATAGACAACGAAATCCAAGAATTTATAATGGTTAACAAAGTGTAAAAACATAAAAGTTAATGATTTATCACAAACCCAGTGGTGAGCCCATGGTGATGCATGTCAGAGGATTCATAGAGACTGGAATGAAAATAAGTGGAGTACTTATAGTCATTTTGGAAAGTGGATCTGAAAAACCAATTTATCTACATGAAGTGAAGCATCAAGTTATCTTCACCAATTGCAGGGATTCAAAACTGGTGTTCGCTATCTAGTGTGGGGTGATCTGTTGGGAAGATTCAACACGACCAGCAAGAAGAAGCTTCAAACAGCTGAAACAAAGTGATGTACCAGAACAATAACTAGTGTTTAATTTTATTAGATTTGTAAAATGCTTGGACAACCCACCAAACATACAAGATTACAAAATTATTTATGAGACCAGACTGAAAGATGGATAACCATATGTTGAGATTGTCCTTAGTTTTTATTATTTAGAATATTCTTAAAATTTAGGGGTGTGATAATCACAAGTTTAGATTTAGGTGCTATAATCAATGTAATTATTCATGAACAGTCACAAAGAAAGTTAATACTGTATATGAAGACTGAAATATTACAAATGTTGTGTAAATATATTTACAAACGTGTTAAATATTTCTTCTAATGAAGTGTTCAACACGTTGCATATATTCTAAAATTATTTTCAGATACTGTATATCATCTAAAATTCTATGCCACTTTCAAGATAGCTTGTGTACATACTGTGGGACACCATACTGAATTTTAAATAAACAATTTTATTTATGTAGAAATGACAATTCAAAGTGTTCACTAAGAGGTGGAAAAATTATTATAACCTGAGGGTTACAGAAGGATAAATCAGGAACGCGCGCGCGTGCACACACACACACACACACACATACACACACACACACAAGTACACTCAGAGTGTTATGAAACAGGTTATTTTACAGTGAACAATATTTTATTTTATGTAGATGATTAATAACAATATTCAATATTATTATATATTAAGGACCAAAATATGCTATTACAATGTAAAACACGAGTATCTTTAGACAAACATTTTTGCTAAACAAAAATTATTTAAAATACTTGTGTTCCCTGTCATAATAGTATATTTTGATTCTAGGTAACACTTGGACAATTTATAGACAACAGAATCCAAGAATTTATTATATATAGTCAAATATATAGTTTACTTTTATTGTATTAATCAAGTCCTAGGTACATACAGTTTAGATGTATCAATGCCTATATTATACATCAAAGAATTAAGCAAATGACGACTGATCATGCAAATATAAAAATTAACTGTTCTAAAATTAAATTACATTGTTTTTATACTGATTTACAATTAATTGTTAAATAACAAAATTAAAAGTTTAAATAAGATCTTTTTTATTTTCTTTTAGTCCTTGTCTCTGATACTATGTAAATATCACTATTACATTAACGACTCGGAACACTAGGTTTTTTTTAAGTAAAAGCATAAAGTTTAACCTTATAGCCTGAACCGGTTTTCTCCTTTAAAAGGCTTCTTCAGAGGCTGCCGCTGGTAGCGCTGTCCGTCTTGTTGTGGGTGACGGAATCGAATTTCGAAAGATCGATGCTGTGTGTGTGTGGGGTGAGATATGTTCGAATAATGCGTGCGATTTGAATTGTGTCTGTTCGTTTAGGATGTCGTTTTTATTTGTTTTTGTGTGTTTGTATATTTCCAATTGTTCTAGAGTGTCTAGTTTTCGGCCTTTTGTGTGTACGTGTAGAATGTTCATGTTATTGTCGATGTTTTTATATGTGTGGTTTGCTTCAATGAGGTGGTTTGCAAAGGTGGATTCTGTAGTGGAGTGGAGTGCCTTTGTGTGTTCAATGTATCTCTGTTTGAAGCTACGTCCTGTCTGGCCTATGTGGAATTTATTGCTCCACTAATAATTTCTATTTGACCAACTGTTCATTAAACAATACTGTAGATTTATTAAAAATATTTATGTTTTAAAATAAATATGACTGTTACAGTTCTAATTCCACTAGGATTCCAGGTCAAGAACAAACTGGTGTAGAGGATGGAGAGAGTAGAACTAAGTTGCTGCTGGTGTTGTCACTGGGAGGTGTCCCTAATTAGAGACTATTTAAACAGGATATTTTTCTTGAAATGGTGGGTCATGAATCACTCAGACCATCACTGGCAGCATCTGTAGTCTTGATCTGTAGGAAGATGGATTACTCTTGATTACACCAACATGCAAGGTAGCCTGTGCTGGAATCACAGACACAACCACTAGTCATTACAAAGTTGAGACATTGGGGCAAAGTGACTTTTTGTTATTACAACGACTAGATATAGAATAGATGATATTAAAAATTACTAGTGCCTCAAGAGAACAAATAGTCAAATTCTCTTTTTAAATAGGTACTTGAAAGTCTGGAGTCTTTAAATAGTTGGAGTCTGCAACGAAGTTGGAGGAGAAATTTATGAGGTTGCAAAATATGATGTAGGTCTATCAGATGACATTTGGAAAAGTGATAAACGTTATTGTAAATTAAGAAGCGTGAATACATTGTGTAGCAAAGATACCTTAGAATGGAAGGACTGACAGGGATGATTTATTGTACATAAGGACATGAAAAGAGAAGAGCACCAAAAATTGAATTATATGTACATAACAAGTAATTATCTGATACCTATAAAAGTAAATAAAAGAATAAGATGAAAGCAAACCAGTGCTTTCTTCATAAAAAAAAGAGTGCTGTCAAGAGACTGATATTTTATGAAAGTGATGATAGCTATTAGTGGAAAACAATGAAAGCAATGAAAATATAAGTGGAGGATAGTAAATTAATGGAAGAGTTCTATAAAGATTGTATAATGTGGAGAGAGAGCAAGAGATAGTGCTGTCACCAGTGGTGTAGCTAGACCTTTTGGCGCCCGGGGCAAGGACATCTTCGGTTGCCTCACCTTCACAATTAAAGGGGACAAAAGAGCAAAACTGAAGGCTCATCCAGTGAACAAAGTACTTAATAAATGCAAGTGTGTAGATTTTTGTATGAAAGCACGTTCAGCAAACGTCTTAACAATATTTGTTAAGTCAAAATTAAGTATTATAATCTTACCGGTATTCAGTTTGTATACATTTATTATCAACAAATGTTGACTATAAAAAATGTAGTAATATAAAAAATTTATAACGTAAAAATGTTTTAACAAATATGCAAATTCCTTGTAGGTCTAAAGCGCATCGTCAAAGCAACATAAAGTCCTAAAGCAACATAAAGTTAAACAAAGAATTACATTAAATGTAATAAAATAAATCACTTACCATTACAGGTTAATGGGTCTTCTATTAATAAAGACTTATTATTTGTTTTTAATATTTAATAAATATTTAAAACGAGATATTTTAAAATTTAACTTTCTTGGTCTTAATTGCTGCAAAGTCGGTTATTAAATCACTATAACTTTGTTGAATTTTGTTGCTTCTCTGCTATGTACAATTTTCCCTCGAACGAGGCCTTTCGGTTTCGCAACCATTATCAAGTTCTCCCTACATCAGGGATGGAGATGTAGGGAGAACTTGATAATGGTTGCGAAACCGAAAGGCCTCGTTCAAGGGAAAATTGTACATAGCAGAGAAGTAACAAAATTCGACAAAGTTGTTATGAAGACTGCTAACACAGAGAAAATAACTGATACATCACTATAATCTAAAGACGAAGCAATGTCGTTTTCAATTGAATGTATCGCTAGATTTGATATCCTATATTGAGATATTGTTGATCGTAGGTACGATTTAATCAATTTAAGCTTACTAAACGATCTTTCACAAGAAGACACAGACACTAATAAGTAAGAAATTTTTTTAAAGCTATTGCTAGTGTTTTGTAGGCTTCTAATCTCATTGAAAACATTATTGTAGCAGTCCCTGAGATGTAAAGTTTTTTGTTCTCCGTTAACTTTTTTCCCTTTTAAATAAAAGTATGACGTCTTTCAAGTCACTGAACTTCACTGTTTAGGTCATGTGGATACAGTTTTGCAAGCACTGTGCGCTTAATATTGATCTGGAAAAGCTGTTCCTTAAAATGTATATCCCCATCATTTACGTACGCCTCAAATTTAAGAGGAACTCAAAGCGTTTTTCTAACACTTTTATGTTAGAGAAACGGCTTGAAATTTTCAACTGACAGTTTCTCCAAATTTCTATTAGAGAACGTTGTATTTCTTGCCGAAAGGTTAATGCAGAATCGTCTGCATACTCCCCTGGCATCGTGCGCTTCCTTCTTGTCCTTTTTGTTATAGTGACACTCCATTCATTACATACCTGCTCTGCCTTAGTAACGACATTGTCACACAGCTCATTCCTCCAAACTTTTAATTTGTCCGTTAGCGTCTCCAGAAGTTTTAATGCTTTATTTATCCAAAGCATAATAAAGTATTTTAACACGTTATGCACAAATTATATTTTTAGACGTTAAAAATTTATCCAAGTATTTTAACAAAGTCAAAGTTTCTAGGATTTGGATCGTTAGTAATTGACTCCCGATGTCCTATCAGTGCCAAATTTTGTTCTGCAAGAGTTTGTACTGTGCCAATGACCCGTTCGAGGATTTCTTTGTTCCTGAAGTAGATCATCATTAAGTCCCCCTTTGTTAGTATTTTAACAAAGTCAAAGTTTCTAGGATTTGGATCGTTAGTAATTGACTCCCGATGTCCTATCAGTGCCAAATTTTGTTCTGCAAGAGTTTGTACTGTGCCAATGACCCGTTCGAGGATTTCTTTGTTCCTGAAGTAGATCATCATTAAGTTCCCCTTTGTTTAAAGAACGTTCCAATTCCTTCCATTCAAAAAACGCAGACCGATGAGCATGATTTTCATGATTCTGAATACGGGGATTTAACTTTCGCCACGACTAAACCCCTTTTTTACTATTGAAATGGCTTCTTTGATAGTTTTTTTGTGGAAATAAAGTGCAACAAAAGCAAAATAGACAATTTTTAGTTAGAGAAAAACACATCCAAGTGTTACCTTTTTGCCATTTTGCAAGGTTTTATCAAACCAATATTTGTTTAAGGATTTTCCAGCTTCATCTTCAGGAAAATGGCTGTCCTTGTTCTCCAACTGAGTTCCTCTATTCACCATTATATCTCGGAAGGATTGAGATTTCTCGCTTGGCCAGGCTCCCATATCTTGTAGAGAAGCGCCGAGAACACGGTCTACATTGTTGTTAGTAACGTTCTGTCCTTAATCGCCTGTAATTTCAAGACTGCACGATGCAACATCCATGGTACTAGAACCAACTGAATCTTGTAACTGTACTTTGCCACTTTCACAGTTTGAAGTATTCACGTCGTTAACTTTACTGTATTTATCAACAACTTCGTTGCTAATAACATCCATTTTATGATTGCAAGTTGATTCCTTGTTAATTGTAATATTTTGACACTTAGGGTTCGATTTTCCTTGAATAAAAGACTTCATAAACTCTTTGGCACTTGTTGTAGTTCTTAATCTTACATTAAGAAAATCTTATATTCCTGTAGTTCTTAAGGAATAGTCATATCAAAGAAACAAGTTGTTTTGAGTTTTATAAACTGAAAACAATTTTTTCAAGTCTATCCTCACTTTGCCACCCTCCTGGATATGCCGCCCGGGGCGGCTGCCCTCTTTGGCCCTCTCTAGCTACGGCTCTGGCTGTCACACCAATGAAAATAGAAGTGGAAGATAGTAAATTAATGAAAGAGTTCTATAAAGATTCTATAATGTGAAAGGAGAGCAAGAGATAGTGCTGTCACACGCCTTCAATATTCAAATGAAATAATAAAGAAAAATGACCCTACAGACAAAATTACAGAAAAAGAAAGACACTAAGTAATGACACAAGGCGATAAATACTCTCAGTGTCAATAACAGGAGGAATGCTACTTTGCAAAGAAATTATTTATAATTAAATATAATTTTAAATCTACTGATAAGAATGAAAAACAGTACTGCAGAATAGAAAAACAGTACAGCAACACCGATACATAAAAAAGAACAAAGACATTACCTATTTGAAAACCTATAGACCATTTTCATTACCGTCGTGTACTCAAAAATTTCGTCAAGCTTTTCACTGATGTACTTAATACATTATTAGCAATTCAGTAGTGGCCTGATAAAGTTTAATTCAGAAGCAACTAGAAATCCATAGATCACTTTACAAACAAGAGGTCAAATTCAAGAGTGCTGAGATGTCAGTCGGGGAGTCGTCTTCGGACTAGTCTCAACTATCATGAGATCACGAAAAAATATCATTATGAAAAATTAAAATAATTACATGGAAACACAAACTAAAAGAGGTAACGTTCACAGAACTGCGGTGAACAGGAATTTTGCTGGCCGAGAAAATGCTAGATGGTTACAAAAATTGCTACATTAGAAGCTGGATTGGTCACTTATCTGATCAATTACTGTAGTACAGTGAATTGACAAGATCTGCTTGGGACAGATAGCGATTGCAAAAGGCATTCGCTCAGCAATGAATAGGTAGGCCTAACTGTTAAAAGGAGATAATAATGACGTATTTTTATTATATACGTATCCATATTCGAACGTTTATGTCTGTGTATATCTATCGATGATAAAACTAATTAACTTTCGCAAAACTGTGAGCACTATGTGCAGTCATCGTCTAGTTATGTATTTTTCTTAAAAACGTCTTAAATACGAGTTCGTCTCGTATTAACAAATTATTTAGCTGTATAATAAGTAATTGCTGTTTTAATACGCAGTACAATATGAGAGGTGCATTCAGCGTTTAGTTGTTTGTGGAGTGCCTGAGTACCGCTGTCACTAGAAATATGCAAGTAATGTTACTGGTGCGGACGGCATAGTAATGAATGTCGTGCGGTGAATACAAGAAGATGACAGACGACGTGATCCACCCCTTCGTTGCCACCCACTGCATGTCTTCTCCGTAGATAAATATTTTATGTATTAATTTCGTTAAGCCTTTCACCACCCTTCATTTTTGTATTAATTCTAGTAAAAAAGATGGCCACTTTTACGCTTTAGTTTATATACCGGTATAGCACTTCCGTTATATTTTTTCATTTAAGCCACTTAATAGAACAATCTGAATGTATAGATTACATAACCTAAAAACGTATCTGTGCGTTTTAACTGGTATACAACTTAATGGAATTGCAATTTGAATTTATTTATTACTTTTACAAAATCTCTTTCAGATAACATATTCATTAGGCCCACGTGTAATAATAAATGTTACTGAGAATTTAAACTACCACCACTATTATTGTAGTAATAGATGGCCAGCTGTGTTATTAGAATCTCATTGTCGCTCTGGATTTCTCTTATAAATTTCAAGAACTTGCATATGGATGCTAGTGATTGCCCAGACAGTATTACTGTAGTAGTTACCAGTCATAACAGTCTATGTCAAAGCAATCGTTATATAAGAAGAGTGCACCACACATTTAGAGTTTGACACATTCAATATAGACAAGTACACAATTTATAGCACAACAGCCGATGAAGAACTACAGTATAGTTAGCCTATAGAAAGTGGGTTTAGTAAGGACTAATAAAGTCATGTGCTACTGTTAGGTACTACTAATTACTACTAATTGTGCTACTGTCATGTGTTACAGTAGCGTGTTGTAAATTCATGTACTCTTCGTAACAATTGTGGGGTGGTGGGGGTCAGGTAAACCTGCCAGCCTTAGTCTAGCCTCCAACGGTGACGTTAAGAATAATAAAACTCCAGTTAAACCGAAGAGCGAGATTTCACCGATCAGATGGGGGGGGGGGATCTAACGTGGTGTTTGTTTACACGTTAAAATTGAAGAAAACCTGATTTCATACATTTTTAATCGAATGTAACAATATATCGAAATACTTATAGATTTAATAATTTTTTAGTAATTAATCGTATAAAATTTAATTTAAAATTTCGTAAGTAGACCTATTTACAGTCATTGCATAATAATTAATAATAATGTTTTAACATGCATAAATTATATGCATTTGTTATGGGTATAGCGTGTCATGTCAGTACCCTTAGTAACCTGATTTGTTTCTTTTAATTTAGTGTATGCAGATTGATGCGTATTATTTAGATAGTGTGATTGGTTAAATTAAACTTGTAGGTATACGGGTTTGAAAACGCTTTGGGGTGTTGAAGGGATCTTCGTCTGGTCTATTAAAATATATTCCAATCTGTGCATTCTATTTTGTATATTCCATTTTTATTGTGAACGCTGGATTTAGTTTTATGTTTTATTTTGTTAAAATCTATATTATATGTGTTATAATATATTATAATGCATAATATAACATGTTATCTATGTTATAATATCTATGATATATCTATATTATCTATGTACGTTGTAAAATTTGTATCTTTAAATACTGTAGTTTAATTAGTTTTTGAGTCACATTTTCGTAATAAGTAAAGGTTGTATACATTATCATTAAGATATTTATTTTTAGATGCAGGTTTATTAATAACTATTTGTTTAGTGCGTTTATGTTTTATTTTATTTTCTAATTTATCGGTAATTTTTATTTTGTATCCATTGTCTTTTGCTGTTTGATAATAGTTCTTTCTTTGTCATTCAGTGGGATTCTAAGCATTCGGCATATTAAGTAATTATCCATTTTATGTTGCAGTGGATAGTTATAATTATTTGGAAATCATAAATTAGTTTGCGAAAATTTCCTATTATACTGAGAATTGAAAACTTGTTTTATTTTTAATTATGGTTAGGTCTAAGTAATTTAATTTATTATTAGATTATTCTTCTAATGTGGATTGTATTTTATTATGTAAGTTCTTTATAGAGTTTAATAGATTAGAAATGTTTATGTAATTATTTTGTGATGCGTATAGTGCATCAACGTATCTAAAGTAACATCCGATGGGTCGTTAAATTTTATTATATTTATTATTTATTCATCGAGTTTATGTTGAAAGATTTCTGATATGATAACGGAGGTTAAGGTCTCTCACAACAAAGCCATTCATTTGGTAGTATAATTTGTTATTATATTGAAAATAATTTTTAAAGTGTTATTTAATTGTTTAATGTATGTGTAAATTTCGTTATTTATTTTCAGTTTATTTATTTTAAAATTTATAGCATCGTCAGTAGGAATCTTTGAGTACGTGTTTGAAACGTCGAAAGAGTGTAATTTTGTATCTTTGTTTACTTGTACGTTTCTTAAATTGTTCCGTGAGTTGGATATTGTTTCTTGTATTGTTTTTGGCTGGCTAGAAGTTTCATTTGACGTTTTAAAAAATTCATATTAGTAATTTAGCTAATTTATAATTTGATGCTGTTCTGGCGTTTATTAAAGGTCTAACGGCTTTATCAATTTTGTATAATTTTATTAGGGAACTTTGATGCACTTGATTTATCGATTTTATACTTGTATGATTCTTGTAATAAACCAACTTCAAAATCCCAAAAATTTATTTTTAAAAATGATTATCTTCGAGCATAATTTAACTACACACACAGTCTAAATAATAAACATCAATTTCCAAACATTAAAAATGTTAAATTAATTAAAAACATACAAAAACGTTACAACATGAACATTTGGGAAAATCTCAATATGTAGGCCTACAGACACAATAATAATAAATCCATTAGTTTCAGATTCAAATTAAAGAACAAGATGATGTATTTATGATTATAAATTTATTAAAATAAATAAAATGTAAACATTAAATATTTCCATCATTAACCGCCAAAACAGTATATTAAGTTAAACAAAGATTAAAAAAATAGAAACATTTAAATTGAAATAAAATCGATTCCTAAATATACAGAAACATCTGATGATACAGACTAAATCTGTGAACGTAAGTCAGGTGTAACTATAGTAATTGAAATAAGAAAAATTAACTTGTAAGAGAAATGTATTATTTGATATAGTGTTGTATAATACGTAATATATATTTGATCTACAATGTGTATATATAATAATAATATGATATACATATATAATATACTATACGTACATAATATAATACATATTTGATTTGTATAATACATAACACACAAATTCTGCAAGAAACTCGAAACATCAAAGATAAGATGACTTACTTACAAAGATAAGATAATAATAATTACAAGGCAGTTTAAAAGTATAATTCAAAAATGAATTGATTTTTATTAATAAGTTTTAACAAATGTGGATATGAAGTAAACAACAAAAATCCTAAACAGACAGAATTATCTTCCTTTTACGAATCGACTATGAAAACGTTTTGAGAAAATAAAAACTTTTAAGAAAATCATGAACTGGTACTTACAAACTTGATTCGTGTTGAATACTTACGATTTTGATGTAACAATACTTAATAGTTTTTAAAAATTTTAAATTACAAAAATAAAAAAATTCTTGTTTACGATTTTTTGTTTGCTTGAACATTTTTGGTTAAGTTAGAGTTGGTGGTCGTGAGAAGTAAGAAACAAAAAATAACTTTAGCAAGACTTCCCTTGCCTCTCATTTTGTGGGCTGTGTTCTGTCGAGACATAATTCACTAAGGCTTGAGTTCCCTAAGTAGAAAGCTTTCCAGTGTATGTGAAAACGTATGCGAAACGTACCCGTTTGCTGCAAAACAAGGAAACTCAAACAAACAGCTGAATCGTATGAGTTTTGAACCGTTTTGAAACTATAAAATAGGGTTCATGATTAGTGGAGATTAGTTGTTTCGCTTTGCTTAAACGTTGTTTGGAAGTCGCTTTCCACAAGTGGTATGGTGAGCAGAAAATTTATTTTTCTCCCTGCTAAAACTTTGAGACCGAACGAAAATTTTGGTTGCCTCAAGTTTTATATTAATTAATAAATAATGTTTAATATTGTTTGAGTGAATGTTTCATACTGACTATTGCCGACCATTTAAAAACCAATATTATTATTTTTTTTCTTTCTGAAATATCCAGTGATTATCGTGTAATAAACACGTAAAGAAGTAAGAGAAGAAGATTAGGCCTAAACCACATCCTGTCACTTGTACATTATCACTAGCCAACACAGCACGTTCACGCTTTCCTTGCTTCTGTTAACATAAAAAATGCAGACTTATTCTGGCAACCAGATCACGTAGTTGGCATTTCTACCTTGAGCAGAGAGGGTGTTTGTCTTAGTCGGTGTAACCTGTCGCCTTGCTCGTAGTGGAACGTTGTTATTGCTTAGTGCACCTTACTGTATCCATCATTCTTGTGTGACACGAGTTTCTACTTAGCTGTAAGTGCACGCAATTCTTAATTACACATAATGCAGTTTCACAGTTCGAATTCTGTGTTTCTAGATTATTCATGTTTCTATTCTAGACGGTATTCGCTGGTCTCCACTGTAGTACATCCATGGGTTCACACGAGTGAAATGACGGGAGACGAGAAGTTTGGGCAGTTAAGTTACGCTTACTTGTTTAGATGTTTAGGTCGATGTACACCTTCACAGGAAAAAGCAAACGGAGAGGTAGGTAGATAAACAGAGGGAGCGCGCGTGCGCACAGAGAGAGAGAGAGAGAGAGAGAGAGAGAGAGAGAGAGAGAGAGCGAGAGAGAGAGAGAGAGAGAGAGAGAATAAGGGACAGAAACAATTTCAAGAAGTGTCTCTACTTTTGGTTTCTATTTCATGTTTTTCTCTATATTGTCTGCAAGCATTTTGTATTCTTGCATACGTAAATCAATGTTATTTCAAAAATCTATAAATTTTGTTGACGTAAATTTCTTCGAGGGTATTATTCGTATAAACGTCTTATTGACATCGTCATGTGCAGACCAAACAGGCGACGGGTGTTGGTGCCAAATGCCTGACCGGGAACAATATGAGTAAACATAGTTGGAAACATTATTTGCTGAGCTGTTAGGCCGTGGTCTATTGTTTGTGTGAACAGAGATTTCATCACTGTGTAGGCTCTGTCTCATCACCGGCATGAATTGGCGGCCACCGTGCGAATTGTTTCCGACACTGAAGATGTCGTCCGATGGTGGGGCCGAAACGTCTGTCCACGGCCTAACTGCTCAGCAAATAACTTTTCCAACTATGTTGGCGTCGGCCGTGAAAGCCTTAGGAACTCGATATGAGTAAAGATTCACAGAACGTTAGTGAAGTTCAATAAATTATAAATAATGCATCTAAAAGTGGAATATAACGAGACAGCGAGCTAAAACTCGCTATTGTATAAATTAATAGCAAAGTAAGGAGTAAATTACTTATATAATTATTGAAAGTAGAATCATGAAATCAACTAGTTGAAATCGGATGGTGGTAACCAGGTAGACGCTGGTAAATGAATGCCAACATCGAAGTCGTACTCGTAAACAGGTCAAGACAAAGTTGTCGCAGTTTTTATCGTATCGGGTACTGAACAGAATCAGCCCATCCAATCTGTACGTGTTTTCCGTTACTAGCGTTAGTTTGGAACTGTTATTGATGGCAAAAGACACTTTACTGATTGTTTATTGTAGTAAATACCTGCAAGACAACAAAATAAGAAAGACGAGAAAGCAACCACGGCATATTACAGTATTACGATAGCAAGAAAAAAGTTTGTCATTAATGCAAAACTTGGAAAGCCAAACGCTTTTGAAATTTTAGTCCACTTAAAGTGTAATATCATTTTACAGACTAGAACAAACAATAACACGTTAGTCTCTACAGTAGCCCACAATAACAGTAGTCTCTACTAGAAAATTAAAGTTACTGCTGTCTTTAAAGAAGAATTTTATCTTTTATTTTTTCTGCCCTAATTTTTTCTATTCCCCTGTGCTATCGAGCATAGGTGTATCAAAATATTTCCGCGTCTTTGTTCTAGAGGTTATTCCAGATACCGAGGAAGCGATACTCCAGGAAGAACATATAATAGGATCGGAGAAACGGCATTACTTAAGAAGACATCGTATTATAAATGTTACATATAGTAAATTTTACATATTGAACAATTTATATAGAACTCTTTACAGAGTTATATGTGTACTCTTTTTACATAACTATGTAGAATTTCGCTAAATTAGACATGTAGAATGTAGAATTACATAAGTACGTAGAAATAAGTATACACTAAATTCACATTATATCAATATATTAAAGAAAGATTATACATTATTAAATTTAGGAGTCAATATGTGATATTATTCATTTATAGCTTCGGTATAAATTTTATACTCTATGTTAAAATGAAAATCAAGCACTGGGAATTTTATTTACATAAAAAATTAATGTATAAACTCTTAAATGGGTAAAATCGAAAACAAAACAAAGAATTTCCTTTGTCAGGATGAGTTTCACAATGTTGTTTGGAAGACAAGATTACATCAGACATATTAGGCCTACTTGTATTCTTGTGTATGATACGTGTAAGATTTGTTGCTAACAAGTTTTCTCCCTGGAAACTTTATATTGGCTCGTCATGTTTTAATTAATAACGTGGGAATATTAACATTTCAGAGGACACTGGTCTCACCTTGTTTGTTAAAATTATATAAATAACGCTTTTCCTTAGATGGACCCTAATGTATACATGTTGTCATATTATACATTAACAAGTAACAGTTTTGACGAAAGGTTGTGGTGGTAAGAACTTATACTTTACACTTGGTTACTTTAAAAAAAGTAGTAAAACAGAAACAAATGCTGTTTTGCAGCGAGATGAATTTAATGAATAGAATTATCTTTTGTATTAAACATCTTCTAATGTATATATATATATATATATATATATATATATATATTAATATAAGATCCAAAATGACAATTAAAAAAAAAAATATTAACTCGATTTCCATTTTTGTTTGAATCGGAAATGTGTAATGAGTGTAATGAGCACCAGTCGCGTAGCGTGAATGTTTACCAGTAATCCCGCCGTTGTGGTTTTAAAATTCATAAAATTAGATATAAACAATACTAGTAATTCATCTACACAAGACAAGCAATAATGCTTCAGTCTCTGATCTCCCCCATTTTGTCAGTCTCCAGGCGCTACGTACGCTAGGTCGGCTCGGCGTACGCAGGGCATACTGTTGTACAGCGGGGAATGGTGAGAAGTGTATGTGAGAACCATTGTGTGGTGCTGTGATCACGGTTTCAGGGTACGCTGGTGTCAGCTGTAGTTTCGCGTTTCTTTGCTCTTGTTGCTAGGGATTACTGATTTACTACGCAGCTTCAACTTATTTGGAGCGTATTTTTAGTTGTTTGTGTACATATGTGTGTGTGTGTGTGTGTGTGTGTGTGTGTTTCCATAATTTAACACACGAACAGTGATGCATCTGAAACTAAAAGACCAACACCAATATTGCCAATTGAAGAAGTATATAAAAATTGGAAAAGCCATGAACAAAAGTAACAGGTTCCTAGCTGAAATAAACAAAATATTTTGCTATGTATCGCCTCATACAACCCAACATTTTAGTGTTCTTATTACAAATTTACGCTACGCCACTGATGAGTACTGTTCACTGAACTAGAATTACGTTATTAACTATACAGCGTAAAGAATTTAAGTTGAAAATAAATTTAACGTCGCCGATGAAGTCTGAATACATAAACAAGTAGGCAAGAGTACGCCAGTTCCAGTAGTTTTTTGCGTAATATTACTTTTGTGTAATCGAACCTGTCTTATACTTATGGCGTCTCGCAAACTAACCACGCAGTCTTAATCCAGTGACACGCTTCCTCTGCTGGAGTAGTCCGAAGTACTCAGTATTAAGTGAGCTAACGGTTCAAGTCTAAACTATAAAGCAACCAGTCCACTGTAGATTGTCACAACAACTCAAATGGACAGACTTCAGGGACTAGGTATCTTTTTCCATCAGGGAGTTGGCGAATCCCATATTCCGGTCCAAAGGAAACACATATCCTTCACCAATGCTTCCAGTAGACTTGAACTGCCAAACTTCCGTGGGGTACCTGCCACCTGGCACCCTATTCAGATGAGCAATTCATTTCTCTTTGTTTACCGCAATGCTACCTTGGATATTAAAAATATTGAACTCTTTGGAAATCTAGAACATCATCCTTTATAATACTCTTATATTAGTTGAATCAGTTAGTTAACCCATTTGCATATGGAGGCTTACTATGACACTTATATGTTAATTAGTTTTGTAGTTATGAATTTTATGTTTATTTTTCAAAAACAACTTTTCCTTCATTAAAATAAAAAAAAGTAATCATAGTTACTTAGACAACTCTACACTTAAAATTAAAATTCTATAATACAATGTCGATACCTAAGGTATGGTATGGGACTGAAATGTGGACAATCGTTGAAAAATGTAACAGCAAAATTGAGGCCTCGGGAATAATGATTTTAAGAAGAGGAAAAAGTAGTTATAGTGCCTAATAGAAGATGGAAAGTTTACGTTAAAAGTATGCTTGGAGGCAGGGGTATCAAAGTAGGGGTAATCTACGTCGTAATCACAGTATTTTACAATATAAGTCCTTGGAAGAAGAGATATGAGGAGATCTAGAAAAACATAGACTGATACTTGAACACTCTGAAAACGGAACAGATATTTCAGTTATACGCTTACTCTCTGAAGGGCTGAAGAACAACAACAAAACGAAGAAGAAGAAGAAGAAGAAGAAGAAGAATAAGAAGAAGAAGAAGAAGAAGAAGAAGAAGAAGAAGAAGAAGAAGAAGAAGAAGAAGAAGAAGAAGAAGAAAGTGACGATAAGAAGAAGAAGGAGAGGAAAAATAAAAAGGAGAAGAAGAAGAAGTATGAAAAGGAGAAGAAGAAGAATGAAAAGGAAGAGAAAGAAAAAGGAGAAGAAGAATAAGAATAAGAAGGAGGAGGAGAAGAAGAAGAATTTGTGCTGAAGTAGTTGTTGATTACTAATTCTAATTTTGGATGTTTTCACGTTTATTGTTAAAACATGAGTGTAACAGGAAGGTTTCAACACCTCGTGTTTTGTTAAGTAAACGCCGACATGAGTTGGTTGATTGATATTAACTATGTTTTTTTTAATAACGAATTTCACAATTTTTATTGTAGTTTTTTCGTATTCTATTAGGTTTATTCTTGTTTAATATGGTTGATTATGTGCTCTCTTTACCTTTACTTAATGAAAAGAAGAAAATGTCTATTTCATGTTATGACAATTATCGTACGTGATTAACTTATAATTTTCTTAGTTAGTGAAGAAATATCGTAATACCATAAGGGCGCGTTCAGGTCGGTAATGACGGTTTATTTATCACTTTATAAAATATGATTTTGCGAGAGTAAATGGAGACACGCTCTGGCGAGAGATTTCCTGTAGAAGGCAGACTGTTACGAAACAATTTTAATTACAATTCGCGTAATTAAAACGAAGAAAAGATAAGGAAATCTATTTGATGATTCAGACAGCGTGGGTTACAGACATATAAAAACAAGCGGGGTGAATTTGGCGAGAAGAAAATTTTCGTCAATGTGACTGGAAGGGGACGGAGTTATTATTTTATGTTTATCTTGAAAGACATTAAGCCTTGCCAGAAGCAGAGCCACGGTTTTCAATAACAATACCCGCGGATAAAAGGATTAAAACTGCATTTATAAGAGCCGTCAGCTGGCTGATGAATTATATAGCCTACTTTACAGAGGGGAAAACTGGGGCCAGGCAGACACGTTACGCAATTACCGTAGCCAGACACGCTGTACGATCCGGCCAGCCTTACTTAAATCTTACTTCTTTCTTAGTCTTCATATACTGATCAGACCCAAGTGTATCAGATTAGGACATTCTCCAAATAACCAGTTTCTAACTCTGCGTTCTCTGCTGTAGACCGCTGCTATCAAACGCGGTCCTTTTCCGGAAGTCACTATTAGCGCGCAGCAGATGTCCACTTCAGGTTATCTATTTGGTGGCTACGAAATTAACCGAAATGTGTTGTGGGGGGGGGGGAGAGTCATACCAGAAACACTACTTTCGGATAACCCACGGGTGGCTGTTACAAACAAGACACAGTGAAAACCAATTTAATTAACACTATTAAACTGCACAAGAAAGTTTACACATTTCCTTACATATGCTAATTATTGCGTTTTGTTGTTATAATCATCGAAACACTCTACTTTTAATTAGAAATAATAAGTAATTTTATTATGAATATTTTCTTTACAACTCTTACGAGTAAAGAAAATATAGGCCTATGACCTGCCACCTCTTAATCATAACCCTTTCATGTATGTTACCTTCATTCGACTTAATCTGTTCTGTGTGGCATTACACTTTATTATTTTTCCACTGTGATTATTCCGAGTTTTACTGAAGTTTGTACTGTATGTTTTTGTGGTGTGTGTTTTTAGACTTTATTGAACTTGAATTCACAATCCTTCGTAACTCGCTTGTATTGTTTTCATCATCGGGAGCTACACGGTTAACGAATACAGCGAGGAGTAGTATTATTTTGTTATCGTTTCCGTTTAAAAAATAAAAAATAATTCTTCTTTATTTAATTGTGGCAAGAAAAGTAACTCATTTAGTTTATTCACTTATTTGCGAACCATTCTATAGGTATATGAACCATTCTACCTACTGTAAGGCCTATTTGAGTGTACTAACTAAAAATTTAGCAAATAACGTAAGAAAAAGAATGTCAGTAACAAAACGTAATGACTATTTCGCGAAATAAGTTGCGATCATTCTCCAAAGGTGTACTTACAGTTTTTCAAAGTATTATTCACAAAACACTTGAGACAAGGTTGAGGACATCGGACTTTATTACCAAATTAGTTTTCGTTAATTTAGGAGTATCGGTTACAGTTACTAAGTGTGATTAATTAAGTTTACTTTTATACAAAAATTTCATATAAATGGTTTATGATAGATCTTAAATAACTAAATAAAACATAGACAGGGCCGAATCTAGACTTCTATAAAAATCATAGTCGCTACTATTAGGCCTCTTGTAAAGCTATCTACATATAAATATCAGATGTACACATATATTGTCAGATAGAGATCGGTCTAAGACGAAACTGCTTTAAAGCATATAGTCTATAGGTTATAAAGTGTTTAGACCTCATAAAGACAATTTAGTTTATCAGAGAAGCAACAAAAAACGCTACTAAATTTTACAAATTTTATACACAAAAGCATTTAAACACCTCGACAACATCCTATTTCTTAAGAAGACGTATTTCCGATAACCATCATTTTGCTGTGGATACTGGGAAAGTGTGTTGCGTTGCGTAGTTAAGATTCTAGCTGGATTGTATTTTTGATTCCTGATTTTTTTTTGCATGTGCATGTGCATTGAACGCTTCAATTCTCATTTACTTCTAGAAAGTGGAATCGCATGCTGACATGACTTGGAAACTTGATGTTCTAATGTAAGGAACACTATGGTTAGAAACCAATACTACGAGACCTCATAGAAGATCGTATTGTACGGCTCGCATCATGTTGAAATATTATACGCATGTTCCATTATTTACTGGATTACCAATGAAACCAAGAACTGAAAAGGGTCTAATGTTTGAGCATAACGCTCTTTATTGACAGTCACAACCCTTTACAATCTTATGAAAAATAACGTCCCGCTGTGTTAAGTCACAGAAGGAGAAAAATGGTGTTTTATTCCACGAGTTATATCTTATATCGAGAAGTCCGACGAGCGACGAGGCTGTACCACTCACACGCTTACATAAGCATAGGCTACGTAATCGTCAGTAAGACCACCATGGACACACCATCAGGGTGGAGTGATCTACAGCTCAGGTGGCAATGAACTAAATTATTAAAAAAAAAAGTAAATAAAAAAACAGAGACAGTAATGAAACAGAGAGAAAAAGAAAGACTCTGTAAAAGTATAAGAATAGTATACATATGTAAATTGTAAGTAGTAAAATTAATAAACTTCTCTATGTAAGAATCTTAAGTAAGAAATCTTATATTAAAATTTAATTTACACTTTAAGCATTTAAATTCTTTGGGTGCACATTGTTGCTGTTAGAAAACATTTATTTTCAAAGTTTTTAGTGTTAGTTAAATTGTTAATTGTTGGCAATTTCTTAACATTTAACACTACCTAATGTCTTAATGTCTATCAGGTACCCAATTTTAAAATAAATTTATACTGTATATATGGTACAGTATATCAAAATGAGTTTTATAATAAGTCTAAGTTATTTAAATGACGGTTACTTACTGTGATTATAATACATGGACACTTATAAGAAGGGGCAAACATTTTTTTTAAATTTTCAGATTTGTCTTTTTGATAAAACGCAATTTTGATGGTTTCAATTTTATCTTAATTTTTTCATATCACGATACTCTCCTCTCTACAAATTTAATCTTTGTGTAAAAGTAGTGTCTAAAGTAACTCAGATAACCGCTTTGTGTTAGAGCTCATTCACTACAGAGTGAATAATGTACTAACAATAATACGTACTAAAATAATAATACAAATACGAACTTCTTTCTCTGCAAGATGACATATTTGTCAAAACGCAAGACTGATTACACGGGTTCGCGGTTAATTACAGATGTTGTCCTACCTGTACATCGATGTCACGAATAATCTTTGTCTCGTGGTCTGCTTTGCGAGAGGTTGAGCTGGGAATCGAGCTACTGTTCGTGCTCCGTACAGCAGGAAACGCGTAAGATTAAGATCGTAAGAAACTTCAGCCCGGCGTTATCTACCAGAGCAGTGTGACGGTCGGTGCAGTGGTAGTGCGGCTCGGCCCAATATTATTTGGAGACATGGGATTCACCCAGAAGCAAGTTCTAGGAAGTCCGTCATAGAAACAAAGCACAGGTGCTCGCTTCCACCCATCTGGCGAAGGCCGAAGTCTCCACATCTAGATTATCCGGTTTCTCTGGAAGAATGTTTTAGCTGACTGGCTGACCAGCCGTGCATTTAGAGGAAGTGGTCTCCTGGGCCTCAGTGGTCGTGTCCTGTTGCGTGATAGGTGCGGGCCTCCCTACATAAATCATGAGTGAACTCTTTGGAAAATATTCTAATTAGGGGGACATCTTTGCGGCACGTTTTTTTACGCATAGAAGTAACTGGATCGCTGCAGGTTAGTCCATCTCTTTGTTCAGTACAAGTGAAAGGCAAGGTTATTACAACCTCTACTCAATCGTCTCTGATTCTGCTGAGCTTCACTTCCTACATCACTTGCCAGCACGATATGAAAAGTTGGTATTCGTGGGTGTTCTCTTCTCGTCGTTCGCAAGGGTAGTCCACTGACTTAGATTTAACAGCCAGTCTATGTCCAATCCTTCGTATCGCGTCGTGACGACAATGTTGATTTTGCTGTTTGACCCTCATCCACGGCGGTATGTCATACTTCATTGGAATCATGAGTCAGTTGACACTTTGTCTGGCTCCCTCTACATTACTTATACAAAGGGGTCATTGATAACGCAGAAAAATAATCTTGATTTGGCCAGGATAATAACTGGCATACTAGAATAATTACAGTATCTATAATAATAGCAGAGTGCTACAGTGTTAGCATACTATACTGTTTAAAACATTTTGAAACATTAACAGGTTGTTGTATCTCGAGATTAGTGTAAAGAACAACGAATATTTCAAAATATAACAACATACATAAAATTAATTGTGATACAACATAAATAATACGATCCGTGATTAGTTAGTATGTAATAAGTAAAAATATAAAGACAAATTACTAAAAAATGGTAATAATATAATATGTTAATTAGGATTGTTTTTAATATTTTTGGATCTCTGGTGTGGTTTTGAATCCACAAGTTTTCTATCCTTTCTGTTTATACAATTACAAACCGTATGTTGAACGCGGTTCCAACAACAATCCTTAAAGATTCTTTCCTATTCTTAAAGGTTCTCTTAAATAAAGTTTAGTTTTCTTCGTACGATCTCTCAGTAATCTTAGAAATAATCTCAACAGCTAGCCTATTTTAAAACCAATTTATCATTATTTTCATCTTGCCACTGCATAGACTAATACCACGCAGGCTTTTATTGAAGACGTATTAGCTTAGTGACAGACGAGGAGACAGCTATCACACAGTACATTCGTTTGATTGTGTATTATTGTACTGATTTAAATAATTCATGTATGGCTTAGTCAATAGGAATTTAGTAAGAAAAGATAATAAAAGTTCATTATGCCCATACGTTTCAACCTCTACGTGTTGAGGTTGATTCATTACAGTCAGAGCTCATTCAGTGTAGATTGAATAATGTTACGAATGATGTACTAACAATAATACGTACTGAATAATAATAATAATAATAATAATAATAATAATAATAATAATAATAATGTATTACAAATAATTATACTAATACGAACTTTTACAATTATAATTATACTAATTCTCTGCAAGATCACGTATTAGTCAGATAGTCTATGCAGTATTTTATTTTTCCAAACCAGTCCCTAATATTATTACCATATTTACTCATTGTAACAGTTTTTTTCTTTTGGAACATATAAAGTTGCTGTACTTAATACAAAATGGGACGATTTAGAGAGGATAAAAATTAGTTTCCAATCTTCTTCCCAACATTATCAACTGTTAATACATTCGAATTTAGAAGTCTAATATGAGTTATCTGTTAAAATTAGTTTTCATTTGTTTTCTTTTTCTAATTCACAAACAATCGTCCTCATCACCAATATGCCCACTCTTAAGAAGAAGAGAAAGCTGATTCCACCTGAATGAAAAAGTTTCACTTTCAGAATCTAACTTAACATCATGGAAAACTATCACCACATAAGAACACTCAACTTCATTTCTTACTACAACACATTGTCAGTAGACTGATATTAACCAACACACCTAATCTCGACAGCATGGGTACTGCGAACAATACTAAACTAGTAAATTAGCTCACGAATGTATTTTCTGATTACTAATACTAACTTAATTAAAACAATATTTATTCTTTAGAAGAGTATTCATATAATATCAGGATGAATATAAGGTACAGTACATTATATTTTACTATTTATATAAATATTAATATTAATCATTCCATACGATTTATTTGTAACAGTAGTAAATTGCTTATGTATGTTTACATATCCTGTTTCTTCTACTTTCCTCAACAATTACATAATGTTCTTTTAAATATTCTAAATTCTCCTGCTACAGTTTTCTTTGTTTGTCTCGTTTATCATTATCTATCTCCAGATAACCCTTCAAAGAATAATTAATCGTCTTCTTGACATTATTTCTTCAACTTATAACTACATTATTGCGGCATTCTCTCTGTTTTATTTTTTACATCCCTTAATCAATTCATCGATGCTCCTTACTACTAATTATTTATTTTTATTCCTATGATGCATTCCTACAGAAAAGCAATTGTGATTTGTAAGTCTTTCGGCATAGTTGCACACTAGCTCTATCTTTTTCGTCCTTATCGACCACCTCGTATTATTATGTAATAATTTTTTTATTCGTTGTGTAGGGTATTTTTCGAATGCCTGAAAATGTATTTGTTTCTTCTTCTCTCGTCCTTCCCCTGGTACAAATGTAGGCCCTACAGTCGAGTGTTAGATTTTTTTTTTTTTTACCTGACTATTACTATTCGAAAGACATGTTTGAAATGGTATCCAAGTCACTTATTGACAAAATCTGTATAATATTTACCTTATTTCTTCCGTCGTGTGCCTTCGTTTTGCGTTTTGATTAGACTTTGCGCGTTTCGAGACATATGTCTCGTCATCAGAAATAAATCAAATAAAAATTCACTCATGCGAGGTCGTTACATATTAAAATACAAATATTCGAAAACGATTACAACCATACCCGCTTTACTTGAGTGCGCACTCGAGTCGGACCGATCGGACACTGATTATCAATAGCTACCGTGTAGACAGGTTTATTGCGGTATTGTAGAGAGTGTTTGATTTAAAATTTAAATGATCGTTTAACACGAAGTCACGACCGTGTGCGTCATTGTACGCCCTATATATCTCAAATTCTTCCTAGGCGTTCATGTAAGTGCCTTTATTACAAAAATGCATGGGTTTCAATAAACGAAAATCATAAATAGCTTTGATTCCAACTTGATAGGACCCGACGAAATCTGTTACGACAACTCCATATGGACCTTGGATAGTCGTGCTGTCATTTTACGAGGAGCGGGAAGCAATCCTTCTACTTAGTTCTTCCCCGAAATTCTGATCTGTCAAATTCAGACGTATGGTATTTTAATATATCAAGGAAAACTTCAGCAATTTTCTGTCAATTTCGAGACATCTTGAAACAACATCTGTTGTTCAGAATGTAAATAATAATTAAACATAGCAATCTGTCTACTTAATGCTACTGTTACTGAACATTATAGTTGACTGTAACTAAAATTTACAGGCTTACGTAAGTAACTTAATGTCAACGATTTGTGAGTTGACTGCGATAAAGAACGACCAGGTCATTATGTGATACAAACAACCGATTTATCAACGTATTAGGAAAAAAACATTGTGTTACAGGAACAAAAGAATATAGAAGAGTACAAAATAAATAGTCGAAGATCCTTAGTATTTCCTAAATGGGAAAGTCCAGTATAGTAAAGATCAATTCGCTGGAATATTTATTTTATAATTTTACGTTTTCTCTTTTGTTGTACCTTTCACAGTATTTGCTACCATTAAATTTTAATTAAAAAAATGTATAACGTTGAATAAAGCTACTTTAATACATTTACTTACTTGTTAGTGACTTGCGTAATCTGCGCACCTTAATATTTTGAACGATTCCTAGAGAAAATAATAAAACAATTATATTGAACTTGGTGTCAAGCAACGAACTACATGTGTATAAACTAGACATACAATAATTTCTTAAAATATACTGGCTGGGTATTTTTCTCCAGTTACCATTATGCACCACCTTTTATATTCCTCACTCTAATAGCTATTGTTGTACAGAAGAATGAGACAGGTGGTATTGAACGTACAAGTGTGAATCCAAGTTGACTGTATCCACGTAAACAACGCTCAGGTTGGCGTACGGTATGGTATTTTAAAATTTCCACGGTAAAAGTGGTACTGATTTTATCCTTAGCAGTGGTAATTTCTGGTATGCTGTTGGTGTGCCCGGTGTATTGCGTGAATCCAATTTATTGAACTAACATGAATTCAAGTAAATCAAGTCTTGGTAATTTTACAATGATGGTTAAAATTCGTGTAATAAAGTTTGAATGGAGTGAAATTTTTTAATGAACGAATAAAACTGCAATCGTTCGTGCAGCTGGAAAAGATTTCAGAGTTATTGAGGAACATGTTGTTTTCGTTTTTTAATTGGAGTATGTAAATGAGATTTGTCATATTTTTTAGTTACAGTAAAATAATGTACTGTACAAAATCTTTTGAAAAATATAACTTTTGTCTCGTTTGTTTGAATTTCATTTAGCTTTATCTGTACACAACCTGAGTAGAACAGTCCCAAAGAAATCTTGGATGCGTAGAACTTCATAGTTAATATGAAGTCTCATAGTTAGGCATCTTGGATTTTTTTTATTACGTTTGATGAAAGACTTAGTAAATTACGAGTGTAAAAACTTGATCAAGTCACAAATGTGATCAGCCGTGAATTGTTACTTTGTGTCAGCATAACATTAATAACTCTTAATTTCTTTCCCCTTCAAATATTAGTTCCGTTCGTCCGTAACTCTGACACAGTAATAAATCGAAAGTGTGGATATGTTTATAAGTGTCTTTCGGTATGCAGTGTTAATTACAGCTAATTACAGAAAAAAACAATGAATTATTTAAATACAGTAGGAGTGTTTCTTCAACGCCTGTGTTTTATGGATTATGCAAATGTGTTTCAATTATATGCAGCGGTTGGCTGCTTACACGCTTGAAGGCTCTAGATGTAGTAATATAAATCCGTATTGCATTTCTTTAACAACCGGATTTAGAACGTGTACTTAATTTTACATAAAATTTAGTTGTACAATTAAACTAATCCCTATTGTGATATCAATTGACAGGATGTGATAAAATAGTAAGTTGATTAAATAAAGTACATTTAAAAATCATAATAATTCAATTATTTCTATAAATAATAAAATATGTTAAGAAAAATTAATTTTCCAGCAAATAAATACACGTGTATATATGTGAAAGTTCCGATATTGTTTATTTAAGCCTACAATTCATACTTGAAATCAAGTGACATACAACACACATATTGACGAAATCAAGACATTAGAAGCTAATAAAGCGGCTTACAGGGATTCAGTACTGAAACAGAGCGTGTCAGTGTCTTCGTGGGACTAGGGAGTCCCGAATATTAGTTACCTGTGGAGACATCACAGTCCGACTGAACATGTTCACTGTTTAAATCATGTGGAAACTTGACAAACATGGAAACAAGGAAATCTAATAAATGTGGAATCACGTAGTTTTATCACCTGTGTATTACGACCGAGGAGAAATGCCCCAGAATACACTATATAGGTTTCTAGAGTAACAGCAAGGATAACAGCTCTAAACGTATAACAGAGATCTCAAACGTCTTCGTTGGACTACGAGCAAAGACCGTCCTTAAGCGTTGAGGCAATTCTACCATAAATTTTTCTTAGGTATAAAACCACATTCACTGCTGCTTGATCAATATTTGGCCAATCGCGTCGCTATTCATTTTTTATTGGCCCGGCTATCAAGAAGTCTGCCGTAGCGGAACATGTGCTGTCCAACAAAGATCATACTATCTGGTGTGTAGAGACCCAGGTCCCATCCTCGACTCGGCGGTACTTTGTTCGGTTGGAGAGGGAGGCTACTGAAATACATAAGCTAGACGACCGCAGTATAAGTAAACAAGAGTCCTTAGCGTTGAATAAATTCTTGTTACACGCACTGAGACATGGTAAGATCTTCGTCTAATTGTAGACATTCTGGACCACGGCCTTAGTGCCCAGCAAATTGCTGACAGCGTTGACACCGGCTTACGCACAGCGATAGCTTACGTTATTTTACAGAAATGTAAGCCAGAAATACAGAAATATTGTGTAATACAGAAATGTTTAGAATGTAATAGTATAAAACAATAATTAGCGTGCTAAACTCTTCTGTGAATATGGAGGGGGATAGTAGACCAACAGGTCGGGAACAGTATCATAACACCGAACAGATCTATGACGGGATATACACTAACAGCTGTAGTAACCTTACAGATATTACAGATTAAAAATTAAAAAGACAGAACACATAAATTTAAGTAGAAAACTATTATTTTCTTTGATGACTCTCCTTTATATAAGGAGACACGATTTAGTAGCTATAGATCAGCAAATAAATACTTACAAATCAACAGTTAAATTATAAAACTAAACTTACTAGAAATAAGAAGCCACATAGCAAAACCCACCATTAGTCAGCAGACAACACAGACGGAGAGACACATGGTATGATATGACTTGCTTGTGTCTGTTGTACGCGCTGACTGGGCGCAATGTAGTGAACGCCAGGTTCTGGCGGTACTACCTGAGTCAGAGATACTATGAGGGTATGAGTATGAGGTATTACACACCACGCCCACCGACAACGGTAAACATTTCAACACTAAGAATGTGTAGTTTTATTTGAAAGTCACAACTCCGGCAGTTTATTGCTTGCTTCGCTAATGCATTTGTGACTATCAAGATTTAGCAAGTCCCTAACCACTTTTTGTTGTTCTCCAAAATTTTTGTTCCATACTGCCGTGTTTTGGATCACCATCACTTCTTCGAATATTCTTGAACTTTCCTTATGTTGTTTATCTGTTAAATTATTAATCAGCGGACAGTCCAGACGTAAGTCTAACGTATTTAGTTTGACATTCACAGGCAACTGTAGGTACCTACAAATTACATTTTCTTGCAACTGAATCAATGCACAAAATGCTACCCTTCGTTCGTTTACTCTGTTCGTTTTTCTTTAGTTTAAAGTTAATGCATAATTGTTTTATATTCCTCTATGTACATTCTTCTGAATTTCTGTATTCTTGTTAAATACTTAAAGATTTACGTATTTGCGTCTCCAAAGATGATTTTGAACAACACATAACAGTAGCTTGCCCATGTAGACCGACTGACTCTGGGCTGTGTGGTTGATGCGTGCAGAGACGTACCACAAGGAAACTGAGTTCTGAGCTTCCTTCTGGAGCCTCTGCCTCATGGCCGTGCCAAGTAGGACGACTTTTCTCTTTAGCAGGCCTTACATCGTCAGTTTGTGTTAGCCTACACTAGCACAGTTTCCACCGAGGTCGTTTACATTACTCACTGGACGTATACGGTAATGCCCCAGTCCGGTTATAAGAGGATTTTCTAGAAACCTTGCCGCACGTGCATACAATTTGCTTGCAAGCCGCCTTATGGTGTCATCCAAGGAGTGGGCGCCAAGTCCGCTCCTCAGAAGGCGTGAAGAGAATCGACGGGGGACTTTGGCTGCTAGCCGAAGACCCCTGTCGTGGACGCTTTGCAACGTCTTTTTATGCATGGCGGCAAGGTATCTCCAGCCTGGGGCAACGTTAGTAATTACCGGCAGCAGATACGCGCCGACGATCATTTTGCCCAATTTCCTTGTCACAGGTGAGCTGACCAGGAATGGAAACAGTAGGCTCAGACGAGCGGAGCGTGTGAACTGTCTGAGCGTGGGTACACCAGGTGAGCCGACGACCTAGGCGTACAACGAGGTCCTTCACTTCGTTGGACCAGCACAAATATTCGTTCTGCCAATGGGAAGTAGCGTCCGCGGGTTCTTCCGGCGCTTAGAGAATAGGACACCTACACCCTTGACCGCGTTTAGAGACGTCTTCCAGTCCAGTGCCCGAACGAATCGAGCTGGCGCTGCAGTCGTAGTACAGTCGTGTCGTCAGCAAATGGGGCCACCTGGACTCCAGGCTGTCTCGGTACGTCGTTAACGTAAACTGAGAACAGAAGAGGGCCAAGGACACTTCCTTGAGGGACGCCGGCAGTGATTCTGTCAAGAGACAGAATCGCCTACTCTCACGCAGAAAGAGGTCCTCCCCGTCAGAAAGATAGCATCGGTGTTGGTAACACCGTCCGGGCCTTGAGCATTTCTTGGCTGAAGTTCAGTGAGCCGATCTGAGATCTCTTCCGAAGTTCGGGTTCCGCAGTGATCGGAAGAGACAGAAAGTCTTCCACGTCCATCTCGACTTATTCGTCAAATTCTCAGTCCATGGGCGGGCTGGGAGCGAACTGACACTCGAAAAACAAGCCCAAGTACTCGGCCTTCTCCTCCGGGCGACCTAGGGTCTGTCCGAACTGTCAAACGATGGTGGGGAGAGGAGGTCTGTCCCGTCATCGCACTAGGTATTATGTACGGGTAACTCTGCGGACGTTGGAGGCGGGAGTTGGAGAGTCCGCGGAAGTGGAGGGGTTCTGTCCTCCGCCTCCGTAACCGAGATGTTGGATACGTTTTTGGGCGTCCTCTGCCAAAGTTTCCGGACGTAATTACTCTCGCGAGCAAGAAGATAAACATCCTCAAGGATACGTTAGTAGTCGGGCGTGAGACTGGCCCGCATGAAGACGCGTCCACCGCTGAGGTGTTGCCTCATCGAATTGAGAAATAGTTTCATCGATGAGGCGGACGGTTTCGAGTGGGGCAGAAGGCGGCAATCGACGGCAAAGTGACGGGCCGTAGCGAACCCAATTAACGACCTTCCTCTTGTGCCGTGCTGGGTAACGACGTGGACCAAGATAGGGTTGTGGTCGGATGTCAGCTCCGTAAGAGTGACCGAGCAGGCAATACCCTGGGTAACTGCAATTCCAGAATCTCGGGAGTCGCGTTCAGCCTAGTCGGTAAGAACGTGGGTTGCGCTGGATCAACCATCATTGCCCGGTGCGATTACACATAACTGAGCAAGCGCTTCCCGTTCGGAGTAGTCAATCGACTACATCAAACGCGATGCTTGCAAGTCAGGTCGCCGGCCACGATTACCCAAGGTGGGAGTCGAAGATGACGTCAAGGTCGCCGACAAGACGTTCAGCGTTCGGGGGCTTATAAACTGAAACCATGAGGATGCCACAAGAACTCCATGGATGCCACCAAGAACTCTATGGACCTCAATGGCGGTGGCCTCGAGGTGAGTACGCCGCGGCAAAGCGACATGATGGTGACCTATTGAAGCCAGGAACTCTAGAAGATCGGAATGCTTCTGACCGACAGAATTAGCGTTTGAGGCTACAAGCAAGAGGTCACATTTAAGGGCTCGGTTCTTAAAAGGCCTATGACTTCGCAGGCTTCCAGCGTGAACCTCTCAGTATGGTCGGAAGTTTCCAGGCGATCTCTGACCTTAAGCAACTTTCTTAAGGTCGTAGCTGGCAAGAAGGTTGCCAAGGAACTTTGCGTTGTCGGAAGATTTGGGTGGGGTGGTTACCCTGTAAACTGTGGGTGCATAAAAGCTACCATGCTTACAGGCAAGAGTCCGCGGAAGTGGAGGGGTTTTGGCAGACAGCCCGGGGGCTGCAATGAGCCGCCTGTAAAAGTCCGCGACATTGGTCACCCCGTGGACGAACGCGGGCCGCGTACGACCAACAGCGGAGGAAGCCGGAGTAATCCCGAAGCAGCCAAAATCCACCGGTTTGGCCCTACAAAGGACCGATGTCCATGGACGAGTTCAGAGAGGAAGCGGAGTCGATAGAACGGTTTCTCCGCGGCTTTTTAGCCGGAGAGCCACGCGAACCAACGGTCATGAAGGCTTCCGGTTCGTCAGCTCAGTAGCAGACAGATCTCGTCCGTATCCATCGCTCGAGACGATTCCAGCGAGTTGCTCGTATGGGGCAAAGATAAAGCGAGCGACTCGTCACCCGTGGGCCTGTTGCCCGGAGAGGGTATGTCGGCCGGCGTGCTTGGCCACCGGGCAGAGACTGCAGGGCAGTCCCTTCGAGACGCCAGGGGTCTCGGGTCCGGCCGTAACCAAATTACTCGCGCGCCTACGGTGCTCACGTCGATGAGGGGAAGAGCTGGGCTAACGATCAGCTTAGTTATATACCAGTCCTTACTAAGACTGGTGGACACTGGCCTCTTTACCCTGGTGGTATCGCAAACGGTGCTTACCACTGGTGAGGGTCCGTAAGGATCCGCCGGCGTAGTGTTACTTAGCAATCGTGAGCAGCTATGAAAGGATCACTAAAAGAAGCGGCACTCACCAAACTCAGAGTCCTGTTAAGGCCCTCTTCTTTCGGGCGACTTCTAGTAAGTCCTCGGAAGTAACTTGCTGTATACTTGCCGGCTAAGATGGTCACCGGCAGCAGCTGGGCAGAAACAGAGATGTCTTCCTGTTGCTGATCAGAGGTCTTCTGCGTAGAGGATCTCCAGATCCCTTTAACAAAATCGGCCTTGAACAGCAGGCAGTAGAATCCTCTACTGCGGAGGCGAGCAGTTGAAGCAGAAGCTAGCAGACCTGGAGAGCTTGCCAAGGTAGAGAGAGCAGTGGAGAGAACTTCCTTCCACTTCGAGAGCTGGATGGAGCACGTGCCATGGCAGGTAGACCGAGTGATTCCTCAGCTTATACATGTGGCATGACAAACCTTTGTTGAACTATAATATTACCTTAAGTATATGTGTGCAGTTTTTCTATATGATGTATACCATAACTGATGCTGTTTGTGGCTGACCAAAATATCCAGGGGAGGTAACAAGTTATTTTCAAATTTATACCACAAATTTAGGACTTTATCCAATATTACTTGTTTGTTTAATGAAATTTTTATTTACTTATGCACGTGGGCTATTTAAGTAAGGTGCCGTCAAACTAAGACGTAATTAATTCGTCGTATCAGCCCAAGAAATAAAGAGCGATATGTTCTTAAAGTATCTTCTTCTTCTTCTTTATCGACAGATAGTGATCATCATTGTGCATTCAGAGAGAGAAGAGTCAACATCAGAGGGAGTTTTTCACCATCCCAGAAGAGGATTTTTTGTAAACTTTTGTAAACAAACGAATTCTAGATGACAAGGTGCATATTTCTTGTTAGGGTCAGGTTTACGTTTTCATAAAGTTTGATGCAATTTTTAAAGTGACGAATAGTGATCTCAAGACATTTTTTTTAGGAAAAACAATATACGATAAGTTTGATACGTGGAATGCATGCAGTTTTGGTTACTAGAATTTGCAACTGATAACAATCACAGAACGTAATATTAGATTTTAAAGAATTTTTGATTATAACTAGAAGTATTTTGAAATATTTAATCAAAATTTTTGCAGTTAAAAATACTTTACCTGAGTGTAGCAGAAGGAAATTGAACTGATAATCGTGGCACAAGTAACAGAGATGCGTGTAAGAAACGGATGGGTTTTGAATTTAAAGATAACATTTAAATTACAAACTAAACTTTTCGTTGTAAAGTAATGACCTCAGAGATGTGTTCCGTGCAACAAAATTATGCAGTACGTGTAGACTAGCGTTGCAGACGCTCGGATAAAGTAATATTTTCTTTTATCTGCTTGCAGTTTTCTGTAATACGTGCACTGTACCACCTGCTCGCACGTCTCTAACCAATCCAGTCCCTGCTTTCGTTTCTACTGATAATTATGTTAACTTTTATACGCTCTTAATTGGACAAACCGATTAAAATTTACTATGTATAGTTATTTAGGTTTGTGACAGAATAAACAGAAAATGTTCTGCATTTATGGAAAAATTTATATAATCATCTTCATGTGGTAACGGTGTTCTTAAACAAAAGTATATTTATTGAGTTCAGTACAGTGGTAAATGACTGTAGTTTACAGTTAGCTTTTGCAACACATATACGATTGGTTTCTTTGTAATTCATAAAAAATAACATTTGTAACTGTTCGAAAAAAAAGTTTAATTATATGTTTAATGACAGAATTTCTCTGTCCTCGATTTATTAGTTCTATTCAGTTGGGTATTGGTCTACAAAAATTTTCCTTTCACAAGAACAAAAATAATAAAATCTGGAAGTATTTTTCATGCTGAATTCAAATTACTTTTAGGTTTGTTCTATAAGGCAGGACATTTTTGTGGTACTCGTTTGACGTTTTATAAAATTAGTATCTATGTAACTCAAAATGATAAATGTACTCCTTATCCGGTTTATCTAGAAACTGGTGGATGATGATTTTTAGGTATATTTTCTATCTGGGATATCTCTATTCTTGATCCAATAACAGACAGCCAGTATACTAGGATTTGCCTCGGTATCTCTTTTCATTGTAAAAATCTGCTGACGCTCGCTGACAGCCTCAAGATTTTCTGGGAACAAATCTAGGTGAGAGTCCAAGTAGTAAATTTTTAAACACATGTTGCATCCCATAGCTTTGTATGAATTCATAAGATCAACCACTACATCAAAATAGTTTTCTGTTTTAATATATCCAATAAAATTGCAACTTTTTTTGAGTGCCTGCCAGGCTGCTTTTCCAATGGATTCAGCTGATCTTCAAAATTCATTTACTTGTGGTTCTATACAGATCCTTTCTTTTACTTTAGCATCACTAATTTTGGGAAATTTTAAGCTCAAGTACATAAATACACCAAATGTTTTATCCATTGTTTTCACAAAATTTTTCGTGAGTCCCAAATTAATATGCAACGGAGGTAAATATAGTTTTCCAGGATTCACTAAAGGAGTATTTGACACATTTTTGTTCCTATGGATTCACGATTAGGCCACAATTTTATAATGTAGTGAGACTTTTTTATCTCTGTTATCCCAATCGTACAAGAAACAGCAAAATTTTGTATACCCAAGTTGCAAACCAAGCAATAAAGCAATGACCTTCAAATATCCTGAACAGTTACATTTTTCATATTCAATTTTCTCTAACATTAGTTTCTTATTTTCATATGTCTCTTTCATATCAGCGACATACGCTAAAGGTGTTGGTGGAAATTTATTGCCAATATGTAGAAACATAGAGTTCACACTAACTTTTGATGAGCTTACGAACAATCGCCACTCATCTGTCCGGTGTTGACGCCCAAGAGTCTCCAAAACAGAACAAATATTATTACAAAACACTACACCTTTTTCTTCAGAGAAGTAAATCACTATGGCAGCTACGGACACTGTATGTTATTACATCTGATGGAGTAGATTCCATCCCTTGAGCCTGGAAGTTAGATGTTCAGTTTGTGTTTAGACAGGATATATCCTATATCCTATATATCCTATATCCTAACTCAGATCATTAAGATCTTGTTGATTTGAAAAGTAAGGTTTTGATGAATAATTTGCTTTGTATCACTTCTAAAATTATCTGGTACTCTTTCAGTATGAGAGTTATCACTTAATATTTCTTTAAGTATGTATATTTCACTTGTATGTATATTATATTATATACTTACGTATAGTGTACGTATAGGCCTATTATATATTACTTAATATTTCAGTATGTGATTTCTTTAATATTAGTTAAACAAAAATAGCATTCGGTTAAATGGTCCTTAGGTTCCCTCCAAATCATGGGAATTGCAAATGGCATATGTGTTCCATTTTTCCACCCAGTGAGCAACGTAACACATGATCACAGCATGCATTCACGGCCTGGCTCTTATTAAAATCACCATCTTGACAGCTGAAGTAAAGTGAATAACACTGTTTTACAAGTGCCGTGAAATTTCACCTCTGAGCCTTGAGTTCACCACAGACATAGCAGAAATTGTCTGGATGATTTACACACTTTCTTGGCATAATTAAAACAAACAAAACGCTATACTACACTGTACACAATACACTCCTAAAGAGAGTGCTAACAGGCTCACTGTCAGTTCAATGATTATCTCCTTACACCACAAGGCCACATTCTTAACACACCTGAACATGACAAAATAAGAATACACCTTCACATTCTTGTCTTTTGGTAATTCAGCATAACATAAAATATAATTTCCTTAAATACATCGTGAATAAAACCGCTAAGTATAAGTTAATGATCCCAATGCCAGGTAAAAAGAATGCTAAAATACAATTTTAAAAAGTAAACGTCACACAAAATCTATACCTAAAAAAAAGTCTAATTTCATCTCTGAATTCAGGACGGAAAATGTACTAGACTCACCATTTAATTTTCTTGTGAAGAAAATCATGTTGACTAGTGTAATCAGTCTAAACACAAGAATTCTCTACCCATTCTCTACAGACTGTCAAATGAGGATATTTATTTGGTGGATAAGGTGTAGAACCATTAACTCAAGTACTGTAAGATAAAAGTTAGTAGTTAATTTATTTCGTTTTGTATGTCACCGATACAATATATGCCGATATACCGCTGTTCAAGGTTGCACATTTGCACATCGTGGGGTAGTCGAGATGGAAGCGTGTACTACGTAGGCTCGAAGTAGGTAAATACTGTACTTCAATCGTTAATTAACCACTTCTTCATGCTAGAACGGTAGACGCTGGTAGTCTCTGACTATTATCAACATGTTTAACACACTGCTGTAAAAATGGAGACTGCTGTTTGTGAAAACAATGTTTTCTTTAAATTTTACTCTGTGTTGTATACAAGCATCTATCTTTACGATGCGATTTAACTAGTATGCCTCTGGGCTGCAGAACTCGCTCACTATTTTAAACGAAGTACATTTATTATTAGATAAATTCCGATACTAGATAATTTTTGAAGTATCAGAAAAAATTTTCTGCCCTATAGTAGATAACTCTAATAATTTTTTTTTAGTAAAATAACAATCAAAAAGAGAAATCATATAATAAACACTAAAAATTCAACATTCGAATTTGGATCGAAAAAATCGTTAGTCTGACACCAGCAGAATTTTTACAATATTCTAAAATTTGATCTTTTTTTGGCCCTGAGGTTTAAAAATGTCGAAATTATATTAAGATTTTCACTAACATTATTTCTAATCTGATACCCCATATGGATTTTGTGATTTTATCAAAATTAAATTTGGATCCACTTTTGGGCCCTGGCGTCGCAATGTTTAAAATTTCAAAAATTTAACACTGCATTTAGATTTTAGTTAAAATCCCTTTTAATTTGAACCCCCAATGAAGTTTTGAGATTTTATTAAACTTTCTCCCACATTTTAGGCCCCAACTTCCGACAATTTTGAAATTAAAAAAATATGCACTATATTCAGATATTCTTGAAACTGCCTCTAATTTGATATCAAACATGGATTTCTGCGATTTTTTCACAATTTCGACTCCTAAATTTTTTTCCTCCTACTCCCATATTTTTCTTGGGACCAGTCTAAAAAACAATAGGTTTCTGAAGAGTAAAGTATGGGATACGCATGCCAAGTTTTACGAAAAACAATTGATGTGTTCAAAGGTTATCGTGAAACACACCACAGACAGTGAGAAACAGTCGACAGTCAACAAGACAGACAAACGCCAAACAGTCGAGTTAAAACTGAAAACTCGCTTCATTTGTTCAATTATCCCTTTAGGTTTTATTTTTCTTTCAATATATTTTTCTTACAACACGAACCTTACGGGTTCTATCAAAGAACGATTGTGTGAGCACGCAATAATCCCATACATGCACTCTCACATATGTGCATTTGAACATTTGAGTATTTCACAACGGCAAATGTTAATGAAGAAAATAAAGTAACAAAATGATGATATAGACCTACAAAGAAAAGTATCTGAAAAACAAATTTTGCGTGTTAGGATTTACGCGGTAGTAAAATGAGACTTGGCTGTATTCACGTTTAGACTTGTTTAGGCATGTATAGGATGCGTCAGCTAAATACGGACAAAATTCAATTTGAATTTCCTGCTACATTTGACTTTAGCAGAAGTTGATTGTTGACGTTTAGGTAAGCCAGCTGTATGTGTAAGACGTGCATAACCTTAAAATGCGTGAGTTTGTGTGATCGAGTGCGGAATATAATCGACGAGCTGCGGTAATTGAAGCGCTTCGCGCCGGGGGTCCCCGGCTGAAATTATTCTCTTCTTCGGGTACCCAAGATCGACCGTTTCGCGCAAAAGTATGCAGACGCGGAGAAGTTCGTAGAAAGGTCTGCTTACCCGGCAAGGCAAAGCTATTCGAGAGAGAAGGCTGCAAGGACCCCAACTGTCATCCAAAGGGCTCAAGAGCTCATTTTGGTAGACCCAGGGGTGCCGCTTCGTAAATTGTCCACCAAACTTGGGGTAAGTGAGGCCACCATGCGTCGAATCGCAGAAAAGGACCTGAGATACACGTCTTATGTGCTCCATGTACGACACATGCTGTCTGAGGCTGCCAAGGTCAAGAGAGTTGCCCGCTGCAATTTGCTTCTTTGTTCAATGAAGCACGAACCTGCTGGTCGCCTCAGGTTTTTTTATTTTTTATGATGAGAAGATTTTTACTGTTGTTGGAAAAGTGAACCGGAGGAACTTTGGCTTGTCCATGATCCCGAGGATGTCCCCGTAGTAGCCAGAACGAAGTTTCCGTCTTAAGAGTGTTCACGTCTTAAGGGTCGTCTCCAGAGAGGGTGACGTCATGCCGCCAATTTCTTTAAAAAGGGAGAACCATCATGATGGAGGTTTACCTCCTCTGAGAACTGTAGTGACGCCATGGATGGAAACTGTGGCTTCCGGGAGACAGTACATCTTTCAACAGGACGGTGCACCGGGTACACAAGCCATTTAGTGTAGAACTAGCTTCCCGATAACGTGGATGTATTCTGGTCTAAGAAATTCTGGCCTTCCAGAACCCCCTTGATTGTTACGTTTGGGGCGTTATTGAAAGGATGTCTAACAAGTCCAGGCACCCCAACGTGGCAACCCTTCAGGCTAGTATTAAGGCAGCATTCGCGGATTTGGACAAGGAGCAGTTGAAGAGAGTAGAGGCAGTGATTACAGCAAACGGGGATTATACTGAACAATAGAACTCAGGAAGGGTCTCTTAAACAATGTACAAAAACGTTTTTTTCTAAGTGTAACTTTTTAATGAGTAAAGAAGTGTTTTAATAAACTGTTTGTTTTGTCCGGATTTAGCTGACGCACCCTTATATTAAGACGATATACACAAAACCACCGAGGTAGTGTCTAAGTTTGAGATGTCCGTGTAAATGGTCGTTTATAAAAATAACTGTAATATCATAGTCTATCGCAGAGTGGTATCGCCATTAACAAAGCTGGCAACACTTAAAATATCAGTTAAGTACTAGAACTTAATATTTTTTGCTGTTTTGTCAGAGTACCAAACAATGTATCTATTAAAAAAATACGGTTTAAGAAGACTTTTACATTAACTATCTGAACATAAGAGTGCTGGTGACGAATATTTTGTTTGATTAAATATTTCCTACGTAAAAATCAGAGTAAGATTAACACCGCCAAGTCATTCACAAAACAGTCATTCACAGTAACGTTTTTGCACGTGTTTGATTACAAATGAAGTATATATCCTACTGCTTTAATTAGAATAGACCTCTAATATAGTAACTGTGTCGACTGTAGCCATTTGGACACAAATGTTTCACGGCCTTCAAGTTCAATATAGCGCATTAAGTTAGATACAGAAAGTGGTCAGGACATTTTCTGTTTTTGTTTTAATAAAAGGTTCACGATAATATTTATTTACTTTATATACAAACATTAACTCTTCTTTTCAAATTGGTAATCTTATTATTTATTTTCACTAAGGTTGCCATATTACAATCACTGAGTAAGAATATTATCTCTTTCTAATTAATAGGCTACATAATCACATTAGATAACTTTAGAGTAAAGAATTTTTAGTAAACAGGAGAAAAAGAGAGAAATAAAATTTTATTAATTCACCTTAGTGATTAACATTCAAGTTATATAATATTCTACTACAAGTTAATTAAAAAGACATCAATGCGTTAGGGAACCATAAAATTTATTATGAAGGTAAACTGGGCGGTAATAGAAGTAGAACTGGATACAAGAGGAGTTAATTACTACGGCCTGGCAAGTAGAGGGTTTTGCTACATATTTCTAGATAATTAAAGACAAAGTTGGGACTTGCTTGCAAGGAGTTTGAGAAGGGTGCGACAGTGCTGAATATCTTGACCAAATACAGGCCGTCTCTCTGCAGAGAGATAATATAAGAAAGTGTATACTTAGATTACATTGCTTCTTATAAAACAGGAAGCCATTTTATGCAGAGAATATTATTTAAACGAGTAACATTTTAAAACAGCTTAGTCATCGCAAAAATTATGCATTTTCCCTACTATTCAAAAAATGTTTTGTAAAGTTATTTGAAATTGAAACGTGTAAGCGCTGTAAGATAGTAACATGTAACGGAATGCACAGTCCTTGATTAGATTCTTCTGTGTATTTTGCCCGGCCACTGGCGATGACTACAGCTAGAGCTTGCCGATTTTATGCTTTGCGATAGAGCTGTTCTGTACGAGACGATTCTTTGATGTTGTCAAGATAGCTCGTCCGTCATCTTCCTCTATTCCATTATCCAAGAAGAGAGATTAGATGTATTAAGTGCTTTCTATTAAGTACACTTACTGTTCTTTGCCGTCTTTTTCGGTACATTTTCTTCGCCACGTCAGTTCACGTTCACATTCACAATGCTTACCGAATTAGTACAGATTTTTTCCACAATATAATTTTCCTGCTGTTATCAGTCTTACTTAAAACGAACTTTTCTTTTGAATCAAAGAAATAGATTTTTTAATCTCTTGATAAACTAAATTCATAAACTTAAGATGATAGGACAGATTCTACTGCTTCGTGTGTTTCAGGTTCCTGGCGTTCGCCCGTATTAAAAATTCCGATACATTACCATCCGAACCCGGAATTCATCCCTCCATGTGTTAAAGGAAAGCCGTGCCTCGTTTCAGACGTTTCTAACATGGTGCTGTCCTATAAACGAGATGTAGATTTTTAAGATTTCTACGATGTTTCAATTCTGGTCTTACGTATAGACAGAATTTTTGTAGTAACGGTATTCGCCACCTATGTTAAAAATAATTGTGTTGAAATAATAGTAAAATACTGAGACTATTATTCTAGTAGAGGGTTACATAAAACAAACGCATTGTTAATAAATAAATTACATTCAGATAATAAGTTAAAAATTGTAGTGTAATTATTATTTGTTTTGTTCTTGTAATCTTTTTAGACTCGCATGAAATTCACGTGAGAAACACAATTTTCGCTTGTCACCACACTACGTGTAGTCCTTATATTACTAAAACAGTCACGTTTGTGTTAGACGGCTTTCCGAAGTGGTAATTAAATTTGAAATATAGCCTATTGTAACAAAGGGTTATCGTAGCATTGCGTATGCTAGACGTTTCTTTGAGATATGATAAAACTTTTTATTATAAAATGATCAGTTTTCTTTTGGCACGCTTCAAACTAGTTTTCTAATAAAGCAACCCTTATGGTGTAGGATAGCGGTGTGGTGAAGTTTGGCGGAGTCATGTTCAATATAAACAACACTAATCTCCCGTCCCCACCAACACGGACACGCACAGACACGCGCTGCCTCTCCACCTCCTTCCGTGAGACACATGCTTTCTCCTTATTCTCGCCTCTTGTCTCCTCTTATTTACTCCATTTACTCCATTCTCTGTGACGCTTGTATGGACGTCCTTATTTCCGCAAAACTATTTTTATAATAAGATATTAATATGGATTGTCGTGTTTATAGTCTTTTAATTTTATACTGCAGTGCTTAAGTTTTTAGGCTGAAGTTTATAGTACTTAATCGCAAGGCAAGTTATTAACACTTCACCGTAAGGCAAGCTGACAACACTTGACCAAAAGAGAAGTTTTTAACACAATTCATACATGGCATTAAAAATGTATTAACCGAATTGTTTAGAATCAATCAAAGGGCGACACTGAGGTGGAAAATTTCGTAAAACTGTTAACTTGGGAAATGTAAATTTTCTTAAAACTAAAGATGAATTGTTTAACGTTTTTCTTTAGATTTCATTGGTAGCTGACACAGAGTGCAGTTTCGTAGGTAGGTTCTAATACGCAGTTTAAAAAGTCCAACATACACGTGCAGCACATAAATGTGAATGCATGTGTGTATCACACATTAAGTTATATGATATTCACTGCACTGCAAAGTAATAACCATTGCACTATATTTTGCAATCGATAGGCTACAAAGGAGCGAACTGCGACTTCTGTTCGTTTTCAATGCAGCAATAAAGCGTGCAGTCGCCTTTCATACGTGTTCGGCAGGTAGCGTAACTTATGCATTCTCACTCCTGTGGATAATGGCATTAAAATTTTGTATTAATTTTGTTTAAGAAAAAAATAACTTGATATTTAAGTAATTTCTTTAGAGGAGTTGTAATGAATAAGTATTTTTGTGAATTAAGTAAATTAATTACTTCTTGTGGTTTAATACCACACACAAGATGGCGTATTGAGTACTAACGGGGCTTACAGATATATCCGAATTATTTAATTTTACATAATCTTAACTTCCCTTTATAAAAACTAATTGACTGGTAACACTTACAGTTAAGTATAAATGAACAGTCATATAATAGAAGACCTATTTGTAAGAAACTACAGCACAAGTACTGAATACACTTCAACAAAGACTGAGCTGTGAGTATGGAAACCACTTTGTTTTGAAACTATTTATTATGAAAATTAAACAGAATTTTAACCATAATCTGAAGTATTCAGTTTTGAAAATTGCAAAATTTTAAGACATTAGAGCCCAAAAAAGTTATAACAGTTTTGAAAAAAATTGTAATATCCATGCCGGATATCAGACAAAAGGGAATTTTAACCCCACTCCTAATATAGTGTTTACAATGAAAATGTAACTTTGGGAACATTACGCGTCAAAAGTTTAAGACAAAATTTTGAAAAAATTGTAAAAGTCTATGTGGAGCGAAACATTATAAGGAATTTAGTCAAAACATTCGGTACCTTTAATAAGTTGACAAAATTGATGCCTGTCAACATCCCTTGGAAATTCTGACCCGCCTTCAAAAAGCCTGTAAGCTATGTGTGTAGTAAACTTGAAGTATTGTTATCTATTTGTGAAACGTATTACATATAGGCCTTTAGATATGTGGAAACATAAAAAAACTTAAAACTGAGACTATAATATTTGTCATTTGGGCATTACGGTTATAAATTTAACTAAAGAAGTAAGAGTGGTATCTGCTTTAAAATTACTATTTTGCTAAAAAATTAGGAGAGTACTCGGATTGTTTTTACTTTTTAAGGTACAACAAAAACTTCCATTAAATATGGTGACCACCTCGTGGTATATTTCGGTTAACTCTAAGAATCATAGATATGAAGAACTTTATTTAGAGCCATAAAAAAAATAAAATTTGTTATTTGATTTATTTACATAATTATTTAATTTATGCCACAAGACTATGACGTCTGTAGGTTTGTACCTTTAAATAGTTTAATTATTTTCTGGTTACTAATTTATGACAAATGTTACTCATTATTATATGAATTAAACTATTCTATGTTCAAGAACTTAGAAGGACGAATATAATAATCAAGTAACAATCAATTTGTCATCGCATTAAAAAATCACTCTATTTGATTCTCTAATAAACAGTGTCTGTAACATGTATTCATTGGAACAAAAATCTATAAAATTACAAAAGAATACAATCAGAATTCAGCAGAAAAATAATAAACAACACTGAAAATTATAGCGCATAGGAGATACTCTATAAAGAAATTAAACATTAAACAATGACTTTACAGAAATACAAAAGAAATTGCTCACATTTGCACATAAGTAAAAAGGAAAAAATGTTCAGACACACATGATGTAAATTTCCATTAGTAGTATATGCGAAATGCATAACACAGAAAAGTAATTGCATTAAAAAGAACTGCGTGACTCCTTTTTCACAAAAAATATATGTGGAAATTATAGAAATAATTATATACATGTTGTGTTATATACATGTAAAAAATTTTACTTATAAAAAAATGGGATTTAAAAACTTATAGGAGGGAATTTAAAAATCAACTTTAGTGAAATGATTTTTGGGACACTAATAATACGTTATACTGAAGAACCACCATAATTAAAAGAAACTCCGTCTCCCATCTCTTCCTCGGTCTGTCTCTGGGTCTTGTTTCTTCCCAGATACCTAGTAACACCTATTAGAAGTTCTGCCATCCTCCAATCTGACGATGTGTCCAGCCCAGCACAAGCTTTGTAACTTTACAAATTCTGAGATCGGGATTTCTGTATGTATTTGACACAATTCGTTATTGTGCCTCATTCTCCATGAGCCATTTTCTTATACTGACCCATGTACGATATTTATAGTATAGTAATTTATAGCAACTCAAAAATGTCCGTATTAAACAGTTTTAGCTTGCTATTGGAAACTTATGCAATGTTTCCTTTAGTAGGGTAAACAAATGTGTTTACTGCTGTATCCGCCTTATCCATCGTGTCGATTGCTACCTGTATTAATCCGTAGTTTTTTGTCTTTGTTTATTACTTTTGTTTAAAACCATGTCAAACACAAAACAACAATAACAATCTTAAATTGTGTCCGCTCTTCCAAACACATGAAAGCTTAAAACTGAACGCGGCATTCGAAACGCTGCTCCAAAGTCTCGACCAGTGAACTGATTTGTATGGCAGCTTCAGCAGCATTTGTGGCTAACTAATTTGCACACCCGATAGTGTGATTGTGAAATATTTGTTTTTGAGTCTGTAGTGCCCACTTAATGAAAGTATTTCTGTGGCAAAACCGGTAAACCGATGTAATTCAATTTGTTGGAAAATATTTGCACTCACTATCGTGAAGTTAAAAATAAACTCGTACAAAAACGTCAACACTATCAGCGCCTGCAAAATTGTGCCAGTTTTCTGGTATCGTTTGTTTTATTTATAGTGTAATCTGTCATCTTTATTGTTTCATGATTTGGTTCAGTTTTAGATGTATAACTCTGTAATTCCATACTTATGTTTTTGATTATAACAAAATAATCAGTGAAAAGTTCTTTTTCTCTTAATTTTTATAGTTTTATTTAGAAAAGTGTAAACTCCTTAGAAGCTGCTGATTGAGCCGCTGCTTGCAAATCTTTGGAGTTCATGTTTGGAGTTTGGAGTGTCATGTTTGGAGTTTGGAGTGTGAGGTTGACACTGTATTTGGTATTGTAACTGACCTACATCTCACAGTAGGAGGGCGTCTAGATTAAATAAACAAAATAAAATGAACAAATAAATAGCGAAGAATATTATTGAACCTTTTTTACGTAAGGAGTGAATAAACTGGGGTAGCGTCAAGATTACTTTGTGCAGCAAAGTGGACTGGCGAGCGACCTATATAAAGGCTCCTCTACACGCTGCCAATATCGATGTGCCGACGATGGCCACCTTTGCTCCCATCATCCACACGCTGGTCCTTGTTGGGCCAATGTGGATCGGCCACGATGGTTACCCTCACCGGAAAATCAATTCTCGCTAGGCTCTAGTTCTTTTGCTCTTGCTAGTGCTCAGTTTTGCTCGAGAAATGGATGTCGAGTCAGTCGCGGCTGCAGCTATTAATTATTTTTCTGCATATCAGTATTACGTTGCTGTGTATAATAAAAAAGTGATTAAGAGAAAATGGTGAAAAAGAAGATATTGGATACTAACTATTCACCGCAGTAGAACAAGGTAAATTGTTTTTTGTTTTTCGTAAAATATTTTTTTAATAACATTTAGAAGGGAAGGGAGGTAAGCTAACCGTGCACATTTTGTTTTCAGGGAAAGTATGGAGAATCAAATTGCTGAGCTCCTTGTTGAACCATCTGGTGAATTTGACAACTTTGTGCGAATGTCGTTTACCGACTTCGAATATCTCGTCCAACATATATCTCCAAAAGTTGCTAAACAAGACACTGGAGTTTTCTCAGTGCTCCACGATGTCATGATTAGCATGTAAACCTCGAATATCGCACATTCAAAAAATAAATGACAAAGCACACAAACAGCTCATGAGCACAGCGTTCACTACAGCTGCAAACAACGAACTGAATGGGCCATCGTGTGAACAAACCGCGCCGACTGTAGACGCCACGCTCTTTGATGTGGTGGCTGAAAACTGATAAACACTCTCCCATCATCGGCCATCTTACGCCACTACAAGCCTGCCATCCCTCTACACGATGGCACTGGCCCATCATGGGCTAGCGTGTAGAGGACGCTTAAAGTGATGACCAGCCAATTGTCCAGTGAGTAATTGTGCACTGTGATTCTTTCAGTGATACGCATATAACGTGCTTGTTAATAATTGCAGTTTAATGACATACCGTAACTATCCGTTTAATTTGTTTTGTTATCTTTAGCGTTTGTATCCTTTCTTATTAATTTTCACATTGGGCGCAACACTTATTTTCGCATAGAAACGTAAGATATTATAAATGCCAATAAAAATCGCAACTTTAAGCTTCACCTCTTCTCAGATTCTGTTATCTGTTAAGTATCGTATACGTTTAACGTAACTTATACATTTTTACTTACTAGGTTACATTATAATGACAATGTGAGGCGTTTAGTAGAATTTTACATAACAACTCAAAGTCTCTCTCAACGTATATTTCTGTTAAATTATTTTTCCATCTAAACCACACCTGGTGCGATTGATTATTCTCGCATGCTGATACACTGTAGTCTTCTGCTCAACTAACCTCTATCAAATGTGTGAAGTAAGTAGGTAAGCTGACATTTCTTTTAAAATCACATAACATTGTTTGGGAATTGAGATGTGGCTTTTATCAAATGCGGTAGTTACGTTTTCAGTAACAGTTACTACTTAGCATACAGCAAGTATTTATACTGCCATGAGAGGTTGTAAAATAGGGAATAACATATCCCTTATGGGAAAATGAAAGATCTCGTGAGAAGGACGCAAGAAGGTTTATCTATTCTCTGTGATGGATGATACGGCAATAAAGTTTGTTATGGAGGCCTTCTTAATTCCCACCCCATAAAGAAAGCATTATTTATCCAAGAACAGTCCAAGAGAGTGAAAGAGAGGGAAGCAGACGAAGAAAGAGAAAGAGAAGAAAGGAATGGTAGACAGAGTGAGAAATAGCAAGAGAGAGAGATAGAGAGAGAGAGAGAGGAAGAAGGAGGGGAGAGAGAGGAGAGAGTGTCAGTCGCCCCAAGGCAGAGACCGCAATAAAAGAATTTCATTTCAACTACACGATTAACTTCATCACATAAAGGGATGGGGAAGGAAGCTTTGCCTTCGGCTCAAAACTATTTTGTATGGGGTCGTTAGGACGTGCCCAAGCATCCCAAGTGATGTCGGCTGGCTGAGACATGCAATATATGTCTCTCCCCCCACTACGGTTCGCCAATATCTTGTCGGCTTATTGATAGAATTCACGCCGGCCTACGTTCAATATTACTGCTCAACAAAATACAATATATTAGGCTACTAAATATTCAATATATGAAATAATCGTTTACCGTAACGGCGTAAACACCACTAAGCTTCCATATAGCACCACTTTAGCACCATCGCTGCTCATTTTCAGCAGCCAGAAACGTTTCTGTAAAACAGCAGTGAGGAATCTTAACTTATAAGCAAACGATTTTGTCTAAAGTTGGATTTCCAATCATTTTAACTTGTGTCCTCCTTCATTGTCAATTAAAACTTTATCCCCTCTATTATTTCCCTCGATATACTACAAGTGTGGCTGTGCGGGACGAAGGGCATGCCCGTCCCCCGCTCGTGTGCTTCAAATAGAGGTCCTGCCGCAGGGACCATAGATGGTCTGGAATGTTAAGAGAGTGGCCTACTACCGGCCGTGGACCCTCAATATAAGTGATTTTTGTTTTTCACTTTTTTACACACTTTCCGGTCTAGGTTGTAATACATTGTTCATCGCTCGACTACATTTGCTGTAGTCGTTTTAAGTGCGTCGTACTATTTCTCTGCAACCGACAGTGTTGAAACTGGGGAGCGCGACCGAGAGAGAGTGAGAGTGGAGGGACAGGGTGGGAGAGTTAAGGAGAAGTGGGAGAGCAGTGTGTGTGTGTGTGTGTGTGTTCTCTCCCATAATTAAAGTTATTTATTTGGATAGCGAAATAACAAAATTTCGGGTGATATCTTTCAATATACATAGCCTATATGCAAATTGTAGGTTCTTATACTTTTCACTATTAAACTATAAACATTTCTTTTTTTGTGTGTTTTTTTCTGTTTGACAGAAAACGGTTAATAAGCAAATCGTTTTCTTTTCCAGACTGCAGTATCTGTATTAAAGTGATGACGAATTGTAAGGATAGACATTTTTATTTAGACCTGCAACTCCAAATTTCTTGTTGAATGCCGTACTATTCTTACGCGGGTCGGTCTCGGTAGAAGCATAAACTTATGGAGATCACATCCCGGTAGGATGTAGAATCACTGAAAGGAGATGGTGTTTTTTAGTTTTTCCTTGAAACTTAATAAACATTTTGTAACCTTACTTTCATAATGATAACTGCATAATGTTAGTACTGTAACCCCTCTTTAACTTTGACTTGTAAATTTTTTTTTTTAATTTTTTTTTTTTTTTTTTCTGAAGAGGGGCCACAAGATAATTAAAACTAGGCCAAAGCCTAGAGAAGCCAAAAATGCGCTGGATCCAGTGAGACGGGACTTGCAATTAAAACTCACAAAATTAACAACCAATAAATCTTTTTATTATAACTAAACTCATTATCTCCTTCGAAATTGTTACTTACAAAAATCAATGAATATAACATTTAGATTCTCTGCTTAAACAAAAATATTAATTGAAATTAATAAATATAAAATCTATATTTTCCCTTTTAAAATGTTATTTGAAAATAAATTTATATAAAACCTATGTTTTATATTCTCCTTTTAGAAATGGTATGTGAAAATAAATTTATATAAAATCTATGTTTTATATTCTCCTTGTAGCCCTATATCTAACCCCCCCCAAAAATACACACGAATATACAATACATATATAACCCCCCAAAATACACACGAATATACAATACATATATACGTTCCACAACACAGGACAATTATAACATCTATCATTAACTCTTGCCACACCCTTTTCCACGCCATGAGGTACATAATTAACAATCTATAAATATCCATATTAGGTTTTAATACCTAATATGTGTATAACATATTATATGTGTATAACTGATTATGTTTGTAACACCAGTGGCCCCAGGACATACTAAATTCAAGAGTTGGCATAGTGCCTGATACTATTATAAAGTGCTGCCACATTGAGCACTTAGACTTGGAGTAATTATAATTAGAATACAGTGAACACCCCAGTGATCATAATTAATTAAAAGAATTTAAATATTGATAAATTTTGTTAAGTATTGAAAACAGTAACTTGTCATAAAGCCTTATAACCCTTTTAAAAGTAAGTTGGCCCAAAAGCCGACATGTTCCTAGGCAAGATAGTGCATAACTCAACCTGTCCCAAGAGCATGTTCAAGTCTGCATGAAAATGCACCTATACAGGATTAAACTGGTGACCCGACTTAACTACCAAAGAAACTTCTATCCCTATATGACCCAAACGGAATTTAAAAATGAGAAATTAAAGCATAAAATGAAAACTAAATTGAACCAGTGAAATTACATGTTGATTGAATGAATTAGTAGGACTAATGAAACCCTTATACTGAAAATAAGAAGGAAATTTACACGCCTGAATGGGAAGCAGCCACAGATACATGCCTACCTATGGGCTCACATTTTATACAACAGATTTACAAAATGTACAAAAGATTCCCCCACAAGTCCACGCACTATTCTGTCCCGTTAACCGGGGACCCAATTAAAATGTTTAAAGCTTAAGTGATTGGTGTAGAGTGACTCTATGTCCACTGGTTCTAGTGGGTTACATCACACTGTGTAAAAAATAATTGGTTTGTTGTCACCTTATTAATTCCATGGGTGTGAAGCGGTGGTCTTCTGGTCTACATGTTAGGGTGTTGGTGGCTTATCCTTGCTATTCTCCTCCGGCAGATGAAGTTGAGAGAGAGTCTAGATGTTCATGTTCAGGAATGGAGCTGTTCCCCGGCTTGCAGCGAGGGACCCTAGTCATACAACATATTATCAGCGATAAGTTCTCACAACTAATTCCTCCAGAAACCTCACACGCACCAAAATCCATATATAATATTAACACAGCTGTAGGGCTACTTAAAATGATAGTTTTACACACTTTGCAACGGTTATATGGCCACCTGGCCCTATCTTGAAAATATTTAGTTTTGTTAAATTTCATATTATAAACTTTACCCCTGTGGGTTAACATAATTCAATTATGGTTATATAATTATTCAGTTTGTTATACCATTAATAAAATTTACACCTAGTCTTATTGGCCACGTGGTGTGAGAGGTTACCTGATTACAATCATGTCTGTACTTATTAAACAAATACCTTTTTGCATTTACATTATTCTCAGTTCTGGTGCCTTAGTTAAGACTTCTGAAATTAATATAGTATTACTATAATTACCAATAAAAGTTACATTTAAATTACTCAAAATTACGGATTTCACAACTCACCACGTGGCATGAGGTTAACTGAATTTACTCAATGTGGGCTTATTAAACAATTTTTTCTTTCGTATTACTTTAAATTGATGTATATAATCATATTGCCGTAACTTACCGCAGATCTGTATTTGTTTAGCCTGCCATAGGTAGAAGATGGTGCAACAAAAGCTCCTTTCTGTCGGAAAAAGAATGCAGGCGAAGCGAACAGATGGGCGACCAGCGAGAGACAATTTTTAGAACGTAATTCCAACTATAGTTTGCCCGCAATCAGTATCCAGCACCAGAGTGCAGCACCAATCAAGCGCAGCTTGATTACCACAGCTGCAGATTGTATGCGTATCTCTACCGCTAAATACAGTACGGCAAAACGCCACCGCCAACTATCGTTCCTATATTTCTTTTAGCGAAAACGTTAAATACCGTATACGCGCCGATCTCCTTAGACTCGGCACAGTACAGTAATTCCCCGTTATAACGGACAGTTCTAAGAAACATCGAATTTTAAACAATCAGAGACAATCAGGCTCAAAAATTTAAAGTGAGCGAAGTAAAATACCACTTGAACTTTGTCAGTGAGTATGTTCAGCAATCAAAAAATGAAAACATGTCTCGCTATTATGATCACTTGCGGTGGTTTCGTGAGATCTTAAGTAAAGAAATTAAATCTAGTCACTTTTAAACAAAAATTAGTAGTTTTTTAGGCCTGTAAACACGGAAAGTTATTGTGACACATACCCATTTTGTTCTTGAAGGAGATAGACATTGGAGAAAATTTTTACTATAATTATGAAATATTTGTGTGAAATATCAACTGTTCTTTACAATAGACTAAGTTTTCATTACAATTATGTATACAGTATTTTGTATAAGATACAATTATTTGTTATTGCTGTTCTGCTGTACTGTTATCTATTTTATATAAATTTAGTAAAATAAAAATGGATTCTATTTTTATCCACGTAGTGTAAATGAGTCATATCCATATTATAAGGCATACTTGTTACACACAGTTACAACAGGCTTTCAATACATTGGACACCTCAGAGCCCCTATTGGTCTGTTATAACGGGGATTACTGTATTTCTAATTATCAAATCTTATTATTGTGAAAGCCGTATATTTTTATGTTAAACTTAAGAGAACCTTTTTATAAATACGACAATCGTTGACAATGTAACTCATTACCTTAAGTGTGTACAGAAATACAATGCAAAAAAGTAACGTACGGTGTATATGTGCATTGGTGGGGAACAGAAGAATTTAGTTTTAGAAGACGAACAAGAAATAATAAATTGCAGTAGCTATAAATATCTAGGAACAGCAGTTACACAAGATGGTAGTCTAGATAAAGCGATAAGAGAAAGAAATAACTTGGGAAGAAAATCAATAGCATTGCTGAACAACATATTGTGGGACCAACAAATATCAAAACAAAATAAACATCATGTATACAATGCAATTGTGAAACCAATTACGTCATACGGGTGTGAAATATGGCCAATAACACAAAGAACAGAAAAGTTGTTGTAGGCTACTGAGATGGATTATTGGCGAAGAGCGGCAGGGAGGTCAAAACTGGGAAAAGTAAGAAACGTCAGAATCCGTGAGATAATGGGGGTACAGTGCTTTATTGTTGACGACATAAAAACGAAACAGCTAAGATGGTTTGGACATGTGCAAAGAATGCCCGATAATCGACTCCCCAAGCAAATTTTGGGATGGACACCATATGGTCGTAGGCGAAGAGGAAGACCTACGTTGAGTTGGAGAGAAGGCATCAATCGGGCAATGAGAGACCGGGAATTGGAAGAAGAAGCTTGGTTGGATCGAGACCAATGGAGACTAAGGATCGGAAGACGTAGGATAACGTTATGAACCGATTTATATATATAAAATTAACGTTTAAATTGGGTAGTCCCAGAATTTTTAAAAGTATAATTACATCGAAATGGACAGAACAAAAGTCGTCTCTAAAAAGTTTTCAGATGTGAGGGATATTACCACATCCCTATGACAGCAGTACAGATTTAATTTTTTGTTTTGTATGAGTTTCCTTGTTGCTTAATCACAGCGTAGTTAAGTCCTCTTAGTAATTAATTTTGGGAATTGGCTAATACAACGGTTTTGAAATTCCTTTTTTCTGTCTGTTCTTGTAAAATTTTAAAATTATGCAATGGTTTTAATTTATTTTGTTAATTAATGATACTTTTAGTGATAGTTAATCAGTGACAGTATTTTATTTCATAAATGTTATGGTGTGTAGACAATGTTTACTTTCCATAAATATGTAATTTTTCACTTTCATTTCTTTTTGTATTTTCTCAAGAAAAAGACCAGTTCCATTGCATTATTTTGTTTATTTTATTTTCCTATTTGCATTGTGCTTGTACTTTCTACATATAATTGTTTTAAAAATGTATATGCACAGTTCTAGAATGTTAAAATAAATTAGAGAAAGGTATTTAGGCTAACGTTATTAATGTTTATTGATTAAAAATAGATGTGCTACAATATACAATTAAACGTTGACCCTATCTTGCCTTTATTTACAAGTTTCGTCTAAAATCTTCTTTACGACAACTACCTTAACACTTCAAGCCAAGTACAGAGTATTTTATTAAAACACATGCCGCTGATTGGCGCTAGCGGCTGGCACGTGATAGGTAAGATTATATCACAAACAACATTAGCAAAGATCCATCTCAGCGTCACTAGAGATTACGTATGTGCGTTTCAGCCGGTGTAAAGGGGTGGGTTGGGTGCGCAAGCTCAGAATGTGTTGCATTACTCAGTGTAGTAGTGTAACAAACTCAGCGTTTCAAATTTCAAAAATTGTAGAACGCTTGCGCAGTCGGAAACTGTTAGCCACCCTTACAGACAAGGTTATTCTCATCCATTATAATTTTTTTGCAATGTTGTGTATTATTTATCTCAACAGTTGTTACATGAGTGTAATGCGCTGCAACATGAAGGAGGTTCACGAATATGTTACGAACATAACAATTTTTGTTCTGTTTGATTAATGTTGTCTAAGCTGGAAACTACTCTTTCTTAGGTATTCGTTATACCTTCGTCATCGTTACCGCCAGATCAGTTATTAAGCCCCATTGTAACGTATTTTCATCTATTGTGTTTTCACCGATATAATTTTGTTTACAATGTTACCTGTTTTGTTTGCAGCAACGTACACGTGTTTAGGTCTATACGTGAATAATACGCCGTTTGTCCTACGAATCTGGTTTGTTAACATACACATACTTCTATAACAGAACACTTAACAAACTCGTTCTTCTTGAGTATTCTCTCCTAACTTGATAACGATCCTTTTTGATATTCGTTATAACTCTCTGTACATACATGTGTATACCTGTTGACGCCTCATCAATTATTAAAGTGGTATGCTCATACAGAACGTTACGTATCAGTTTGTGTATAACCAGATTGAAATAACAGAGTTTGTTTATTCGCTGTATATTGCACAGTGACATCCCTACACATTGCGTATACATTTTACAAATACTACTTCAATACATTCATTTCAATGTTTTCTCTTTATATAAATATTTTCTTTTTTCAGGACACAGTAGTATTGCGTTTCTTTCAACGTGTAGGCCATATCTGCCATATAAGCAAAAACACAGATCTAAATATAAGACTGTTTCCTCTATGTGTGAAGAACGGTAAACTGAAACCCGATGACACTTCAAAAGCATTCGTGATTCGTTATAACTCGGGTATCAAAACTCGACATCAATACAACCAAGAGACTATGAGAAAAATTGTAATTTCATGCAAATGTTTAGTTGCATAAATGAATATATATATATATATTATTATTATTAATTATATAAAAAATATATATACAAGAAAATCTGAGCATATATATATATATATATATAATATCTTCAGATAAATAGACTGCAAGTAGGTTTCACTTGATGCACGTTTCACAGAAATTATTCTGTATCTTCAGAGGTTTGTTTTCGTTCATGAATATATTCGTTTGTTTTCAGTGTATTTATTTGAAGATATTACATGGGAGACCTGCAGGAAAGTCAACGAGTTACTTACAAAGGAATATATATATATATATATATATATATATATATATATATATATATATATATAGGATGGGAACAATAGGATGTTCCGAATAAGGAAAAATATATCTTGAGGTAAAGTGAGGTAAAGAAATTATAAATACTAAATATATATTGCAAGGTAATAGGCTAAATTTTGTTTAGATGAATGAATACATTTATTGGTTATTTTTTTTAAATATAACATATGCATTTGTATAAGAAAATTATGAGTTTAAAAAAATATAAATTTTGATATATTTTACCGTTATAAATTAAAATAGGGATTCTTTACTTGTTTTATACTTTATAAATAGTTTTTGTAATTTACTTTCCTGGATTTGCTGCGTTAAGTTGCATCAGTCCGGACGATCTCGCGGGCCTGCTCATACGGTTTCACATCGGCCGTTGTCCACCTACGGTCGGATGTCGATTTCAGGGTTTTTTCGTGGGCATTGGGTCGGTCCAAGTTGCTCCTGGACCAAGTTGCAGTCCGGACGATCTCGCGGGCCTGCTCATACGGTTTCACATCGGCCGTTGTCCACCTACGGTCGGATGTCGATTTCAGGGTTTTTTCGTGGGCATTGGGTCGGTCCAAGTTGCTCCTGGACCAAGTTGCTGACTGTCGTCGTTGACAGCCATCGGTCGCTGACGATCTCGAACGCCGTATTTGAAATCGTGGAAGAGGCCCGACAGTCGTTCCTGAACAGTAGTAAGCTGCTCCGATTCAATGCATGAATTACCCCCAATTACAAATTATCTATAGAAAAGAGAGAGACGACGCGATAACAGTTCACTGTCTCACTTGCGTATTATCTTTATTACTGTATTATCACTCTCTGTCACACACGTTTCCATTGTTGTCGCCAGTCTTGTTGCAACCGATATTCACACTGTGAAATACTGTACAAGGCTGTTGTGCCTATGCACGAAATAAATGAAAATTTTGTTAGCCTCGCAGAGAGGTGTTTGTGCATTGGGCATCACTAAGCTACTGTTCAGTTTCTATCATCAGGTTTCTACTAATTCAGCCGCCCCTCGACGATACACTCCGGCTTCCCAAGAACTGGCTGGAACTCGAATTTGGCACCTCAAACTTCCGAGTGAATATGAGAGACTGCGTAACTCACCACTAACCCGTGCTTTTATAGATCTACACACATGGCGTCATTTTTACATGTTAAGACATTCTAGATTGTTCGAGAAAGTCGACCACGTGCTGGTAGACATGAATTTCCGGTTTCTACACCTTTCCAAACCACGTGTTTTCAACTGCATACCATTGCATAACTAATTACTTTGTCATTTGAATAAATGCTCTTAAATTTATTTAATACTAAACAATTGGCTGTTAATAGTTAGTCCAATTTTCACACTAATATAATGACTTATAGTGTGTCTATTAATTATCTTGACACAATTCGTTACGCGCACAACATTTATTCACTTTCACACCACAATGCACTGCTGTCTTTTTTTATTGTTTATAATCGACTTAAACTATGTACTTATCTACTATATATACTTACTGTTCTTATGTACTAATCGACTTATATACAGTACTTATCCTAATAAAAAATAGTGTCATATCACATTCACACCGCTTTGCACTTAAGCTTATTGTGTATGTGTGCGTGCTTGGCGGAGAGCATAAATAAAACGTATATATTTCTTGACAATTCGTTAATTCTAATCCGTTTACTTCATTTCATAACAAACTTTTATTAGAAAATGAATAGTTTTTGAAATGCGCAACAGTAAATGTTAATAATAAGCTGACTATTATAAGCGATGTCACAGGCTAAAAGTACTTGATGATTGATGCAGTGAAATGAGATCATTAACCGTAACGTTAGTTAACTATCCGTAACAAGTACAATAACATATTATAGATGCGACAAACAAATACAAATGTTAATTGGTTAATATAAGAATACACCTAGTTGCTTGTTCTACCTGTGGATGATTTTTATTGTACAATATTAACAGAACCTAATAGATTACCAATATGAGAGAAATTTATGTTGGAACATTTGCTACAATGAATTAGCTAACAGTAATACATCATAGTATACCTAAGTTTAGTCATTTGATTTATTACACTTTATTCAATTAGGCTTGAAAATTGTCTCTATTCTTCACACTTGTAACACCATGAATTCAAATTCTATATGTGTACGCAGATTATCCAAAAGTAAGTAAATACTGTTTTCCAACTAGCACTTATCCGAGAATATGCTCAATAAACACTTATAGTATTGAGGACTCAATTTAGTAGTGTTTCAGAGGATGTACTTTGGTATGAAATAGACTCTGTAAATATAAATGACGGACAAAAATTTTAAATCGGATCTGTAATAGATTTGTTAAATTAATCCTAAGTTTTAAAGTAATAAGCACAGTGTTTCTATTTACTTTTATTAAATTTAAATTTATTCTGCTTTGGAAATGTTGTATTCTTGTCAGTGTAGAAACACACTGTTTTCTTCTACGCCCATGAACTATCTGCCATGTTACTTAAGGTGTCTTCCCACTGGGCATTTTTGTGATACACAGTCTTCAAATTCATATTACCGATGTTGAATAACACTGTTCACCTCTCAAAATCTGGTATAATTAACGTCCTTTCACAAACATTCGTTTATGCTGCGTAATGTCAAAGAAGAGGGTATAGTTTTTTATTTCTTTTAATTTTTATCAAATTTTAATTTCTTTTACCAAATTAAACACACGACAAAAACGAGTGCGATTAAACAACGGTGCACGTAATAGACTTTTCGTTGGGTTTAATTGTAATTTATTTGCCAGCCCAAATAGTATTTTAGTTAACAAAATCACTAACACTTATCACTATTAATTCAACAAAATCACAACTATTAATTCAACAACAAAATTCACTATCAATTCAACAAAGTTGAAATTTTTAGTAAAGTTTGACAGACACTAGCGCGCGTATGATACAATATCATTCAGTAAAGACAACCATATTGACAATACTAAATCATTTTTATTTGAACTAAAGAGGAAGCACGGACGCGCACGCTATCAAAGTGTAACTAAAAACGATATGTGTCACTGTCAACCACGGACGAAATCTCATTCCTGCTGATGGGAATTTCTCGAGGCAAACAGAAGTCGATTTCGTACAACATTATGATTCTTTATAAATCACATTTATTTCTTCTCAAAACGTATTTGTATTAACGGATAATAAAATTATGGTTGTTTGGGGGAACAATGGCTAAAATTACAGTTTAAGGGACAGTACTTTGTCTGTAACAAATACATTTCGTATGTTGTAAAACACATAACTGACGTAAAAGTTATAGTTTTCTGTAGCTGTAACGGCTTGAAATGGGGAACAAAACACATTACAACTACTTCTTAAGTTGAATGAGTAATATTTACTACCGGTATTCTAAAGTCAGAAACTTTCCAGAATTTCAATGCCATAAAATAAATGTAGTGATGATTAATTTATTATGATTATAAAGGAATACAAATTATTATAATAAACAAATAAAACTTAAAATATTTACTTAGTGAAGGTAACGGCTCGATAGTACTATGGCTGACTCAATCTAACGTAGCATTTTGAAGGTTGGGATCAATGAAGCACTTCATCCAGGCACAAAAACAACATAAGAAGAATGATGACGAGGAAGTATTAATGTATGAAAGTGAAGTATAAATAAATAGTGGCAGGCAGTTGAAATAGATTACTTTTGAAGAAGTATCCATTAAATGTACAAAATCGTAGAGAAATATAACGTCTCCAGGGAAAGGAATAGAGTAAAAGTGCCCAAATGGATTGGGTATTTTTTTGAAGAATACTTGATGTAAGGTGGCAAAAGATTAAAAAAATTGACACATCCCTATATCTGTTCCATTATAGACGATTTTTCTTAAGAATCCTCTTTAGCATTTTTATATCTGCAATTGTTTCTTACAATAATGTTTACAATTATTGTGCCATTCCCTGAGGACTCCACAGTTTTTATATTGCTTACCGAAATTCCTTATCTGTATTATTTTATTTGTTTGTTGCGTTTCTAAACGATTCACTTTCATATAACTCTTTACAGATCTTTTCAACTAATTTTAATATCTTCCCTTTGCCTGTTATAATATTTCTATTTTTATATATAATGATAAAATAGAAACGTTGTTTACGTGTTATCCATGGGAATCTTTTTGCGCACTCTCGTTCTATGTGGCCTAAATATAATATGCAGAAGACAAATAGTAAGATATGTAATAGAGTCTATTATTTTACATTTAATGTATTTTTAGTAGGCTATTACATATATAATAGAGGCTTTCTGTTAAGTACGTTAGGCTTTCTGTTTTCATGATTTAACTATGTCGGTTTTAGTCTTCTGTCCTTTTATGTCGTTTCTACTTCTTCTTCTTAGAATATCTTTTCTGATGTTTTCCTCAGGACGTTACTCTATTTATTTGGGCGGCGTGATCTTCTTTCGCTTCGTATTAGCACCTGATCGTCACTGGTGCTTCGGTTAATACCACTGACTGGTTTAGCGGCCGGCGAGTTTCTGTGTAAAATGTGTTTCCATGTGTAGCTGTGCTGGCTGCATCATTCCGATAAAGCAGAATGGCCGTTTGAAGTTGCAAGGCTTCTCTGGTTTTCCGTTTCTCGTATTGCATTGCATTTGCACTTGTTATTAATTGTTATTATTTGTTATTTGAAATCCACAATCAATATCGACAAATTGTCAAGGTGTACAAATTGTTCCACTTTAAATAAAAGTGACCTTGTTAAGTTTTATGCGTACATTCAGCGAGTGTTATTTTGTTCATACTATTGAGAAGTAATCGAATCTTAAATAAGTGGTCACTGTGAAATATATTATAATTAAAAATAACATACGTTAAATAACGTAAGCGAATAAAAAAAATAATACAATAGATGTTTATATTATTATTTGGCATAAAAGAATGAAAATTATTTTTTGTGGATTTTGCACAAATATGCCACAAAAGACAGACTATCAAGTGTTGATAGGTCAAATTATTATTATTATTATCCTCAGACTATTAAGAACATAGTTTAGACACAGTTGTGTTCTTATGAAAAAGATTTCTTTCTAATAGGGGGCTGTTCCTTTGACGAAATAAAGTATTTTCAATTACCAGAACAAGAGAGACAATAGTTCTACGCGCATGTGGGGAAATAACAATACTACATGAGGGAGATCGGAAACGGCTAACCGAAACGTTTGATAAGCGGAAAGCATTGTGTGATACAGCGGATTGAATCTCGTCATAGGAAAGGAGATGGGTTACTGTGTAAAGAAGGCCCACTGTCACCGGGGAGGAAGACGAACAGGAAATGTGTGGAGGGGAACTGGCTGGACTGTTGGTAACAAATTTAACTGCTAAACGTCGAGTTGCTTTGAAGAGTGTTAAGCATCACCCACAATTTGTACGTCTGTAATTATGCATTATAGTATCTGAATTTTAAGAAAATTTTTTTAGTAAGTTTTATGTAGGAAATTACGTCTCTTTCAACACAAAATATTATGCACAAACAATCTTTGTTTCAAACATTAAATTTTTGAGAAAATTTGTGATGGTTAATGAGTGAAGTCAATTTCATGTAAATTAAAAAAATTAAATTTATTAAGTTTATAAACTTAAAAAAAATATATTAATAAGTTGTCAAACATGCATCTTTTTAACTATCTTCATACAGAATGGCATTTGCCTTTAGTTTCAGGTTATAAAATATATTCGGTACTAATAAAGAAATTTGATAATAAATATTAAGAATAATCAATCAATTCTATAGACTCTTCGTAAAATACTAGAGACACAATCTGCTTCACTCCTCTTCTAACAGCAACAAATTTTAATTATGCTAAGCAATGATTTGTAAATATTTTAAGGCATAACGTGTAATATGTCTGTAGAATTATAATATGTAAGTTATTTGTTTACATGATTAGAAATACATATAATTAACACGTTACATGTATGTATAAATTAGTATTTTACATAGTTTTTTAAGGTATTTGTAAAGATAATTTTTGTAGTATTATAAACTATTGTGTGTCCGCACACGTTACACAAACATAAAGCCACAGAAGAACAAAATGAAGCTTAAATTAAAATCAGTTTTGTGCTTACAAAGACGTTACTGAAACAGGTACCTTACTGTATTTTTGTCTTACTGCAGTGTAATAAACATGACTGAGTAATTTGTGTATCTAATTAATTTGGAAATCATAAAACTTGGGAGTAATGTTTCTTCTCTCTCTAACATGTACAGTGTTTTTTTAAATGAACTATTCATTAAAAAAAAGGAAACTTACTTTTTGAATTTGAAAACAACCTAAATATTGATTTAAAAATCTCTCTTGTGCAAAAAAGTATTTCTTTAAAGACTCTGCATCGAATGTTTGGCGAGATTAGGCCAAATACTAACATTCAACATGCCTTTTGTTAAGTAAAAAATATTGAATATTTATTATTTTCAGCTAACAAGTAGGGTATTCACATGCCTTCGTCATCATTGACGTCTCCAGTCATTTGTCGCCCCCATGTTGTACGTCATCCAGGAACTTATAGTAATGATTTATTTATTAATTATAATTATTATAAGTAAGTAAATAATTTGTAGCACGGAAGCATTTTTTGGGGGAAACTGAATAGCATCAGAATCGCGACGGGACTAAAAGTACATTTAATTTAATGATGTTAATAGGCCTCGATCGCGACACTTGCTGATATCAGATGAAGGCACTAGAAATATTTCTCATTCGATGTGACAAATGAAAAGGAAGTTATCGCTCTTTTGGTTATGCTGAGACAATGAGAATGGTGACTGAAGTACATGTCTCAAAACCGATGGCAAATAAATAATTTGATGTCATTTTATCGATACGCAGTTAGTATTGTAACCGCGTGATACGCCACCGCGTATTATTAATCACCAAACTTATCGCTAGTCGTTTCATATTAACATCAGTTTTTCACACAGATACCATCCGTTAACTCAGACTCAAAACAATGGAAAATGCCAATTGACATCTCAGACTACTTAAACTTTTATCGTAACACGCTCGCGCGCACACACACACACACACGTAGATCATATACCTACGTCAGAATGTCGCCGGCGCAGGGGGTAAGACAATATTATAAAAATCATCCTTTTTCCTTAAACCGTCAGCTCACAAGTCCGTCCCCCTTCGTCCAGCTTATAATATATTTTCCATAATGGTGGAATTGCTTTTTTGTGTTTGATTATGATTTATACACAGTAAATCTGTGCGTTACGCGTTCGTGTTACGTCTAGAGCTGTGTATGATTTACAACATGAGACGGAAAGTACATTACAGCGGAAATTACTGCTAGACTACTAACCAATCAGCTGTCTGTTCTGTCTGTATCATCACCTATCATCTGCCCCTGTTTAAGGTTGATGTTTTTCTGTTACATTTTGTTTTCTTTGTTTATCCTGTTTTTATATTTACTTTTACATACATCAACGCCAAACGAAAAGTTTATTCTCTAGTAAGACTCCTAATTTATGGTTTTTCCGTAAGAACAGGAATAGAAAGCACTTCAGCCCTTCAAAATCTTGGTACTGTAAACCAAACTACATAACCGGAGGCATGGTTTACGGAAATAAGCTAGGAGCTGAACCGGACACTAGTACGGATCATATTACAACGTAGTCTGAACGTCAACGTTACAGCATTGAGTTAGGCTTCAACAATTATAATTATCTTTTTTATAACATATATTATAATTACTCCCGAACGCAATAAAATGACACATCAGCATGAACGATAACATGAGCATCAGATTACCCTGTGGTAAGATCGTGTGGTTAGAACATCCACCTGCAAAGTCAAGCGCCACATGATCGAGTACAGAAAGCTGGACAGGTAAGCATACGACGGCAGGGGACCTCGCATTCGAAATGGTAGACACAGAGAGACAATTAAAATGACTGATGGTTTAATATCGTAATAGGTACTGCATGGTGCGTAATAAATTGATGCAATAATATGTAAAGTGTGTGTGGTTTGGAAATCGGTTTTGTACGGTACGGACGGTAAAGCAAGTGAAACAATCACTAGCATTATTAATCATTTTAACCACGATTACAGTAATTACATTTATTGAGTTTTCAAACCTTAGATAAAAATAGTTACATACTTAATATCACTTGGCACTGATCAGAATGCGCTATAAACAACCGGATTACGCTACGGCCCCGACTATCTTAATCAGGTCGCAGTCAGGGTCGCCAGTGACACAGGAAAACATTGCAGTGACACTAGAACGTCTGATTATTTTGCAGCTGTCTACTAGGTTATGGAATGTGACTTACAGCACATTATGAATTAAAGTTTTAGCATATGTATCATCGTCGTCATTATGTAATGACTATCATACTCGATGTTACTGTACGCTATGTACCAAGAGTTTGAGGTAGTTTTATAAAAATAAAAGCTAATTTGTAGAAAAACAAATGAATGTATATTAAAGGAATATTTTAATTTATTTAAGCGAATAAATTAATTTATTTTCTAATAAGCGAACAAGATTAAAATATTATTAGAAATACTGTTTCAAACAATGCGTTATTCGTTATATTAGAAATTAAATAATAATTATTGTTTCGTCAGAAACATTTTTACACAGTGCGTTTGGGGAAACTGGAAAAGAATGTCAAATTTTAAAATCTTATTATTTAAACAAAATAACTGGTTTATTTTGTATAACAACAATTAACATGTTGTAAATTTTGCAATTAAGGGGTTATATTTGCTAATTCTTAAAGAATAACGAGCTCTGGCTAGAATATATAGAAATATCGAGGTATTTATTGGTATGGGAATCATCAGTCAAGATTACTTTTGTATTTTACTTATTTAATTCTAACAAAACCTACTACTTGTTAATTAATAAGTTTAAAACACGTGTATAACTTATTCGTGTCTAAATTAACATGTAATAAGTAAAGTACAAAGTATTTTCTTTAATTGTGATACTCGACATTTTGTATTTTATTCTAACCTTAATACATAAAAAATCCTAAAGTTAAATACTACAACACAGTTTCCTGAGTCTGATAATTCAAAATAGTGCTGAAATTTGTCAAGCGCATTCCAAAGACGCATTTTACAAATTACTCTAATTACTAAAACACACATGTTATTAATAATGTTATTTAATAGTTTTAAAAATTGTCTGTGATATAAGCTCCATAAAAAATATGTAAGATCATTTTACAGGCTATACAGGGTATAAAGAGATTAATGTCTCTAATATAATTTTATAATAATTGTAATGCAGTGTAATACACACTACTAGAACCTTACTTGCTCTACGCATTTCTTTAATTAGTTGTTCTTAAAATAAACAATAAAATGATGTTTATACGGTTTTACAGTAGGCCTACATAAATAAAGATATTAAAATTTACAAGTAGCATGTCATATAATTACAACATTTTTGTAGCCTCTTTCAAAATAGGTTTACTATAATTTTTAAAACTAAACCTATTTTGATATTTCATAAGCCATTTCTCCAAAAAGAGTATGTAAAACACTTATTTCATCTATTTAAGTAAACAATTTTAAGCGTCTTCATACGATCATAAAAAGTATGTCAAGTATTTAGAATTTCAGTTAGGTTTCATTTATATCTCATCGTTTTTATTCGAAAAATTATTAGTTTCAACTCAATTGAAAAATTCTTACATTAGTAGTGATTTTAAACATGTAGCCACACTATACCACATTTCAGTATGGGATTGTAAGATAATCTGTATATATGTTATGTGCAACAATTATTATCACTGTTACGCAACTACCTATTCCATAATTGTCAACTGTGTACTATCTTTAGTCTTGCGTCTTGCGGATGTTCATGATTCTGAAAAGTATATTTCGGTAGTTTAAATCTACTACTTACAGGTAACAATGTCACCTGTAACGGTCGTGCGTGTGCGCGAACGCGTGTTGGTGTTAAACAGATTATCAAGCACAAATAAACGTATCAGGTTATGTCTGGAAAAATATCCATTTGAAGACGTCGCACAAATCACAAGAAATGCAGTGGAAAATCTCCATCACGGATGAAGCTATAAACATTTTCTGTGCTGGCAGCTTAAAGGTGGAATTTATCGCTGTTGACGTCGGCTGCCTCAGTTTATTACTCCCGTAACGATTTTATTGTTTAAATATTTTATTATCTGGAAGGATATAAACATTTTTAAAATTTAAGTGCCAGAGCAAGGTTATTTTAACACTGAACAGATTCGGAACTGATTTATTGAAAAGAAACAGTATAGGCAAGGGAATAAAATATTACTTAAGTGTATGTTACAGTTGTTAATAGTTTATATAAGATTATTCAAGTTACGTAGTTGTATTTGTTATAGTAAAATGGATACACACAAATAATTTGGTTTCATTTAAATAGTTAATAATTTAAGGCTAATAAATTAAGGTTAATAAAGGTTAATAAATTAAGGCATAATTTAAGGTTAATAAATTAGTGTTACTAATAGCAAAAGTATATATATGAAATTTAGACTTATGAAAGGTTACAATTTCTGAGCTATTACTAGCACAACTGATCTGATCAATTTCTGCTACATAGAAAAGTTAAGAATAATAATAAATGGTTTTGTATAAGAACAGGTTAAGAAATCCATTGTTCAGTGGCTGGGGAATCATTATGAGCCACTCTCAACGATCTTGGTTGCGAGTTTCACACATGAATCTTGGTTTTGATCGTTGACATACACAAATATGTAGCCTATTAACAGCATCAGTAATAATTCTACTTATTCGTTATAACGTTCAGCTTGGCCAGAACATTACCTTTATAACCTCACGATCAATATAATTGTGTGGCTGGATATGATAATGTAGATAATATAGATATCGTGCCCGGTTAACGTAGAAGTCCCGGTTAATATTACCATCGAAAGTGAGACAAAGAATACGTTTATGTGGAGATTTGAAGCAGGAACTGGCCACGTCAGAGAAACAAGAGAACCATAATACATACACATAACGGATCTTTACAGCTGTCGCCGTTTCTCCGTCCCCAACTTCCATTGTAACCTATCGTAGCATGTAAGTTCTTCTAAATTTCTTGCAACCATTGCTTCCGCTACGTCATCTCGCCAACTCCTCCGTGGATGTCCTCTTTTCCTCCTCACCGGTGGTATCTATTCCAGTATTTTGCAGGGCCATCTGTCATCTTCCAATCTCTTCACATGCCCAAACCAAGTCAATTGTCTCCTTTCTATTTCATCTATTATTGTCCTGTCAATATTCATCTCGGCTCTAATAGTCTCTCATCTCGGCTCTAATAGTCTCATTTCTAACCCTGTCTAATTTTGATCTTCTACAACTCCTCCTGAAGAAGTTCATTTCCGCTGCCATCAGTTTTTTCTTATTTACGTTTGAAACGTTCCAAACTTCTGCTCCATAAAGGATTACACTTTGCACCATGCTATTATAAATATGTTTCTTTGTATTTCTGGTTATACTTCTTCCCCATAGAAGCGAATTCAGCGTTCTTATAACGGTTCGCCCCTTATTAACACGTTCTTGAATTTTATCTTTGCTACTTCCCTGTTTGTTGAAAATAACGCCTAAGTATTTACTTTTTTCAACACCTCTTATCCTGTCCACATCCAATTTTAAGTCCTTAACTTCTTCGTTGCCCACTATCAGGTACACACATTTTGCCATGTTCATCGTCAAACCAGCTGTGTCATATTCCTCTTAAAAAAAAAGAGAACCATAATATAGAAGACAAATCGTTTCCAAAACCCTAGTTACTAAAAACGTTATCGGAAACTCTCTTCATCTCATTGTAGATCCTCGAGGAACCCTTCGGATCCTATAGTCAAAGACTCCTTATATTGGGAGCTTTTTCACTAAGAACAAGCCCTGGAAACTCCTCGCATCAGGAGCGCTTTCTACAGACAATTTCTTTCCATCCGTTGCGATCTCTCTTACAGAAGACCGATTCTCAAAAATGTTTTTTTTATTGTTTCATTTTGCAGTACTGCTAATAGGTCTACTTGTATTACTAACCATTGCACAACAACTTATATTCGTATATATATATATATATATATATATATATCACTGTTAAGCACGGTATACGATCGACCAACCGCGAGATTGATTTTTTCTCATAATCAACGAGTTAATATCATCTTTGGATTTGTGAGAGATTAGGAAATACAGTGGGGTTTAGGAAATACAGTGAAAGCTTATTGTTATTTCTAAAGGAAAGTTGACGTTTGGATTAGACGATTAGTCTGTAGTTAAATTTTATTCAATTAATGCAGATGCGAGTGATGTCGGAAATATTAATTAGGGATTAGGTGTTCTACTATTTTGTCAACACGTCATCCAATTGTTTTGCAAGCTATTTGTTATTAGATTGGCAAGGTCGCTTTCAACGTTCCGAACACCATCGGCGTTTCAGAAATTCAGGAATTTCTTGGGCATATGGGCAGTATTATTGGACTGCACTGTCAAATACATATATTATCTGAAAAAATAGATTTAATTTTAGATAAGCTATGTAATACTGATGAGTGTCAAATATTAGACGACAAAGAAATAATTAACGTCCACATGAGATATAAGCCGACATCACCACAAGGTCGCTGAATGATTTGTGCTCAATACTGCTCAATAACTTGAACGTGAGTGCGTAGTAGATACAAACCTATATTAAACATTATGCAATGTTATTAGGTAATATAGGTATGAACGAATCATCCTTACGTTTTTACGGTTTATATAATGTTTAAGCCATGTTTCATTACTGTCCGTTTCTTTGTTTCGTAAGCAATATTTTTTCAGTAATTAGTTTATATCATACTTAAACAGAAGTCAAGAGTTTAGACTAAATAAAACTAGTTATTACTGTCAGAATTTTGTTTAGATTTTCATGGTGTGGAAAGGGAACTAAATGAAAGTTGATGTTTGTTATATATGTGTTTGGAGTTTTATTGACTGAGACTTAGCGAGAATGCTAAGAGCGTACATGTGGGATTATCGTGTTTCAGTTCTTTTAAAATAATAGAGAAAACTAAGGAGTGAGTAAGAGTAGGAGAACAGAAGGGTTGAAGGGATAGAATAGTTGGAAACATCTGTAATCCTTCAGACAAAACGTCCGTAGTAGTAGGGTAGATGAATGATGCTGTGTCTCTCATTCTTTGCTGTTTCTCAAGCCAATAATTTATCAACGTCTGTCTGTCAATCAACGTGTGTCAACCGGGGTGGGGTTATAGAAGAATAGGGTGGAATGTCAACAGAGATAACTTTAGACACAAGTCAATAGCTTAGATGGGATGAGTAAACAGCTTGTAAGTAGTTGTTGATGGGACGGATGGATGGTCATACAAACAACGGAGCATGGTACACAACTTATCTAAATACATGCAAGTATTCCATTTACAATGTATTGTTTCACCAGTTGGTTTAATCGACTTTTTGTAACGACATTTAAAAGTGAAGTGTTATTTATAAAAGTTAATTTATTGTAGGCCTAATTACCAAATTATTTTATTAGCGTTTTTACAGTAAAAGAGTCAAATAAAAATAACTTAATGTTAAATAATCATTATGAGATACGTTACACCTAATGTTGTTAGCCAATATGACCATATTTTATTTTATTCAAGTATTTTTGGCATTTTATTCTTGAATGTATTGAAGTACATCTTTTAATTCTTTAAACTTATTTTATTCTAAATTAACTAACGACCCTCTTCTTTCCTTTCAACGCATGCAATTATCTCAAAGAAATGTTATTATTTACGACAATATGAGACCAGATATATTTCTGTCACTTCCAGTCAACCGCTGCCATCACCACCTTCCACCTTCATTACTGCTATAACTATTACAATTACATTTATCATCATCATTTTCACAACACGGCACATGCAAAGTGCTGCCTATTCCGCCTTCTAAAATCCTCCAGCCATCTCTTCCTGGGTCTACCCACACACCTGTGTCCTATAGGTTTGTATTACCAGACTTGTTTGGTAAGCCTGGAATCTGACAGTCTTTCTAAGTGTTCTTTCCACCGTAGTTTGTAATCTTTTAATTTTTCATTCAAGTTAAAAACTTGTAACTTATCACTTATGGCCTCATTCCTTATACGGTCAAGTTTAGTACACCTTTAAACTCCTCTTTTGAACGCCATTTCCCAGGCCTCTATTTTACTTTTTTTTTTCTTGGATTTTGTCCATAATTCACACCCATAGGACAGTACATGGACTGCCATAACTTTGTAAAACTTAATTTTGTATCTCGACGTCCCTTGTTTCTAAAAGTACGGTTGATTGTCCGACAGATCTACTGCAACTTACCTAACTTAATATCAGTATCATAATTCCTATCAATATAATTTTCCAAATAACTAAAGTAGCTCACATGTTCTAGAATTCGATCACTTATCATTATTTTTGTTCTTATTGGATCCTTGCCTCGAAATGCCATTACCTTTGTTTTTATAGTGGAGATTTTCATACTGTATTGTTTGCAAATCTAATGAAGCTTAAAAACAGACTTTTGCAAATCAGATTCGAATATCTGTCTCGTGATAACTTAATACCAGGATTCAGTAGATGTTTCCATTTCCTTACCAGCTCGTCAATGTAAATGCTAAAAAGAGTAGGTGATATACTGTACCCTTGTCTATTACCTTGATTGACAGATATTTGTTGAGATATCCTACAATTATTTTTAACAATAATTCTTGTTACGTTCTTATAACAAGAATTTAGGCTTTGTATAGTCTTATAAGTTGTTGAAGACATCCCCGTTCTTCTGATATTTGCCACAACAAATGTCTGTCTATTCTATCAAAGGCCTTCTCAAAATCAACGATAGCTATACGTGTTTCTTTATTGAATTTCCAATGCTTCTCAATGATCTGTGTAATAATAAAAGCATTGTCTGTACAAGATCTGCTCTTCCTGAAGGCGTTTTTTTCATAGCCTGTAGACTGTGGTTTATGATCCTTGCATATATTTTGTATCCAATATCAACCAAACATGTTCCCCTATAGTTATGACAGCCATTCCGTTTTCCGAGCAGTTAACCAAACTTGTGGGATCTTTTCCAACACATATTATACGAAATGTAATAATCTAAGTTTAAGCAAGATAGCCCCATACTTGAACAATTATGCGTTCAAACCATCCTGTCCTGTTGCTTTTCAATTTTTAGTTCTTCCAAGCACTTCTTCAAACTCATCCATTGTTCAGTAAGTCTCCTTCATAGGCAACCTAGTTGGTTTCTATATTACGATGCTCGGCTTTCACATTAGACTAGAGAGCTTTATAATGATCTGTCCATTTATGTTCGGTAATGATGTTTAAATTTGCTGTATTATTTTTATTTTTAATAATGGCTTTTAGCATTTTATAGGCTAAAATTTGTCTTCTATGCACATCATGTTCAACGCTTCCTATAAAGAGGCTCCATGATTCATCATGTACCTGTTTCACAAAACGCTTCGCTCTGTTTGTTTTTTCTTTATAAATGCCTCTAGCTTCATCTCTATTTAGTTTAGATACATGTGGTATGTCCTTTTTTCTATTCTATTGCTTTAGCAACTTCATTGTTCCACAGTCTAAGACCCCTTCTACTCCGTATCTTCTTCTTTTTATCTATTGCCTCCTTTGCTGCTTCTTCTGTACAACATCTCATATTTCACCATTCGGTTTTTATGTTATTGTCAGTTTCCACTTGCTGTAACTGCTGATTTAAACGAATCTGATAAAAGGTTTTAATACTGTTATCCTGCAGTAGGTATATTTTAATACATCCTCATTCTACTTAATATGAGGTTTCTTTCTCTTCCATCAAGCAAACATGACAATCTTAGTAGCAATGAGATAAAGGAATTAAATTTACAGTGACTTTATTTACGTGTCATGAACAGGTTTTCACGCGAACAGGATGGTTATCATTTATAATAATCGGAATCGAACAGGACTCTCGCATTTATAATTAATCGAATTTCAATTTTGCGTACATATTCATAAATGTTGAATTTCAACTTCTTAAAATGTATAGGCCCTAACGTTAGAATTCTTATGAGTTACAAGTCATGACATAGCAAACACTTATTTTGTCCTGTGTTGTATGATGATATATCATATACATACTTTTAATGATTACTAACAAATAAGGTGAGATTTGTTTGAAGTGAATATTTGCGTCAACTGCTAAGAATATACAACTACTTTATGGGGTTAGCACATTTTAACGTATCACACTGCAGTGTATATTGTAATGTTATTGTTGTTAACTAGTAGTATACATTGTAACTTCGCCTTGTGTTAACAAATTCCTAAGGCGCTTTGTAGAGTCTTGGTGGCTGCGTTCTGTAGAAACAGGCACCGATTAGTAGTCTGGGTGAGGATGATGCCTGAGCTAATTCTTCTGTTAGTTGCTGCTCTCCCTACAACCACTCAACAAAGATAAGCAATCTTCTGTTTAGATTGTATTTTATTACAAACTTGCGTGATTTATCTTTGACGCATTTTGCGTTTAGTGACAAACACACCTGACTTAACACACCTGCTCACTTATTTTTAGTCATTATCAACATGGAGATCAAAGAATTTGTTAAACCAAAAATTGTTTGTCCCGGTTCCAAGCGGGCAGACTAGAGCTGGTCACTCTAACGCTTCATCAGACGTCCCACACCTCTTCGTCCCTTCGGCTTATATTTCAACAGTTGCTTGGAGATGGGACAGTCATCTATTAGCTTAAGGTCTTCCAACCATTTTATCCAATGTAGGGAAATCATATCGAGTACAGTTACAATATCCGTTTTTCTTCTACGATCTTGGAGAGTATACCCTGCCAGGTGCCTGAGAAATCTCATTTCGGCCCCTTGAATATATCTGACCTGGGATTTTGTTAAAGTCCAATTCTCAGGCACATAGAGAAGTGTGTGGAGGGCCATTACCTTGTAGAACGTTAGACGTGTTTTTTTACTCGTTGATTTTAGAGTTCTACTGATGGTTTAAATTTAAATGGCTAAATTTGTGTAGCTTATTCACTACTCCACTGTTTGTAATATAAGACACATTAGAGTCAAATTGCTGACCTGCTCCAGAACAGTACCATCTACAACAACTTTTGATCAAGGTTACACCACCCCTCTGCAACCTTCTTTCTGAGACATGTATAAATCAGAAAGAGAAGGTGAAGGTGACCATACTAGGAGTAGTGTTCGATCTTACTGTCACGATTAGGATTTTGTTTCCCATATAAAAACTTTGTTTGGCTCTAGTGAGATGTTGCGGATCCCTTTCTTTGGAATTATTGCCCACAGCCTGCCCCTGTTCACTCTATCGAATGCCTTTCCGAAATCGACAGCTATGTATGTGGGTAAATGATATTCTTTATGCTTTTCAGTGACCTGGGACTTTGTGAAGGTAAACCTCTACTTGTTGGCATGTAGAGGAAGGACAGCTTATACCGGTTGGCATTCGATCTCCAGAGCCGCGTTAGCCACCTGTAGGTGTTTACAGTCTCTCACCACTTGCAGGTACGGCTGCATATTTCTCTTTATCGAGGAATGAGACCGTAAGGCATTACTCACCTTCTCCAGTATTTTGAAGGACCTATTTTATAGTCATGGATAATCTAGTGGAGCGTTAATATTATTACTTCATGTAGAAGAATGGTTGAGTTTTGTCGTCTCGATTAATTCAGGACAGTCTACTTATTGTCTACATTTAATTCTCTGAAATATTAACATTGTAAACGAATATTCTTTGTAGATTATACAATGCAAACGTTCTTTGCCAAATTTTCGTTTCGTGTTCCTCTAGTTTGTAACATTTTATTGACACGTTTACATTAACTGATTTTAAAAAACCATCTCATGTTATCTGTGTTACATAAAAGTTTGAACGCAACTGATAACTTGTCGCAAACTTGCTTCAGTGTTAAGTATTTTCCAACTCAGATTGTAATGCAATGTCAAGAGCAAGGTGTTTGCATTGGCATTTGGCAACACCAATAATTCAGGAGAACAGAACTGGTTGGAAAATAATGGTTACTGGTAATTACAAGGTACAAGGAAGCCAGTAGTGTAGTGGAAAATGTTTGACGTCAGCTGATAAATCGTTACAGTTAATTTATCATTTGTCAAGTTAATTTATTAAATTTATCAAGAAATGAATGTTTGCGTTATCATTGAGAATCTAAACATTGTGTGAAGAATATTGTGTTCATAACATAAAGAAACTGTTAAACCTTCTTAAAGTAAGAGTCATGAATTAGCAAAACTAAAATAAAAACAGACATAAATATATTAAACAAATTAAATGGCATTATTAATACGGTAGGGAGTGATATTTGAATACGCTAAGCAATAATAACTCAGGTGGACAATTTGTCTGGACAGAAGTGGGTTTGTTCAACCTCCCTGCTGCAATAGCAGCAGAACGATCGAAGTTTGTGTTATTATATCTGAGGCGATTCTGATAGGTCAACTGCAACAGAATTTTTCCAATAATTAAGAAACGGAGACTAATCTCATTTCTTTCAATAGCTTTCGTTCAAAAACGTACGCAGACAGTAACCGTCATATTCTGCTCTCTTAAATCATAAAGTAAAATCTTTATGTAGTAAAATATTTGTCTTCAAAACCCACATTACCTCAAATGAATTAAATTCAAATAAACAAAAGTACTATAAATTGATTAGAAATTAATGTTTAGTATATCTTTGATGAATTAATACCAGGATACCAATCAAGGTACCAATCTTGTACCCAGATGTTCTGTTTAATTTATTAATTTTTGTTATCTTGCTCCAATTCTTTACGAAAAGTATGAAATAAAATATTTTTGATAATTTAATTTTACTGGTTGTAGATAATTAACTTTATCAAATTATATAAGTGAACCAGATATGCAATACTGACGATTTGATCTATCAAAATGAGTCTCGAAAGTCAACATTGTATCAGCTTTTTTTATTATGATTAACTTGAAGTAAGTTTACAACAGAAATTTATATATTATGCCCCAAAGGCATAAAAAAGCACTTAAACTTTAAAAGTAATTTTCCGTTTAGTAACAATATTACTTTAAAAATTAATAATGGAAAATTTAATTGTTCAGTTTGTTATTTATTAAATTTTATTTTTTAGAATTACATATGTAGAGTATTTACCAGAATGATGTTTACTTTTATAGTGTTTAATATACGCTCATATTTTGAATATGTTTTCTGTTTAAACTTGCCGCAGTAAATGAATTCAATTAAATTTAGGAAATGTCATCGAATTATTTTTACACAATGTTAACTTGCTATAATTGGGTTTTAAATTTGGGATCAAAAGATGTAAACAAGGAGGTCTTTATGACTCTCTGAGACATGTTGTTTTCTACTTCAACTTTTGTTTGTTTAAGGTCATTAGTCTTTTTGTTATGTCTACATTCATGTTTGTCTTTGAAAACCTTTTCGGTTTTGCCAGTAGGCCTTCACTGCAGGATAGATATCTTTTCTTCTCTACGGGCTGTTGTAGCAGGTAGTCTGTGAAGTTATAACCGCCCTGTTAATATCTTATACACCGTGCTTAATACAAACTGTTGTCAACCGTTTACAGGAAAAGTTTTTATTTTTGAAAGAAGATAATAATTCTAAAAATTAATTAAGAAAGTTGTGTTAGTGGTTATAATCACAAACAGAATTACCACTGTTGCAAAACTTTGTTATTTCCGATCTGACGATGAGCTGAGAAGCTTGAAAGCGCTAATCGGAATAATTTTTCTATAGTGGTGTGCAACAGTGATAATTCTGTTTGTAATTCTACAAATGTTAAATATAAAAAAGTAGTTTAAAATACATATGAACAGATTTAAGTGAGCATGTACAGATAAAACTGGAATTGTGGTCAGTAAAACGAAAATATATATGCTCATAGGGAGCCCAAAAAACGAAGGAATGGGTTTACTGAGAGTTTGGTGGAACGTGTTACGGGCGACTGAGTGGGCGACTGAGTGCGTGATATGGAAGGGAGGGAAAGAAAGAGAGCATGATGATGCACGACAGAAGGGGTTACTGATATGAGTGTGAGTGAGTGAGGGGTGGGAGGGAGAGAGAGAGAGAGAGAGAGAGAGAGAGAGAGAGAGAGAGAGAGAGAGGGGGTAGCGAAAGCGGTGTTCATGTTTCAAGTATAATACAGTTAATGTAAGCTATATTGACTTAACATGATAGGGTGTGCTGTTGAATGCTAACGACATTTTAGACACACTGTGCCCGTTACCAAGCAAGGAACGTAGGCCTACTACACATAGGCAAGCAACCGCTTGCTTCGACATATAATTTAAGTGATAACTAAATGTTTCGTACTACAATGATTTTTCAACGGTTTTCACAACTTTTTAATAACATTATAAGCCAATTAAAAGCACAAGTAAATAAGTATTGCTTCTGCAATCACTGAAATAAGGATTGAGCTACTGAAATGATGATTTCTCAGGCATCGAAAAACTAATGACGAAATAAACTATTTGATAATAATATTTAGACTTACTTTATTATTAATTTTATAATTAAACATTTTGAGTTGTGACTGTTAGTAATTTTAAAACCTAGTAGTGGATTTTAAAACCATTGTAAAGTGGAGTTTCTTTATAATGGGATGATTTTAAGTTCTGAATGAGATGTAAATGTACACGCTGTTAAAAGTGTAGATCACGGTGACCGTCATCATTGTCTGTGGAAGTGTAAATTAGGAAAGGGAAGTGAATGGAATGAATGTCCTATAGCCTGATGAATGTGAGTGTGATAGAAGGTAGTCCATTAAAAATGGAAACTTATACATCTGATTCATATAGTTAAAGGCGTTTTCTCATCATCAAGAAGAAGTTTAAAGTCTAAACTGTAATTACTCTATGTTGCTGATTTTACAAGAAACACACAGTACATAGAAAAAGAATTTAGAAAAAGGAAAAGTTTACTATAAGAAGCAGATAACGCAGGAGTAGATGGTAGATTAGCATTGTTCTATTTAGTCTGCCTTCTGTAATTATAAACTAACCAAATTTTTTAGCCAAGGGTAAAAAAAGACACTCAAATAGAATTGTATATACAATTATTAGATAGTGGCATAACTAACTTGGCAACGGCACTTAAAATGTTTTATGTTTAATACTTTATAACTGTCTCACGTTTATTGTTTTATATAGACGATTTTGTATAAAATATTTAAAAGTCTTTAGTTGTTTATTTTTTCTGAAAATATAGGCCTAATATGTATTTTCAGTAAAAAATGGAAATATAAGTTATTAACTCAATAGTTATTTATAACTCAATAAACATTCATGGAGTATACGTGAAGGCACTAACGTCGAAAAAAAAGATTTTTTCATAAAAAAGCTTTCAATTTTGCATATTACAAATCATAATACCAGGTAGCGTTTCCACTATTAAAAATACCTTTCCTATCCACATTCTTGGATAAAGTTTGTATGATATTAACATGTACATTAGATTGTGGACCTGCATGATATCGTTATATCAAATCCTTCTTTATCCAAAAATGTTTTCTTCGTTAGCTAACGAGGTAGTGACCGTTATATTTTACTTAGGGAAATAAAAGTAAAGGTAAAAATTTCCTTACTTTTTTGAAGTGTATCAGAATCATTTGTTAAAGGTGTAAAATAATATATTGACATTGTTTAAACGCTAGATGAAGTTAAATTATTTCAAAACATACATGAATTTCGTAATCTTATAATGCAAGGCTCTAATAAATAAAACCATATAATGTGACGATACGTAAGTCTTTAGCGAGAAAAGATACTACTTATGGAGTAGGGCCTTAATTATAAAATAACACAAAATAACTTTACAAAAACTTTAACTACTTCGGGAGGATAAGCACTTACTAGTAAGCTTTTGGAAGCCTAATGGCAAACATAAAAAATACAGTACACTGTCTCATCGAAGAACACTCAACTTCGATGCAATTTTTAATAAATCTGTATATAACTTTACGTATAGGTTAGGTTAACTTAGAGTAGGTGCAACTTCAAAATATGCCAAGAGTAAGTAATTAAGCATAAAAACTTAAGATCTTATACTTAAAAGCTCATATATAAACACATTCTAATTAACAGGTAAGAAATTTATAACTTGTTCGGCGTATTCATACTGAACTTATATTCTATTGTAAACAAGAAAATTAAAAAAATAATTGAATTTTTAGTTTTCCTTCTGGAATGTTACAACTCCACATGTCATCTGATGACTTTGATGTGCAATTCTGACCGTCTACAAAGTAATCATTAAGAAGGCGTTGGTAATAATAGCAATATTTGTAGTAAATATCTACTGTCAGTTAAAATATTTAGTGTTACTTAAAATTCCGTTAATGTTAATTAGGTCTTTCTCGTTTAAAATGACCGGTTTCTTAATATATAGTTACTTCTATATATCTTAATTTAAGTTTGTAACTGTAAAATAACTAATTGTAAAATGTTAACCAAAATAAAAAAATATTTCTATAGGTACTGTTTATTGGGAGCTTACTCTCTGCCATGAGATAAGTTCCTAAGTGTTTGTTTTCTATTTGGTATTCATAGTTGTGTACTGTTACAGACTCAGACACGTTATATACACCAGACGTTTCTAGAGACAATGAAATACATGTGTAGTAATTAATAATATACAGTATCTTGAAAAACATTGGTGTTGCATTGTATTTTTTGTAAAAAGATATTGAGTAAAATATAAACATAAATAAAAGAAAACAATTTACTCAAAATACTTTTTCAAAACGTCAACACAGTTGCATTTACAGTTTGCAACAAACGTTGTATTTGTATTTACAGTTTTCCTTTACTACTGTAGCTGGAACACATATTTCAAAAACCGAATAAGTTGGTATATTTCAAACTTACAATATAATAAGCAAAAATTATAATTCCATCTATTTATCTATTCATCGTTAGCGCTACAGTCCATGTAGGGCTTGGGCTTCTTTTACAATACGTCCTCAGTTAGTAAAAGTTTAATTGCAAGGTTTTTATACTCAAGTCTTTCTAATTTCCCTGATAGACGTGAGTAATTATTATGAAGGATTTAGACCCAAAGATTTTTTTTTATTTGTCTTGGGTCAGTCACAACACTGTTTGAAACTTCTGGGCTCCGAAACTTCCGGGCAAGGCAGTCGTTAACTTTGAAACTCCTGTGCAAGGCAGTCCTTCGCTCCATTTCAGTAGACATCTTTTAGGATACAATCGTCTTCGCGTCCGGCCTGTACAAAGGAGGGACATGGCAAGTATTATAAAGTGCAGTGCCTGTACGTAACAGTGTACTCACATCTCACTTGCTGACGTGACGAAAACAAACGTATATTATAATATTAGAAAGGAAAGAAGTATTAAACTAATTAAAATACAAATGCAGCAAAAGTGTAATATTTAAAAAAAATGTTTCAAGTACCAGTGTAATTATCATTTCCGTGAATAGTTTCGAGGAGACTAGACAGACTGCGTATAGAACAACAATCAATGCTCTCATGGTCTAAAACTGAAAGGTCAATCGATTCCCATGGGACCACCTTAAAAGGGCGCTAACGTCTTTGCTCACTGTACATTATAGAACGTAAGCTGTACCCTTACTGATCACGTTTATGCGTTTCAGTAGGGAATTTGCAGACTTTGAATTGCTGTCGACGATACGATAAGCCAGTTTTACAATGTCTGAAAATAATCAGATAAAACAAATAATAATCACATTTAGAATAGCTTATAATTTCTTCACTTTCAAAGAGATAAGTGTTGCACAAAAACAACAGTGTCATACGAGGAATCATGAATGACCATAATACACACCATGAAATTCTAACATGCATGTAAAAAATGTAGTTGAAGATAATTTTTTATCGGAATTAGAATTTTTTATCTTACAGTCTGTGGGTACTCGAAGAACACGATTTTCTATACTGGTTGACGATGTTTGGAAATTAAATATAGGAAATAATTGTAATGTTGTAATATGTAATGTTCTGATTGTTAATAACTGAAATTACAAAAACAGTCACTCACGCTTTTATGCCCTAGGCTTTTTGTTTTGAAAATAACTGAGAGAACATTGTTACGTTTGTATTAATGATATCTAGCTACTAATGCAGTAGTAAATCATCCTTTCTCTGCAGTAATTTACGTCTCTTCACAATCCAAATTTTTCGGTGACTGTACACTGTACGTTGTCGATCTTCCTAGTTTCCAGTGCAGGCTTACCATTCCCTGGAACTACTGTATACTTGGCGGTGCAATCGTGAGTATAAAGGATCGTGGCTCCAATATGACTCCACTGGAGTACCTCTGCACTTGAAAGGGTAGACAGTGGCTGAAGATTTTATCCGATATTGTATACTAGACTTCATTTTGAATTTTCTCTAACTCGTATTCTTAAGCTTGCTGCTTCTCGGTTCCTTACTCTACTGTATTTCACAGTTTGCTCTATATGTAGTTTAAACATCTCTTGTTAAGCTTCAGTGTCACGGTATGTATTCTTTACTCAGTTCTCTTTCTTCGTATGTATCCTTAATTATTCTCATTTGTAGGGATGTCTAATATTTCTGTTTGTACGTCCCTATCACTACTAATTTTGACTTTTATGATAGCGTTATTACGTCCAAATTGTCAATTGTAATCTGAATGGTAGGGAAACTAAAGTGGCAAATTCAACTGGCATACGAAAATTAATATTCGAACATTAATGTTCAATGATTTATGATTTAAACAGTAAACACTATGACACTATACTTAAAAAGTGTGTGTGTGTGTGTGTGTGTGTGTGCGCGCGCGCGCGCGTGTGTGTATCTGGATTGAGTGTAACAAGAATTAATTAGAGAAAAGGCATCGTGGTGGCAGAGACAGTAATAATAGACCCGCCTACATAAAAGTGTTTGGAATGTAACCGAAATGTAAGTTACAATAGGCTTCTGATGATACTAAATGTTTATATACATGATTATTTGAATAACTATTCTAATAACCTAAATTTGTTAACGAAATTAATTTAAAACTATTTTGTTACTACAAAAGCGTATCAGTTTGCGAAAACCGTCTATTTTATAAACCCAAAGTTAAGTTAATGTATTTGAATTACTTTAACCTTTACAAGATAGATAAATTACAGATCATAAAAATTCTTTGTTAAACCGTAGCATTCTAATCAAAAGAATTTTTGAATTAGGTTCAAACTTCTAACTTCAAGAAATTATGTATGACACCTATGCTATCGATTATGTAAATATTGGCAATTATAAAAATCTAAGAAACATTAATAAGCACTGAATTACGGTTCGAATTGTCAGAAACTATGATATTACACTCATGACTAAAATGTGTGCAACCGAGAGGGTTTGAGTTTACGAGAAATTTAGTTAGAAGAAAAGCACCGTGATAGTAAACTGATCGCAGTATTACATACAATGTGTCTGGAATGGATCTAAAATTGTCCGTCCACAAACAAATAAATGATTGTGCATTACGAAGGAGTTAGACTAACTGCAGAACTCTTACAATGCTAACGAAAACTTGGCAGATTACAGCCATAATTAAGCAAAGTGCTCATATTTCAAATATGTGAATTGGTCAGTCAAAATCAGTCAAAACTTCCAATTGGATGCGGTTAAAGGACAAGTTACAACAAAGTTTCTAATGGATTTCTCTCTTTTTTTAGGCCGGAAGCGTAATATACCTAAATTTTCATGGTAGACAACCTGATTGCCAAGGTTTCTGCACATTGTTTATACTTGGAAATCAATACTACGTACAGTGTTTTAAATTTAGTGTCTCAAAAACAATTAATCACATAGCAGGCTAATCGAATAAATAAAGAAGAATTAGTAACTACATTTAAATTACAATAAAAACAATTACTTAGAATTTGTAATATTTTAAGTAATTAAACAACAACAATAATAATAATATGTTGTTTTTTATTGCTTTTTTTACAGGACTCCCTCACATTCGCATCTGCCTATTGGGACGGAAGAGACACCCAGTAAATGAACAGGAGTTACTGAAAAAAACATTCACTGAAATTAATGTGTATTATAAAGCAACGTTATAGCAGAAACTAGTGTGGCAGGTCAAGTAAGTGAGTCAGAGGTTATCAGAATAAGTGTGAGAAATTTCGTTTTATCAGTACGGAAGTCAAGGGTATCAACGTAAAGGTTGCCAACTTCAACACATAGCATTGAACTCTTAAACCTATAGTCATGGGCACTCCACTAAGTCCATGAAGGACTTCACGAAAACACATCAGGTCAATATTTTTTCTAACTGGTAGTGGGAGTAAGGTCAAGAGTTTTCATAATTTCATTACGCAACACAACAACAACAACAACAGCAATAAGTACTTTGTATGTTTTTTGCCATCTCCATCACCATAGTATTCACCCTTGCCCGAGACCTTATTTAAAAACTCATTATTATAAAGCACTGAGTACTTTTGTAGTAAAACGTTCTGTAGCACCGCCTCCTTTGTCTGGTGCTTGAGACCGACAACTATTCCTGTGACCCCTCGGATGCAAGGAAAAAAGTAGGATGCGCATTCACAAAAAATATCAGGCGGATGGCAACACGATTAGGCCTAAAGTTTAAAATGAAAAGTAAATGTAATTGAGTACTAGCCCAAAAAACCTCATCTGTGAATGATATATGGGACCCACTAAGTCTTTTACTTCTTATTGTAATTGTGGATGAAACAATAAAACCATAAAAAATATGATCGAATACAAACTCGTAACACTAAGGTTAATATCATATATTATGGAGACGATTCTGTTCTAATATCTGAAAGTGAAGACGACTTACAAAGACTAATGTTTTAATTTAATAATGTTAGAAAAGTTTCCATATGAAACTTTTAACAATGATGACTGTGGAATAACTTTACCGGGCAAAATAGTAATAGGCGATGTAATATTCGAACAGGGTATGGAATGGAACAGGCAGTGAGAGAGAGAGAGAGAGATCTGTGGAATAACGCATATAGAGAATGGACAGTGGAAAGATAAAGGATGTGGAATGGACATATAATCAGTATGGAACGGAAGCAATTAATGACGACTGCAAGAGACAATAAGCCATAGCCCATACAGCAAGAGAAGAGTTAAGAGACCCAAGAAGAGTGGCACGTGATAATATTATTGATAGATGACACGAAAGATAAAGCTGATGATATAAAGACAGGATAAATCTCCTAGAAGAAGAAGAAGACCAACAACAACAACAAAAATAAACAACAATAAGATTTTGTATGTCCTTCTGTGAATGTGTAGACACCACAATGTTCTATAAAACAGATTTAATAATATTTGTGGGATTTATTTCCGTAATTTGTAAGGTTTCTACGTGTAGCATACGTTTTGTTATTCATCCAGTATTATTCATTTGAGTTTAGCAACTCGTACAATCTGCTGCTAAACAATTCGAAGCAGTGACAACAACACAGTAAATTCAACTGTAACTCCTTGTAAATGAAAAAGGAAGAAACAACTGTCTTAATTAATTAACTGAACAAAGTACCTCCTCTAGTGAGCCGATAATGAAAGTAGCAGCAAAACGCCCTCTTTGTTTCACTTATATAAGCAAATTGTTATACAGACGCTGCTGCTTAAACAATACAATAAAAGTAAATGTTCTAAGGTAGGCTAGCTCATTTTTATCCATGTAGCGTTTTCTTTTACTCAGCGGGTAATGGGAAATTGTGTTCTAGAAACTCGTAGTACAATTGTCCCTGCAGACAATAAACCTGACGAAACTCTACAATGGGTAAATTAAATAGAATTTAGTACTTCGATCATATACTTTGATCTAAGTAAGGAATTTGTAATATGAGTTTAATTTACAAACCGATTTAATTTGTTTGATAATTTGTGTTAATGCATAAGGCAAAACAAAACTGTCATCACATACCGCTATAAGTAAAAATATGTCCACTACAACCACTCGAATGGGCCGCCACATACAATTTTGATTAAGGATAATTTAACACATTTAAGCCATTTCCAAGACAGACGATTGGTGTGGCTTTTTTAGATCTATTATTAAAAAAGAATTGATAATATGGACAGTTTTGGAAAGAGAAGTTCAAAGAATATATATAAACAATTGGGCAATGTGAGTACAGGCATCCGGTTTAGTTCAAACGATATATTTAATGTTAACATATTATGATCTTTATTCTATATACGAAAATATGATGTCAAACGTTTCATGCGACTTATGTAACATTCATTAAAAGTTAGACATATTAACAACACGGCAGGCACTACACTACACAGATAGGACAGATACTACACTGATCTGTTCACACACGCGCGCGCGCACGTCACAGTTTGATTTCTTTACATAACAACTCAATAATGTTGTTTAAATGTACGATTTTGCTGTTACACGATACATGGTGCATGACCATCGACAGCAATGTTCATCCTCTGTACGGTAAAATCAATGACTTACATATTACCTTTAAGGTAATGCTATTAACTGGGACTGAGAATCCAAGTCCTATATTTATGACACGTGTTCCTAATTTAGAAATGAATATCTTTAGTATCTTATATACATTGAAATCTTTTCTATATTCATCCGTTATTTGCCAAAACGTTCAAAGTTATCCTACTTATTTAAGTCTTTAATTTTTCAGTATTAATCACCAAAACAATACATTTCTTAGGCTCTCTCCTTGCTATTCCCTTTTCTAGTAGTGTTTTACTTGATCACAAATCCAATTGCATTTACATTGTGGGTTTGCATATGATTCATATAGATTTTGCAAATAGCCCTTTTCTATCCTATCCTTTCTATACTTTTCCATTATAGCTTTTTAGTAGTTTAATTAAAAGCTGTTTCCTAATGGAAAAGTGCCACACAATGCAGTTTTCCGATCTCATTTCAGCAGTATAGATCCAGCTTTCTAAGATTATGTTGACTGTCAGTTTAACTAATATGTAGGTATATTGGTAAAGAATCATGCTGAAATCTGTTAGTCGGACTGTTTTTTTTTTTAAATCATACCCATCTCGTGGTTTCTTTTGCATATTAATACAACTACACGAGTTTTCCTTTTTTCGGGCGCCTTTCTCATTTTTGTTCACCTATTCGGAATTTCCACATTTGTAATATTCCAGTAAAGCATTTCTTCACTACTCTTACTACTCTGTTGGGTTTTTGATTTCTGCGAACGCGATACTGTCATAAGACCAATGTGACATGTAATAAGACCAATGTATAATATAAATATTATATTTATTTTGCGTGCCTTCTGTTCTTTGAGATTACGCCAGTATCTATATCTTAAATTGAGATCTTATATGCAAGTATTTTTAAACTCCTAATGCAATTTAAAAGTTTGACAATTTTAGAAAAGAATAATTTGATAAATTAAAACTGGGTTACAATATTAAGGGAAAATTAGGAGTTTTGGGAATAGTGGTAAGTTTAATAATTTGCATTAACTACGTATTGATAAGTGAACGCTTATGGGAAAATTATTACACATATTTGTGGTGGACACACACGCATATGTGTGTATATTTTTAGTTAGTGTCATGTGAAAATGGGTGTGAATGTTATAAAACAATATTGTTATTAAGATAAGTGCCGCATATTAACGTAGTTTAAGATGATAATAAACAATAAAGAACAGCAGTGCAGTGTAGTGTGAAAGTTGTAACGTCACAGAACGTTCCATAAAGGAAACCATTTACATAGCAATTTATCATAAGAGGAAAGTGAGGTGAACAGTATCGAACCCAAGTAGTCCTAATAATTTTTACTACTAACATGAAAAACGACCAGACTGTGACTAAGACACAAACCCCATATATATTATTAAAGTGAATAACAGTGAAAAAACCATAAGACACTATAAGAGAGAGAAATAATGTCAGAATCAACCAAAATGAAGTCATTAATTATTAAGTCTGAATAGAGTATTAAGAACTATTTTTTGTGAATGAATGGGCATGATCCATTATTATATGATGTAATGTAAATAAAATAAATGTATTAAATGACTTAAATACATTATTAGAAAGAGTTTAAGTTAAAATAAAAATTATATATTTGTTATGACAAAAAATATTAATGTGTTGGATTTGAGACCATACACCCAGATTTCATGAAAAAAATTAATTATTATCAGATTTAAATAAAAACTATATGTAATTGTCAAGCAGACAAAAGTGAACAATGTATCTTAAATAAAGAAAGCTGTCAAATGAATAAAAGTCAGTCAAAATAACCAAAAACAGTATTAACTAAAAACATGTGGTAGGCATATAATATTGTATAATTTATGGATTTAATGTTGCCAAAATGCAACCAAATTGCATTAGAAAGTTGAAATATGATATAAAGCGACTATACTAATATATTTGACTAACTATAACATTGTAATAGTCAAGTTAGCAAAATATTTACCTATACCATATATGGCTGGAGCCAATCAACCAGTACAAAAATAATCATATCTGGCTAAATATTTACAAAATGCTAACAAAAATAAAATAGAATGGTACAATACTTCAGTATACCTTAAAAATGAACAAACTCAGTTGAAAATAAAGTCAATTATAAAAGAACTTAACTTATAAGAGTGAGATTTGTCACACTATGAAAAAGGACATCTCAAGACCAATCAATGATGCTATGTCATCCTGTAATGATAATAATGTATGTAAAGAGTAACCAGGTATCACAAAAGACAGACAATATAATAAACTCTGAGTGTACACTAGTGAAATACTACATATATTAAAGAAAGAGACTAATTATTGTGTTATAACATTAACAAAAAATCTAGGCCATGACAGATATAAATTGACAATATAAAATTGTAATTATATATGTATTACCTATGTTAAAATTTGTTTGTTTTGTTATAGGAAGGTAGTAATGTTGGATGTTCAGATTGTGGAAGAGACATAATACTTTCACAACAATTTCTTGTTATAAAAATTGAATTTTCATGACAACAACCCAAGGTGGGAGTTGTATATTGTGTTACTTATTAGACTTAATTTAATTAAAAACCAATCATAATTAGTATCACTAGATTCAGTTGAAAACAGAGAATCTAAATGTAATAATGGCATACAAATTGTGAGTACTAATGTAAAACTGTTTGATAAATACCAGTGTAATTTTTGAAATATCCTTAGTATGAAGAATAAGAAATTCGTTCTAAAAGCTTCTACGGAAATGAAAATTGTTCCATGACATTCCATTTCGTTTATTCTCGAACAATCTAGAAAGAATTTTTACACAAATATACCGGAAGTCGATGAAAACAGTCAGCCTGAATTAGTATAAAAGAGAGACCAAATTCGACCCAAAAACACTTGAAACTTGAACTCCAGAACTGATGCATCACCCACGACACTGATCAACGCAGCTAAGGCGAAACCGAGAGGCGAGAAATCGACACAAGACCCGAAGAAAGGCTTTTCCCGTACATAGACAAACAGACTGACACAACCTCTACAAGAATCTACGCCAAAGTGTTGCTGAAATAGAGCAGCGACACGGCAAATTTTAATAGAAATCACGCAGCCAGAACGTCAACTGCCCAGGAGGGACCAAAACTTTAAATAGAGAACGAATTCTGCTGTGTTCGCATAGACTGACTAACTTGACAATAATCCCCTTTACGTAAACAAACAATACACAAAGCCTTTCTCGACACTGCATGGGAATCAGCGCTACGGCGGCCAATTTCTGAATCAACGCGAAACAGATGTTTCGTAGTGGCGGCGTTTGAACGATAATCTACTGCCAAACGTTTTTACAAAAAGTGCGGAAATAGTAAATGATCGCAATTTTGACTTAAAATAGATTCAGTGCACACGTGAAGAGGCGAGATTGAAAAACTACCCGAGAGGAGTGTCCAGTGCGAGATTAATTAACTATTGGAACGTGAGTTACCGAAATTAAAGTCAATTTTTTTTACCTGGTTACATTTATCACACAGTTGTACTACACATGCCACACACCTTCAAATCACTTAGTTTTCCTTGTAAGGCATCTTATTGATATGTCTTGGTAGTTTAAAGGAGTCACGTCCTGAGAGTAAAGATTTTTTCACATATTAAACTCATGCTTTTCAACTGAGTAAAAAATTTTAAAACACTAGCCGATACTTGATTGGATAAATAAAATTGTCAATAATAATAATAATAACTTGTGAATTTTTTTTTTAGTAACTCTGCAACTGTATAATTTTTATATGAATGTTAGTCCTTCAGACGATTTGTTTGTTTGTGAAGAATCATTAAACTTACCTGATTTTTTCAAGCTAAACTGACTTGTTTATATTTTCATAGAAGTAAGATTTGAAAATTTTAATTTCTTTTATAATCACATTTTATTCTTGGAACAAACGATTCTAAGTGGCGCCCACAAAAAAAACATAGTATTAAGTTGTGTTACAGGACTACATCACCGCAGAGGATCCAGTCAACAGTAAGTAACAAAAAGTGCGCGGAGGTAACGCCCGACATTTTACAACACATTACACTCACTATTTCTTTTTGTTATAAAGTGAATAAATGTAATGCGCTAACGAATTGTATGAAGTAATTAACAGTAAGCCAAATAACAGACAAAGACCACTTAAAAGTCACTTTTATATATTAGTGTGCACATTGGAATAAATAATAATATAACTAATTATTTTAATATAAAATAAACTTATATAGTATTTATTCAACTGACAAAGTCAATGCTATGCAGTCACATGCTGTTAAAAACAGGTGGTTTTGAAAGATCTAGAAACCGGAAATTCATGTCCACGAATACGAGATTAATTTTTGCAAACAATCTAGAACGTTTTTATAACGTTTTAACATGTAAAAATGACGTCATGTGCGTATATCTGAAAAAACACGGATGAGCCGCAAGTTAGGCAGTGTCTCTTAGATTCTTTTCTACTTTATCTACTGAGATGACTGTTCACCTCGATATGGATATTTCTCCTTTAGCGGCTGCAGCAGATCGTAATAAAGACTGTATCGTTAAAGATATATAGTCAGATATGTTATCGTTATATATCTGCCTGTATATATAGTCGGACTGGATCGTTAAAGATATATAGTCAGATATGTCAAAATGTATTTATTACGTATTTACAATTTAACAGTTCCGTTTTTATTTTCACTTATCGAAAATTTATTGTTTATGTTGCTGTTCCCCGTTAGGTTCCTGAGTTTAATTTTGGCCCTCAAGCACTGTTTTAGTTAGAAACCACTGGTTTAGGTGCTTTAGATAATAGACCAACATGATATTTTAAAGTATAGTTTATCGGTGAATGTCTGTTAAGTTTATTTGTAGTTGAATTTTTACATTTCACAGAACGCTAATTTCTATTGTATAATGTTGTACCGTTATTTACCTCACTTGCCAAAGTTGTCTGCATTTAAAAAATCACGGTGGATCTTTGTCTGATGATCCAAATATCTGATTAATGACATGAGAGTTTCAGAATTGTTAACGTCACTTGATGTCCTAAATCTCAGATTGGCTGCATACGAGTTGTTTCGATTTTTTGTTAATGCTGGCTGTGATTGGCTCATGTGTGACAATGAGCTTGTGGATAGTTGGAGCTTCTGTTGTTGCATAATGTTTGACAACGTTTTTGATAATAGTGCAACCTATATAATCTCCGGGAATGTCTTCGCTCAGAGCACACGCTGTTAGATTGGTTTTGTATTTATATAGCTTAGTGTAGTTAGGCAATCTTCATGTTGCACAGGTCTGTTACAATAAGCTTTGCTATACTTGTATGTCTTGTGCACTGCATTAAAATATTTTTCTTTTCTTAATGCCTCTAAACTGCTAAAAAAAAGAAACAACGTAAATACTTTAAGGTAGTTACTTTTAAATGTGAAACAAGTGTTTGCTACAAAATTTCAGTACCAAAAGTTCAGTACGAGATTTAAATGTAATGTACAAAAACTTATTCTAGACATTAAAAAAATGTAAAACGATTAAATATAATAGTTTTATTTAACATGGAAACAGTCTGTAGTATATGTATTGAGACCAATATTGTACACAGTATTTGACTTGACTAAAGTCTTTAAATTCCTAGGTGGAATGTAGGGCCTCGACGAAATTTCTCCAGCGTGTTCTGTCCATTGCCAGGGCCTTCACCTCCCTCCATGTCTTGTTGACACCAGCCAGCTCTCTTGCCATAGTCCTCTTCCAGGTGTTCCTCGGTCTTCCACGTCTGCAGCTACCTTGTGGATTCCAATTCAGTGCCTGTCTAGCGACATTTTCTGGTGGTCTTCTCAGGGTGTGACCGATCCACCTCCGTTTTCTTCTCTTTATCTGTAGTTGGATGGTACTCTGACTTGTGGCCTCCCATAGATGTCTGTTCGAGATGGTCTTGGGTCACCAAATTCTCATTATGTACCCAGGCAACGGTTTATGAAAGTCTGTAATCTTGTGGTAATGTCATTTGTCACTTTCCAGGTCTCACATCCATACAGCAACACCGATTTGGCATTTGAGTCAAATATTCTGAATTTTGTCTTCCTGCGTATATGGGGTGATCTCCATAGTGGTCTTAGCTGTGCAAATGCTCCTTTTGCTTTATTTATACGACGTATCACATCCCTAAGAGCACCACCATCCTGACTAACCATGCTACCCAGATAGAAAAATTCCTCAACCCTTTCTATAACTCTTCCGTCTAGTATCAAATCAGAATTATTTCTATGGTTAACACGCATTTCCTTGGTCTTTTGTTATTTATCTTTAAGCCTACTTGTTTGGCTTCTATTTTCAGATCGTTCAATTTGATTTTCATATCTCGTAGGCTTTCTGCAAGAAGGCCTATTTAACGGCTATTTAAGCCCCACAGAATTCGCCGTTTTCTATACAGAATTTACAGTATTTATTATGGGTGTGTCAAGATCTCGTGCAAGTTCAGTTTTAGAGGTAATATAGAAGTCACGTGCAAGTTCACAACGACAGCAACATATTGGATAACGGCTGCAGAAAAAGATAAAGATATACGTAGTTTTGTACAAACGTATTGTTGAATGTAAAAATAATGGAATATTTAGTAAACGTAATATAAAAAGTAGAAAGTGATACTCATTTAATTACGTGGAGTGCAAATTGCTTGTTTATTCACATAATTTTTTTTCATGTTTTGGTTTAATTAATAATAGTACTCTTAAAGTGTATATATTATTTTAGCAATTTACATTCTACGAACACATATTACATACTTGAAACTCTAACGGCAACATTTTCAATAAAACAAATGTTTGAAATGTTTGTAAAAAGGATTTTACAAAATTAGTATGCGTACATGAATGTTAGTATGAAGTAAAACGCCATTAGTTTTAGCAAGCTGGCGTAGTCACGAATACGCTGTTGCGTTTACTGCTTTTTTAACGAAGTCAAATAAGCATGACTTTATTTGGCATTCTAATTTATTTTCGCCGTTTTCGAAATAGTTTTTCAGGGTTTCTGTTTTACTAGTGAGTAGAGTCCTTATTAGTTATACAAGAACATTAGTTACACTACACTTGTACGAACAATACATCAATTCAAACTATTTCTTATATTCACTTATCCACAACAGTTTAAAGAGTTTTTATACAACATAGAAAGAAACTGTGATTTCCGATAGATTTTGACATAGAACACAATTAATAAACCTTTCTGGGAATATGATTTTGAGAATTTACGAAAAATACGGCAAATTTTGTTGCGTGTTTGTGTACTTTTTACTTGAATCGTACACGACAAACGTCAATTTATTTTAACTTATTAAATGACACGACAGGTGTTTAGGATATAACTAACGGATTCATCTTTCTGTGGTACATTCATTTCCCATTGTATTCTGATATACATAAATTTAGAGAAATAGGTTTTATTACACAGCTTTTACTAAATATATAAAGGCAATGCTTCTTACAATTCTTTGTTCTGCTTAAGAAGCGCACCACACAAATTGTATTCTAGCGGCGCATAAACAAATTATATCTAGAAAGCGTACAGTATTTAAAATAAAAATTACTAATTACGAATAATTCTTTTCGCAAAGAATAAAATAAAAACATACAATACTTTTTCCTGTAATATATACGCATACATTCACATAAATATAGACTTGCAAATCGAAAGGAAAACATAAATGGAACATAGTAAGATTACATAAGGTATAAAATCTTATGTTTTAAGGGGGATAATGCTAGTCTAAGCTGTTGGGCTTGAGTATAATTCAAAAGCCATAAAGCACAACCCAGATGTTTCTGCATAACTTATCGAATAATACTGTGCTCTGTATTACAGACCGCGTCCTTTATTGTGGCCGCACGTTCTGTGAAGCTCCACAAACGTTTCTGAACGTATTATTTTACGTTCGCGGTTCTTTTCGAAGGTAGTAACTTTCAGATCAACTGGTACGTGCGTATGCGGCGAGTCGGGTACATATCTGACCTGTATCATCACGCAACTGATTACAACTCTTCGCACTGAACTTCTTGAATACGTCACATATCTAATTCATATTCCAGGTTCTAACTGATCGTATAAATGCCTAGAATTTAATTATTCATAAGAATACCAAATGATACTGTGAATAGCTGTTTAGTTTAATGTGTGTTATGTTTATTTCCATATTGCCAAACAAGTATTCTCTTTCCTATCCCATCTGTCACAAAGAGAATAAATAAACGTCATAAACGAAGTGCCGAAGTGTTATTATAAATGTAGATTTTTAAATCTAGAGTTTCCAGGAAGGAAGATACTGTATTGAAGATGTTTTCTCTGAAGTAGATTATTAAAAAACAAAGAGAATTTAATCTACACTCATCTAGAGTTTATCAACTACGAAAAAGCTTTTGATAATGCGAAAAAGTGGGTAATACTTGGGACAGTTTGGGTAAAATAGGATTCCGGAAACATCTAATCAAAGTTTCACAAAGTCTACTTTGATGTAGTAAAATAGTAATCGACACAGGTAGAGAATTGACAACCGACAATGTTATCAATTAAGGAGTAAGACAGAGATGCAGTTTGTCGCTAGCTCTGTTTAATGTGTATATACATGATTTCATTAGACAATGTAAAAAACTAAGTGTGAACTGAGATATAGATATTCGCACTAATACAATGTTATTTGCGGACAACAAAGTTATAATAGAATACGCTGAGGAAAAGTTTCAGTTATCTATCTATAAACTTCATCAGCTGAGTTTTCTTTAAAATATGAAAATATCTTTGTCAAAAAGTAAAACCGTGGTACTTTTAGGTCGCTATACCATAAGAAATAAGCATCGAGCGAACGAAACGACAGAAAACCAAAGAATTATGGGATTCTACACCTATTGCCATTATAAATTACGGCGACATCACGTCGTCTGAGAACATCGCGCAAAACGCAAGTATCACAAATGTTACAAGAAATAACTATTTTAAGTCCAAGTTGCAAAAAATATAGAAAGGCTTACAAGAAATCGGTTATGTCATGACAGATATCAGGTGACGATGCCCTTTTAGTGTTAGTGGATGTCAAGTTATCTAGGCAACAATAGAGCATAATCAAAATAAACGCCCGCTACAAAGAAATTCCATCATATAAAGCCGTTCAGTTATAAGAATTTTTGAGAATAAGACATTAAAAGACATGCAGACACTTTAAAAGGAATTAAAAGCTGGGCAATTGCAACGTCCACAACGAGCAGTTCCTGCACACACACACATACTATTCCATTTTATTGTGAAAACAGCTCATTTGTCTCAGTAACATTAGTAGGCCTCAAACACAGCTAATTACAAATGTTGTCTCCCAATTAAAGGACAATATGCCTGGTAAGAATAAGCGTAGACGTTGTATACAGTACCGCGAGATTTTAATGGACAGGAACTGGTAATCTGCTGGGTTAACTGAAAACTGAGCAGAAGAACGCAGCAACCGTTAGAAAGAAGAACTGAAAGAAGCTTTAAGAAAACGAAATTTTCCTATAATATTTAACAGTTTTCTAAAATGAACAATATTTTTAGAAATCGTTTAAATTGCCACTTTCACATTCTTCGTCAGTTGCTAAATTATACCTTAAAGTGAATAGTGCAGGGTTTGCCAAAGACGAAATTCGTTAACATTTCAATAGGATGTGTGGTGGGAGGACGAGGGCGCGAGTAAGTACCGACATTTGTCATTCCGCTGCAATTAAGTGATTGTATGTCATATGTCAATGTCTCGCTGCGGGATTAACCGAGCGTTCAAACACACACATTGGGAAATGTTAAACAACGTAATCTAGGTTTCAACTGTTGAAGGCTCCTTCTCTACAGCTCTCCTTAAACGTATAGCAGACGGTGCTTAAATAAAACTGATTTTGCTTTACCCATAAGTACGGACTTGGAAACTTGATGTACAGCAATAAATATATACATTATTCGTTATACATATTCGGTAATAAAATAGTACTAATAAAAACAAATGTATGTGTATATTCATACGCGCGCGCAAGCGTGTATGTGATACGAGTATTAGTAAGTTTAAAATTAAAATGATTGTTAATTCTATCATTATCGTTACTGTTATTGTTGCTATTAGTTTGGTTAAATATTAGTATGAGAATAATCACAGTCGAGGTTTATTAAATATGTGTAGACCTACAGCAGGACAAAATAGATGGGCAAGGGGCTCTTTAACACCCCCTCTCACTCTCACTCTTTCTCTCCTCCCGTCTCTCTCTCTGACCTCTCTCTTTTTGTATAACGTAACTAGAAAAAAATTTCCAAATTTGTTTTATTTTAAAACAAGAGTGTATTCGATTTAGCGACCTTGACTTAGGAATAATAATCCTGTAACAATTGGATAAGAGTTTTCTTTAGTTTACTAAACATTGTAGCACTTCCCGCTGCTATGCCCCGGAAGTGTTCAGCATACACACAAATAACATAATATAATATCTAAATACATCAAAATGCTTAAGACACCTTTTCTGTGTTACAACTTATTTCTCAAGTGTTTCTATAATTAACATAATTATATAAAAGGAGGAGGTGCGAGTAAAAGAAATTGTTGAAAGCATCAATCTGTGAGCTGAGTCGGATGCGACCCGTTTATTTCAAAAACATTACGAGCCTCTAAAATTTACTTAATTATGTGCCAGTCAGCAACGGTCAGTACTGAGCTAATTTTTTTTTGAAAAACTGAATATAGAAAATGTTAAATGCTAAATATGGGGGTGTTGCATAAATCGATGCTAGTTTACAAAATGGTGTACAGCGTACACGCTGTGATCTATTTATAAATTTCTGACACTTTTATCTATCGCAAAAGTTTATAAAATTGTTTCTGACACTTATGACGAGTAACTAGTTTATCTCGCTTTTGCTTCGTGATTATGCAGCAACTAGCACCGTAAGTTATTAGGTAAAAATGTTAGTTGGCAATCCAGATAAATCCTTTTGCAACCTACTGTATCTGGTCACTACGGCTGCGTGTTCCTCCGTACCTGGTCTGAACCACTGCTATGTCTGTGCTGGAAGATCGTGTAAAACTGTACGAAGTTCGTGTTCTCGTGTCTTCTGTCCGGAACGTTGAACCAAGTTTCGAACTGAAAGTTTTCACATCTTTTAGTACACTTTTATACCCACATCGTTCGATTAACACGCACGCATGCATTCATACAGTGCGTGTTACAATTTACAATATTACAAAATAGCATTACAAGGTTATGACTTTAAATTACATATATAACGAGTACTGACACTCAACCTTACATATCTTAGGTCTTTTCATCAAGTTGACTGACTGAAATTTAAATTTAGGCGAGGCTGACCATTACAGACAAGATACATCTTGGTTGGTTACGGATAACAATCTTTTTACATCTATTACAAGTTTTCTTTTTTGTTACAAACGTAATACACAAAATTGTTAGCTACTAGCATTGATTTACGACAGCTCAAAAACAATCATAGTTACCTTGGTTATTGAGGCTCCCAAACTTGACGAAAGTCCGGCGACGGGCCGCTCAGCTCACAGCGTTTGATGGGAGACTGACGAGATTTAACAAAGCAAACGATAGGGTTGGTAAAGGGGAGGGCGTGACGTCAGGGCGTCGGGCAAGGTACAATTCGCGGATTGTTGCATTCGGCAGAAGACGAATGATTGCAACAACATATGATTAATTTCTTTTATGCATCACGTTACGTAACGCAATTTCATTTTACATTATTCACACCTATTGTAATTAGGTAGCAATTTCAGTTGAGACTAAAACCTGACAGATAATGTATCCAGCAAATCATACGTAAGGGCAAATTTTTATTTTCCAAACACGGTGTAGGGAGTACACTATGTTGTTTGTCATGTTGTAGTGTTCTGGTGCTTGTACCGCAACCAGAACTGAAATAATGAAATAATCGCTTTCACATTTAATTTGTTTGCAATAATTTTTCCAGTATTGAAAATATTCAGATTCATGACCGAATTATTCTCGGTCACATAGTCAGTGATACATTATTTTTCAGTTAACTTTCGTTACATAATCCTAGGCATGCTGAAGGTTGCATAACCTTAACCACTGATGTTACGGGCATAAAAGTAAACGTTTACTTTAGCGTAGGGTAGATTTAACGTAGAGAACGAGGAAATGAAAACAACGTTGTAACGCCATTAAGTTGTACGTTCTGCCAACACATCTTCGTCCATATTTATTTAATAAATTAACTGCTGCAGAGTGTGAGGTCCGCGTCGATAGTCGGCTCCTGCCAGTTAATACGCTTCGCCAGCACCGTATAAAGGAAGACAATAAATGAGTAAAAATTGCCTGGTTTCGAACATTAACTTTTATTGTACTGCGTAGGGAAAGCAGCGTATGTACTCTGAAGCAATTTGTTTACTTAAGTAAAATAAAAGGGGAACGCTATTGCAGAAAGTTGTTTCGATGTAGTTTCTCAAGAGAAATGGTTCCGTTCCATTAATAACACTGCTCAGTTTTTCTTAGTAAGAAACACGTGTTTTTCGAATACATTTATGGTTAAAAAATCACTAATGTATTGTAAACTGACTTTTTATTTAAGAATGGCCGTCATTATTTTCAGTCGGATTAAAACTCAATATAGTTACATACATAACTCCCGTACACCCAAAATATTGTATAAGGACCGTTTATGGGGTTTCGGTTTGTATAGTCCGTTCAATTGTTTTAAATTTTAATTGAAGTTTAATTTTAGTTTATTTATCTTTATTGATTTATTCAATTCAATTCAATCGTTCATTGAATCCAATGTAAATAAATCCGATGAATGCACTTGGAGTTAGTTAGCGAAGTCTTAAAACTTCGGTTAATTTATTTTAATTTGTTATTCTTCTGTCGACTAGGCGAATTGGTGACGTAGATTCCTCGCTGAAAGCATAAATACTTGGTAAGAAATGATCACTTACTTGTAGTGATTCTTGCCGATCTTGCAGGGTCGATGTAGCAATCTAATCTGTAGACTGACTTGAATTTCTGAATCGCTTCGATCTTGTCCTTGGTTGGTGTGATTCCATGTTCGGATAAGTTGAAAGCCAGGAACTGCACTTCATCCGCAATGAATTTCGATTTTTCCAGTTTCAACGTGATATTGTTTTCAGACAGTTTCTGCAATACATGCTCTATTCTCTGGCAATGCTCTTCCCAGTTCGCTGAGGTTATAAGTAAATCATCCACGTAAATGGTTGTGAATTGAAGTGCTTCTTGTCCTAACACTTGTCCATGCACTTCACGAATACTGCTACGGAGCTGACTAGTCCAAAAGGTAGTCTTTTGAAGTGGTAGTTGCGACCCTCGAATATAAACGGCTGTTCGGGTGTAATTCCACTTGCCAATACCCGCAAACTGTATCCCATGTATTATAAATTGGGTACCATGAAATTTTTTCAGAATTTCTTCTATCTCTCCCGGGGATGTACGGTCGTTAATGATGGTTTTATTTATCTCGCGTGCGTCCAAACAAATTCGCACTTTCCCGTTCTTCTTTGGAACTGCTAGAATTGGGCTTGTATATGGAGACTGACTGGGTTCGATTATGTCTTCTCTCAACAAATGGTTTATTTCATCTCGTACTGCTTCTTTCAGCGAATAGGCGATGGGATAAGATTTTCGGTTGAAGTTCACCGGTTCCTTGAATCTTATTTCGCATTGGTAATTTTTTACTTTGCCAGGCGAATCGGAGAATACATGTCGGTAATCGTTGTAGATGTCTATCAATGTCTCTACTTGTGTGTCGGTGATTTGGGCATTCGTCTTTTCTTTTTTAAAAGTACGTATTTCTTGGAGTTTCTCTCTCCACAATAGGCCGTCATCATTTTCATAAAATACACTGTCACTCGGCGTATGCCATCTATGGTGTTTTACTTCTCTGATATTGTAAATGGCTCGGTCCGAAGGGGCACTTTCGCTTCCAATTAGCTTCGCCGTCCAGTTTATACAATGCAAGTCTAGAGTTACTTTGGCTCTGCTCATATCTATTATTGCTGAATATTTTCTTAGCATATCGCAGCCGATTAACATTGTGAAGGGTAGTCCATGTGCTACCAAAAATTCCATAGTTATGGTCTTGCCGTTGCTGTTTAATTCTAACATGACTTGTCTGCGGACGGTCTTGTTCTGACGCCCTGTTGCTCCGATCAACACTATATTATTTACAGGTAGTGTAGGTATTAGTTTGTTACTCTTTTCCTGTATTTTACTCAGCTCAATATCGTCGATTAATGATACATTCGCACCGGTGTCTATCATCACCTTGACGTATACTCCATTGATTTCGGCGATGATATAGGCAATTTCAGTGTTGTTGTGTTCCGTTCTGAGGCTATCCTCTTCTAACAATTCCTCTCGTATGTTCTTCAGAAAGTTCGTTTTAATAATTGTAATGGTGTTCGTTGTTATGTTGTTATTTACCAATTGATCGTATCCTATAGTTCGGTTCAGTGAAGGTCCGTTCCGCGTTCTCACTCCCGCTGTTAGTTTAAAGATGGTTCGGCTTCTACCTGCCGTTGGTCTTGCGAACTCCTTCGTTCGTTTTCTTGAGGTCTATTCCCGGGTTGATGGCGATCCTCTTCATAATTGGGCCGTCGATAGTCCTCTTGACTGCGACTCCTCCTGGTATCGTTTCTGGGGTTACGCCTGTCATCGTAGCTATGACTCCTTTGTGGGCTACTGTATGCGTTTGAATGTCTCGCGTATTGACGTCTTCCCCCTCCGTTGGTTCCGGCTTGCACATAATTAACTCGGCGATACGGTCGATTCTGTTGATGGTAATTATTGTTCGGGTTCTGATTATGATTATTGTTATAACCTTGGTTGTTCGCCCTGTTCGGCGGATTGTTTGGGCCATTTGCCCGGTTATTATGATTACTGGGGCCGCTTGGTCGGTTATTATTATTGTTTATGTTACCGTTGTTGTTATTGCTTGGGTTTGGCCGAAAAAACTGTCCTCTGTTGTCATTGTTGTCGTTCCGGTTATTGAAGTTAGGGCGGTAATTCCCACGATTATTATTATTATTAGCCTGATTTACTTGGTCGTTATACTGGTCGTTCCCTTGGCGACTTCTACGGTAGTAGCCCTCATGTTCGTATCCTTCAATTAATGCTGCCATTGCTTGTATAGTCTTTACCTGTCCGCTAAGTCTCGCCCTTGCGATGCCTCCTTCATAATGGAATGCTAACATGGTTACGAGGCTTTCTTCTGGGATTCGTGGCTCCAGGTTCCTTGCTAGACAAACCTTTCCTAGGAAGTAGGCCGTCAGGGTCGATCCTCTGCTTGCTTCGTACCTACCGTAGCATATGTTGTCCCGTACGATATTCTGGGTACTTTCGGACCAATACTTTGATTTAAATAACTCCTTGAACTCGGCGTAGCTCTGAATATCATGCCTTGTTGCCGCCCACCAATTGTCATTCACTTCCTTGAAGTATTCGTCAATTTGTCCTCTGATGATCGGCCATCTGGTCTCTCGGTTCCTGCTCAAGATCTCATCTATTCGGGCAAGAAATTCCATAGGGTTTCGTTTATATGCGCTGATATTCTTCGCTTCCCGATTGTCGGCATGTTGGAATTGTGACACTACTGCTGGTCGGTTTCCGATGTTTTCAATTTCTTCCCGCATTCTTGGAATTTCTCGGCGTTGTATGTCTTCGATCCGCTCATAATTATTGTTGACTCGTGTCAGTATCATGTTCACGGCCGTCTCGATACCTATGCACCGCTCTTCCGTTTTCTGTTGCATTGTCGCGATCTGGACTTGATTGGCTTCCTCCAAGTTGTTCACTCGAACGTTAATATCCTCTTTGGTTTGTTGCAGTTCGTTACTGGTCTGTTTCCATTTCTCATTTATCTCGGATATTTCTTTTTTGACTTCTGTCATCTCCTCCTCGATTTTTTCGTTCAGGGCTTCCATGTTTCTTTGGCTATCTTGTTTCAGCTCATCTATTTTCTTGTTTAACGATTCATTATTTTTCTGGTTATCTGCTTTTAATTCTTCCTTTAAACTCTTATTGGTGTCATCTGTTTTCTCACTTAACTCCTCCTTTAATGATTCCAAATTCTTTTGGTTATCTGTTTTTAATTCCTCCTTCAATTCCTCATTATTCTTTTTTAATGTTTCTTCCATCATATTCCTCATCATTTCTACGAGCTTCATGTCCCCTGGTTGGGTGGGTTGCTCTGGTTGATCCTCTCGTCGTGTGGGTTTGGTAGGCTCCATGGGAGGTAGTATCGCTTCGACGTCTTCCACCGGCGTCGCCCCCTTTCCGTCCATGTTTATTTTTGGTTCCGCGTCCGCTGCGCGTTTCTTGGATGTCGCTCTCTTCTGCATGTTCTAGTCTTCTGGTAATGCAGCTGCTTGCTCGAAATTAGGTAAACTGAGTTTTTGTCATTTTATTTATTATTATTAGTTGATACCTAATTTAAGCCTCTTACGTTGTGCGCCAATTTGTATAAGGACCGTTTATGGGGTTTCGTTTTGTATAGTCCGTTCAATTGTTTTAAATTTTAATTGAAGTTTAATTTTAGTTTATTTATCTTTATTGATTTATTCAATTCAATTCAATCGTTCATTGAATCCAATGTAAATAAATCCGATGAATCCACTTGGAGTTAGTTAGCGAAGTCTTTAAACTTCGGTTAATTTATTTTAATTTGTTATTCTTCTGTCGACTAGGCGAATTGGTGACGTAGATTCCTCGCTGAAAGCATAAATACTTGGTAAGAAATGATCACTTACTTGTAGAGATTCTTGCCGATCTTGCAGGGTCGATGTAGCAATCTAATCTGTAGATTGACTTTCCGTATTCAAATTCGCCGCTGCGTGTCGTTCACCTATTCTGAAAACCCTAGTCTACTGAAATGAACTAACTGACTCCACTTTATCGTATAAAATAAGAATTTATTTTGTTTAACACTTCTTTTAATGATCCATAATTTCATTAACCATTTTGACTCAAAATTAATTAACATTAGTTATTTATTTTATAAAAATTACCTCAGGGTGGTATAACTGATCTACAACGTCAGTGTGTGGTTAAAATGCTTTTCGGTTAAATAAATTAATTCATATGTGGGTTCTTTTAGCTTACAGAATACCAAATTATTTACTAGAACTCTTACTCTACCGTTATTAGGCAGTTTAAGGATGATTACACTCAATCATCTCTTAATATTTAACATTTTAAAATTATAGCCATGTCTGCTTTGGACATTTTAGGTTAACTAAATTATTAGTCAACCGACAATAAATGGTTTAAAGAACGTTTGTTAACGTTAAAATAACTCTTGATAAAACATTTAAAAGGTGAACAATAAAATAATATTTTGAAACAGTGTTGTTGAATGAAACATCTGAATCACATTTGACTCTATAAAAGGTAATTGTTTAGTTGTAAGTATTTATATAGCTTAACAACATTAGCTTCTTATTCATAATAGACAGAAATATTTAAAATAGTAATAGTAGTAGACTCTCCCTAAATTACAAAACATAAATAGCATTGGTATTTTTCATTAACTTTCGTTAATTGCTTCAGACAGTCGACAATTCTCAATCGCTTATGAATGCTTGTTAGTTTGATCTAGGTTTATTAAACAACAACATCAATCAGGTGTGGTTATATCACACTCAGTATTCATACTTAATAAATGATTAATGTTTGCAAAATTCTTAATACTGGAATATTCAAATTAAGTTGAGGATTGTCATTAGTACTGTTGATTGAATAATATTAATAAGGCACAATGACCTACATACTTTATTTGGTACACATTATTAGAATGTTGTTCGATTATATCGTCTTTTCAAATTCTTAACTAATTTTGAGAAAATCACTGTACTCCCTTTATTAAATCCCGGAATTGCTATGGATTATACACTAAGCAATCCTTATTAACGCACTGTTACACTTAAAACATCTTCAATACTAGTGTAGTTATGTTGGCACAAATTTAGGTTATGTTGATTTGTTGACAACGGTGACGCGCACAAATTATGTGAACAGCTGATTCCTTTCGGTGTCGAGTAGCCGTCTGCTCTCCTCTAAAGTTGAGGAGAAATGGCATCATCCTTAAAAGTGTCTCGAAATGGCATCTGAATCTGCCGTTCCGTCCTGTGATCGTTGTAAAATTGGCTAATTTCTTGGATCTGATTGGTTGACGATCTTTAATTTGATGCACATACCCCCTTCGCGCAATATTTTAATTGTTGTTCTTAGCGTGGGGAGTCTGGGTTTGAGAGTATAAACATTTGCTGGAATTGACACAAATATTTCATAATTGTAATAACTTTCTAATTATGGAATAGATTTAAAATCTAAGCTTATCACTGTATTGGTAACATTTGGCTCTTTATTTAGAGTCAACTCATGGTGTGCTTTCATTCATTATTAAGGGAGTTAATGTTTGAGATTATCACATTACACTATTCACTATTAATTGTATTTATTCTTAAATTAAAACTATTTAATGGCAATCATATCTCCTTGTGAGCATGCCTTCTTATGCTACCACTGATTTAGCGTAAGGGTCTATTAATTGTATTTACAAATTATTTATAATAAAAGGTATCTGGGTAACTTCTGTATTGCCCCAGTTGTAAACATTGAGTTGTTACAACTACTGTTTGTCTTTGTTTGTTGGAATATGTTGTTATTCCTTGGTATTTTGGTCATTAATATAACCTATATATAGCACTATGAAGTGTACATTTAATTTAACTCTTATTTGGGAATGTAGTGTCTTTTCAGACCATTATTTAGTTTAGAATAGTTTATTAGTAGTAGTATATTGATAGTTAGTCTTGTGTTTTTAACACACTAGTCTGTTCCTTAGCGTATAGCATTGGATAATAGTAGTTACATCTCGTGTCATATGACAGGTGTGCTTATTTATTCTTATTACACATTATGTCCTTGCTTATAATTCTTTTATGCTATTATAATAGTGATTTTATATCTTACTTATTACATAGGTATCCTTCTGTTATTCCTATCTAACATTACAATGTGGTTTTGTCTATGTTTCACATGGTGAATCTCATTTTGGCTGTTTTTGTTCACTTTCTTTACTTGAATTCTTAGATAAAGATTACTCTTGGTATCTGATATCAGTATTGGTAGAAACCTTATTACTTCTACTTGAATTAGGGTATAAAATATTTCAGTTAAGATATGTTTTATCTACTATTAAATATGAAATTAGGTGGAAAGTACCTGTATCGAGGTTATGTGCTTTTCTTATTTGCAGCAACAATGGGTGTATTGAGTTGATGCAAATTTACATTTTTTAACCTTGTTTCTTCAAGTATAATGTTATTAATGACAACTGGTAATTCATTCTTTAATTCTTTTTTCTATCTTACATGATTTTTTGATTACTTGACTAACAATTATTATAATTATGAGACAATTCTAATTCTCCTTTATATTACATTGATGCTGTGCATAATATGTCATTATGCTTTTATTTACAGCTTCTTTTATGTTAACATTATTGTTACTTCCACACTTTGTCTAATATAGGATGCCCTACTCATTTACAATATTATTAGTTGCATATGGGTCATCTAAGTTAGTCAGTTATTGTCTATAATTTCAATCTGTAAGTTCTTCAGTTATTATTTATACGGGTAGGATGTTAATCTATAGTTGACTGGCTCTTGGAATCTATATTTTATGCCATGGTTGTTAGGTGTCTTTCTCGTAGTGTGTTTCTTCCTTGTTTTTATTTGTTCCTTACTGACCGAATCTATTGGGTTATTGGTTCCTGTGGTATAATCACTGTTTGTTGTATCTTCTTTCTTCTTATATGATATTATTACCATTACATTTTATCAACTCTTGTGTTGTGAGTTTATTCTTCTTGATGAGTTGCTCATGTAGTTTCATTCTTGGCATTCCAGATTAAATACTTGGTGTGTCTTGTCGACTCAATTATTATGACATGTGTTAATATTTTGTTACTTAAATATTGGGCTCATATGTCTTGTTACAATATTTATTGGGCTCATATGTCTTGTTACAATATTTTACTCATAAATCGGCGTACAGTTGTGAATATTGAAACAGAATCGCGTATTCCACACTACTATAGTAGATATATTATTTAAAGCGAATTCTGGAACTTTGAAATAACAAAATAACATAGGACAGGGAAGAATGGCGTGGAGGCCCTATGCTCTGAGAGAGAGAGAGAGAGAGAGAGAGAGAGAGAGAGAGAGAGAGAGAGAGAGAGAGAGAGAGAGAGAGAGAGAGATAGAGAGAGAGAGAGAGAGAGAGTTTTAGTAAAAAAAAATAGTTTTGGTTCCATAAATTTGTAGGAACATAATTACAATGCATGCTAAAATGTTGTAACTAGTAATTGTCATAAGTTATATAGTAAGTTTTGAAACGCCCCCTTGTACACAGAATTTTTTTATTACCCACCTTTTCTAATCACTAAAAAAAAAATAAGTTTTTTTTTTTCTGGGAGAGGCGTAACTTAATATTTAGGACTAGGCATGTGGCCTAGATTGGAATAAAATGTGCTGAGGCATAGTGACAGGTCTAGCAAGAAAACAGCTGATCAACAGTAACAGTAACAAAATTTATTTAAGTTTTTTTTTGAACAATAGTTTTACAAACCTTCCTTTTTTTTACTTTTCTTTAAGTTTCTTAATAATAGAGTTCCATTCAGCTCTTTCTTTAAATTTCACATACTGGTTTAATTCACAAAATGTGTCACAGTATTTGCAGTCACTTTGTGGATTAATTACATGAAATATGTTAAAGTACCTTCTACAAATTTAATAATGGCATGACAACCTACTGAATTTATTAGTATTATAATTCTGACTTTTACTTCCTCTATTTTATAACAGTTTGTATTGCATGAATAATGCAGGAACTATTGATGAACACATAATAAGTATAAATGTCTGGAGCAAACAATCCATGATAATCAAATAATACAATAATAATCGATAATTAGAAAAATAATGATTAATAATTAAATTCAAAGAAACATAATTCAAGTGTGTCGCAGTACTTACATCTACCTGTTCCCCATTACTAGGATTAATCACATCAACGGAAAACCGTGATCACAGTAACCGAGGTTTAAGTTTGTTAATTAAATAAAAGTAATTAAATTAAGCTAATCAATTAATAAATCCAATTAAAGTAAACTAGTAGTTGAAATAAAAAAATTAGTATTGCATATTAAGTTAAGTGTTAAGTTAATTAAATTAAAATAAGGGGTAAATTAAATTAGTATAGGAATTACCGGAATAAAATTAATTTTGAATAATTAAACTGAACTAGCAAAATAACCAAATAAAGAAAATTTTCAAATTTAGAAAAATCAGAGAACAAATAGAAACATGCAGGATCACCGGTCATATGGCAGGCAGATGCAAGCACTCTGCGAGTATTACATTTTCTTAAGCTCAGAATATTGTCAAAAAAAGGTTTTAAACTGTTTTGTCTTTTCACAGGAATAGAATGAAATATTTAAATAATTGAAAGGTAACCCACGACTCCATACAAATCAAAGCACAAATGCTTATAAGCTACTTATAACCCAGTCAGTAATGTCCACACTTCAGCATGTTTTCACTAAACATGTTCAGTAATGTTAAACATGAGTTTAATATTGAGGTATAGATTTTAGCATGTGTGTTGCCCGACAATCTGCTGAGCACTTCGAGTGTGATGTCAGTTAAATAATGGAATTTTCCCACCTGATCTTTCGGCGGGCACTAGAGACGTTCCTGCATTTTCGTGGTGTGTGAAAGACGAGGCTGGATGGCGTGACGGCGTTGGGGGTTCCTCACGCAGGCTCTGCAGATGGGCGTAGATGAAGCGTGCCCATGACCTGGACCTCTTTCCCCTCGACTTAGGCGGAGAAACCTGTGAAAATGTTTACTGTATACTCGATTCCAACATATATATATTGTAGCATGACAGATTATCCACATTATAACGAATAAAAATGATCATAAATAAATATCAATTAAAATAAAATCAAGGAAAAATCCAAATAAAAACAAATAAGTGTCATAATAAAACACAATCATAATTTGAAGAAATAAAAATAAAGAAAAAACAACTATGCAACAAATATGAGTAATGAAAACTAAACCAAAAAACTAAAATAAAGTAAGGTAATACCCAGGTAGGATAGGAGTAAGGAAAATACCCAGAATAAACCAACGTACATAATAAAACTTTTTTGTATTGAAGAAACAAAGAATGAGAATCAGTAAGTAAGGCAAAACCCAGAACAAACCGACACCCCTAAAATAAAGACTGTTTTTCAAGAAACAAGCTAGGATATGAATAAGGAAGTAAATACCCTGAACAAACCGAAATACCTAATAAAAAGGAATGATTTTGAAGAAACAAGGTAGTAGGATAAGAAGACTACAAGAAATACCCAAAGGAAACCCAGTAAGAAGAAAATAAAAACCCCAAAAGAGATTAAAAGTCACAAACGAAAGTATAACACCCAAAAACAGAAACTAATGTAAAGTAGATGTAAACAAAAGTGTTTAGAGGTATAAGTAAAAGTGCACCCATGAAAGTTATTTGATAATGAAAACAAACAAATCTTAAGAATCCTCTATAAATAAAATTCTTGACAATATAAAATTATAAAACTGATTAGTGATAGTATCAAGAAATAACAGGGGACCAGTGCAAGTTATTTTATTATAGTAGATAAACTTCAAGAAAGTGTATTAAATGCTTAAACTAAGGAAATGTGTACCTTTGAACAACTTTCAAGTTTTTGATTTAACTTCAGAAATAATATTTGGTAGAATAGTATTATGAAAATCAAATACAAATGTTTCTAAGAAAGTGCCACTCTTTGTCTAACAACATTCACTAAAATGAGAAAGATAAATTGAGAGCAGGTAATTAATAAGTGAAGTGACAAGGGATACATCCCTAATCTAAAATAAAAACAGATAAGACTGCACAAAATTAATTTTAAGAAATAAGTTAAAAATGAAGGGACAGATGTGTTCTGTTTATATTAAAGTCTATGAACTCTATACTGAAATGTTGGAAATAGAGTATGATGTTTTATTATTCTAAAATATTTATTATGTTTAATAGTATTAATCAAGGTTGAAATGTCTGAGTGTGGATACCATTCTTTTATTATAAAATATTTATTATGTGTTACTAGTAATAATCAAGACTAAAATGTCTGAGTTTGAGTACCACTTTTTTAATTTCAAATATTTGTTATGTATTAATAGTATGAATTCAATACTAAATGTTCTTGTAATTAAGTAAGGAAATTTTAATTAATATTGTATTAGAATAGAAGGTCAGAAGGGGTATAAACAAGCTGTATTATTCAAAAACTTTGTATGTAAAAACAGATAAAATCAGGCCAAATGGTAAATCTCAACAACCTTATAATTGATGAATTAAGTCCAGTAAACTAGTTAAACTGATGAAATTTATATAAGGTAAATCAGTCACAGAGTATTATAACTGTAACTATACTTTAGAAAGATACTGTAAAAAGATAGGAAGAATTATTGGAAAAAATGCAAATGTAATAACTGAAAAATCAAAGGGGGGAATCACAAATTAAAGAATAATATTTAAAAAGATAACCAATTAATAAAATTACAAGAGATTAAGGGAAGATAAACATTTTATTTCAATCTGAGATTTAGCACAATCATAAATATAACATATAAAATGGCAAACATTTTGAGAAGAACAGGAAGTAATTTTTAAAGCCTACATTTAAAGATACAGTAAATATAGCATTTTAGATAAAAAAGTTTGTAAAAATATCTTATTTGGTATCAAATCAAGCAGAATGAACTAAAGAAAGAGATTATGTATTTAGTATTTAATAAAATTAAATAATAGCAAAAATATATTCAGTAATATAATGTAAATTTCATACATGTAACGGAAACGAAAAAGATTTAAAACAATGTATTGCTAATATTAAATTGGCTAAGATGTTTTCAGATGACGAAGGAAGTTAGAACAGTTGATTATTAGACTTTCTCAAGCACACTTGAATGAGATCTTGCTAAATATTAACCTATAGCGAAGACAAGTATGGCGTTCGTTAACTAAGCCTAGTCTACGGTGAAAATCGCGAATTTCGAAAAACTTAACTTAAACTTTAAATTCAGTGAAAACAACCAATACAAACATTAAACTAAAGTAATACGGAACAGAAAAAGAGTGAATTAATTATTTAAACCTATAAAACCAATAATTCTGAATAACGAGACGAACTTTGCAATTTTCGACCTTATTGACAAAAGTGAATTAAAACATTATCCAACACATTTTATCGAGGTGAATCACAGAACACTGAACCAGGACCACTCCACTAACACCAGAAAGAATAATCACTACTGCTGAGACGAGGAAACATTGAAAAGGCAACATTTATTGGAAGAAAATTTCGTCGAGCCGACTTCATTTTAACAGATGCAGTACTGAAGCAGCCATCTTGAATCCCACAATTCCTTTCGAGCACTACCAGTCTAGTCGTCAAGACAATGGTTCGAAATTTTACTTTGATAAACATTATATATTAAATCATAACTTTATAATTTTTAATTCTTAAGCTATTTACTTGTAAGTGTTATACTTTCCTGACCTTACCCTTTCTCTGACTATATAATATAACCGTTAAAAGAACCTGATAATTAATATTAATAATGTATGTAAAAAATAATCGATCGCCCTGAGAACGAGTCGATGCTAGCTGTGGAATAATCGATTTATAATCGATATATAATTAAAATTGTTTAGAAATCTTAAAATTCTGTAAAATTGGTTTCTGTTTATTTATAAAATTTATAAATAGAAATAAAATAGAATAAAATTGAGATCACGGACTATCCGAAAGGCGGCCATTACCAAAGTGGAAGGAGTATACATAAATAAGAAGAAGAACCGTCAATCGATTAGTGCTGGAGATAATACAATTAACGCAGAAATTAATTCTAACTACTAAAAGTGATATAGTTGACAGAAACAGTAATAAAAGATTTAAAATTTTACACAAAACAGTTACAAAAATTATTTACTAAATACTAAACAAATAAAACAATTAAAACAATATTTTTCAAAAAACATAAACACCAAATTATTTATTATTTTTGTAAACAAACAAATTTCTTTATTTTGTAATCCCAGAAGAAAGGGATCGTTACTATATATATACATAGATACGCACACCACCCCAACATTTCTTCGTCCAAGCACTCAGATCACACACGTTACTTTAACTTCAATACAGCAACAGCGGATCAGTAACTCCGGTCAAAATCACCCTTGGGCATTTAATTTGAATACTAAATTTCCCCCATGTTATACAGGAATCACACATATTATGCTTAAACAATTTTCTGGGTTACCTTGCATGTTTAAGTTCACAAAAAGGTTGACTGAAGAGCACGTGGTCTCTGCTAAAACATTTATAAATACTTCAAAAATAATCAGACTTTATAGAACCGCCATTATAAATTCATACCTGCTCTAATACTTAAGTGTTCTACATTCTGAATAGACTACATCATTATTTCTTTATCTTCAGAATAAAATAATTTTTACCACGTGCTCACATAATTACGAGCACAAACATGGACCGCCTGAGTCACACACACAAATCCCCCAATTAAATTAACATTACATATATCTCGCAACACTGGCTCACCTGAAGCTCTTTATGAAGTTTATCTAAGCATAGTGAAGTACAGAATTACGCCCTCACAATCCAGCCGCCCCCGAGGTTGAACGAGAAAAGAGAACGACGCACGTCGCGACGTTAACTTATAGAAACCCTGACGCAGCTGACTAAATTTCGTTAATAAGCGAAAACCACCGCCTTCCCAATGACGTCACCACTCACGGTAGCAGTGGACAAACTTGATTTCAATATCAACGCGGGAATCGAACAAACCGCGATAGCGCGCCGAACGCACGGAAAATGAATTTAAGTGGCCGTGGTGTTTACTTTTCGATATAACCACGGCACAGTTTCACTTTTAAAAATTTAATTTATCCTTTGGTACTAACTAGCTGTCCCCATAACTAGTTGCTTCGCTGTATGGCAAGTCTGAAATGGCATCCAACAAAATCAGTTCTGTCGACTTACACTACACTATAAATACGACGGACAATTTTCAGCGGGCGGTGGAGACTGTAGTAATAACTACGTCTAGTAATATATTATGTCGCTCTTATATACGTGGGACGCCGGAATCTTCATCACCAACATCATCATCTGAGCAAAACGCATACACAAAACGATCGACATGAGAGCACCAGAATCATCATCATCATGCAGTGAGCACACACACACACACACACACACACACACACACACACACACACACACACACACACACACACACACACACACACACACACACACATTAAACTAAAAAACGGAAACACAAACACAAAACGATAACTTTACCATGGTAATAATAACGGTGTAAGCAAGTGAAAAATGAAAAATAATTTTTATAAAGAAAGACATAAAAAACTGAATCATGGTATAAAAAAGAATAATAAATTCATCATTGTACGTAATGTAAGTACACACATTTAAATAATGAGTTTTATTAAATTTTGCAGAAAAATTTGTTTTCTAAGAACTTTTCTATTTATTTAAAATGGCGAACAATAACTAGTATTTATTGAGCTAAAGTAAATATTATTTTTGATTAAAATACTACAAGTAAACTTTTAATTTTCGTGTAATAAATATTTAAATGATATTTTTGTATATGACTTGGAGTATTTAAATTTATTATTTTTATCAATATTTATGTTAGAAACCCAAGAAGCTCAAACATTTTCTTATATCTATGTTTATATATGTATTTTATGATTATTGCTTGTATATTACATATGTGCGATTTATAATATAGCCTATATATTATTTTAGTCTTTGTAAACAGCTTCTTAAAAAAGGAAGTCTCTAAACTTATAATTCTTTTAATATTTTATCTTTCTAAAATAACTTTTAATAAAACAATGATTTCCTTTTTAAATATTGAAATAGTTTTTTCATGCCACTAAAATCTTTTTAATCTCAGCTAACAGTAAGATTTATTGTGCAACAGTAATACTGAACATAACGTACACACAAATCCTACGACCAAGCCGATAAACGCTACAGTTGCGTCCAGTAGGCCTATTACCACTGGACCGTCATGACACAATTGTGTCGTTGCAATACTTAACACGCGCGCGCGTTGTGTAAGTTGTAATGCGACATAATGAGCATAACCCAATAAGGGAATAAAACCCCATATAATATCACATAAACTAAACCATATACCTAACTTTGCTAAACCAATGAGAAAGGTAAAAACCCGAAATAAGCAAAAAGAAGTACAAAATAAACTAAAGTAGAACAAATATGTACTCTAAACCATAAAAAGTGACAGTTCATAGTAATAATGACTAATTGTAACAAGAAAAGTAATCACAACAAGAACAATAAGTGATTAAGTGTAAAAGTAAATGTAAGATGTTGATTACTAACTATACAGCAGGACTGTTAATAGTAGTGGTAACTTATAGTGAATGAAATATAATACAACTAAAGACAATGTGTGATCATATAATAATAATATGTAATGTATAAAATAACTTGTATTCAATTTGCCAATATTACCAATTTGCCAAAAGGCTTCAACCTATAAAGGACCAAAAGGTGATTTAGGTTGTTAATTTAATTTACTTTAATGTTAACTGAGTAACCTTGATTGTATAAAATAGTTCCCTATTTTATTTTAATGCTAACTGAAGAGAATAATACAATCATTTGGGTTGTTTAAATTAATGTGTTAAAACTTATTTAGGGTAATAAGAATTATATTGTTTAAATTGACCAGGAGTCAATGATACTTAATAATAAGTCATAATAAATTGACCAACTCTACTATTATATATTAAGAAGTTATTAAAAGATAGTTTTATTGTTTAAAGTTGGTTTGAGTTTGACCATAATGGCCTAACATTATGGTAATATGTTTGATTTATGTCAATCTTGTTCTTTACTTTATCAGAATCAATTCAATGGAGAATAATAACATAATGGATAATTTAATGCATGTAATAATAATAGTGTATCAAACCACAAGGTCATGCAGTAATATTAAATTAAAAAACTTTGTACTATAAAGAAATACCAATTAATTGGCCAATATCAAATATAAATTATTGTAAATCCAACTATTAAACCATCACAGCACTATAATAAATAGTAAAAGATGGTATGACTAATAAAATCTGCTTTATTTAAATGTCAGAAACAACATTTTAATTAATTAATGGAATTGTAATGTGATTTGAAATGTCAAAAGCTACATGGAATGGCTTATGAGATGAAATTTTATAAAATGTTAAATAATTATTAGGACATACACCTATGCCATGTGAGGTGTCAAAATTTTTGTCTTGTTATAAGGAATATTGTACTGTAAACTAATTTGAGATTTATTATGTAATAGACAGGGAGTAATTGTAGTTAGAAAATGTAAAATTTTGTATCTTAAATAATTAAGGTCATGTGACCTCCTAACCCGACGATTTTGACCAATGAGAAATTTTGTAATTTTGGTCAAGCCCGTTGAATGTACAAGGAAATTTCTTCACTTGATTGTTAGACTCGAAGGTATAAAGGACTAAGCTATGCAGCTCTGTGTCAAAAAGTATATGATAGAGTCAAGTCCAAATCAGAAGAAAAGTGAAAGTAAAATATTAACAGTGTCAAACTAGAACAAAGAAATGATAATATAATACTAAAGCAAGAAGAACGAAGAAAATAATATATCTAAAAGTAAATAATAGTTATCTACAAAAGTGGTGAGACCGAACCTTGTATAATAACACTGTTCTAGTAATAATTACACGACACCATAACTAAACCACATAACACTTATTCATCAGAACCAAAGTGAAAAGACTAATTCAACACCAGTGAACAATTTATTTGATTCATTTTATTTTAAAAACTTGTTTTAAATAGTTGGGAGTTAAAATAACTCTGTATTCGCTTAGCGTCAGTCCGCCATCTTGGCACTGCCAACCGAAGCCATTACTGAATCGACACTAACTATTTGTGTTCCCGCATCAGACCAAACAACTATTTTATTGTATTTTCTTAATTTTAATTTTATTGTTATTAGTAAGTAAGAATTATTTTAATTATAATATGTTGTACTTCTTAGTGTGCATTTCGTACTTTTTAATAACAGTCAAAAGAATCCAGGAGTTTATATAACTATCGAAAGTGTAACTCTGAATCGAACTGAGATTAAGAATCGACTCGTGCATTGTACCAAATAAACATTAGAACAACGAAGGCAATTTTATGAAAATAAACAATGATATTTTTCCCCAATTGATGCGAGTTGTCTCTTGTTAAAAAATAAAATAGAAATAAAGAATTTTATTTCAGAATAAGAAGATAGAACCCGACCACGACGACGTAAGTAATTCCGTCAAGCGTAATAATCTACAGTAAGTGAGTCTGGTAACCTCAATCTTGACAACTCAACACGAAAATCAAAACCCGTCCCCAAGCAAACAGTAATAAATAATAAATAAATAAAGTTAAATAAAAATAAAAAATTATAAAATTGGCGCTTACAACAAGAGGCGTTAAATAAAATAAAATACAACGTTATAAAATTGGCACAACAGAGTGAGGCCTAAGTAATTAATTTCCGTTAAATTAAATAATTTTAAATAATAAATAATAAAAAACAAAACTGTCTAGTTATAATGTGTATGTACACATAAGTAAAACAACACAACACCTTATATGTGTATATATATTATAATATATTTTAAAATTGTGTATGTCGTGTCGTGTATGCCGTGTTGTAATATGTCGGGCGTTACACTCCGCGCACTTTTTATTACTTACTGATGACTGGATCCTCTGCGGCGATGTCGTCCTGCAAAACATCTTAATCTACTATGTGTTTGTGGGCGCCACTTGGAATCTTTTGTTCCAAGAAAATGTTATTAAAATTAAAATTTTGAATTCTTAGCAGTTAGTTTAATTCTATGAAAAAATGTGAACAAGACAGTTTGAGTTTGAAAAAATAAAGTATGTTTAATGAATCTTAAAAAAATCGTCTGAAGGACTGACATTCGTGAAAAAGTAAAATTGCAGAGTTACAAAAAATTATAAATTATTATTATTGACAAGTTTTTTCTCCAATCAAGTATCGGCTAACAAATATTTTATTTTACTCAGTTGAAAAGCATGAGTTTAATATATGAAAAAATCTTTATTCTCAGGACGTGACTCCTTTGAACTACCAAGACAGATCAATAAGATGCTTTACAAAAATTAAGTGATTTGAAGGTGTGTGGCATGTGTAGTACAACTGTGTGACAAATGTAACCAGGTAAAAATGACTTTAACTTTGAACAACTCACGTTCCGATGGGTAATTATTCTCGCACTGGACACTTCTCTCGGGTAGTTTTCAATCTCGCCTCTTCGTGTTGACGTTCCTTGTGCACTGAATTTATTTAAAGTCAAAATGCGATTTTTTTAAAACTTCCGCACTTTCGTAAAACAGTTTGGCAGTAAATTTACTCTTGAATCCCGCCGCCGGCGATCAGCTGCTCGCGTTGTTTCTCAAATTAGCCGCCACAGCGCTGATACCCTTGCAGTTGATAGAAAGGCTTTGTGTATGTTACGTTATTGGGATTTTGTCAAAGTCAGTTTGTCTTAGCGAATACAGCAGAATTGATTCTCTATTAAAATTTTGGTCCCTCCTGGGCCGCTGATATTCTGGCTGCGTGTGTTCTATTAAATGTGCCGTGTTGCTGTTCTATTTCAGCAACACATTGGCGTATACTCTTGTAGAGGTTAAGTCAGTCTATTGTCAATGTACGGGAAAAGCCTTTCTTCGTTCTTGTGTCGACTTCTCGCCTTCGGTTTCGCCTCGGTTGCGGTGATCAGTGTCGTGGGTGATGCGTCTCTTCTGGAGTCAAAGCATGAAGTGTTTTTCGGTTGAATTTGGTCTTCCTTTTATACTTTGTAAGGCTCATTGTTTTAGCTTTTCGACATGAAGTTCCGGTGTATTTGTGTAAAAATTCCTTCTAGAACGTTCGAGAATAATGAAATGGAACCTCATGGAACAAATTTAACTTCCGTAGAAGCTTTAGAACAAAATTTCTTATTCTTCACACTAAGGATATTACAAAAATTATTCTGGTATTTGTCAAACAATTTTACATAGCTACTTACAATTTGCATGCCCTTACTACATTTGGATTCTCTGCTTTCAACTGAATCTAATGATACTAATTACGATTGGTTTTTGAATAAATTAACTATAATAAAATAACACAACATACAACTCTTACCTTGGAATGTTTCCACAAAAATTCAATTTTTGAACTATAAAATTGTTGTGAAGCTGTTTGGTTTCTTCTACAAGATTAACACATAATATTACCATCTTTCTATAACAAAATAAATAAAGTTTAACATATATAATATACAAATAAGTTCAGTTTTATATGGTCCATGCCTATGGCCTACGTTATTGTCACTGTTAAAATACAATAATTAGTCTTTTTTCCTTAATATAAATGGGATTTTTCTAGTATACACTGAGAGTTTATTATATTGTCTGTCTTTTGTGATACCTGGTTTATCCTGATACATATTATTTTTATTGTAGGCCTACTTAGCATCATATTGGTTTGCCTAAGTGGTCCTTTTTCTTTGTGTGACAAATTTCACTCTTATAAGTCAAATTCTTTAATAATTGATCTTATTTTCAACTGAGTCTGTTTGTTTTCATGGTACACTAAAGTATTGTACCCTTTTCTTTTATTTTTGTTAATACTTTGCAAACATTAAGTCAAATATGACTATTTTTTGTGATGGTTGCTTGGCCTTAGCCATATATGGTATAGGTTTTGCTAACTCGCTATTACAGTGTTTAAGTTAGTCAAATATATTAGTATAGTCACATTATATTATATTTCAACTTTCTAATGCAATTTGGTTGCATTTTGTCAACATTAGATCCATAAATATTACCATATTATAGGTCTACTACATGTTTTCAGTTACTGTTTTTGGCTATTTTAACTGATTTTTATTCATTTAACAGCTTTCTTTATTTAAGATAAATTGTTCATTTGTCTACTTGACAATTACATATAGTTTTTATCTCAATTTGATAATAATTAATTTTTACATGAAATCTGAGTGATTGGTCTCAAATCCAACACCTTAATATTTTTTTTGTCATAACATTTATATATTTTTTTATTTTAACTTAGATCTCTTCTAATAATGTATTCAAATCATTTAATACATTTATTTTATTTACATTGCATAATATAATAATGGATCATGTCCATTAATTCACAATAAATAGTTTTTTATACCCTATTCAGAGTTACAAAACTTAATAATTAATGACCTTATTTTGGTTGTTTTTGATATTATTTGTCTCTCTTATAGTATATTATGGTTTTACACTGTTCTTCACTTGAATAATATATATGGGGTTTGAGTCTTAGTCATAGTCTGGTGGTTTTTTTCATATTAATGGTGTTAATTATTAGACAATATTACAAAATTTTTAGGACTACTTGGGTTCGATACTGTTCATCTCACTTTCCTCTTATGATAAATTGCTATGCAAATGATTTCCTTTATGGAACGTTCTGTGACGTTACAATATATATATAGTAATAAATATTGCATTGTGACGATAATTTCTTACTGTTTGGGTTATAAAAGGGACCTTATGTATTGTGAACCATGATAATTATCCACTATGAGGACGAGAATGTGTTAAGACCAAATTGTCTGTTGCGGTTTGGAAGCTCTTGATGATCTCGAGTTGTTCCAAAGACGCTATGCAGGAAGGGCTGGATTGTTTGTACGAAAAGAAGTGGACTGTAATACTGTTATTAGAAATGCGTTTATTGAAATATTAAGATGTATTGATCATGATCGACACGTGCGGATGTATTAGAGGCCATAACGCCCATAATTTAGTTTTGAAAGAAATCGTAGTCCATTGAAGATGGACGCCGGTAGTTTGATTAAATTAATTAGTATGATACATATTTAAGAATTGTCCAGAAGCCGCGGCTGGAAGTGAAATTGTTTAACGAGAGTTCCGCTCGGAGCCTGGTTAGAAACTAAACTAAAACTTGTCTCCCGTCGGCCAACTGACCGCCGGCAGCGTTTGATAAGCACGTGACGTCACCCGCCCGTGTCGCATTGCACTAGGCACTGCGTACAGCTGATAAACAAAGTACAAAGTTTGAACATACTGCCCGCCAAAATCGGGACGATTTTGTAAATTAAACGTTAAATTAATAATACAATAATTAGATTTACATGGCAAAAATGATACAACAATTGGCGTATTGGCTACAGCGCAATGACATAATAACCATAATATGAATTCAATTAACACTTACAAGGTATACAAGAAATTAACCCTTATGCAAATAGCAAGGGCAAACTGACAGTAAAATTACCCAAAACATAATAGTAACACAATACACACCATAATACAATGATTAAGTAGACATTGATCTTTCCCAAATAATACCCATTGACATTTGCAAGCATTACAATAACAAGTGATAACACCATAAAAAATATAATAATTTCACCCAGATATTGACACAACAACCCCAATAAATTTCATAATATATGACCATTAGAAAATACAATACATACGTAGAATAATTGATACCATAAGTAACACTTGTAGTTCTCGGAACTTGGATTATATAAACATATGACACTACACAACATCCATAAATAATTGATAGTACATATGAAAACACAGTCACTATTGCAGTAATAGCTATCGGCACGTAAACAATACTTACAATGTTTATGATACAATTGACTTGTATGCTCGCCCGGGGAATGGCCCGGGCGTAGTCCAGGCAATGTGACAAGTTCACAATCCTAGTATGTCTCGTATGGCACGCATACGACTAGTTTGTTGCCACCGGAAGGGGGCATAATTTGTGGATGGGTCGGCGTAAGATACCTAGCGCGGTGCGAACTTCTGCGACGCGTACTAAGGAATCTTGACCCGGAAAAACATTGGTAATTACCCCACGCTTCCACTCTAGTGGGGGGGAATTATCATCCAAAATGAGGACAAGCTGTCCGACATTCAAATTCCTTAACGGGGTGCGCCATTTATTGCGCTGCTGCAGCTGGTGCAGATAATCCCTAGACCACCGTTTCCAGATGGTCTGCGTAAATTTTTGGAGCAGAAGCCATCTGCCCAAATGACTAGTATTGCCTTGGGTATAGTCGGGTTCCGGAAGTGCAGTCAGTGGAGCACCGACCAGGAAATGAGCAGGAGTTAAGGGTTCAGGGTCTCTAGCATCGTCGGACACCGCGCACAAAGGGCGTGAATTAAGGCAAGCCTCAATTTGAGAAAGAAGAGTAGAGTATTCCTCAAAATTCAAGATCGTACCGCCTATTACGCGACGTAAATGAAATTTAACACTCCTTACACCACTTTCCCACAAACCACCGAAATGAGGGGCTGAAGGGGGGATAAAGGACCATTTGATACCGTGGAGACCGCAAAACTCCAGAGAAGATTGCTCAACTTCCTTTGAGGTTAAAAATTTGTACCAATCATATAAGGTGTGGTTGGCACGACAAAAATTCGTACCATTATCTGAAAATATCTGCGCGGGAATACCTCTGCGCGAGATGAACCTTTTTAAAGCCGCTATAAAGGCGTTGGAAGTGAGATCCGACACCAATTCTAAATGGATGGCCTTTGTACACATGCATATGAATAGCGCGATGTATGCCTTGGTCGTGGACTTAGAGCGCTGCCCGCCATGGCGCAAAAGTACAGGACCGGCGTAGTCCACGGCAGACTGTGAAAATGGCCTAGAAGGCGTGACCCTAGAAGGGGGTAACTGACCTAATAGTTGATTCGCGCCTCTAGCCCGGAAACGAAAACAAGTGACACACTTATGTATCACTGAGCGGATATAGGATTTGTCGTGTATGATTCAATATTTTCGCCTAAGCGAAGCTTGAGTTGATTGCACCCCAGCGTGCAACAAACGGATATGTTCATACTCAATTATTAATCTCGTGAGATGAGAGTGCGGGTGCAAAATTATTTGGTGTTTACTTGCGTAGTTAAGTGGGGAGAATTGCAAGCGTCCACCCACTCTTAAAATGCCTGATTCATCCAGGAAGGGGTTGAGAGCAAGAATTTTACTACTGCGAGGAAGGCACCGGTGTGCCTCAAGTTCCTTAACTTCTACGCCGAAATGCAACTGCTGAGATTGCCGGACAAAAATCAAGAGTGTGTCAGACAATTCTTGAGCAGACAAAAAGGACGTGTCTCTGTCAACAACCGGGAGCCTAGAATTGCGAAAAAATCTGCGGCAATATGCGAAGACGCGAATAAGCCTAGTAAGGGATGAATAATTTTCAACATAACTATGTGTTGAGGACGCGACAATTAGTGAGGTTGGAACCTGCTTGCGACGTTCCTGCTCAAGGTCGGGATAAGTACAGGGAGTATTAATGTCGAAAGCGCTGACTGGCCATGATGCTGACTCATGCGCCAACCAGGACGGACCATGCCACCATTGCGTATGACAGTGCAAGCTACGAGGGAGGCAACCGCGCGATAAAATGTCGGCAGGGTTGTCAGCTGATACTACATGATGCCAAGTTCCCCTGCTGCTAACAAGACGCTGTATTTCCGCGACACGGTTGGCCACAAATACCTTCCAGCGGGAAGATTGTTGATGTATCCAATGCAACGCTATCATCGAGTCCGAATAGAGATATAGCCCGTCAAAATTGTAGTTGATGGCGTTTAAAACCTTGGACGTTAATTGCGACAGCAATAAACAAGCACAAAGTTCAAGACGTGGTAGCGTTATCTGTTTCAGCGGAACGACCCTAGATTTAGCACACAACAAGTTTGACGATATGGCGCCGTTCGAATAGACCGCCCGCACATAAATGCAACACGCGTAACCTTTAGCCGAAGCGTCGGCGAATCCGTGAAGCTGTAATGAACTAATTGGGTAATTGTTCGAACTCTTAACCGACCTCGTAATCTTAAAATGAGTGTCGGAAACTAATTGAGAGTATAGTTCTAACCACTGATTGGCTAATGACCCAGATAGGGGTTCGTCCCAATCTGTGCCCGCCAACCACAACTGTTGCACGAAATGCTTGCAGTAAAATGTGATGGGTGCGATAAGACCCAGTGGATCATAAATCCCAGCGATGACCGACAACACGCTTCTTTTGTTGAACACGGTCAAATTATCATCACCCCTAACGGTGTATAAAAAGTTATCCTTTTCAACGTTCCATTGGATTCCCAATGTACGCACGTTTTGACCTTTGCTGAAGTCATGGGATACTTGGGCGAGGAAGGGTCATAATCTTATGGTGGTTAGAGAACCACTTATGTAACGTGAAACCATACCTACTTAACAACTTCACGATCTCGCATTTCATTTTAGCTAAGACGTTCGGATCATCCAAACCCGTTATAAGATCATCCACGTAAAAATCATTGGCTATGGCCCTAGAAGCTGTAGGGTAGTCGGATTTATTTTCGTCGGCTATCTGAGCCAGACAACGTGTAGCAAGGAAGGAGGCACTAGCAGTGCCATACGTAACCGTCCTTAAAGCGTAATGTCGCAATTCCTTATGCGGCGCATCACGCCAAACGATGCGTTGCAGGTTTGAATCCTTTGGGTTAACCATGATCTGGCGATACATCTTTTCTATGTCCGCAATAAGTACGTATCGGTGGGTACGGAACCGAACCATTATCGAAAACAGATCCTGCTGGATCGTAGGACCGACCATTAGAGTATCGTTGAGGGACAGATTATTTGTGGTTTTGCGGAGGCGTCAAATACCACGCGCAATTTAGTGGTTAAGCTGGAGTCCTTGAAGACTGCGTGATGGGGCAGATAAAAAATATCTGAATTGTCAAGCGACAAATCGTAATCATTAAGTGGCGACATGTGGCCAAGTTACAAGTAGTCACTCATGACTCGCTATAGTCCTTATAAAGGATAGGGCTCTGCTTGAACTTGAACTCTAACGATTGGAACCTGCGGATAGCTCCGCGGAGAGAATCTCCCAAATGAAATTTATCAGACCTGCGGGGCAGGGATACCACGAATCTCCCATCGCGGTTGCGGCTAGTGGTTTCCACAAAATGTTTTTCACACGGCGAGTCCTCATAGCAGGGTTCGCGACTAGAGATCTCCTCCAACTTCCAAAATTCTTTTAGTTGCGAGGAAATCTGACTATCATCCTTACAGACCATAAAGGACGAAACTGTTTTAGTTATATCGACGTTGAAGGGTAAGTCACCGGCCAAAATAAATCCTAACTTAGTCTCCTGAATTATAGGGAAGTGCGGTCCGCGCGTAAATTTAATAGGTTCAATTAGTTGGAGAAAATATTGAGCGCCGAGTAATACATCCATTTGCGCCGAGCAATGTAGGTGAGGATCCGCCAAGAATACGTGCTTGGGTAAATTCAAAGAGGCAAGATCGAACGACTCCGCCGGGAAATTATTAGTTATACTGGGTAGTACGGCACAATGTACATTTAACGTGAAGGGTTTATAGCGAGAATGTAGCTTTACCTTTGTACTAAAGTCAGCCCGGGAAAGCGAGTTGTTTATACCCGTGATGGGTAGTTGCGATTTAACCAATTGGAGGCCCATTCTGCGGGCGAAATCCATTGTGCAAACGTTCGCTTGAGAACCGGAATCCAGTAATATCCTAACGGGAAATTTCCTACCGACCTTATTAGCGGTCATACAGACGGCGGTGGATAACAATACCGATTTATTGGTCTGTGACTTCAGTGAGCATTGGTTATTAATGGAAGCTCCGTCTCTGTTGGAGACATGAATTGTGGTGTGGTGACGCCTAGAACATTTTTTGCAAGAAAATTTTGAGGGACATTTTGAGCTTTCGTGTCCCGGACGAAGGCAATTTAAGCAAAGTTTGTTTTTTATTAAAACGTTTCTTCTGTCAGGGATAGACAGCGATGTGAATTGTAAGCTGTCGATAATTCTATGTTCACCGTTACACAGTCTACATAAATTGTTTCTGATATGAGAATGGAATGCCCCCCTAGGAGCGCTTATCTGTTTAACTGCCTTGCGATAAGGAGACTTATCGCTTTTATTCAACCTGCTCGTTGGGGTAGTCGCGTTATCAAGATTTTGTAGAAATTTTCTTCGTGAATTTAGAAAATTCATAAAATTATTAAAATCAGGGAATTTATGTGCCGACAAACTCTCTTTCCACAACCGGAAAGTGTAATTATCAAGTTTTTTAGCTAAGTAATGTATGACAATAATTTCGAATGTGTTGACTGGCAGTTTGAGATTATTTAAAGCGTTTATATTGGCTGAGATTTCATCAATGTATTTAGATATGCTGACTTGGGATTCTTGTTGAACCACTGGTACGTCCAGGACATTCCCGACATGGTGGGTGGAAACAATTAGCTTACTGTCATATCTATTCTTCAACAGATCGATAGCCACCGCGTAATTCTCATGAGTGATTGGTAACGACTTTATTACGTTAAGCGCCTCGCCATATAATGACGAGTGCAAATAGTGAAGTTTCTGTATATCCGTCAGATCTGCTCTGACGTGAATTAATTCAAGAAAAATGTGGTAATAATGTTGCCACTCAACAATACTACCCGCAAACCGTGGTAATTTGATTGGTTCCAATTGAATGGGAAGTGTTTTAAGCTGTTTACTTTCAGCATTAATTACTGGTTTCTGGTTCATATGCTCAGCTTGCTCCAGCAGGTGTTGCAATTTACACTCTATATTACAAAGATCGTCTTCCGTTTGTACCCTATCACTCGTTAAAGCAACGTCCGCTTCCTCGGCTTCGATTTGGGATTGAATCTCATCGTATTTGGTGGATAATTCCATCAAATGTCGCAGTTTTATTTTCAGCGCATGATGATCGCTGGTTACCAAATCGAAGTTATCCGCGAAAGTATTTACGCGTGATATTGAGGCTTTAATTGTGCCTCGGTTTTTTATTAGAGCCCTTACATCTGCCATTATTGCAATTTAAGAAAAAAAAGAAAAATACCTTGAAAGAATTTGAGCATAGAGCATGTGAACCATAAACTTAAGTTTTAATAAATTTAAATACGTTGCGGTAGCTAGCGATCGTTGTTTATGAACATAATACTTGCTAGAACATAGGCTTACTCTCTCTATTAATCAAGCTTTGTTGGCAATTAAATTATTAAAATTATGAATTTAAATGATAGCAACATATATCTTTATCTTTGAAGTTTTAACTGATAATGAACTGCCAACCATTTATTAAGTTGTATTGTGTAATGATGGTGTTTGTTTATACAAATGTGTTAAGAAATAACTGCTAAATGTGAAATATTGTTAAACGTTAAATATAAGTAAAGTTCATAGTCACGTGGCCGTTGATCCATTCGTGCTGTAGCTGGCTTCGATCCCGTTGCTCGATCCTGTTAGGAGCTGTTGCACCTCCTGTCTCTACTGGTCAGATGACGCCTTATGTTGTGACCCTCCATTAATTAAAGCTGTGGAACCTTTTTTGATGACCTCGCAAATGCTGTCCTGCCGTGTCCCGTCGTCTCTGGTCTACTGCTTGGCCGAATCTTGTCGTGTTGACTGCGATGTGATTGACAAAAATGGTGTCGCTCAGGACGAAAATGATGCCCGTAGGGCGAGAATAAATTCAGATCGGTTGGGCCAAAAATGATGCAGACAAAGAAATGCGGTCGCTTGTGGACCCAAACATAAGAAATCCGTCCCGTGGTGACCAAAAACATTTTCGTTTTTGGGCCAAAAATAAGAAATCCTGCCCGGACGACCAAAAATGTTGCGGTTTGGAAGCTCTTGATGATCTCGAGTTGTTCCAAAGACGCTATGCAGGAAGGGCTGGATTGTTTGTACGAAAAGAAGTGGACTGTAATACTGTTATTAGAAATGCGTTTATTGAAATATTAAGATGTATTGATCATGATCGACACGTGCGGATGTATTAGAGGCCATAACGCCCATAATTTAGTTTTGAAAGAAATCGTAGTCCATTGAAGATGGACGCCGGTAGTTTGATTAAATTAATTAGTATGATACACATTTAAGAATTGTCCAGAAGCCGCGGCTGGAAGTGAAATTGTTTAACGAGAGTTCCGCTCGGAGCCTGGTTAGAAACTAAACTAAAACTTGTCTCCCGTCGGCCAACTGACCGCCGGCAGCGTTTGATAAGCACGTGACGTCATCCGCCCGTGTCGCATTGCACTAGGCACTGCGTACAGCTGATAAATAAAGTAAAAAGTTTGAACATTGTCATTAGGTTTAAGAATTTAGGTGGCTAAAACTATAACGTTTTAATTACTCGTTACCATTAATTATATTGTGTTAATTAATAGATTATATTCTTTTAATCTAGCAACAGTAATTAAAGTTATAATGAAGTCTACTGATGGTAATTGTATTAAGTTTACTTATGCGTGATGAGTACAAATAATCTTTTATGTTCAAGCATACTAATTGTTGTATCATCCTTCAGGTAGTTATTAAATAATGAAACGCATACACATTTATTAGTACAATTGTTGCATTTATTATTATTACGTTACTTGTCATTTATATTAATTCCATATGATTTTAACATTTTATGATCATTCGTTAATTTAAAAATATAATCTATCTCAATAGACATTCATTCTAAGATCTCTATCTCAAGGTTCGATTTAATTTTTAACACTTATCTCTATTAAATATAATATTACACATATTTTATTTAGAAATGAATTCATGTTTAATATATGAAGATATAATAAGACATACGTGAGTTTTTTAAATAAGCCATATTTATACGTAGTTTCTTTGAGTAGGACAGACAGGTGTTTTAACAAAATATTAACTAATGCATAAAAGTTACTGTTGGTACGTTATCCAATCTGCGGCGTGTAGATCTGCGCTGATATCATCCCCACTCCTTAAATCTGCCATGAAAGTGTAGATGCGCTAATCATATCGTGGTTTACTCTCGTATTGCATGATAGTTGAACACTTTTTTGATCACTCCACTTTGACTAATACACTCCGGCATCTTCCGACGTTCCAATAGAATAATTACCGGTTACTAGTTATAACGTTTATTCTTGTTACACGAGTTATAGTTTTCACACGACTGTTTTCGAATACATGTTACGATCCTAATTGTTTTACACGTTATATATTACTACAACCTTAGTTCGCACTCTTCAATATTAATTGTATTATACACATTGTTTGTTAACTTTGATTCTACGAAATATAATATAAGTTACAAATCTTCACAATTATTTACACATGTTAAATCTTTGTACGTTTTAAGATAACTCGTGGGACTTTCACTTCCGACTAATTCTGAATTTCCGTAAGGGCTCTAAACTGTTAAGTTAAGACTCCACGAAGCTTTTAACATACTCTCGTCAACACTTACGACCGACTCTCCCGAAAGATTATTATTAGACTCCTCGATCGCGCTCTCGGCTTATTTTATATACTGAATACACCTAATTCCCCCTTAAGATTCTCTTAGTCCACCATCTTTGTTACCATTGGTTATCGTTCTTCTTTTCTACGAAAATTCCCTCCTATTTCTCTTACACGTTTTCCCGCTACGTTTCCATTGGTTTTGCGTTCTAGTTTTCTAAGAACTTTACTCCTGGAAACCCGCCTACGTTGAACTCTGGTTTCTGATAGGATATCTTACTTCCCTACTCTATTTTCCTTGGTTTTGGTTCCACCCTCAGTCTGTGACGATAGTTCGATTTCACACTCGTCAATCATCCTGTCATTTTTTTGTATGTTTTTTCAGACAAATTCTCTTAATTGCCTTCTAACGCACAGCTGCATCTGGTTAATGAGTGTACTCCACTTTGCTATAGATTTCCCAGTATCTCCTTGTCTTGCCCCCGCTGACTTTTTCTATACCCAAGCGAGACCAATTCCTTCATTGTCTTACAATGTCCAGCTGCATCCTCTGTTAGAGTTCACACACTTGGTGTGGCCTTTCTTAGTAAATTTCTCTCTGGTGTTTTTGCTATACCTGACTCAGAACCACCCTTTTCTTTAAGCGTCCAGATGTACTCGTTACATTAATTTAATAACCTCCTGTGTGGCTCTCTTTGTATTTCTAATTGTACTCCTCGCTAGGGTGTCTTTCTATGACATTCAGCTAGAACAAGCTTTGGTTTCGCTAAACGTCCAGCTGCCCCGTTGATTAACTTTTTCTGTTGTTTTCTTGGTAACACGTTCTGCCACCCTTCACTGTATCTTTCTTAGTAATACCCCCGTGATTCTTCTTCTGTCGTTTTCTTAGCATTTAGCTCGACACCCTTAATTTCTTTAAGTGACCAGCTGCTATGTCGGATTTATGGTCTGTCCCATTACCATGCCTGTCATCGCTAAAGAATTTTACGCTACTTTGTCCTAACTTCCTCTGGACAAAGGAAAATTTGGTCCCCTCATCCATCAATGTCGATCCAACAGCTGCCACCTGCTTCATCTTTCCTTTTTTTCACGTTTTGGCGTTACAAAACATTTACAATAATGAAACAGGAGTGCGGTATCAGTGAAAAACGAGTGTGTAGTGATGTTCACGTACCATATAAAGGATATGTGTCAAGATTAATAATGTTACACCAACTCATGGACACACTACATAGTTACGCTAGTGTGCCGACATTATAAACGATTTTGTTAAACTTTCGTTGAACGTAATAACATTATAGCATAATTCCAAGACTGGGCAAAAGTCACGAGGTCTGATAATTTCAGTACAGGAAGTCATACTTCTTCAACACGTGGTCATTACGTATAGAATATGTAATGCCGAAATTAAGGGTTCGAAACTAAATTTGTTCAAGCAGTTGTATATGTACCAATAAAGTGTCAGACTTGCCATTGCATTGTATTTATTACTTCATAAACTCGATGATTAAGACTGAAGTTTTAGTAGAAGAAATTTCCTAGGTAGACTTTAAGGCGACAGCCCGTTCTGATCGTCAACAAAGACGGTCAGCGTGTACGCTAAGGACCTGAAGTAGGTAGAACAGGATACGTACAAGGTCTACGATCGCTGCAACCTACATGTAGCGACAGAAGAGGCGTTTGACATGCACAGTGTCACTCTGGGAGAAAGAATGGAATTACACGGAGAAAGAGACACGGGAACAGCAGTCGCCATATGAGATTTTCACGATGGAATCCAAAACCACCTCTACCCAGCAGGGAATGAAAAACAATTTTTTTTTTTTAAACCGCATGTCTAAATAAATAAATAAATAATTTATCAACACATTGTTTAAACAATTAATATCAGTTTTCAGAGATTTAAGACGATAAACTAATAAAAATATATAAGAAGATCAGAAAAGGAATGTATGAGAAAATCTTAATATAGATAAACATAATAAAAATAAATCATTAATTAAAGAATAAATAAAAAAACAAAAATAAACGATTTATTTAAAAATTGAATACTGTATTATTAACAATATTATAATAGATAAAACACATAAGTATGTATGTTTTTAATATACCGTGTAATAAATTATAGAAAATATTCGAGTGTGGTGATGGAGATTGTGAAGTATGAGACTCCGATATAATCAAGCCCCACTGTTTGGGCTAGCCAATTTGTAATAATTTATTCTAAGTGTGTCTCTGTAGGTTGTAATGTGCTTAATTGGTGTGTAATTTGGTGTGGCTCTCGACGTCTCACTGGCCTGAAACACTTCCTTAAGTTTCCCAGCTGGTCGAGTCTCAATGGCAGCAAGACCGGTCAAGTAGCGTAATGTTGATGAAGAAATATATGTTCAGCTTCACCGAAAGTTTCAAAACAAAAATTATTGTTTTGAAGGAAATTTAAAAAAAAATTGTTTATTAAAAAAAATAATTAAAAAAAAATTTTTTTTTATTAATTAATTAATTATAATCAATTAATTAATATAGGGCTGTGAAGTTTTAAAAAGTGTAATGCTCTTCTGAAAAATTTTATTAAAGTTTTGGTATATTTTAAATAAACTATCACCACTCATAAGATTGTCTTCAAACCAATCGATACTTGTTTACCTTTTTATTTTTTAGGTTATCTTCACTTATAGGTGGTAAAGTCCTGGTAGATTATTTATTAGAATTATATTAGTGATAACTAGTAATATTTATGAAAGAAATAACTATTTAGTGTTGCAAAATATTAATGTTTTATTAGTTAATAGCAATATTGACTCTTATCGATTATAATATCGATTCTCAGGATATTGAAAAAGTTACAAAGTATATTATATAAAAATCATACAGGGTTCTTTAAACAGCCAATTATTATCAAAGTCAGAGAAATCGGGCTAATATTTAAAAAGTATAACGTTACAACAAATTAATAATTATTACTAAATACAGACATTGAATAATAATTTGAAAATAATATAATTGTTTTCACCAACAGCTGATATGTGAGCACGGAGAAGGCACTGGGATTGTCAAAAGCAAATGGCCGCTATCAAGTTGATCAAAATGTCGCTCGTTCCTGCTGGGTTCCAAATAATGTATTTTCTGGCAGTATTCCTGTTCTGGTGGCTGCAAATCTCTTGTTAAATGTTGTGTAGTGACTGGTGTAATGTTTCTGGGTTGTATTTAGTATATCCGTGTAATTATAAGTTCAAACACTTTTCCCGATACCGACACTAATACTTGGTTAATGTGTTATACAGTTTTCTGGTGTTTTGTGGTGTTTTTCGGAGTAGAAATGTATTGTTCAGTGTTATGTATTGTTTCTTGATTGTTTCTGTTATAATTTGAGAATTCTAGATGTATTTTATAAATCACTCGCGATTTCACAATAACGTACTATTCGTTACTCAACTTCACCGTTGTAAGATAGGTTAGATCGTCACAAAACTCTCGTCATGTTAACCGTTCGAATACCAATAATCAACTAACTGTTTCCTCCAGTTTCAATTAAACTCTTAGCCCATATAATATTATCCTTAACATTGTTCAAATATATTTTCACATCCTGTGCACACTTTAATATTTCACTATATAAATACCTAAACTTTGGTTATTTGTCAATTTTATTCACTAGATGTTATTTAAATTAATCTTTCAGTTCATTCAGCTTATTTTCAGATTAAATAATGCCGTTTTATAGTGTTTTCTGTCCAAAATTAGTAATTTTACTTTCATTTTTGTTATTCTCTGAAAAGTCAAAACATCAAAATTTACTTCCTGTCATTATATAAAATTCATCCATTTTATCCGTTATATTTAATATTAATAATCCTATATTGTATTAAAAGGCTTATATTCCCTGATTTTCTGGTAATTAATTGAATTAGTTGTATTCTGAAACATTATTCTGGAATATATGACTCCCATGTCTAAATTTCTGAGTTTAGTCATTTTCATTTTTATTTATAATTCTGAATATAATTTATTAAAATCTTTCTAAATGGTACGTGCAATTATATGGCTTGATATCAAGTTTATTTTGTCTAAACCCCTTTTGTTTATTTGCATTTAAATGAGCAATTTCTCTGTTTTGATGAAGTTTGGTTTCCATTCTTTTGGCCTATGATTTTTTAACAATTTTTCTTACAAAATATTTTACAAACAATATATGATGTGTGATACCCTCTCTGACTTTTACATATAGTATTATAAATTAAACATGTTTTCAAATTACACAAAAACAATTAGTATTGGTTACAATACAAATAATAGTTAAACAAATAAAGAATATTTTTTTTAAATAAATGGTTGTCTTCAAGTCAGACATTTTACAACAAAATCCTTATTTCTAACATGGAAATATGGTTTACAAAAAAGGTTTTTTACTAACTAACATCTTAATTGCTCTCTACTATTTACAAGTAGTAACTATTTTTATAGTTTTGATGTTAGTTGTATCAGACCCAAACAAATGGCCTTATATCTAAAACATTTTTAAACATTCTTATACTATATACATAAAAACCTTATATTTATATTCTTATTTCTAACTATTATTATAAGTAGGATTCTACAGTTTTTATACCGTCTTTTACCCATTGTCTTTGGGGAATTGTACTCTGTCATTAATAAATAAATAGTATGAATTGTTCGAAAAGTATTATGAAATCTGTTTTTCTTTTTGCATATAAAACAAAATGTTATTTTAAACAGATTTATGTCTTATAAACAACATATTGTCACAGTACACATTTCAAGTCATTGAAAATTGCATATTTCATTGCATTCAATGTTTGTGATTGCCAAGAATGAAACACAAGGTTCATTTTTTATAATACCCAAAACTATCACTGGTTCACTTTGCACTTTTATATTATGTTAATGCTAAATGGTCGTATAGTCTTATTAACATAATAAATTGGTTAGCGTTTTTTCAATGGAGATTTGTTCCATGGGTACTATATTATTGTTTCATCTTAGTTCACAAGCAACTTTTACTTTATACACTTCTCTCTCTTAAATTTATATACATGTGGTTTTTATTTCGTTATACTTTTATTTTTAAATATTTATTTTGGGGATATAGGGATTTGGATGTCTTTTATAAGAGCATGACATCTTCTTCAGGATGCTGCCTTCTTCTTCTTTCATCAGTCTTCTTTTCTCCTGCCTTCTGGGACTGGTATCTTCTCCATCTTATTCTTGATGCCATCAGGTTTCTTGGGATCTTCTCCATCTTCTTCTTTATTTCATAAATACACCACCTGTATTGTTTGATCTTGGCTTATTTTAGGGTTTCTCTTCTATTTATTCTTCCTCGTTGTGGGTTTGGTCATATTCAGTACTGCTTTGTTATTTACTTTTTTACCTTCCTGGGTTATACCTTGAAAACCTTTGGTTATGAGACTGGTCTTGGATGACTCATCACTAGTAACTCCTTTTATTTGAACTTGTATTTTCTTTATAATAATGATTTCTTTCCACAGTTGCTATGAATTAATCTTTTTATATTAAACTTAATGCTTTCTTCCAAATTTAAATATTATAACTTCATTATTCTAATGATCAATTGCCATTCAATATTATGCATACATCTGTCACGTTACAGATTGCTCTCCTCCAGAAGTAATTATTTCAGACATGTTTATGGATGAAATAATTTCTTATGATAATTTCATCATTTCTTATAATTCATTTTCTTCTCCATCTTTATATCGACTTTTTTATATTAGAGTTTTATTAATTTTATATATATGGTTACTTGTCTTACTACTGATCCTTTTCGGATAGTTAGTGTCTTCTGAGATATATTATAATTGTCATACATTTTCTTTCTATATCAACTTCGTGTTGTATCCTTGGGATATTAATTCCCTAACATTCCCTATCACGTGGGCTGGGGCAGATCAGAGGGGCACTGTACGCTACTTCTCTGCTGGCCATACACCACTTCTATAAATTGAGTACAGAGGCATATCCATCCCTGCTCAAAAACATAATGCTGCTGGAATTATCTTCAGTCAGTCATCGAATAAATAAATAAAAAGTAGTCTCCTTTTCGACTAATAAAAATATCTTTGGATTCTCCTTGGATTCTCCACTTCGTAGTCTCTCAGATTATCTCACATTTTCTATCTTAATAAATCTTCATAATCATTATTATACTCATTACATATATATTTTTTCAAAACTCTTAACTTGTCTGATATATTTAATTTAATTATGGTTGAAAACCTTTCTTTTAATAATTCTGGTTACTGTTTACAGTGTAACTCTCTTTCTTCTCCATCTGAATTCTCTTTATACTTTCTTCTGGTTACTCATAGTATTAGTATGGTCTTTATATATAGTCTTTCTTATTCATTATTTGAATGGTCTTAATATATTATATTTAATTTTTTAACATTGTATCTTTACATTAGATATACAGGTTGTTATATTGATCATTTTATTTAAACATTTTGGTTCTTTCCTTTCTCTTAGAAAGTTATTAATCCGCCTTCGCATTCATTAACATTAATTCATTTATATCATATTTCATGTGGTATTTCTTCTCTTTGCATTTCATATAGGTCTTATTATTATCATTGGTTCAAAATCATCTTCTCCATATGTTTGGTATGAGTTGTTCTTCTTTGCTCTTAATTAACTGTTTTCATTATCGTTTCATAGGTAATTAGTCTCTTTGCTTCCAAATTTTTTCTTTCTCTGGCATATTACACTCTTTTTTGTTATTCTTCTCTACTCCTTCAAATGCTATTGTGAATATCTAGCATTTATTCTGGATTAACGTTAATTCTCTTTTCTGAATTAATCACTTTATTTTCTTCTCAATTTAATCATAATTGACACATAATTATTTTTTGGAACTTGGTCAGTTTTAATGTAAAATTCAAGCTATTCTTTTTATTTAATTGAAAAATATTTCTCATAAATCCTTGTAATATGTTGATCTTATCTTGTTTCAAAGTTCTGACGTTCTATCAACATTCAAATTCTGTTTAATTCATTTATTCCCAGAATTGTTTCATTCAGAATTGTTTATAGTACTGTGATTTTACTATTATTTCTGAATGTTTTGGTATTTCTCCAAATTCAAATTCTTCTTAATTATTTACCATAAAGTTTTCTCACAAACTTAGTTATAGTAAGTTTTCTTACTTCATTTTTAAATTTTTCGTATATTAACTTCAAAATTCCTTTCATCTTAATTCTTCCAAAATGTTTTTCTCATAATTCAGTGGCAGTAAGCTGTGCTTGCTTAATTTTAAATTTTTTAAAATTAAGTTCAAAATTCTCTCTCTTTCTCTTTCTTCCATAAAGTATTGTTCTAAATTATCAGGTTGTAGTAAGATGTACTTACTCAATTTTAAATTTTTAATAATAAATAAGTACAAAATTCGCTCTCTTTCTCTTTCTTCCATAAAGTTTTGTTCTAAATTATCAGGTTGTAAGTTGTTCTTACATATTTTAGAATTTTTTCAATTATTAAATTAAAAAATTCTTCTTCTTTTAATTCTCCAGAATGTTCTTCTCAAAATATTAGGTTGTAAGATGTACTTACATTATTTTAAAATTTTAAAATAAATTCAAAATTCTAAAACTCACAACTCATTCTTCATAATATTTCTTCATAGAAGCTTGATTGTACACTCCTTTGATTTTTCCTGAAACGATTTCCTTCAACTCATATGTATTGTTATGCTTATCATTTACCACAACATATGGGCATATATTGTACTCTACACTGGACCATATTATTTATACTTTAATTAGTTTATCTTCACTTTTTCTTTTCTTTTATATACCCAGGAAGATGGACGATTTTCTTTATGTCGTTCCATTGCTCATATTCTTATTTGTCATGTTCATTTTCTTAAATAGTCTTCATTCATAAAACCCAGTTTTGTTTCTATGTTTATTATTCGTATCATTTCCTTTCAGTGATATTTATTTCGTCTCCTTCACCATCGTTTTTCGCCGTAGTCGGTTATCATGATCTCTGTCCCTTTTCTTGATGGTGTGTGGTATCTGTGTCAACCAGGGTCCATCATCTCGGTTGCTCTTATAAAATTTACCCTAGGGCGCGACACTCGGTTATTACTATTGCTATTATTGTTATTACTAAAATTATTATTATAGTAATTTCGGTTAGGTGGGTAAGGGCTGTCATCGTTATTGTTGGGATATGGATTTCTCTGACTGTATGGAATATTATTATTATGTTGATAAAAATTGTTTCTATTGTTTGGATAGGGGTTGTTATTCCTAACGCCGTTAAAATTACCGTTAAACTGGTTATTACGCGGCGGGTTGTTAGGGCCGTCGTAATTACTGGGCTGGTTCCCTCTATCATCGTACTGTATACCCCAATACTTTTCTGGTCCATGTTTTGTGTTACTTGACAAATATCTGTGAGGATCTTCATCTGGGTTATCACTTATTATTTGTTTATCTGAAACACCATAAGCTGGTTTACCATCACATATCCACCCTGCCGGAATATATTTTAGTCTAACCGTACCCTGGAACTGTCCTGGATGGCACGTTAATGGAATACATTCCGGTGATTCATCTGTGCCGTCATTACAGTCTGGTACGATATCACATTTCCATCTTTCTGAAATCCACTGTCCAGTCTTGCGCTGAAATTGATCTGGTTCACATGTTGTATTCTATTTACCTCTGGTCTTTTCCCATTGGTAGACTACTGTCTTGTGGTAAATTATTTCTGAAATTACTTCGATTCTCCTTCTATAATTCCTGGAATTCATGATGTCTTTGTCATAGGTAATTGGGATATTATTGCCATCAATTAACCCATGGTTCATCATCTCCAACTCTTCCTTCGTTTTTATTACATTTCTTGGATGCATTCTCCTTTTCCTTGGTTTAGTATTTTCCTGGTTTCGGTTAGTTTCAGTTTCAGGCATTACCATTACTTGTTCCTGCGTTTTCTCATTTGGTATTTCTTCTGGTTCTGGTTTGCTATCATATTTTATTCCATTGGTTCTCTCCTTTCTTAATTCTTCTCTTTTTAATCTCTCCTCCCTCATTTTCTCAGTGTTCTCTCCTATTTCTTTATTCATCTCATCCATTTTCTCCCTTATAAATTTGTGGCACTCCTTTCTTTCCCTTCTTTCCTCTTCCATGTACTCATCCATTTTCTTACTCAAGTCTTCCTTCAATTCCTTACTTGTGGATTCCATTTTTTCCATCATCATCCTGAACATTTGTTGTGTTGTCATGTTCTCTGTTTCCTTCTCCGGCACATTGGTTTCCACTGTTTGTGTAGGCATTTCGGGTTGTTCGTCTGGTTGTTCAGTTTGTTTGGACAACACCGGCGGCAATGACTCTCCCACCTCTACTGGCGTCGCCTCCTTGTTGTCCATGTCAACTTCTATTTCTTTCTCGGCCTCCGCCGCCCGTTTCTTAGATGTTGCACGTCGTTGCATTTTCCCTTGAAATTCTCTGGCTTTGTAGCTGTTGCCTAGCTCCAACTAGTGATTGGGCAGAATGTATTGGCCTTCCAACCGCTAATTAAAGCCCCACGTTGGGCGCCAATTTGTAATAAATTATAGAAAATTTTCGAGTGTGGTGATGGAGGGAGATTGTGAAGTATGAGACTCCGATATAATCAAGCCCCACTGTTTGGGCTAGCCAATTTGTAATAATTTATTCTAAGTGTGTGTCTCTGTAGGTTGTAATGTGCTTAATTGGTGTGTAATTTGGTGTGGCTCTCGACGTCTCACTGGCCTGAAACACTTCCTTAAGTTTCCCAGCTGGTCGAGTCTCAATGGCAGCAAGACCGGTCAAGTAGCGTAATGTTGATGAAGAAATATATGTTCAGCTTCACCGAAAGTTTCAAAACAAAAATTATTGTTTTGAAGGAAATTTAAAAAAAAATTGTTTATTAAAAAAATAATTAAAAAAAAATATTTTCTTTTTATTAATTAATTAATTATAATCAATTAATTAATATAGGGCTGTGAAGTTTTAAAAAGTGTAATGCTCTTCTGAAAAATTTTATTAAAGTTTTGGTATATTTTAAATAAACTATCACCACTCATAAGATTGTCTTCAAACCAATCGATACTTGTTTACCTTTTTATTTTTTAGGTTATCTTCACTTATAGGTGGTAAAGTCCTGGTAGATTATTTATTAGAATTATATTAGTGATAACTAGTAATATTTATGAAAGAAATAACTATTTAGTGTTGAAAAATATTAATGTTTTATTAGTTAATAGCAATATTGACTCTTATCGATTATAATATCGATTCTCAGGATATTGAAAAAGTTACAAAGTATATTATATAAAAATCATACAGGGTTCTTTAAACAGCCAATTATTATCAAAGTCAGAGAAATCGGGCTAATATTTAAAAAGTATAACGTCACAACAAATTAATAATTATTACTAAATACAGACATTGAATAATAATTTGAAAATAATATAATTGTTTTCACCAACAGCTGATATGTGAGCACGGAGAAGGCACTGGGATTGTCAAAAGCAAATGGCCGCTATCAAGTTGATCAAAATGTCGCTCGTTCCTGCTGCGTTCCAAATAATGTATTTTCTGGCAGTATTCCTGTTCTGGTGGCTGCAAATCTCTTGTTAAATGTTGTGTAGTGACTGGTGTAATGTTTCTGGGTTGTATTTAGTATATCCGTGTAATTATAAGTTCAAACACTTTTCCCGATACCGACACTAATACTTGGTTAATGTGTTATACAGTTTTCTGGTGTTTTGTGGTGTTTTTCGGAGTAGAAATGTATTGTTCAGTGTTATGTATTGTTTCTTGATTGTTTCTGTTATAATTTGAGAATTCTAGATGTATTTTATAAATCACTCGCGATTTCACAATAACGTACTATTCGCCGCTCAACTTCACCGTTGTAAGATAGGTTAGATCGTCACAAAACTCTCGTCATGTTAACCGTTCGAATACCAATAATCAACTAACTGTTTCCTCCAGTTTCAATTAAACTCTTAGCCCATATAATATTATCCTTAACATTGTTCAAATATATTTTCACATCCTGTGCACACTTTAATATTTCACTATATAAATACCTAAACTTTGGTTATTTGTCAATTTTATTCACTAGATGTTATTTAAATTAATCTTTCAGTTCATTCAGCTTATTTTCAGATTAAATAATGCCGTTTTATAGTGTTTTCTGTCCAAAATTAGTAATTTTACTTTCATTTTTGTTATTCTCTGAAAAGTCAAAACATCAAAATTTACTTCCTGTCATTATATAAAATTCATCCATTTTATCCGTTATATTTAATATTAATAATCCTATATTGTATTAAAAGGCTTATATTCCCTGATTTTCTGGTAATTAATTGAATTAGTTGTATTCTGAAACATTATTCTGGAATATATGACTCCCATGTCTAAATTTCTGAGTTTAGTCATTTTCATTTTTATTTATAATTCTGAATATAATTTATTAAAATCTTTCTAAATGGTACGTGCAATTATATGGCTTGATATCAAGTTTATTTTGTCTAAACCCCTTTTGTTTAATTGCATTTAAATGAGCAATTTCTCTGTTTTGATGAAGTTTGGTTTCCATTCTTTTGGCCTATGATTTTTTAACAATTTTTCTTACAAAATATTTTACAAACAATATATGATGTGTGATACCCTCTCTGACTTTTACATATAGTATTATAAATTAAACATGTTTTCAAATTACACAAAAACAATTAGTATTGGTTACAATACAAATAATAGTTAAACAAATAAAGAATATTTTTTTTAAATAAATGGTTGTCTTCAAGTCAGACATTTTACAACAAAATCCTTATTTCTAACATGGAAATATGGTTTACAAAAAAGGTTTTTTACTAACTAACATCTTAATTACTCTCTACTATTTACAAGTAGTAACTATTTTTATAGTTTTGATGTTAGTTGTATCAGACCCAAACAAATGGCCTTATATCTAAAACATTTTTAAACATTCTTATACTATATACATAAAAACCTTATATTTATATTCTTATTTCTAACTATTATTATAAGTAGGATTCTACAGTTTTTATACCGTCTTTTACCCATTGTCTTTGGGGAATTGTACTCTGTCATTAATAAATAAATAGTATGAATTGTTCGAAAAGTATTATGAAATCTGTTTTTCTTTTTGCATATAAAACAAAATGTTATTTTAAACAGATTTATGTCTTATAAACAACATATTGTCACAGTACACATTTCAAGTCATTGAAAATTGCATATTTCATTGCATTCAATGTTTGTGATTGCCAAGAATGAAACACAAGGTTCATTTTTTATAATACCCAAAACTATCACTGGTTCACTTTGCACTTTTATATTATGTTAATGCTAAATGGTCGTATAGTCTTATTAACATAATAAATTGGTTAGCGTTTTTTCAATGGAGATTTGTTCCATGGGTACTATATTATTGTTTCATCTTAGTTCACAAGCAACTTTTACTTTATACACTTCTCTCTCTTAAATTTATATACATGTGGTTTTTATTTCGTTATACTTTTATTTTTAAATATTTATTTTGGGGATATAGGGATTTGGATGTCTTTTATAAGAGCATGACATCTTCTTCAGGATGCTGCCTTCTTCTTCTTTCATCAGTCTTCTTTTCTCCTGCCTTCTGGGACTGGTATCTTCTCCATCTTATTCTTGATGCCATCAGGTTTCTTGGGATCTTCTCCATCTTCTTCTTTATTTCATAAATACACCACCTGTATTGTTTGATCTTGGCTTATTTTAGGGTTTCTCTTCTATTTATTCTTCCTCGTTGTGGGTTTGGTCATATTCAGTACTGCTTTGTTATTTACTTTTTTACCTTCCTGGGTTATACCTTGAAAACCTTTGGTTATGAGACTGGTCTTGGATGACTCATCACTAGTAACTCCTTTTATTTGAACTTGTATTTTCTTTATAATAATGATTTCTTTCCACAGTTGCTATGAATTAATCTTTTTATATTAAACTTAATGCTTTCTTCCAAATTTAAATATTATAACTTCATTATTCTAATGATCAATTGCCATTCAATATTATGCATACATCTGTCACGTTACAACCGTTGCAGGTTTTTAATGTAACCGTTAAAACAATCGATGAGATAAATAAACGTTTATGTTATATTTAAAATAAAACATAATAACAAACAATCGAAATATTTAAAATTTGCGACACCTATGAAAGCCAAGTAATAATATAATGAACTTGCAGAAGAAATTGAAGGCGTATCTAATTGTGAGTAATCACTCAAGAAACTAGAAAAGAAGAATTACTACTATAAAGGAACATCAATGTGTGACTATGTTGGTTTTTGTTTTATTTTCTTTGCTCCTTCGTTTAAAACAAGGCATGAACTCGCACGCATGAACCCGCGCTCACACAAACACACACACACAAATACATAAATAAATATTTCCATTTAACATCAACTGTATTTATGTTACTGAAACACTCACGCTTTACAAAATTGCTATTACGCGTACATTATGAACGTTTGGTTTAACCCTTCGAGTTTATGAGGTTTTTCTTATATTATCAGTTGTACAACTGATTGACAGTAAGCTGTTCTGACCTAGTGCTTGTCTTACACCGTGCAGCCAGAAACACGTACCGTAACATGTCAGGCAGAAATTCTGTACACAAGCACGTATCTAACAGCAAACTTCATTACCTTCAACTCATAACATTTCACTTCTTATCAGACCTTTGTTTTCAAATTCAAGTTACCACACAGTCGTACCTGACTGCAACTTATTTATCATCATCGTCGGTGATATTAGAAATATATTTCGCAGCCGAGAAACGTAAAACAAATTAAATAAGAATTTACATATTTACAAATTGTTAGTATTAATAGTTTGAATACTTTATAAAAGAAATTATATAAAAAGGTATAAATAGTTAAAATTATAAAGTAATATAAAGTAGAAAGTTAAAATTATAAATTATAAGGTGCATATTACCAACCTGTAAAATCCAAAGCGAGTAGTTCGCGTAACTATGCTTAATGGAGACTAGATATCATAAAACGTTTCCCACCTATTGTATTTGTCTCAAGTCGTCAAGGCAAGTATTCTATTACTATCGAACAATCCTGAATTGGAATCGAGAATCACTCACCAGATCATAACTATTCCAGCCATCTTCTCTTCCGTCCAGTAAACTCCGACATTTTCCAGATTCCTGTCTGCCGTTTCCTAGTGGGAGAGGCTACCAATGTCTTGAGATTTGATTAATTTAATTTCCACTTCTTCGTGAAAGTTTCTCTTAGTAATATACTGTGTATGAAAAATGAGATGAACTCTATGTTACAATGTAAGGAATAAAGTACATCTTCAGATGTCTCTCTCATAAACGATGCACAGCGTTTCCAAAGTTAGTGCAATGGCTTTATGCAGACGTAGCAAGAGGTCATAAGGTGTCCTAAAAAAACTTGTCCCCTTCTGTCAAATGCCGATTGCCTTGTCGCAGGTCCCTAACTGCTGGTTAGGGACTCTTGCATTCCAAGAGAACACAATGTAGAGATAGAAGAATACCTGGGGAGGGTAAAAAGAATTCAGTATGCACCAGTATAAGGCATGAAAAAGATGAAAAGTTTAAAAATGAAAATTAAATGCGCAGACGTACATCCTTGAGTAACATGAGATGGTCACAACGAGAATAATTGGGTAGCCTACAGATTTTATTGAAATGTAGGTGACGAGAGAAGCGATGCTCACTTTGATTTAGACAAGGGATTTTGACAGGTAGGAAATATAACTCCGCATTTTCTTTGGTAACTTTACGAACGACAAAAATAACGTGGGCTATATAAAACTCATAATTTATTGCAAAGGCAATTTGCCTTTTGAAGTCATCATAATTAGCATTATTTTAATTAAAATACTTAAACTATCAAATTTTTATAAAATTAAATACGACCTAAGTTAAAAAATGAAATTATTAATTACATTCTTTTTGCATTAATTTATATTGTTTATTGATTGCATATCCCTTGTGCACTTTGTACTCGGATGTTACCCACATGTAAGCTGAAAGCTACTGTAATTTCAGGGTATTGTCATTTTATAATATTTACAAACATAACAATCAGAATGTCTAGGTAATACGTAAGGCGACATAAATCTTGTAAATATATTATTTAAAAAGATGTAGGTTTAAACATTGTGAAAATGTTGTTTAACTACTTATAATGTTAGGATTCGGCATTAATAACAAAATTTCTATAAACCATTTCAACAAACGATACTACAATAAAATATACACAGAGGTATCTTGTATGTAATGGTGTGTTATGTGTAAGTAATTTCGTACGTTGTAACGATTGTGTACACAGCCAAAATAAACGTAACACAAAATCTGAGTTTGTAGTATTGCTTCACGTTACTACGAGCATTTGTGTAGAGCATGTGAGAATACGCATATCTCTAATTAAGTATGTTTTTTAATTTTGTATAACTTTTATTAAGAATACTAATTTCTGTATATAATATCTAGGATAGTGGTTAGAATTATGAATAAGGTAAAACAATTTCTTGCTTTCTAGAAGTCACTGCCTCCTGTGTACCTTCTGTATATGTAATTTACAGTTTATATATCTTTTTGTTTTATTAGAAATAAGAACTGAAATAAATTCTAAGACATTTTAGAATTTACCATATAAGCCTGGCAATACTGGTTGGCAGTTTTATTTAATTGACTGTTTGCAGTATTTGTCGAGGCTTCTTTACACATTGTTATTCTTAAAATTTCGACACCGACATCAACGTGAAACAGTCTAAAAATTTTTTAGAATTTGTTAGTTTAGCTGAAGGTTTAGTAATAAACAAACCGAAGTCATGAAACATATGTAATGCAAAAGCCTTTAGAAAGCAAACAACTTTGTCATTGGATTTCATGTTATAATTATTAATCATTATTTTCAAATATTATTAGTAGTAACAATAAGAATCGTTTATTATTAATTGTTTGTTAAGAATTAATTTTACTACAATTTTTAGTAAACGTTCACATAATATTTATCTTCTATAGGTTTCTTACATAGAAGATTTTTATTCAGTTTTTAAATTCTACATATCTAAAAAACTAACTACATTTTTTGTTTCATACTTTTAGTGCAAGGAATCATTTTAGTAGCGTTGTTTGGCTAGGAACCTTTTTATAGTCTTATAACGCCTAAACTCAAGAGTCATATTAAATTCTGGTTTCTACAATTCGCTAATGGCATATTTTATTTTATTTTTATATTATAAAACTCATTAAAAACTTAATTTTTGGCAGAAATTTAAGTAGGCTATAAACTGATACACTATGGTTTGGTTTAAACCGTTAATTTTGATTTGTATATATTTTAGGACCACAATTCACTAACACATTTAAAAAAATTATTGCTTCCTATAAAGTTTGTTTTTAGTTTCTTAAACAGAAAATTTTCTTTGGCCTTAATGGGTCATTCACCTATCTTAACATAACGTAATATGGATCCCTTTGTTCCAGTCGTAACGTGTGTACAAATAATGAAAACGTTTGTTTAATAGTCTCTGATGACACAGAGTTATGCTACGGAACGTATGTAAGACAAAATGATAGGTTTCTACTTGCAGAAGAAGACAAACGGCAACATATTTATGACAGATTAGTGTGACCAATTATAGTGTACAAACCGCACTTGGCGAGAAAGTTAATATACATTTGTGTGTATGTGTATCCACATAACGAACAAATTCTTTCGGCATTGTAGCCTCTTGAACTCTTAAATGAGAATGTTTGAGGGATGGAAAAAATTTTACGGTTTCGGTAAAAACAAAAGGAAAACCAATATGTCGTCAAAGAGTGCGGTACTAGAAGTATAAGAATAGTTGAACAAGAACAAAGGTGTGCTAGAGACAATGGAGTCTTTCGTAATTACAGAATGAATCAGGAATTACAGAAACTTTACGACAATAGCTTTGGGAAGCTAAATTCTGCCCAGCTTGAAACTTTATTGTACATGAAAGTGTGCGTTCATAACACACAGGCCTACACATATAACCTCAAAATATGTCTTATTCACTTAATTGGAAAATCGTATATACATGTCAGAGACAGAGAGACAGGGGGAGAGGGAGAGGGAGGAAGAGAGAAAAGGAGGAGGGAGAGGGCGAGAAAGAAAGGGAGAGAGGTAGGGTGTGTTTATTCCGAGAGTAATAGAGTACTAAAGATCTAATTTTACGTACATCCATTATGCATACAACATTACACAACTGAGCTACATCATTATTACAGTATTATTATCTATATTTAGTGGAAAATGAAATACGAGTTTACGGTTCGGCTGTATACATGGTGTCTGGCTGAAGAAAAAATGCCTTTGCTCTTAAATTTATTTTGCATCATGTCTCGAAAAGCGATAATTTTAATTAGAAACAAAGTAACTTACTCTATCAAAATGTGATCTGTGTACTTAACGAAATTAAATACTTCAAGTTTGAGGCAAAAGCAAAATACGACCCGAAACACTAGTTTCACGGTAACAGGTATCCCAAAAGTTTCACAACAGCTTTGTTATAACTGTTTTTTGTACAGAACATTTTCTAGACTGGGAAATAACGTCCCTGCGTGTACCGTACCCTTAGTCTTAGTCCGTTCAACCGACACAAAGTTTCACTGCAAACGTGTACTCACTCCACTTTCAATCTTCTTGGTTGGTTGTGTATTTTGATGCACAACGTTGTATTTTTACATACTTCTGTATTTTTTTCGAGGACCGAACACTAAGGATATTGAGGTTTTGTATCTCACCTTTTTCCAGATACGTTGAAAGGTTTTATTACTGGCTCTTAATTTTGTTTTATTATTTATTATTAATAAAAGATGTGAAATACATTTTCATTTGAAAGAGCTGAGATTCAAAATGTATCGTGTTGTCAAATTTCTGATACCGCTTAAAGAAACAATATTTGAAGACCGTTCTTTGCCAAGTAAAAAAAAAAAACGCATTTGCTTAAACATTTTAAGGGTGGTGCGAATTAATGTTTGGCTGATTTGGCTCTTTAATATTTTGATAACACTCTTTGATCTAGATTCGGAAGCCGGAGTTAACTTAGATGTATAAACACAATATTATTTTAAACATAAACCACAAATAACAATTTCTGAAACATTCCGATTCTTCAATAGTTAACGATCCACCGTGTAATTTTAGAATACATTTGTACCTGTCAATTGGCTCTTGCTTCGCATAACTGAATTGGTGTCGGTAGATATCTGTTAAGAATGCTTGGTTTACTTATGTCAGACCCATAACATAGCTGGTATATTTAGTGATGTGAATACCATTTTCACATTTTTTAAATAGTGATCTACACTGTCATGTGTGATAGTTTTGGAATCTGTGTATGAGTTTATTTACAAACGTGGTGGAACAGTGTGTAACATCATGCGATCCTTTTGTCCTCCCAAGGTCTAATAATGAAAAGGCTACTAGGAAAATTAATTAATAAGCTCCGGAGTGTATATCTAATGCACCCTCGTATCTGTAGGGAACCATTTTACGACCTAAACTCTGCTAATAACAGAGAAAATTGACTGAACATTGAAGTTGACGAATATGGAGACACGCATACGATGAGGCAGATTATGTTAATTTAAATTAATACGAGCAGAATTCAAAATGTATTTATGTCCAAAGGTGACAGGCGCATACGTTGTTGATAGGTCTACACAATATAGGCTACTCAACGAATGACACTATTCAGAACATGACTTAGATTTGTTTGTAAAAATGATAGAAATAACTAATATTCGAATCTTTCTTATTTCTGTACCTTGAAGTATTAGTTTTTTTTAACGGAACACAACACGAAAGCAGCCTTTTCCCAAATTCATGACATACTGCAATAATTAGTAGGCAATGTTGTCTTGAGAAACGTCAACAGTTATTGTCGTACAAACACTTTGTCAGTTTTTAAGCTCAATTACGCTGGACTCCTCAAATTCCTTTGTAGGTTCAAATCTATAACAGAACGCGACATCCAGGGTTAAATTTTAGATCCAACGCCCGATGTGACTATAGATTTACCCAAATCTAAGGTTTTTTATTTCTTGTGTTTTAATACCTTAATTTTTATTACTCTTCCATTCTTAGCGGATCCTTGAAATAAAGCGGGCAGTGGCGCGTTTCATTATTATCAAAGTCATACTTTAAAATATTTATAATATTTATAATGACTTTACCTCAAGATGTTTTCTCTTTATTTGGAACATGTTTCGGGAAGGCTTGTGTTCCCATCTTCAGCCTTCCTGATTTTGAGTCTTGTGAAGTACTTGTGTGTTGGTTGGTTGTTGTTGTGGTTTTCTTAAGGCAAGGAGAGACAATAAACTGCCCTTGCAAGCCGCGCTGAGCCGGAGGCCGAAAAAGGACACATATTCGGCATAGAGGTCCTTTTATAACAGCCGAGTAAGCCAGCCAAGGGTAGGTCTTAAGCCATTCGAATCGGAATACTCTTTTAGCATCAATGCTTACATCTTCTTTCAAGTTGTACGTCGGAGTAGGAATCCAAGGATCTCTTAGTAATTTAAAACGAAGTTCATCAGTAAAATGAAAATTAGAATTTAAATACAAGCTACTTTCAAGAGGGGACGGAAATTTCACCAGGCTGCTATCTTGTTGATTACCTATAGGCCTATCAGTATCTTGTCCTAAAGTGAGTGTTGAAGTTGAAGGCAGGATCACATTATTCACATTATCAGTTTTCTGTTTTTTATTACAATAGTTTCTAATATCATTCATTTTACTAGATACATTTTTTCACTGTACAATAAATAGATAACACTACATAAAAACACTACTTACTTCCAAAGCACTCGCGATGGAAAAAAATAATATATACTGTCAGCAACTAACCAATAATAGTAACCGTCGCTAGAACATTCCGATCAGTCAGTTCCACTGCAGTGTTGGTTGGTTGTTGTTGCAGTTTTCTGTTGGCCTCTGGTAATTTAAATTGGTATTATTGTGTGTGATTGTGGTGTATATATTAGTATTTTGTGTATTTTCGATGTTGAGTGCTTTGAAAATTGTGTCATAATACACAAAATAGTAATACATACACCACAATCACACACAATAATACCAATTTCAAGTACCAGAGGCCAACAGAAAACCATAACAACAACCAACCAACACACAAGTACTTGACAAGACTCAAAATCAAGAAGGCTGAAGATGGGAACACAAGGCTTCCCGAAACATGTTCCAAATAAGAAAAAATCATCTTGAGGTAAAGTCATTATAAATATTAAATATATTATATACATCAAGAAACAGACTGTAGCAAAAAGTGTTTGAATTTAAAATATTTATATACATTAACAAAAACACGAAAGTAACTTTTCATGTTGCTAAAATTTTGGCGCTGTTGTTTTAAGTCTTAGACTCTAGCCCTTCGCCGTCTCCAAGCCTGGTGCAAAGACAATGATATGATAGTCAGCAAGGACAAAACAACTGCCCAACTCTTCACATTGTCCACTAAGGAGCACACCACCAATCTGACATATGATTCAACGCCCCTTCACCTACTCCAAGCAACGAAGTACCTCGGCGTGACCCTAGACAACAAGCTAAGCTTCTCTCAGCACGTTGACAGCACAGCCGACAAAGCCACTAAAAGACTATACATTCTTAGGAGGCTTACAGGCACCAAGTGGGGGGCCACACAAGACGTCCTAGCCAGCACCTATAAGACGTACATCCGCCCATTAATGGAATACGGCTGCGAAGCTTTCGCCACTGCCAGCGACGCTACCAAACAGAAACTGAGCACGTGCAGAACAACGCCTTGCGCCTGGTCTGTGGAGCGGCTACATCGATTCCCATCATCCCACACAGCGCTTGAAAGCCAAACTCTGACCGAACCCCTGGAAGCCCGACGAGGCAAAGCGGTCCTAAAGTTCTTTGAGAGATCTCGCAGAGTCGGTGACAAATTTTGGGAAACCTACTGCACCGCGAACGCACGGCTTAAGAGACAAACCACAGCTTTGGCTAAAGAGCTGGAACTCCGGCAGAAGTATCAAATAAATGCCCAAGAACGGTTGCCGTTCCGAAAGCCGAGCTCGTCCGCGAAAAGCCCGAGCTGCAAGTTCACCTGTTCCTTCCCGGGATAACGGAACGCAAAGCCGACGTTTCTCAGCACCTTCTGAAGGCCACTGCCCTGGAAATGCTTACCACCAAATACCCACGAGCAGAATGGACCCATGTTTACACCGACGGCTCTGCAATGGGCGATAAAAGCGGCGCAGGGTTTTACACAACCTTTCTTGAGGGTTCCATCCCAGTGGGAAGAAACCGAACAAACTTCGACGGGGAGGTAGCTGCCATCAGCGAAGCTGCAGACAAACTGCTGGGTCTTCCTGGTCTAAAGAAAATTGTTACGACAAATAGAAAATATGAAATTATACATGAATAGTGTCAATGAAAACATACAGTTCACATTTGAGACGGAGATAAATAATAAACTTAACTTCCTCGACCTGACAATTACAAGACTAGATGAAAAATTTCAATATCAAATATACCGAAAACCGACAACCACGGATCTCACGATAAATGCTGAATCACATCACCCCTTTTCTCAGAAAATGGCAGCTTATCATAGTTTAATACATAGGTTACTTTCCATACCATTAGAAGACAAAGATTTTCACGAAGAACTGAACACGATCAAATACATAGCTAAAGCCAATGGTTATAAAAGCTCAATTGTGGATAATTTAGTCAAGAAACAGAAAAAAGAAAAACAACATAGAATTACAAGAAAATAATAGAAATAAAGTTAGGTACATATATAGCATCAGAATATGGTAACACCCTACCCAAAATTTTAAACAAAGTATTCAGTGGGATAAATATAAAAATGGCTTACCGAATTAATAATAACATTAATAAGATACTCTTACCTAAACATTCAAAATCGGTTGAGGACAGGACGGGCGTTTATAAGATAATATGCAATGACTGTGATAGCTTTTACATTGGCCAAACTGGTAGACCTTTTAAAAAACGATTCAGAGAACATTTACCTAAAAAAGAATTTAGTAAAACAGTGTCAAATTACGCGCGCCATCTGATGGACAAAAACCATAGTTATACTGATTTCACAACGAACTTTCAACCCCTCCATATATGCAGAAAAGGAAATTATATGAATGCTATCGAAGAATACGAAATATATAAGGCTTACAAAATAAAAAAACAGAAGAAGTCATCCTTAACGATCAATTGAATTTCCAGTCAAATCTATTATACGACACAGCGATAAGAATACAGAACAAGGTCCATAGTACACGACATATAACAACATGAACACTGCAGTCGACTATAGCATGTCGTGGTGCGCACCACTGATATCGCGTGTGTCTCAAGTTTGGGGATTTTATGTGTGTTTTTATGTTTATATTATATTATTGTTATGTGTAAAATTGTATATAAAGTGTTTTTAATATTTTAATGATCGACGAACTTCACCAAGGGATATTCCTGATGATGGGGCATATGTCCCGAAACGCGTAGAATTAAATATAGAGAAAAGGCCACCAGACGGACAAGAAAAAGGTAAACTATTTTACTAATTATATAGAATTATTGTGTAAAAGAAAATGGTTTTTATGACTTTATCGAAAATAAGGCGATGCAATGTACATTGTTTTTATGATTATCCAAAAAATATCGACTAGCATGCGTAAATTGACAGGAGACTAACGTGGAAAAAACATATAACATCTAAGAAGATTGAAGTTAATCACAAGGTCAGAAATATCTACTGGCTGATAGGCAGAAAATCACGGTTAAGTCTTGTCTATAAAGCAGTTCTTAAACCAATATTATATTCATAATATATTCTTTATAGTACTGTTTTAAGTCATTGTAAGTAACATAAGTTAGAAATGTTTATACGTTTTGCATAAATATTAAAAATACTTGTTTAGTATGTTTTTTTAAATATCACGTATTATAATATTATTATCTTATTATTCTTCGTCATAACCGTATATCACTAAACGAACGCAAGAAGAGTACGTTAATTATGGACTACGATGAGGGTTAGACAAACTGATTGCGGGAATAAGTTACGATCGAGTAGAACGAAGAGTTACGTCTTCTTTTTTGTTATTTGTAATTATTTCACCCCCCAAAAAATGTATAATTTGTGATTGAATAAATTAGCAGTTTGTTTGTTATTCATCATAGTGGTAGTTATTTTAAAACTTAAAAGATTTACTTCAGCGATGCCTGTCTCCAATACACACCGACAGTAGATATAGTTTATACAGCAGAAATAGTACATGACACGAATTATGAAGAGGTGTAACCAATGACGGCTGTGTTTTGAATTACTTTCCGTTCGTAATAATTTATGTCATGCATTAATTAACAGGAGCAGTTGTAGGCTAGACTACAACATGTCAAAAAGGCTAGTTAATTAACATGTTAAAAGGCTAGTCTGTAAAACATTTTTATATGTTACTGCAGGTTCATTGGATCTAATACAACACCCGTAATTGTGGGTTCTGACAAATTTTTATTATCTCTCGACTTCACACTAAAAATACTTGGCTTCGTAGTGTGTGTACACATTATCACTATTATGGTCTGTAGTTGCCACATTAAAACTTGGTTGGAGCATACTAGGTCAACAGGACTAAAGAGGAGGGGTGATACCGGCAGTACCAACCCTGAAATAATTTCTCTCCAGACACCCCAAGAATCGACTCACTACTTCACACAAATCGTGCACATAATAATTTCTCTCCAGACACCGCAAGAACCGACTGACTACTTCACACAAGTCGTGCACATAATAATTTTGTGTCACCGTTCTCCTTTGAAACTGTTAATTTGTGTGCTGATAACGTTACACAGTTGGAATCCGACCATACACAAACTCCCCCCCCCCACACATACAAATGTGTGCACTATGAAATGTACCGGTATTCTTTCAAATATTTTAAAATATGATATCATTAGCTAATTATATTATCTAGATCAATGTTTCCCGACTGTTTTGGTCCTTGTCTCCTTGTACAGATAATTTTTTTCAGCTCCTCTTTCAGATAACTTTATTCACGGATTTATTTATGGTAACTCTGCCGCTTGGTGATGGGTTTTCCCGTACCACTGGAGGATCATATACATAAATACTGATAGATACGTCAGATAACAGAGTTTTGTTTTTGGAAATCCAAAGAACGCTATATGAATGAGATGGCAACTCTGCACGGCATACCAAGGGAAATTTAATTAATCTGTGGTGGACAACGGAAGTGATAGTAGTGAGGAACTTCCAAGATGTGATCATGAAGGGTTGAAGTGCATGTTAAAAGATGTTAAAGGATAAAAGTTTATTATCGGATTTGCCATATAATTTTATAGCTAAATGTTAAAATGACCTAACTATTTTAGAGACCTATATTGATAACTTATTCTTTAACGCTCCCTAACCGCCTTTGGGCCATCTACTTTTCCAGGTCCCACAAGAGGGGCTATAACGCCTCTGGTGTTGTTAACTATAGTAGATATAGAAAATTAATTAATAGCTTTTGGTGAGAGATTACTCAAAATTTTAAGGAACTATAAAAACTGAAGACGGTTGTCTACTTTTTGAATTATATTTGGTCCTCCATGTTACGGCTGCTTATTTCGAACCGTGTTATGTAGTATGGTTGTTCGCACTAGGCACATCATGCAGTAACACCATATTACTTTGCTTGTGGCGCAGTGTAGTTGGTGTAGTTTACACTAACCGAGTCATCTACGATTTTCGTCACATTGTAGCGTCGAATGGCTATGTTTATTTTAAATCTCTCCCTTTGCTTAATTAATATTTGATTTTTCCAACAATAGCTACAAATTAAGTTTAATTTTAAAATAAGTAATACGTAAGGTCGGAAAGTTAATATTCAAACTCGAATAAAAAATTATACAGGTTAATCACTGATTAGGTAATAATAATATAAAAGTGGTAAAACTAACTACCAAATAGCATTTTTTTGCGCTGTAAAATCACAAATACTATCGATGATTAATTAATAACTAATAACTTCAAAACACTTAGACGAATGAGTCACTATTAGGAAAAAATGGATTTATTGCAAAACCTCCCGCAATGTTTTGCATCAAATACGATTCTGTAAGCTACATAAACGTGATTGAAACACGTGACAGGTAGAATTCTTACTGTTCTGTGAATCTGATTTACAAAACTCATGTAAGGTCCATCACTGTACTGACACACTAATAGCACACTTATAAACATTCTAATAACAGAGTCTCTAAACCTAAATACGTACTTATAGGTATTTTTAGAATATTTAGGAAACATGTTCACAATATTTTTTAATATACGCTCTATAGAACACCTGGTATTTGTTAATTTAACGAAATATGAATTTTACTAAAGTTAATAGAAACTAAAGTTTTAAAGAGGTGTAGTAAAATTTAAATATTAAGGAAAATTATCTAAATGTAATATGAACGATCTACTGCTACGTTTGCAATGAATTAATAATATATACTAAACTCTGATAGAAAAGATGAAAAACTAGTAGGTCACTAGGAATGTATGTGCAATGCAGATAGTGCAAACGCTCTAGCTACAGCACAGCTTCATAAAATATTAATTTTGTGCTGACAGACAGGATGTACGAAGATCCATTACACTAAGGTTTTCGTTGCATGTATTTAGTTAGATTAAGTACGATTGAATTACAAGTATATGGGTGTGATGACATGTAACTTTACACCGTCCGTTTACATAATCATAACTTTTATATCTTTCGTATTTTCATTACACTTTTATAATTCTCAGTGCTCAATATTACATTTTATAATAAATTTTTATAAAAATACTTTTGCAAAAATGTAGCTTTATATAAGTGTTTGACAAACGTTAACTGTGAAAGTGGGATAACATTCATATTTTTCTTTTTAATTTACAATTTTGTTAATGGTTAATGGTAAATTCATGGTGACTGGGAACACAATATCATCTAAACTATCCATATTTGTCCTGTAGGATGTTTTTAAACCAGTAATTTGAATGAAACATGGTAAACATTGATGGAGAAATATTTAAATATTAACCATATTTGCGAACAATGTAAACAAATTTACAGGAGCAATCGCAAAATGTTATTAAAAATGAATAAGAAAGACAAAAGTAATATAAATGTAGAGAGACATAATACTGGTAAACGACATACTGGAAAAACGTGAGCACTACATTTCACAGGGCAGAAAGTACATTATACAGTGATAATTACACTGCTAAAATAAACAGAAGATAAGGTTATGTTGGACCTAATTTGAAGAGTGTGTTTTATTAAATTATATTACAAAGTTAAGCATACCTCAATATCTTCGGTTTGAAGTATTCATTGCGTGTATTTCACCAATTTTGAAACAGGTGTTTTATCGTGGAAATTTACCACATTAACATAATGATAAAATGGAAACTGCAGTAAGATGCATGTAAGCTCGTCATTTCTCTGAAAGAATGTTAAATAATGTTAACGCAGACATACACATAAAGTAAAGGAAAAAAGAATGTGAGTGTCAAGATTTAAGTGGAAACAGGCGGGCCCTAGAAAAGACTTGATTTTTATTAAAATAGAAAAATTATCGTTAGAGCATATCTTGACAAAATCATTCATGTTCTAAATGTATACAAATACATAACGTTTGATTAAATTAAAGATTTATTCAAAGCTAGTGTGTAGATGTCATGCTCTACCTGCAACGTTCTCATAAGACCAATGTCATCCCTTTTTCTTCTGCTGCTTTTTTTATTCTGGACGTAAATCTCACATCCAGCTTTCACATTCTTGAAAACTTCGAAACAAGTTTTCCTCAGCTTCCCTAAGATTTTGTCCTCCAGAATAATTGATGGTAAAGTTATTATGTCTTACATTATGTCCTATAAATTTAATCTTTCTAAATTGCACTTCTTGTAGTACCGGTATCTCCCTTTTCTCATTCACTTTCATTAAAATTTGTACGGTTTTTTCTTTCAGTGCAACTCGTTCTTATTACTTACGCTATCCACATTTCTGCTACTTTGAGACGGATTTTCTTCTGTCTTCCAATGTCCAACTGTCACTTTCACTTTTCTCAACCGTCCAAGTTTCCAACAACAACATCAACCGAAGTTATGTCTTAAATCGACTGAAGAATGTTACTCTTCCATCCACTACATCTACTGCCGTATCTTGAGTTTCATATGTACCAGTCACCCAGTCACTAGCGTGTTTTCTTCAGCTCATCGAATATGTCTTCTTTCCACGATCTCCTGCATCTACCCCGTTTCCGTCGTCTTGGTAGAACCGATCTAACAATTTTTTTGCCAAACTGCCATCAGGCGTATCCGTTCCACATGACGTGCAATAAAGGTGCTTTGTATGTACGGTGTGTAAAATTGTGTTATCACCACCCTACAAGACCTTCTCCAGAAGTTAATTATTTTTGTATCTCCAAAGTTTCAGATCCATAGGCAACTACATTTTTAACATGTCAGAATAAACCATTTTTTTGGTTTTGTGGCTTATTTTCTTACTCCAAAGCATTGAATTCAAAGAATGTTAAGACGTATCAGACAGAAGACTCTGAATTTACTATAGAGAGAATTTGTGGATCGTACTGTACCCCTTGAGTATTGTGTTGTAGGCCTATTTACACATGGAGGTAGAAGTGAGACAAATTGTTAAACGCATTTGGCAGGAATACTACTACTACTACTACTACTACTACTACTACTACTACTACTACTACTACTACTACTACTACTACTACTACTACTACTACTACTACTACTACTATTAATAATAATAATAATAATAATAAATCATCTGTCTAATAAAAACCGTGATATAGATTTATATTCTATCTGTTGTCACCGTTTAATGAGATCACCGCAAACCCAGTGACGAACTTGATACATAGGGTTATTAAAAATATGAAGCGCAGGCTTTAAAAGATTTATGTAGATCAAAGAGACATACACGGATAAGTACAGAATAACGGGTTTAAATGTTTGAGAACAACTTGGGAGAAAAATCAGCAGACAATGAGGAAAGAATACTGTATTGTAATGACAAAAAACTATAAATTTCTTTCTAAATTAATAAGAAGGAAACTAGAAGACGACACTTACAGTTAAAAAGGAGGTTAGCACGGCGAGAAAGTAATGCGTGTCACCGATGAATGAAACAAATTTACGTTGATCAGTAAATGCAGTCAGAGAAATCGTGAAGCCAACATTGATGGTCTACCCTGTGAAATAAATGATTTAAATATTAATAAGCATTTAAGTTTGTGAACAGAATTGAAGTTGCGATTTATAGTACAAATAAAATTTTATATTAGAAATTGATCGTCTTCCTTACCACTGTGCTGAGAGTAGTTTTACAAAAGTCGTAAAACGGGTTGTTTGGAAACGGAAGACCTGTAAGATACAGTGTTACATTGTAGTACTCGTATAGTATTCTTTTACTGCTAAACTTATTTGCGAAATTATATTGTCGTCTTTCAATTTATTTAAGATATAAAAATTTTACTGGTCTTCAAATACGAATGTGTGCTGTGTATATGTGAACCATTCTGAATTGGAAGTGTTTGTATCGGAAGGGTGAAGACGAGTTTACAGACGCACGTATTTTGTACCTTGAGCGTAAATGAATTTATAAACGAGTATTGTACACTAAGTAAAATTTGTTTCAGTTAGTTCTGTCCGAGAGAAATATTTAACACGTTGCTGTACCTGAAAACACGAATTACAATGGTTAAAACCTTTATCAGATACTATTTGAACGTCTTTTCAGACAGAAATCTTTTCTACCAAGGAAGTATAACGTCAGACTACAAAAAAAATAAATGAAGCAAAACTTTATAAACATTTTGTTTTATAAGGAAACAACTAAAATTTAATAGTTTTAAACGAGTAAGTTTTAGCGACTAGTAAATTGATTTTTCTCATTTCAAAAGGTCGGAGAGTAGGCTATTTGAATGTTACTGTAAGTGCGTAACCCACCAAATGTACGTAATTTGTGCTACAGAAAAGATGTGTATATTACAGTAAATTATCAGATAGCAGTGCACGTTTGCTAACAAGTATACAAGTTGCATAATTATTATTAATTGTCTGTAGCTTGCAGTTAGTGATAACAAGAGTGGTGTGCAGAGCGCGACAACGTGAGGGTTGATGATTACGGCACTCCTCCCTAGTAACTGTCAACTTAGTTAGCAAAATACAACTCTAGTTACTCCTAGAATCTCTTGATGTTCTCTTTCACCATCAGTAAACCTTGTTTTTGTTTTATATTTTACCCTTTTACGAAATTAATTAATTTCACTTAAGTCCCATTATTCATAAATAGTGGAACGTTTAGGATGTTAAGAAGCTGCGATCGTTGTTTATCTTTGCAAATAATAAAGTTGAAACTTAGGTTTTTGTATCGAGTTAATGAAACAACTGAAAATGATTTTACGATGAATTTGTCGACTGCATTGAGTTTTAGAATAGATTTACTAAAATAGATTTACTCATTGCCTAAATCTTCGCTTCCTTTTAACTAAGTTGATATTCGCTTTAAATAGAATTAGTCGTACTAGTATTGTAAATGTGAAAATATGTTAGTTTTTTGGGTTAATGATTAACTTGATTGTTTTAAAATTTTGCTTAAACTACTTCACAACACCGAAACTGACATGAACTGTATGACTTCTAATTTTATTTGGTAAAAAATTTGTATGGTAAAAAAATTACGTAATACTTACGATGAATAAACTATTCATACAGAGAGTGGGTAGTCGTTGGTTTCACAGCCACTTCTTAGAGGACCAAATTGAAATTTCGACCGATCAGATTTGACGAAAGGTTGATGTCGGAAACTTGTAAACGGTTAGACGTAGCTCGATAAACGTTGTAATAATACGAGACTTTGCTCGAGTTTATTTTATAAATTTTATAATATATTTTATATATTATTTTATAATATAAAACTTTTAGCTCGAATTTATTTTATGCCCCACTGTTGTGAGCGTCAATTTTGTAACAAAATAAAATTTTGTTATTTTTCAAAAATTATTATTTTTTATCTTTTTTATTTATTATACATTTTTAATTAATTATTTTAATTATATGTTTGTATTTTAATTCTTTTAATTTTTGTTTTTATTACCTTGATCACTGAGTATAAACAGAAATATGTCTCTGCGTTAAATGGATGTTCTCCTGTCACAATCGATTAGCGATCTTTCGTTGTATTCAGTGTGTCCTCCTTTAAAGTTGTTAATTTCTGCTTTTCTTGTAGTTATGTATTAAATATTGTTTTATATTATTCTATTTATAAGTTTAGAAATAAATAGAAGTCAAAATTAAGAAATTCCAGTGTTTATTTAACAAAATAATAATGTATCGATTTTAAATCGATTGATTAATCAACAGAATTATCGACTCTTCTCAGGGCGAGTGAAGTTATTATACAAATTATTAATATCAAGTCACAGGTTCTTTGAGCTGTTATTTTAGAATAGTCAGAGAAAGGGCAAAGTCTGGAAAGTATAACACTTACAATTAAAAGCTTAATGATCTAAAAATACAAAGATATTATTTAATATATAATGGTTAGTAATCTAACTTGTTCGAACCAATCTCGTTCTGATGACGAAGCTGGCAGCAGCTTGCAGTGAATTGTGGGAGTTCAAAGATGGCCGCTTCCTACTGCATATGTTGACTCACGCCTGCACAATGGAAATCTCTTCAAATAAATGTTGCTTTTCCAAGGGTTCCTCGTCCCAGCAGTAGTGGTTAATTCCTCTGGTGATAGTGTAGTTGTCCTGGATCAGTGGTCAGAGATTCATTTCAATAATCTGTGTTGAACAGTGTTTTTATTTCGCCTTAGTCAATAAGGTCGATAATGGCAAGTTTCGTCTCGATAAACTCAGATTTAGTTTTAATGTTTTAAAATCGTTATTTCACTTTTTATTGTTCAGTAGTGGTTTTCGTTAATAGTTCAGCTGGTTTATGTCACTGAATTTAATGTTTACTTAAAGTTTTCAAAATTCGCTAATTTAAATTTGATAGGTTTGAGTTCTGTCAACCATCTTTTTCTGTTCTCGTTATATGTTAATTAATTGCTGGAGCTATCTCTCATGTGTCCTACTCAGCGTATAACAATCAACTGTTTTACTTTCTTCTTCATCCTAAACGTCTTGGCCAAACTAATATTAAAATGACATTGTTTTAAATCTCTGGCATTTCCGCTTACATAATTGATTTTTACATTATATGATTGAATACATTTTTACTATTTTTAATTTTATTAAATACCTAACACATAATCTCTTTCTTTAGTTAATTCTGCGTGATTTAATACCAAATATGATACTTTTACAATGTTTTCTATCTCAAAATGCCCTATTTACAGTATTTTTACCTGTAGGCCTAAACTTTTACTTCCTGTCACATTAAATGGTTTACCATCTTTATGAAGTAATAATTATTATTGAACAAGATCCCTGATTGAAATAAAATGTTTATTTTTCCTTAATTCCTTGTAATATTATTATTTGTTTAACTAATTTAAATCTTCCCCTTAGGTTCCAGTGTTATTACACTTGCATTTTTCTAATAATCTTTTATACATTTCTTTAATATCTTTATAAAGTATTGGTACAGTTAGAATACACTGTGATTGATTTACATTATATAAATTTCATCAATTTACTTAATTTACTTATCTTATTTATCAATTATAAGGTTGTTGAGATTTACCATTTGCCTAGATTTTACTTTTGTTCACATATAATGTTTTATGACTATTACAGCTTGCTTATACTCCTTCTGACCTTCTATTCTTATACAATTTTAATTAAAATTCCCTTACTTAACTTATTTAACATTTAGAATGGATTCATACTATTAACACATAAAAAATATTTTACAACAAAAGAATTGTACTCAAACTCAGACATTTCAGCCTTGATTAATACTATTAACACAGAACAAATATTTTAAAATAAAAGAATTGTACTCACACTCAAACATTTCAGCCTTGAGTTCATTGAACTTAATATAAATAAAACACATCTGTCCTTTCATTATTTAAATTATTTCTTAAAACTAATTTTTGTGCAGTCTTGGCTGTTTTTATTTTATTTTGGGGATGTACCCTTGGTCACTTCACTTATTTATTGCCTGCTCTTATTTTATCCTTTGTCATTTTAAAGAATGTTGTGAGATAAAGAGTGGCACTTACTTAGAAACATTTTTAGTCTATTTTTATAATAATATTCTACAAAATATTATTTCTGAAGTCAATTCAAAAAAATTTAAAGTTGTGTACAGGCACAAATTTACTTAGTTTAAGAATTTTATCACTGACACATGAAGTTTATTTAACATAATCAAATAACTTGCACTGGTACTTTTTCAATTATACTTCTAGACACTTTTCGTTATATGTACTTTACATTAGTTTTTATTCTATGTGTTATACTTTTTTATGGTCCTTTAATCTCTTTTGGGGTTTTATATTTTTTATTACTTGGTTTCCTTTTGGGTTTTCCCTAATTTATCTTATCCTACTACTTGGTTTCTTCCAATAGCAGTCCTTTTATTATGGATGTCGGTTTCTTCTGGGTATTTCCTTTCTTACTCCTATCCTACCTGGGTATTTCCTTACTTTTTCTTAGCTTTTTGTATTATTTTTTATCACTCATCATATATTGCATAGTTGGTTTTAATTGAGATTCTTTCTTCAGGCTATGAATGCACTTTACTGTGGTTCTTAATTAATTTTTAATGTAGTTTTCTTTGATTTATTTTTATTTTTAATTTATTTATGATCATTTTTCATTCAGAACAATGTGGATTATCTGTCATGCTACAACGTATACGATATTTGGCATAGTTGTCGGAGTTATTGTTTCGAGCATTCCATTAGCTACCAGAGGACGTTTTAGAAAGTTAGCTTAGAGGGCTTAAAAAGTTGTTTAAAAATTAATTGTTGACATAGATATCTACAAAATGTAAGTGTGTGCTGTGGCACCCCCATATAATGTGTTTTTATGTTTTAGTATTGTAGTGTTTTAAAATTAAATGTCATACTTAAATTACAAACACACAGATTCGCTCGCGCGTTCAATACACATTTCATAATCGCGTTTGTTTCAGAATTATTTGTTTCTTTATGTAATTCCTTTCAAACCGTGAAACTGTGAACACCAATATCTTTGCTTGATGCGATTTATGTTCATAATGAAAATTCTTCAAGGCATGAAATTAACATCTATAATATGTAAGATAAAGGAATGGTTACCTAAAATTTATTCAATTATAGCTTAATTTTAAAATTAATGTCTGTTTAATTTTTATTAATTATAAATGATTTTTATCACGTACGCAATTTAGAATGTGGATACTCATTCTAAATATAAAGTAAAGTTCATTTAGTTTTTAAGATAAGAATACTGTAAACTGTACATTTGTACACTGTACACTTTGTCAACTTCAGTATATACTCATACTATTTTTATTCACTTTACTTACTGAATTCCAGAAAAAGAATTACAAAATTAAACAAAGCTTTCGTCTGATACCTATCCGTTGCTTCTATACTTGAAGAGAACAGTATCATATTCCGGCTTTTCAAAAGAATTGTTTCTAAAAGTGATTTATCAGATTAAAAAAATAATTCTGATGTCATTGTAACATTGATAGTCCAAATAGTGGATTACAGAAGCATCTTAAATAAGTTATACAATATTCACTGACAGATACAAATAATTAAAACGCAGGTGAACATAGCAAACATAAGTCAGTAAAGATGTTTAATGAAACGTTAATAAATTATTCAGTACAGTAAGGAATAATGTAAAATAATAGAAGAAAAATCAATTTATAACTTGAAAGTGAAACAAAATATACCCGAGTAAACGTCTGAAACAGATCTACGAAATAAAATCGTACGATTAAAAAAAATGAGACAAATTGTTAATGTTTTGTACGGCTTTTCAACGAACTATTTCAACTGTCAACTTTTTTATAAGAGAATAAATCTAAATAATGCAGTTAAAAATTTGGTAAAATCCGAAGTATTGTATTTGTTTGTTTTATTTCAAAATGTAATACAGTAATCTAACACACAATACGAAATATTTTTTTATAACAATACGAAAACTAACACGTCTAATTATATGGGTATGCAAAATAACTTTGTTGGCGTTAATGAACTTTTTAACCCTTAATTAACGTTGGGTTATTTCTTTAACGTTAATCCAGTACACAACATCAATTTATTATTGAGTTCATATCGTTCAGCTGAGGGAATCTCACACAGTTGAAAATCCAGACCTAATCGTTATTAGTTAGGATTAATGTTCTGAAGTTAAAGTTTCAGATATAAAGTTAAAAGTAAATATTTAAGGTTTCTTTTTTTTATAATGTCGTGATATATGTAATATATGGAAGGTTATTCTTCAGATAAGAATAAACGATAACACATACCTTTGTGCTTTTGTACAGTTTTAAACCCACAAGAAGGAACAATAGAATAGAAGATTTTTTTCTTGTTAAAGCTTAATATAAAATAATGGTTAGGAAATTTTGTATAAACAGGATGCGGATTGTAAAATAAGCTTTAATTCCATCCCATTTGAATTTTTTCTGAATATCAAAATGAAAACCGTATTAAAAATACACTGACTAATTACGTGTTGGCAATAACATTAAGGTTAGGATTTTCTTTATTCAATGTTTTTGTTTTTTCCATGTTAATGAAATATCTGGAAATTTATCCGGTTAATAAAACGAAGTTTCATTTGTAACCGTTTTACACAAGGACAATTAAAACAATATTCGTTATAAAAGACAATTATTTAGTTTGAAATATAAATACATTTATTTCAAAGTATTCTGCAGTGGAACGATGTTAGAATGTCTCTCTGCATTTGAACTTTGGAGATGAACAGGTAAGACTACAAATTTTAACCCAGTTTTCTAAAATGTCTTCACTAAAGAGAACTGTGCACCTATAAATGCCTAAGGTCAAATGGAAACTTAGGCAAATTACAATCGTCAGACATATATAGGATTTCACAAGTTAGTTAACACAGAATGTTAACGTAGAATAATACTATATTGTGCATAATTCAATAATATATAATAAGGTTAAATTACGGATATTTTGTACTAATCCCTTTTTTCTCTGATTGTGAAATGCCTCACTTTGTTTGCCAATTTATTACGTAACGTGTACCTTCGTATTAAGAGTGTTAATATGTAATAAAAACTGGGTTGTTTAATAAATACTTTTGCTCTATGTGTATCTGTTTTTGTCAGTTGATACTAATGGTTGCGTGTTTATTCCTCGTATATATGTTAATTCTATTTAATTATAATATTATTTTATGGATGAATCTTCTTTATCGGTTAATTCTAGAATTAACTGAAGAGAATTCTTCAGTTCGTCTGTTTCAAATGTTTGAATATAGCGGTTGTATCGTCTCAAAACAATTTCTTAATGAATACGTTCGATTTCCATCTCAACCGTATTCGTTGAGGTTAATTTCGGTTTCGTAATTTTTGTTATTTTTACAACTCAAAGACGTCTTCTTGATCTTCGTGCATATAGAGCGAATCCTATTTATACTTTACCTTCCAGAAATAAAACACATGGAAATGATATTGGTAATAATAACGTTTAATCTTTAAAATTTTTATTCAGTTTAGTAAAAAAATTTTATTTCGATATTAACAATGAACGATTTTTGTCTTAGGGTCATTTGTCAAATGAATTAAGTATATAAAAGTGATGTTCATTTGGCTGCTACGCAAGGTTCAATTAATCAATAAAAAACAAATAAAGAGTACATTACAATGGAAATAGATTAATACTTATTATCTAACATACTATTATAAATAACTATGAATGTTTGAACAGTATGGCCGGTAATATTTCATTTCGTTATGTGCGCAAGGCATGCTGGTTGTTTAGTGACGTCATCATCATGGCCGATGAGTGACCAGTTGTAGTTAGAGTAAATTAGTTGCCAATGTATATTAATAAAATATTGTCACTTCGTGTTCATGTTTCTTATATTCTGTTCTTTTTTCTTTTATAAAATGTTTTATCAGTTATTAATGTGGTGTGAGTAGTTGGTGTTGCTGGTGATTATTCGTATTTGGATTACAAGAATTGGTTGGTTAAATTTTGTATAATACATACAGTTCTTTAGTTAATTTTAATTTAGGCTTCCTTCTTGTTCATCTCTTTATATTTCCGTTAACTTCACTTGTAGTCGTTCATGTTGGGTTAGATGACTTATTGTAATGACTTCATGATTTTTCTTGTTTAGTAATTCATCCTTCTGAGTTTGGTTCCTTTCTTGAAAATTTTTTACATAATTTTTATAACAGCACTCCTCAACCGTATTCTCTCGTGGTTAACAATCAAGTGTCCCAATTTCTTCTTTTTTTCACAGAAGCTGACCAAAATTTCTTGGATTCTTATTGGCCCATTATGCAAAGTTCAAGTGTTACATTCCCATGATCATTAAAATACATTACATTTAATATTTTGCCTTCAAATTACCTTTTTAGCATAACACAATAGTATTTAATACAATTTATATGTGGTTATTCCAAATAAAATTATAAATCATTTGATACCAAACATGGCTTGGTAATGTAAAAACTACGGGTCATACATGGGGTTTACATGGGTCATGTAAAAACTAGTATCTTGTGGATTTTACATTTATCTTACTAAACAATTTAGAATGATGGATGACAGTTGACTATGACCCTTTGATACAATATTAATTTAACTTGATCTGCTAGTAACAAGAACTTTTTTTAATATAACACAAAACTCTTAACTATACTCCTTATCTTAATAATTATAATTTCCTACATTTAACTGGTTACACACCGCTAAACAATTATCTGTGTGTTATTTTCTAAATCACCAGTATCAAATTCTGTTTGATTGAACATAACTTCTTAATACTAAATAACACCTCACTTTTTAACTATAGTCTGTGTGATTATTATTATGCCACCTTTTATATGTTTGTTCTCACTTTTGTCACTATAGGGTTTTGTGTCCTTTTGTCACCTTATTTTACTAAAAGAAAGATTTTTATTGGCCTATTTAGTCCTATAGGTAATACACATTTTATGTTATGAAGTGGCTGTACTCTTTATTATTTTGGTTATTGTTTCTTTACTTAATGCTCGTTTACAGCTTTACTTTTTTACTGATTTACTGCCCTATCTAACTGGGTAATGTCTGGTTATTATTGGTTAGTCATAGTCATGTCAATGTTTGGTGTTGAGTTAATTTTTCCATTCATTATCTTTAATTTTGGGGTTTTCGGTTTATTAGCTGGTGCTCATAATGCTTGGTTCTTATTCCTGAATGAGTTTTCACAGTTTATTATTTATAATTAGTCATACTGTTTTCTGTTTCGTTACAATATATATCCGATATATGTATCCTTACGCCTTGAAAATTTCCGGGATTACGGAACGAAACGCCGGCAATATAAACATCACATACACGGATGTACCCCAAATCCTTCTACAACACACACACGCACACTCACACAATATAGAAAAAATTAAAAATTTGCTATATAAAATAAAAAAAGTTATCAGTGCTTGTGTAGAAGTTATTCACAGTACAAATATGAAAAATAAACATTCTACCTTGTTATTTCGTGATTAAAAAACGTGCACACAAAGCATGTTATGTACATACTGTATACGGTAGACTATATAATGTAATACATTGCTAAGTACAAATATGTAAGCGCCGCATGTGCGCACGTGTGTCTAATGCATTTAAATAATTAATTAAAATAAGGGCAGTGTTTAAACTTTGTACTTGTTTATCAGCTGTACACGGTGTACCGCCGCAATGCGGCACGCGCGGATGACGTCACGCACTTATCAAACGCTGCAGCCGGTCCTCACCGCCGGCTACAGGCAAGTTTAGTTTAGTTTCTAACAAGGCTCCGAGCGCATCTCTCGCTAAACGCTTCTCTTCCAGCCGCGGCTTCTGGATATTTTTTAATATGCATTCATAAGATTCTATTTAATTCAATTTACCTGCGTCCATCTACAATGGACCACGATTTCATTCAAAATTAATTTTCGGGCGTTATTGTCCCAAATGCATCCGCACGTGCCGATCATAACTAATAATTAAAATTGTCAATAAACGCATGTTTAATATTCGCAATACAGTCCACTTCTTTCTAATGCAATCCAGCCTTTCCTGCTTAGCGTCTTTGGAATAACTCGCGATTATTCAAGAGCTTCCAAACCGCAACAGGCAGTAAACAAACTCTATAGCAGGAAATAATAATAAACATTTGGCGTCCAATTCGCCTGTACGTTACTGTGGATTCCCACTTACATGTAAAGATTTACTGGTTTATTCCAAAAACGGCAGTACTTGTTCATATGTCAGCGGTGTGATGTATTATTTTATTACCTTATTTGATATTTGATAATCAGTTTCGGGACAGTATTACGTTGCATGTCCAGTAGGTATGTAGTTATTTATTGGTCTTTCTAATCGATCCTAATAGTAATATTACATTAATTAATAATGGAATATCAATAGAGCTTATGTGAATACTTAACTAATCTAAAATAGCTAAATAAATAATTATACTGACAAGTAAGATTAAACGATGACAATTCCTTAATACTTATTGTGTGCATTATACTTTATGTTACTACAATTCTAGAGAAAACCACACCCCTAAATTTAAATAAATACTAACTAAAATTTTTCATTACCATTATTTTAAAATACCATAAAAATACCATTATTTGAGTGTTTAGAAGATAAATGATTCTTTTTGTGTTAACCTGTTGAAGAGGGATATTTTTACTATTACTTTTGTCTGATAAAATTTAATAGCCTCAACAGTCGTGAAAAATGTGTATACTAATTCTTGCAGAGAAATAAAAAAAAAAAATTACAAATATAATTTGTTTGATTTTTTTTTTTTTTTTTTTTAATTTATTGGAGATCTGTAAGCTGTTCGACTGAGCGAACATTTAGCAAATTGGCTGACAACACACAGGATTATGAAGAGCTGACCATTGACAGCTCTTCTTGTTTTGATAATAGATTAAAGAAGTAACAAAATACAAAACTAAATGATAAAAACATGTAAACAAATGAACAAAAGTCACTATCACTTCCTGCTGGCATGATACAATAAGTTCAAACATTAAACACTGGGCCCATAAGGCACATATACAGGTTGACATTAACACGTATGAATGACACGAATACAAAAACATACAGAACAGATATCACAGACAGTACAATACAGAAAATACAGAGAATACATTATGAGTTAAACCTGAATGGTAAGTCTAATAGTTTGTGTCTTTTTAGTCTATAAATATCTTCACTGTTGTCTAACAAGTTAATTGCCAGGTGGTTGGGATGCTGTTCTAGTTTGGAGATGTGAGTCCTGCAGAGGCGCATGATTTCTTCTTTCACGGTTGAAACTTTGAGGTCGCGGTGTATAGAGTTATTTGAGACAAACCAAGGAGCGTCGACTATTGATCTAAGTGTTTTGGACTGAAAGCGCTGGATAATCTCAATATTACTTGTACTTGCAGTACCCCAAAGTTGAATACCATAAGTCCATACCGGTTTAAGCACGGCTTTATAGATCAAGAGTTTGTTGACGAGACTTAACCGTGATTGTCTGCCTATAAGCCAATAGATGTTTCTGACCTTGTGATTAAGTTGAAGCTTCTTAGATGTTATATGTTTTTTCCATGTTAGTCTCCTGTCCAGATGCATCCCAAGGTACTTAGCACTTTCAGCTTGCGGTACTGATTGACCGTTAATTGTGTCTGGAGGGCAGTTTGCCTTACGTGTGGTGAAGGTAACGTGGACTGACTTCGATGAATTGATTTTTATGCGCCAATTATCAAGCCATAACTGAACGCTGTTTAATGATTCTTGTAGTATATGTTTATAATGTATATGTTATAATTTGTTTGATGGCAACCAATTCTAGAATAAAATAATGAGAGATTGGCTATCCTTGAATAACTATATGATTACGGGTTTACCTTATTTTAACAAGAGATGTTTTCCGTTTATATAATGTTGTTTGTACTTATGTACTTTATACCTAAATTTTACTTGTTCACGTGAGTTTACTTAGATGCCTCTGTGCAAATTTGTTGCTTAGAAATTATTTTATAGTCAGTATAAATTAATAGTAAAGAAAACACTGTATGATTTTGAAAAAAATATTGCTTTGAAGAAGAAAAATCATTTTGAAAAAGAATATTTAATATTCTGATTCTAACTCTGTCACTTGAGTTGTATTTTCTCAAGAAAACATACTAATTTTGTTTTAAAGCAAGTATTACTAGTAACAAAAAAGTAACAAAACAAATTTTGAATAACGAGCGTTAGAAGAGTTGAAAATAGTTGATGACTTGCTCGTAAAACTGTGATTATTAACAAAAGAAAATTCTTCGCTATGATAAATAAATTGGATCTGCTATTTAGAGTATCAAAAAATAAAAACAATCGGAAATCATATAACAATAAAAATCTGTGATAAGTCGTTATCCCAGTAAGAAACATTAAAGGATAAGTATCAAGCCTCCTTAAGTATCCAACGCTCATTAGACATCCTGGAACTTAACGCTCATGAAATGAATAACAGAACATAATTATATAACGTATGTACGTTTTATTTACCTTATAGCCGGTTTGGTCCTACTATAGCATGGCGTTTTGTGTGTTTCTTTATAATCGTCGTGTATTGTATGCTACATATATTTTATTCTATTATCTATTTTTCCTCACCAATTTATATAAATAAAATTTCAAAAACAAGTCGCGTTAACGCAATGACATGCGTTTCTGAGATGTTAATAATAGTTTTGTCGTAATCACTTAAAACAGATTGGAGTCTATAATGATGATTTTCCTTTCTCTTCATAACAGCTAAAATTGTCTGATATTTATAGTTACTACTTGATATTTATACGAACTATGATATCAGAGAAGTTAATGCAGTTACGTAGATAAACTATTATTGACGTGTGTGAGATTTAGGAATTACAAAAACTTAATTTGGTCGGAAAAATGTATTTTACTTAAGTAAATAAGATAAAAAGAAATGCTTGTGACATGTTTAAACATTTTGAACAAGTTTGTATAGAAATGAAGCATAAAAACATAACTTATTTAAAAAGGTGAAACAAAGTACAAGTATAATGGCAGTGATGGTCGTACAAAGACTTCACGCTAATGAACATACAATGCACGTAGTGCAGAACAAAAATTGTTTAGAAAAGTAAGAATTTATCAAGAAAATAAAAGAAACGATCGTTTTTCTCCAAACAAAAACTTTAGTGTAGTTTTATATTAAAGTTTCTATCTTTACAGGTCGTGCGGCACACTTCGTACTTCAATAGAAAGTTAACACCAACTCCAGCAATCTGTTTGATACTGATGTGGTTTTGTATTATGAACTTACATTGTAATTCATATCTTAAAGAGTTTGTTGTATTTCAAGATTTTCGTAAGAATTACCGTTATTTTGTGTGTTGTATTGATGTCATTATTAGTTCTTGATAGGCGTGTGGTGGATTAATAACGCAACTCAAAAACTAGGTAGAATATTTGAGAAATCTTGTACAATAGTTTTATAAGACAGAAACGTATTCCGCCGATTCCTTGAGAGAAAGTAGGAGGAAGTACTGACTCTAATGTAGGAAGACTGTGAAAGAGGCATGTCGGAACAGCGAACACTTGCAAATGTAAATGGCAGGTAAAATTGATTGGTGTATTGAAGGTGGCTTGATTTGAATTCCATGGCTTGGTTTTAGTTTCCATACCATTTATAATGAAATCAACAGTGACGCGTACGTATAGTAATATGTTTGTGATAACGTGCTTTGAATCTCAGTTGCTGGTAGCTTTCCCCATCCACAATACATAACAGACGAGACTCGCATGTCGCAACTATGTTACTTGCTTATTCTTATTATTTTAATAATTACATATTAAAATTATTTTAATTCATAACTAGCATATCGTACCAACTAATTAGGAAAATATATGCCTTAAACAAAAGTATAACTCTCAGGGCCACAGAGTCGTCTGTACGTCATCGTTTAAAATTACATACCTCGACAACAACAAACTGAGAATTGGTGGACGCTGATGACAAAGTAGGAAAGTAAATGAATAACTTGGATAAAGTTTTACACATGTTTTTGAAGCAACACTGAAAATGAATAAAAGTGTCGGAGATTCTACAAATTTGGAAGTAGTTGAAAGCTACAGAAAAATGATCACAAATAATTAGAAAAGCAAAATATTTGACTAGTAATTTTATACAAACCACTATGTTGTCTTTGGTATTGACGAGCGCTGTCGGCAGTCAAGCCATCTTCAGGTCATTTACCAACAGAGAAATATGAAATCGTTCACTTCTTATATACCGTTTTACCGGACCTATCTAGCCCCGCCCCCTGACGGAGTAACGGCTTACTTAGCTCCACCCATACTTACATTGATTTCATATTTCTCTGTTGGTAAATGACCTGAAGATGGCTTGACTGCCGAAAGCGCTCGTCAGTACCAAAGACAACATAGTGGTTTGTATAAAATTACTAGTAGAAATCGAAAACCGTGTTTGATATAATAAAAACTACGAATTTTGAAGAAGAAGACATATTGAAGGAAAGTGGAGTATATATGCTTAGTTGTGGGGAATGTGAAAAAGTGTATCTGGGCGAAACGGGTCGTCAATTTTGCCAGAGATTTAAAGAACATAGGAGGGGTGAAGGAGAGTTAACGACGAATTCATTATACGCTAGGCATTTTATAGAAGAAGGACATAAATTCATAGACCCAGTTTAAATTATAAGATAATAAAAGTGATGAGTAAAGAAAGAGAAAGGAAATTAAAGAAAGAAGTGGAAATATTAAAAATAAGAAATAAAGATGAAAAACGACTAATGAATATAAAAACCACATTTGAAAATGAAGAAATATTTAGGAGCTTATTAGACAACAAAAAAGAGTAGAAAATGAGTTAACGTAAATTGTAACGGCTACAAAATTGGTAATGTAAGACAACCCACTATGGGTGGAGCTAAGTAAGACGTTACTCCGTCAGGGGGCGGGGCTAGATAGGTCCGGTAAAACGGTATATAAGAAGTGAACGATTTCATATTTCTCCGTTGGTAAATGACCTGAAGATGGCTTGACTGCCGAAAGCGCTCGTCAATTCCAAAGACACATAGTGGTTTGTATAAAATTACTAGTAGAAATATTTGAGACCACTAACACTCCAATATAACAACAAAATATTTGAGTTCTGCAAAAAAAAAAATAGACCAAATCAAGTGATTTAGAACAAACGAAAGGAGAAGAGTATCACATACAGATTAATATATTTACAAAAAAACTTGAAGAAAAGACGCTTTAAAAATTAATAGGTAAGTGTGTAAACTTCTATTAGTATCTGGGAGAATTAAAATCAAAGAAAAGCTGTTTGTAAAGAAACATACGCACTGTTTCGCTCGTAACGGCAGCAAATAAACGAAGATCAGACAACAAGCACATCCGATTTTTCCAAAAGACAAAAACATGTTAAAATTGCATTATCATGAAGGTACAAGTGTGCCTTCCAGAAAAACTGTTAATAATAATAATAATAATATTAATAATAATAATAATAATAATAATAATAATGATAATAATAAACATTTTAACTGAAGTAAGTCAATAATAAAAGTTATTTTAAATATCCCTTATTAAAGTAACTGAGTCATATTATATTGTTTTAATTTGATACTTTTACAGCCATAATCCATGTTAAGTAATTTATAGTATTCAGGTTATCCGTAATAACACTTAACACATTTTAAACAGGTTACGTTACGTTTACGTTTCTGTATAGATTAGAACGTATGAAAATACGTGTCAATTGATAATCCATTAGAATATATTTCACTGTTAACAATTGCATCATCTCCTTAATTACACTGTCAGACTTTAATTACATTTTTTCATTAAATCGAACAGACATGACTGCTACAAAACAAAAACTAACACTGTAAATGCTATATTTGAAGTGATCAATACAAATGCATTTATTTAAAATCAAAATGAATTTTGCCCAGCAAAGAATCCCGTGTTCTCTGACTTCGTTCGACTGTTGAGAAGCATTATACCAGGTTCGTTCGACTTTTACCTGGCAATGTAAGTCAGTAACTCGATTAGTACACTACGTATGTATAGACAGAAACAAGTTAGATAGGAACACACTCTTCTATCAGCAGACATGCACATGTCTGAATAAGAGAGTTCAGAATTGTAACGTAGAGTTGACTATTAATGACAATTTTTATCTGATTATAACACCCACAGAATTCGACGAGACTAATGATTTTCGGTCCAAATTTGGATATAATACTTAAAATGGGTATGAATAAATTCGTGTTTCTTACAGAGCATGGGGACACCTCATTAAGAATATTATTCTTATTATTCTTAGTGTAACTTTTATTTGGTAATGTGTTTATTACAAATATAGAGATTATTGTTTTACAAATTGTCATAGTAACCTAATAATGTGTAGCGTTAAGATTTGTTATTTAAACAGAAAAATGATTTATTATTTTTGATTTTATACTATAGCAATAATAATAATGGTATGATGATGAAGAAGATGATGATGATTATGATTACGATGACGGCGACGACGACAATGATGATGACGATGATGATGATAAATTAGATACTAGGATTCATAGGGACTCAAAACTGCTCTTCCCTGAGCACAATGACAGAGTTTTCCAGGTTAAAAGGAATCTGGGCGTTATCAAATAGGTATTTGAAATATAGAAAGATATGGAAAGTATTTCAAGAGTATGGATCCTGCGTCAGACTTTACAAGTCTGTTGTAAGGACTCGCTTAGAAAATGCGCCTGTCGTCTGCAACAGGAACCGTGATTACTATAAAAAATGCACTGAAGGAGTTCAGAAATATGGCAACAAGGTTAGAGTATTGGATCCTGAAGTGGAGATTATGCAAGTTTTTCGTCTTACTCCTCTTTCAAATAGAAAAGATCACACTGTTTACTCTTTTAACATAGCGTCCTTCTTGGACTTAGCGGCGTTCCCATGAATTTCGCTTTAAAACTGTCCTACATACACGCTAAAGTGTAGATTTGAAGGTGGTACGAGAGAGCGTACAATCGCAGCCATCTCACTCTAACCACGTCACCGCGACATCAGATACTGGTACAAACATGAAATTTTACTCAATACAAATTATCAGGCAACCTGTGATAACTTAAAAACTAATAAGTATACGGCAATTCTGAAAACAGCATTGTATTCAGCAAGTGAAGCTTTATAAGTAGCCGCAATCTCAGTTAATATAATTAACCATTGACGAAGTTATACGGAAGACGTACGCCAAAAGGAATAACGAGAGAATTATGCTACGTAGGAATTAGGTGTTTTCACACACACACAGATAAAGACCTAAGCAACAATATTCTGTGGTCAGATCTTGGAAAACATGTTTGCAAATACCTGTAATCAATCGATTTGCAAACACAAGAAATACGATTTTAACTACAAATTCTCTGCAGTTTCAAACCTGTCAAGGGGTGTTTGCTCGACCTGTTCGAGATTGTCAAAACTGGAAAAACAGATGATTTATTTGAACAACCAATCAGCATCCAGTATTTAAAACTGACGCCAACTCAAAGCGAGGGGTAGCATCACCCTTCGATCGGATCTTCAATACGCTAGACGTGTATAAATTACGTACAGAAATTTTCAATCACGCAAAAGTGTAATTTAAGCATCAAATTCGAGAAGTAGTCCGCAGTATAGATGAACTAATACCATTCAACAACTCTAGCTGCGTAAAACAACGTTAATTAATTAAATTTTTAATTAATTAATCATCAGCCGTGAAGGACCTGTGCGACAGAAGGCTACAGCATCTGTAATTGCCAGGGCATCTTCTACAGCATTGATCAACATCAATTCTTCTGTGCAAAACCATCAAAAGGAGGACCTCTATGGATTCCTATCTTCGGTCAACGCATCAAACAGTAAGAAATAGATGCATTGATCAATGAAATAAGCACTAAATAAATAATAAAAGCAATAAACAATTTTTAAAAGACACTAAGCATTTCACACTTTGTATTTTAATTATAAGATTAGCTTTAACATAGTATAGGCGTGTTGAATGGAAAGTGGGATGTAGTATTGGACGTGCAAATTATTGCAGACCTGTTCTTTAGCACTGGTTTGGGAGTTAGCAATCTCTTAATCAAACCAGATAAGAGCCATAGGTCGTTTGAACGTCTTAATCGTTACTTTTCACACTCACTCAGTAATTATAAGTGTTAGGGTAGAAATAAGTCCTACCATTAGCAATTTCAAGTTTAAAAATAATTGATTAAAACGATAATTAAAATAATCAAGCAAATATTAAAGTGTTATTTGTAACGATTCCCCTTGAAAACCACAATCACTGAACGAATCCTGAGAAAGAGTGTCTCCATGCGCTGAGCTAAGCTGAAACCGTGTCAGTTGTATCTGGGATTTGTTCTGGCGCCCAGGTAAAGTAATATCACGGGTAAGTACGTTTTATCTAACATTACAAATATTAGATAATTGTGTTAGATGAAATAAGGCGTCGTATAGATTTGTCGCCGCAACTAAGGGGCACGAGTAAATCACCAAATTTATATATAAAAATAAGTTTTGTATAAATTTGGCGCGGCCAATTAAGAAGCTCGATTAAAATTTGGCGTTGCTATTACCCATGTGATTAGTTAAATTGTAATATTAATAAATTTGAAAAGAAAGTGGAATTCAAGGTTACAAATAACTGTTAAATAATTGTTAAATTTATTTGTTAATAATAAAATTTAAAAATGGCTAAATCATCAGCAGTAGATATAGCAGCAATTGAGCAAATGTTTAAGCAGTTGACCACTAAAATGGATGAAACCAAAACAGAAATAAAAGAAACTAATAATAAAATTGAAAATATAGAAAGTAAAATTGAAAGTACAAACAGTCAATTAAATAGTAAAATTGATGAAAATAATAAAAGTTTAGAAGAAAGTAATCAAAAATTAATAACTGATGTTAATAATAAAATTGAGCAAACAAAAAAATATTTGTCTAGTGAAATGAAACAAATAAACGAAAACTTATCTAGCCAAATAGAACAAAGTAGTAAAGAGGCTACATTTAAAATAGATGAAGAAATATCTAATTTAGCTAATAAAATAGATGAGAATAATATTAAGTTTGATAAGCATACCGAAGAGGTTAAAACTACATTAGAGGAGTTTAGAAAACAAGTAAACACTAATTTTCGTCGTCAAGACGAAAAGCTAAATAAATTTAGAAATGAATTACATGAAAGGTTAGAACAGAAAGTAAACCTCATTAACCAACAATTCTGCGAAGTAACAGCTGAATTAAAAATACAAACACTTCTAAATAAACAAGAAATCCAGAATAATAGGGAAGAGTGTACACAACTGGGTGAGAATATTAAAGAAGTTAAGAAACAGGTAGAGAGTAAGGCTAACAGTGACGAAGTACATCAAAAGATGGAACAGCAGTTAAAGGTAATGCGGGAGGATCTGACTAAAGCAATGAAGTCACAGCAAACCAAAGTAGTGAGGTGTGGCGGCTATAAGGAAGAACCGGAAAACCTTGCATTTTCAGGAAACCCACATGAAAACCCTGTGGAATTCCTAAAGCTGTTGGAGGCGTATGTAGCTCGTGTAAATCCACTGATGGACGACGACGACAAGAAGGACATGTTAGGCCGATTTCTCAAGAATTGGGCAGGTACGTGGTGGAAAGTCATCTCGGACAGAGTCCAAACCTACTCAGACTTCAGAGAAAAATTCCTTGCTCAGTACTGGAACGTTCAGATACAAAGAAGGGTACGCGATCATCTAGAATTTGGTAAGTATCACCCGTCAATGAATATGACAACCACCAATTATGTGCTTAACGTAATGGCGCAAGTCAAGCATCTAACACCACCAATAGAAGAGAGAGACCTAGTATATAAGCTAGCGCGTCATTTCTCAGAACGCACTAGAGTAGCAACCACTACTAGAGGAGTGGATACTCTAGAAAAGTTCATAATGGTTGTAGATGAGTGTCAAGATTTAGAGAGGGACCTACAGCGAGTAAGTAATCAGCTGAGTAACTACTCTAGAGGCGATCATCAAGAACCAACTTTCTACTCAACTAAGAGGAGAGACAATGCACGCCTGAAAGAAAAAAGGTTTACCCCATATCCGGGTAATAAACCAAAAAATCGAACGGAATTGGAGGAGAAGGGTAGAAGTAGGAGTGTAGAAAACAAACCAAATAAAGGGTATAAAGTGTGTAAAACAACTATAACCTCTACCGAGCAGCAACCGTCGACTAGTAAAATGAATACGGGAAACGGGAAGCCACTGCAGGTAGAAAAGAAACAAAACTAAACCTACCATTACCTGCAGTGAAATCACCAAAGAAAACAGGTAAAAAGAACTTAACTAATAATATAAAACAAGTGAGCGATAGGGAGTTCTTGTTAAAAGAAGAGCAAGAAGTGGGTAGAAACCATTATCCTGAATGTCCGGAAATAATTTGTAAGATCAGTAATCTACTGGTAAGAGCGCTTATAGACACTGGCAGTGAAGTTACCTGTGTTAGCTCAAAGTTTGTAGATAATTGTCAGTTGCGAAATTGTCCCAGACTACCCGTAAAACATTGTAATGTACAGGGAGCCACTGGAGCCAAAATGCAAAAGATAACTGAACAAATATATTTACCTGTCAATTTAAATGGTAACCAAACCCAAATTGTAGCTCTTATAGTCCCGAAACTCATTCATGATTGTATTATTGGGGTAGATACGTTGCTTGAATGGAAAGCAAAAATAAATTTTAAAAGAAATACCATTACGATGGAAATTAATACAAATAAAATTAATGTAAACATTAAAGAGTTTAAGCATTGGAACTCGGTAAGTGTCATAAAAGGGTATATAGAGAAACCTGTAGTTGACGTTAGGAGTGACCAGCACTGTATTGATGATACTCCAGAAATCAACATTGGGACTGAGTTGAACAACGAGCAACAGAACCAAATTCAGCAACTCGTTGGTGAGTATAGTGATGTGTTCAGAACAGAGCCTGGAAGAGCTAGGTTCTATGAACATCAATTAACACTAACTGAAAATGCATCATTTGTACAAAGGACTTATCCAATCCCTCTACATTATAGAGATGAAGTGGAGAAAAAGATCCAACAAATGTTAGCGAATGGTGTTATAGAGAGAGAAAATAGTCCCTATGTAAACCCTTTAGTAGTTGTCACCAAGCCGAACGGGAGTATCCGATTATGTTTAGATGTTAGGAAGTTAAATTCTTTATTAGTACCAGATTACGAGTGCGCAAGGGGTGTGGAAGAATTGTTTCAAAAATGTAATGGGGACTTAACATCAGGATTTTGGCAAATTCTCATCCGAAATCGTGATAGAAAGTATACGGCATTTTTGTATAAAAACAAGTGCTACCAATTTAAAATGGTACCTTTTGGCCTGAGCACCAGCTTAGCTGCAATGGTAAGGTGTTTAGACAGTGCCTTAGGTAATGAGGTAGAGAAGTATACATTAGTGTTCGTAGATGATATTCTGTGTGTGTCACAAACATTCGAGGAGCACTTAAAACATTTAAAGAATATTTTGAAAAAATTAAGATCAGCAAACATGACGCTGAATCTACGGAAATCAGAGTAAGGAGGAAATTCAATTTTTAGGTTACAGAATCTCAGTGGAAGGCATAACCACGGACCCAGAGAAGGTAAAAGCCATACAAGAATTTCCAACTCCAAAGAACTGCAAGCAGCTAAAGTCATTTCTAGGTTTAGCTAACTACTATCAGAAGTTTACAAGTAAGTACGCGGAAAGTACTGTTCCATTGTTAAAGTTGTTAAACAAAGGAATTAAATGGAAGTGAACAAAGGACCACGATGAAGCGCTACAACAAGTGAAAAGTCTTTTTATAAATACTGTTGTATTAAATCATCCAAGGATAGGAGAAAGATTTTACTTGCAAACAGACGCCAGCAATATTGCTATTGGAGCACACTTGTATCAGATTGATGAGAAGGGCCAAAAAGCGGTATTAGGATTTGTAAGTCGCACACTTAAAGGGGTAGAATTAACCTATTTTACGACAGAAAAAGAGCTATTAGCGATAGTGCATAGCCTGTCAAAGTTTAGAAGTTATATTCTGGGTGTTAAACTTACTATAATCACCGACAATAAGGCGTTAGTATTTTTATTAAAGTGTAAATTGCTAGGTGCTCGTCTGACTCGTTGGATCTTGGCTATACAAGAGTATCAATTTGAAATACAATATTGTAAAGCGAAAGACAACTTGGTAGCAGATGTACTCAGTAGAAATCCACCATCAGAAAACAACATGGAAACAGATAACATTAAATGTAGTAGCAATGATATTGGTATTTACGCGGTAAAGCGTATAACAAAGCCTGAAGTAGTTAGACGACTTAAGGAAATAGGGACTCATCAACAACAAGACCCTAGGATTAGTGTAGCTTGGAGGAATGCAGTTACCAACACCAAACCAGGAGTTTCTATATATGGAGGTAAGCTTTATAAGCTATGTTCCCATAGGAGGAAGAATAAATAAAATATTGACCCATAAAGAAATAATAATTTGAGCCAATAAGGTATGTGAGCCAAACATGGTCAAATAAAGTAAATATATAATTGTTTTGAATCAAGGTCAATGATAATAATAATAAATTTTATTTAAATAAATGTTAGTATTGTTATTTACATTTTTGACATTAAATAAGCCAAAATGATGATTCAAATAATTAAATTTTTAATTAATTAATCATCAGCCGTGAAGGACCTGTGCGACAGAAGGCTACAGCATCTGTAATTGCCAGGGCATCTTCTACAGCATTGATCAACATCAATTCTTCTGTGCAAAACCATCAAAAGGAGGACCTCTACGGATTCCTGTCTTCGGTCAACGCATCAAACAGTAAGAAATAGATGCATTGATCAATGAAATAAGCACTAAATAAATAATAAAAGCAATAAACAATTTTTAAAAGACACTAAGCATTTCACACTTTGTATTTTAATTATAAGATTAGCTTTAACATAGTATAGGAGTGTTGAATGGAAAGTGGGATGTAGTATTGGACGTGCAAATTATTGCAGACCTGTTCTTTAGCACTGGTTTGGGAGTTAGCAATCTCTTAATCAAACCAGATAAGAGCCATAGGTCGTTTGAACGTCTTAATCGTTACTTTTCACACTCACTCAGTAATTATAAGTGTTAGGGTAGAAATAAGTCCTACCATTAGCAATTTCAAGTTTAAAAATAATTGATTAAAACGATAATTAAAATAATCAAGCAAATATTAAAGTGTTATTTGTAACGATTCCCCTTGAAAACCACAATCACTGAACGAATCCTGAGAAAGAGTGTCTCCATGCGCTGAGCTAAGCTGAAACCGTGTCATTTGTATCTGGGATTTGTTCTGGCGCCCAGGTAAAGTAATATCACGGGTAAGTACGTTTTATCTAACATTACAAATATTAGATAATTGTGTTAGATGAAATAAGGCGTCGTAATATATATATATACTATATATATATATATGTATGTATATTATAAGAGTAGCGTTTTACGTGTCTCTCTTCAAATAATATTTTATCTTTGTGGTTATGCTGTTACAAAAGATAATATTCCTGGATTATTTATACGCCTCACGTTGCTGTGCGCCAATTTATAATACTAGTGTCTTACGTAACTTTTATTTGTTGTATTGTTTGTTAAGTATTTAACGGTCGATATATCATCTGGTCGATCGTCTCACGTTCGTGTCGTTACGTCAATAAAAGTTCTACACTATTTGGTCTATTCACTTAATAAAATAATTGATGATTTAGATTTATCTGAATTACCACTTTCCAAAATTTGGTTAAGAGTGGATTAAAATTTACTTGGGCGCCATATGGAACCTTGTGTCAGCATTCCATAAATTTATTGTGATAAATGAAATCTATTATTTATTTAGTTGTTGGAAATTATTAATTTACTCTATAAATGGTTACTTTGATATGAATTCATTTGTTTTGATCTGACAGTTTAAATAACCATTAGCGCCTCCAACGTAATAACGACGCTGCCAACGTAATCGTTAAGGTGGCTTGAAAAATCCAACTTTCGTAAAAAAAAAATTATTATAATTTACTGAAATAATAATTTGCACTGCTTTAATTTGACATATAATTCATTTATTCTTCATTCAATGATATATTACCTCTTTAAATTCAATTAAACAATTTTTAATTCAATAACAAATTGACCTGGCTTATTACAATCTAGCTCAGCAGGTTGGCAATCCTACTTATTTCAAAATTTGCAATAAAATTATTTATATTTATTCTCAGGTGTGAATTCTTTTGATCTACAAAATAAAACGAAACTCAAATGCCACGAATAACGAAGCTTTACAATAGTTATTTGATTATGGTAGGCACCATTAACATCTTACAACTAACAATAATTAATCGTTCGTCTATTACGAACTTTGAGGTTACACTCGGTTGCATACAATTACCAGTTCCAACATGGAACTCAATGAATAATAATTAAAAAAGTGTTAACAATTATTAATGTGTTAATGTTATTGTGTAGTGAGATATAGTACATAAGTGCATATAAAGTAGTGCGGTTATAACAATATGATTTATCAGTTCACTAAATACGTTCGAAGTATTAAACACCTATACTCCCTTTGATTATTCATGGGTTATGATTCACTAATTACTTCACTAATTAATTAACTTAATTGCCCATATTTTTGTTCACTATACACTCACAACACTTAATACTTCTTGAGGTTATATTATTGTTGACATTTTAAACCTAATCTTGCTTTAAACTGATTCGCACTATTAATTTAGGTTAATTTTGATTCGAAGAACTGTAGTTACTTCCTTGGATGATACAAAACGAATACTTGATTTACTGTTAGTTTTAGGTTAAAAGTTACTCCTTTGGTTGATGATAAACGAATTAATTTTAGGTTACATTTTGACACGGAGCGGCATCGTTACTGCTCGAGTTGATGGAAAACGAATGATACGAATGCTCTGAGCTTTTCTTATTTATAGTCGATGGTCCGCGTCCCATTTTGATATCGAGATACATCTCCAAACATAATAATCTGATTGGCTGAAAATGACATCATGGTCATCTGTCATTACTTCATTATTATGTCATCATTACGTCATTTTAATTTGACCGTTTAACTAAGCGTCACTTTCGTTATTCTTAGTATTCTACTTCCATTTCCTAAGTTAACAAAATTCTTACATCTAACATAAGTTTCTCTTCCATGAAAATTTCAATGGTTATTATTTTGCTAGCATTGCATTGCTGGCTTAATGCTGATCAATTTAAGTCCGCTAGTGACCTGTTTTCATACATTATTAAGAAAATAAACAATTTTAACGATTGTATATACTAATACATTATTTTACAATTTATGTTTTTTCGTTACAATTTTTGTTACCTCTCTTGTGTACATGCTAATACTCTATTAACAAACGTTTTTAATAATATTGAACATGATTATAAATTGTAATTTGCGAGAAAACTTAAATTCTATACTATGCCTAACATGGTTGGGTCCCTATCACTATTTTTACACATTATAACAAAATGGTATAACTATTATACGTGACAATTGATACTTAAAACTAATATACATAATCATCTCTTAACCTACACTTGATGATTGAAAACTTGTTATATATTTTATAATCTCTTTACTGGTCATACTCATTATAGGCATGGCTCTCTGGTCCAAGTACCTATCTGGTTAATAATCTCCTCGTGATTATCTTACTAACATTTTGAGATTAATTATGTCTTACTCTATTTACATAAGTCCCTTCTTTACACATTGTACATGGTTGTTATAAGTTTTATGACTTTTTAGGTCACAGTCCTTCTATTCAATAGAAGCATTTTGTTGTTTGACATTGATTTCTGACTAATCCCGTTATTCTTTACTCAAAAATAATAATGTTGGTTGATTTTACATGATCGGCTGATAGTCAATTCCATTGCCATATTGTGTACTACAAGATGATCTATTGTACCTTTTCTCTTACAATTCTATTATTATTCAATATACAAAATTAGGTTTCATTCCCCTCATACTCTATTACATTATTATTCAAAATTAACATTTTTACAACTTTCTTACAACATTAAGTTCTCTACTTTACTTGTCTCATGGTACATTATTTACTCTCAGGTATTATAACATCTGTACCTTCAGTATATTTTCTCTTTAATCAATAATTAAAATTCCCTGTCATACCTTTCTTTCAAGGTTATGTATTAAATTATTAGTTTAACATGGTTAATAATACTTTACATTTTAATTGTCATGGTTTATCAACTCTTCTATTTAATACATATAATTAATCTTATTATCTTTAATTTCTTTATTATAATTTTATTCTTAATAACAATTCTTAATTGTTAATCTCGTCACATGACTGATGTTTCTTATTCTCCAGTATAATTTATTTTATATACTATTCATTTAGAGTTTCATTATTGTAATAAGTTATATACTTTCACTCTACTAATCTATTGGGTAACTGTCAATGTCAAAGTTATAGTCTGGTCTAGTCTTTGAGATGTCTGTTTGTCAATTTATTTAATACATTGGCTTATAAGGCTACTTGAAGATTTCCTTCTGTTCATGATTCTGTTACAATTCTTCTTTATCTATCCCTGGTTGATAGATTTAATCAATATAATGCTTCATTTACTTAATTAATCGTTTCTTTACTCCAAATTCCTAAACTAATTTGATACTTCTGTTGTGTTTATGGGTATGTATCATTTTGTGATGTTACAATATATACATATATGTGTGCGCAAGCGCGCGTGTGTGTGTGTGTTTGTAGCAAATTAAGTATGTTGACATTACGGAAAAAACATGATTGTCGCATTATAGTCATTTACAGAAAGACTGTAGAATATAATTTTTAAATAAAAGTAGCTTACAATGTTTTAATAAGAGTTCTTAGAGTACAACACTTCTAATTGTTTACTCTGTATACGTCTATTGACTGAATATTGTCATGAGTTGTTAGAGATCCCTCTTGTGACTAGACTACCAATCGAAAATGTGTGTTTGAATTAGTGAATTAAAGCAGGTGTTTTGTGTTTTTGATTGATTTTTACTGATTTTTAGATAATTATATTCTAACGAGAGGATAAATAAAACCCGATGTTTGAGACAATTACATACTTGTGCAAATATATAGGCATATACACAAACATTGTGGAATATGTTTCTTGTCTATATGACTGATACAGACGAATCGACGGGATGACAACGTTACTCCACTCTTCATGACAGGATATCATTACATGTCACGTTCAAACGCATACGACAGGTAGGCTGCCGTAATCAACACTTCGGATGTTATGTTAATGGTTTTCAAGAATTCGCCATTTCACTTTTATTTATAGCTGCATATTCTCTGTTTCACTCACAAAAGTACCGTACTTAATAATATTATTTACGATTTTAAAACGCTGCATAAAAGAATGTCACGTTTGACGTTTGCAAGTCCACTGTCTTTGCTGTTGTTTTAAAGGAATAACATTTCTTCCTATTGTATAATTGTGTAACTGGTGTCAAACGTATCTTTAACAGTTTGAAAAATTATTGACGTCTTTCTCGAGACTATTATCAGTTTTCTAAGATTTGTCCATTTTAAGATTACTGCAACTTTGAACGAAACCAGACGATTCAGCAATTACAAAATTATTATATCACTAATTTATCAAAGTATGGAAATAATTTAATTAACTATTAATTCAACAAATAAATGTGTTATGTTTGAAATACAATAAGACTTGAATGACGACTTAAAAGTAAAATACAATACATCTCTTAAAAAAAAAAAAAAAAAAAAAACCGTCACTTCTTTTGTAGTTAATCAGTTTATTTACTGAACCAAATAACGTACTTGTTTTGAATTAAAAAAAAAAAATACCATTACTAATCTCATGAAACACAATAGTAATTTAAAAACTGTTTCAGTTATATTAAACATGAATTTTTTAAATGAAGGTTAGGATTTAATTTAGACTGCATTTTAGTTGAAAACGTTATAAAGTGAGGCTGTAAGAACTTTTGTTTTTTCCATTTTCAGTTGTAGGAAGGAAGAAATAAACTTTACTACTTGTGGTTACAATAGGGCATTTCATATTATGATACAAATATAATATTTATATGAATTATTTAATAGATAAAATCTGCATGAAGACAATATGTGATACTACAAAGTAATCTACAATTAAAAAACGAGTAAAATAATTTTAGTAATTTTTTGAAATATAACAATGGATAAGGAGTTTGTTATCAAATTTTATAGCTCAATTGAAGTAGAAATCATTAACATTGGTTGTAACGACCGTATTTGTGGTACACATTTGGTTTGTAAGTACCACTTCAGTACAAGGCCATAACGACAAAGTCGAGTGTAGTGACTACAAGCAATTTCTTACATATTGACAAACACTTTTGGAGCAAGTAATACTCTCTTTGTGTTTTGTACACAATATTACTTTATACCAAAACGTCGAAGAGATGGAAGACCTTAAGTTTTTAGCTTTCCATATTCACGCTCACCTACTCCATTATGTGGTAAGTGATATCATGGCTAATACTAAAAGCAGTGTGTATATTTGTTCATACATTTGTAAAGAAAGGTTCATACAATAGAAGAAAAAACAACGTTATACGAACACTAGAATCGTGAGGGTAGTTACAGTGATATTTGTAAAAAGCTACCTTTGTCACATTCAGGTGGTTTACAAATTAAAATTACTAAAATTATTTTACTTGATTTTTAATTGTGGATAACATTGTAGTATTACATATTATCTTCGTTCAGATTTATCTATTAAATGACACCCATACACTCATACAAATATTAAATAACACTCATACAAATATTGTCTTCATATCATATTATACCTTTGCCACATTCAGATGGTTCACAAATTAAAAAGGATTAAATTAAGCAAGATTAAGAAAAAAAAACTATTTACATTCGAAATAAACGATATTATATTTTTCGAGTATAAAGAACTACATGGAGAACTGCTCAAATTATCTAGTCGTTAATGATATTCAGAGTCTACATAAACGGACCAATCCTACGTACATAAGTTACAGGATTTAAAACAAAATTCAGGTGTGGATTTTTAAACGTGTTCGACAAGGTTTCAAACGATTTTTCAGTGGCCGTTTTACTGAAGTAAGTAGTGATAAGAAAGTAAGTCTTAGAAATTCATAAGAAAAAGTAACAAGTTTTAAGAACAAGAACACGATGGTCATATACGGAAATTACTTGAATAGAAAGAGAGGATGACTTCAGCATTACGTGTAAAATACGTCAGGAAAATTACTACAAATCAAAGTATTAAAAAATAATACGATACTTGTGAACAGCAATCCATTCAATGACGAAAAAAAAAATTGACGTTCACAAAGTTTCTATTCTTGCAACTAATACCACATCTGTGTTATAGCCATTGAACTGCGGTGTGCATTCTTCAAAAATACACTTACTAAAATTTTCGTTTAAAATTTTTAAGAAAACATAAGGGTGAAGATATAAACAAACGTTCAGATGGTTCTACTACGTTTTATGTCTTTGCTCTAGTTTGTTTGGTTTCTGAACGAAAATGAAAAAGGATTGTTTAATATTAGACCGCGTTGTAGAAAGAAAAACACGCGGTCATAAGATAAACTTTGAAGATTATTTGGTCCAAAGAGTATCAATTAATTTGCTGAAAAATGTATTTTGTCTATATTTTGCCTATTATCGTATTATTAAATATTTACTCATTTGTAAAATAATATTTATTATTATTAATATTGTTACTACTTATATTTTGTTAATTTCTAAGTGAAAAAAAAATAAAGGCAAGGAAAGGGAAGGTCGAACAACAAAAGAGAAAAATAAAAAAATATGAAGTAGTGTTAGGTCTACTCACTTTTAGCGTTATTACCCATTATAGCGTCCGACTTTCGGGGTTCTAATGGAGGTGGTTAAAAACGATTTGTACTGCATATGTTATATTCCGCAACAAGTTAGACCGAAAACGTTTAAATAAAAAGTTCAATGTGAGAACATGTTTGAAAATTCGTTTTGTTCAAGATTTATAATCGAAATCTTAACACGAAATATGTAGGCTGTTAATTTAAAATTAGAAAAATGTTTAAATTCACTAAATTAAAAACGTAATCATCAAGTGTAGTCACTGTGCGCATTCTGCTTCGGTCTCACTTAGAATAAACGAAAATTTTAATAAGAACAACTAATTAAACTCAATCGATTGGGTAAATACAATTACAGTATTCCGGCAAAACACAAAGCAGGTTTTTAATGCGAGCATGGAATCCGTTGTTGACTGCAAACGTGGGCGGGCAGCCGGGCGGTTTGTTTTTGTCTCCCAGAGAGGGAATAAAACACGGCATAGATACACATCAGTAATGAGGGGTCGTTTGATTTTGTTAAGTATTGGAGTCACACGTTTACTATAACTCGCAATTGTACACGTACATCAGCTCAGGGACGGTTAGAGGTTGTCTGTTACTTAATAGACACAGACATGTTGTTACGTAGATTACGATTTTCAGTGAGGTGTAATTAAATCGACACCAGACACAACAAGGTAATCATGGTTAAAGTTTTGTCTTGCCGGGCTGTAAGGATAACTTGTCAGTGTTACAGCTTTTGTTCAAATGGTTACTGACTGCAATAACTTGGACAGTGTTACAGCCTTTGTTCATACTTTATGCACTGAAGATGCCCGTCGAAGGTATGGCCGAAATGTCTGCCAACTAACAACTTTAGACCACACGGCCTCACAGCCCGGCAAGACAAAATTCTAACATTGACGCCGGCCGGGAAAGCCTCATACATCAAATTTAAGGTAATAATAAGGTGATTTTGTGCAAGTCGCACTTAAGTCATCATCTTTATAACACGGCATAGGCGAGGTACTCTCTGTTCCGCCTTCAAAAATCCTCCAGCCATCTCTTCCTTGTCTACCCACATACCTGTGTCCTATGGCTTTTTCAGACTTGTTTGACCAGTCTGGAATCTGACATTCCTTCTAAGTGTTCTTTTCACCGTTGTTTGTAATCTTTTAATTTTTCATCAAGTTAAAAACTTGTAACGCTTCTCTTATGACCTTATTCTTTATAAGAACAAGTTTAGAATATCTTTTAACTTCTCTTAAGAATGCCATTTCCGAGGCCCGTATTCTACTGTCTTGTTTTTTGTCTGTTGTCCATAATTCACATCCATAGGACAGTACAGGGACTGCCATAACTTCGTAAAACTTTACTTTTATATCTCAACGTACCTTGTATCTAAAAAATAGGGTTGACTGTTCCACAGACCGTCTGGAACTTACATAACTTAACATCAATGTCACAATTTCTATGATAGCCAATATTATTTCCCAAATAATTTAAGTGGCTCACCTGTTCCACTAGAATTCGATCACTAATCACTTAAATATCAAAATTACGTACTACTTACAACGTACAATAACAATGGCTAAAGTTATTAAATTTGCTATGTCGCAAATATAAACAAATAGACATTTAATGCTAGTTCAAATAAACACAAACTAACCGCCATTGAACAACTTGCTAACGGAAATAACTCTGAGATCCGTCTACGTTTATAGAGGGTCAAGGTTATCCGTGATGCAAAAATTTAGACAGCACCCTAATTCTCTTGTAAATATTCTGAAACCGAAAAGCCAATTGTTTATAACTCACTAGGAATGGTGTTATTTTGTGTTGCGTCACCACGTTCTATTTAGCAGTCAAAAAACAAATTCAGTATTATTGTTTTTCTTTTACGTTGGTCTTTCAATTCGAAGACTACGGTAAAATATTATTGGTAATTTTCATGACGTTAATCGTCCATAATTCTGGGGGGAAATCAAAGAAAACTCCAAAATATAATACATTTTCGCTGTCGAATTTTCTAAAACTGTAATTTATTTTTCTTCATATTAAAATGTGAAATTTTAATGTAGCTAACATTTTTTTACTTACTTGAGACGTATATAATCAATATTGTAACATTTGGAGAGAATTCCCCTATACCATAAAAACTGGCTAATCTAATCTTAAGAAAAATAATCGACCATTTACATCGTGTACGGTGAGGCGAAATGTGTATTTGCACTCACAGAGACTGAGGATCGCATGAATGACTGCACCATACACGAAAAGTCTGTAGGAAATAGAAGAGTATCTGTCATTGTCACTCACAACCGCGTCATGCACATGGTGGAACAGAACATACTCTATTGGGTGTCATCACCTGTATGCTCGCGAGTGGATACATATTAATATGTTTTAAATGAACAACTTTTGAATACATTAACACTCTTTTTTTAATGTGAATAGGAAATTAAAGGCTGTTAATTAAAACAGACAAATGGAAGATAAATACTATATTTTTTATGTTGCAAACGTGGTACCGACTATTGTACATGTGAGCAGACATGTAGGCAAAACATAAGTGAGACGTGTATAAATACACAGTGATAAGAGGGGACAGAGAGAGAGAGAGAGAGAGAGAGAGAGAGAGAGAGAGAGAGAGAGAGAGAGAGAGAGAGAGAGAGAGAGACCGACAGACAGACAGACGGAAAGAGATATATGATACTCCCTGAAATCGTAATTGCCTCTGCATCATAGGCCTATGTGGGTGAACGTTTATTCCTATTTTACACCTGTATACCTTGCTTATGTCATGATTCCTATTCGTCTTTAATGGGGTCTTTACTAATTTGACCACATTTTCGATAGGTTCCCAAACGATAACTAGCAAACACTTATACTTAAAAAGGAAAGTTGTAATCAACACATGCTTTCCTCAGTGACTTACACATCGCTACCTGATTACTGAACACTATATTAATTAGGGAAACATAAAAGTGCGAAACTGGGATTACGAAAAGATATAGGTAGGCCTACATAATTAAATGTATACTATCCAAAGAGAATAGCTGAATCGTTTTAAGAATTAAGTAAGTGAAATAATTGTGTGTAAACGAGATGATGGCGTGAAGGTTGTCGATTCCCAGACCAAGAGACATTAACAGTCCCTTTTCAAGATGAAAGACTTTGCAGTACGACACAATGAATTTTGCAACGACAATGCAAACGCGCACACGTTTTTAAGCGCATACATTAAATAAGTTACGTTATGTTAAGTTGGAAACGTTAGTAGTTCCATCCACATTTCTAATTCTGTAAATAGCGATTTGGTTTATATCACGCGCCCCCCCCCCCCCATGGTAAACAAGTTGAAGAGTGGACCTGACATGTAAAAGTAGGGTAAGGATAATCTTTACCAAAACGAAACATATCACACACACACACACACACACACACACACACACACACACACACACACACACACACACACACACACACACACACACACACACACACACACACACACACACACACACACACACACACACACACACACACACACACACACACACACACACACACACACACACACACACACACACACACACACACACACACACATGTATATACAGAATGTAACGTAAAAGGGGTCACTATACACACTATACACATTCGGATATATGCATTAATATAAGAAAACCTACCTATAAACATAGGCCAGGAAAAGTTTCGTGTTTCATCTGGCCGCCATTTTGTGTTTTTTAATAAAACTTTATATCTCAAGAACTGAGATATCTTAATGTAATTTGGTACACATGTTTACATTAATCTTCTTTAGTAAATGAAAACAATCAAGATTATTTTTATCTCAAATTTCAAAATAGCGGTTACTTTAATTTTCAATCTCTAATAGGTCTGTAAACTTTATCAAGCTATGATTTATCACTTCAAAAATTACGCCTTTCATTGTGAAGAAAACGACATCTTGTTTGTTCAAATCTGTTAACAAATAACCGACTACACATTCCACAAATTCTGACTACTTGATTTTTGATACCGGACTTCGATTCCTGCAGTAAAGGAAACATTTATTTAAAGTTATTACTATTTTTTTTCAAATTAACTCAGTAACAATAATATAGAACAAAATAAAGAGTCGATTTTCAATTAAATGAATGACTTAACAAATTTAGCTACAACAACTTACACATCCTGATTTTAATCATAAGAATTAAAATAATTTTGAATTCATAGGAAATGCTAATGGGATGTTCGATGTGTATTTTGAAAGTTCGTACATAAGACGGATAATTGACATTTTAGCAGACCTGTAGTTGACCATTCTCGACAGCTAAATGATAAACAATAAGTAAAGAAACTCAAGCCAAGGGAATTTAAGAACGGTTTTTAAGAAAAGTAACTGACTATATTTTTTAGTTAGACTACACGTGTTATAACTAAACTCACTAAAGCAAACAGATTACTTATATTGAAACATATTATTATGAATGTTATTAATTTCACTGAAAATGTATTAGTTAGTTAGTTATTATAAATTACTCTTACAGAGTTAATTTGGAAAAAATTGTAATAACTTTAAATACATTTTTCCTATACTGAAGAAATCGTGGTCCAATATTAATAAAATCAAGTAGTCATAATTTAAGGGTAGGCTGTTTTTCGTCATAATTCGGTTATTTGTCAACAGATATGAATAAACAAGAAAAATATGTCTGCAATAAAAAGCTTAATATTTCATGTGATAAACCAAAATTTGACAAAATTAAAATTTACAGAGCTATTAGTGATCAAAAATTAAAAGTAGCTGTCGTTTTGAAATTTGATAACACAAAAGAACCGTAATTTTTATTTATTAAAGAACATTAATGTGAACATGCGCAGTACATTTGATTAAAACATCTCAATTCCCACTTGAGTTATAAAGTTTTTCTTAAAAAAAAAAAAAAAAAAAAAAAAAAAAGGCGTCCAGACGGAAAACGAGACGTTTCCGGACCTATCTTTACAGGAACTTTTTTCTTGTACTGATGCATAGGATACGAATATGTATAGTGAGGATACTTTTTACATTACATTCTGGATATACTTTACATTTAAGCTAAAATGCGGCAAAACGTAATGAAAAGAAATTTTTGGAAAAGAGTCACATGGAACAACTCTTATCACAACTCTTATCTTGGCCGTCCCTGTCACACGTAAGTCATTGTATTCCAAATCGTACGTTTATTATATCTGCACGATGGAACATTAATAGGGTTGACCAAAGAAGATGGGTTGTCTAGCCGAAGAAAAGGAGGTGAAAGCTAAAAGAAACAACTCGTGTTAAAAGAATAATGAAATAACGCCCACTTCTATTCTATTTGTAACGGCTAATGAATGTAACCAGAGTGGTCGAGACAGGCAATTGTGGAGGATCATTATTGTAGGAAACTTACTTTAATCACGTGACAGTTGAGCATTTCAGGTTGCCGTGAATTGTGAGTATTGTGTTCTTATTTGTGAAGGAGAATTATCGAACTGAGTGTAGCCAGCAGTAAGAAAATTAATAAAATTTGCTAGTGTTTTTCTGTATCTGAAAGCGATTAGATAGTTCATACTAAAGATCACAGTAGCCCCGCACTTATTATCGTTATTGTGGCCCCCATTTAATAGTATGTACATACATCTGTGTACGTTTTGTTACCTCAACGTGCAATTTGTGTTTCTGTGTTCGTTTTTCTATGTTCAGTATTTAAAAGATACGTAACTTCCAAAAAGAGAGTCCGCTAGATAACAAATGAAGTAAGCTAAAGTGAAATTAAATTCAACTAAGTTTACGTAAGTAAATAAACTCATATACCCATAAAAACATATAAAGTAAACTGAAAGAAAAATGTTAGAAAAAATATTTCCTACCGTCATACGATAAATGTACCCGCTAGTAGACGCGTTCAAAACGAGTCACCCCTCTGATCCGAAACCTTCATTATGGTTAGTAATTGAATTTTGTTGGAGATTCCAGCGGGAAGCGTAAACATGTAGGCCCAGCCGCGCCTCGAGACAATGCTATGCAAACGTCTCACACAGACCCCCCCCCCTTCACTGGAATTTAAAATGTAATGTTTACGCGCCACTCGTGTTGATTACATATTGTTACATGAGCTTAAATTAAATATTTACCTTAGATAATGACGATATAACCTAGCAACATTTATTGATTTCTAACCGACAATATTACATAAACATGTGATTGTACACTTCACATTTCTATGAACGAATTACTGAATGGCGGTAGCCTATCCACATAGAACAGATAGGCGCTGTGAACACATTTTTATATAATAGACTCGAGTTTCTGTCCGTTTAACGAAAATTCCGGATAACCCAATGTAGACGTCTTTAAGAGCTGTTTAATACATCAAGGTCATAAAATAATACAGCAACTGTTTATACTCTCAGTAATTAATTTATTCAACTGCAATGACGATGCAAAAATTTGGGTTAACGGATGAATGTGCGGAAGACAGGTACAGATGTAGATTTCTGATCGAAGTTTTCATATAAACTGAACATATGTTGAACTATTATATACTGACTGTATTTATACTGCGGTATAAATAGAATGAGTGGTTAACGATATATAACATCAGGTAAGATTTCGTTTTGTTAAGTAAATGGGATGATTGTTTATACTGATAAAAACCAATATTCTAAATATTGATCTGGGCGAGTTTAAATTTATGGATAATCTGATTTCATATATACACACACTTGTCAAAATCAGATAACATGTTATTATTAGTATTGTTGGTACTTTCACTGTGAACTTACTTGTTGTATTTTCTCATACGTCATTTCGGAGTGGTGTGCTCCTTCTTCAGTGAGTTTGGATACGGAATGCGCAAACTGTCGGTAGTTTTATGTATAACGGTTTTTAGTTAACAGGTTATGTGTGGCTGGAGGTGGAGGAGTTTGGCGCTCCTGGAGTTTGAATTGTTGTGTTGTTGTTTATTACTGTGTCAAATAATAAACAACAACACAACAATTCAGACTCCAGCGCCAAACCCCTCCACCTCAACCACACACAACCTGTTAACTAAAAACCGTTATACATAAAACTACCGACAGTTTGCGCATTCCGTATCTAAACTCACTGAAGAAGGAGCACACCACTCCGAAACGACGTATGAAATAAAAAAAATAATTAAAAAAATTAAAAAACACGACTGCCAAAAAAATAAATGAATAAATAAAAAATAAATTGATAAAAACACTAAATAAAAAAAAACTAAATAAAAATAATATTTAGTAAAAATCACAAAATCTAAATAAAGTCGATTTAAAAAGCCAAAAACAAGGTATTGAAATTCAGCTCTGATCAGATTTAACGGAAATGTTATGAATGATTAAACGCATAGTAATTTTATTAGATTTAAATTACTTTTTGATGTTGAATATATATCAATGCATCATATGAAGACTACAATTATAAAAAATATTGCTGATAAAATTTTGCTCAGAATATTGCTTTTGAAAAGAACAAATCTATTTAGAAACAGCCCCCGACTGCATTGAAAATTAAAATTGAAGAGCAAAATTTTATCAGCAATATTTTTTATAATTGTAGTCTTCATATGATGCATTGATATATATTCAACATCGAAAAGTAATTTAAATCTAATAAAATTACTATGCGTTTAATCATTCATAACATTTTCGTTAAATCTGATCAGAGCTGAATTTCAATACCTTGTTTCTGGCTTTTTAAATCGACTTTATTTAGATTTTGTGATTTTTACTAAATATTATTTTTATTTAGTTTTTTTTTATTTAGTGTTTGTATCAATTTATTTTTTATTTATTCATTTATTTTTTTGGCAGTCGTGTTTTTTAATTTTTTAAATTATTTTTTATTTTATTCCTTTTTGTGTTTAAAAAGAGTATAATGGGAATGTGCAGTGTGTGCGTGCGTATGTGTGAAGTGCAAAAAAAATTTCAATTTTTACATAGTTTTATTTAGAAACTTTATTATGTACATAGTATAATTAGCGTATGAACTTATAAACTTATAAATATAGTATAACTTTATTTTATATACTATTATATAACTAGTATAATACAAACATTTCGATAAATTCTTTTATAAATTATATAATTAACTAAATAATTTCATTTATTAGAAATGATAAAGAAAAAGCTTTGGTCTACAGATTTCTGAGTCGATTTAATTCCTCAAGTGAGTTTTTATCGTGCGGTTCATGCAACAATTTTCGTGGATCCAGACAACTTATTGCTAATCCCTCTAATGTTTTCACACGACTTAGTGCGACGTAGGCCTGACCCTTGGCAAAAATGTTACTACTCAAATCAATGACTGCTTTGTCTAAAGTAGTGCCTTGGAGTTTATGTACTGTTATAGCCCAACACAATATTAATGGCAGCATACGTCGTTCTACTTTGCCCTGGCCTCGCAAAGCATCATATTCAACAGTGGTGGGCTCTATCTTTACTCCAATACCAGCAGTATTTCCCCTAATTGATCTGTCATCAAATTCTACAAATACGGCTTGTGGAAGCTCACCAGGTTGAAGCTGATCTCGACGTAGTGCACTCACTGAAGAAGGAGCACACCACTCCGAAACGACGTATGAAAAAATACAACAATTAAGTTCACAGTGAAAGTACCAACAATACTAATGATTATTATAGTAGTGAACAAAGAAGTGATGGACATTCAAAATAGTACAGATAACATGTGTCTGCCGGTCCATTGAATAAGTAGATGAAATTATCCTTTTTTAGGTACAAGTATGATCAAGTGTTTAGGAATTATAATGAGAAGAAAGTAACACAAAGTAGTCACGTAGAGAAACTAAAAATCAAAATAAGAAAAATTTAAGACAATTTTAATTTTTAAGAAATATATATAATTTTGCTCTGCTAGATTCGCTCGTGGCTTCAGTATGGCGTTGAGTTATGGGGTGGCGCTCCACTTAGCAGTCTTAGTGCCTTAATCGCAGCCAAAAATTTGTTTATTCGGATTCTTACTTTCCAAAAAACAGATTTGCTACAGAATTTCCTCTATTTTCTCAGAATACAATTTTACCTGTACAACACTTATTCGTTTCTAAAGTTCTGGACATATAGTTCCCGATCAATATCATAGAACTCAAAACCAACAACAAGGTAATTTCATTAGACAAGTAGTCATGTTTAAAAAGCAAATAAGTCATTTTAATTTCTCAGAACAAAAGTTTTAATTTACTTCTTGCTATTATTAAACAGGTAAACAGATTTAAATTACTTCAAAAAAAAGTAAAAACCTGGTTGTTGACGATTTGATAAAATTAGAAATCCAGCAAGATCTGATCCAAACCAGAGCTAATAGATTTAGTAATAAGGAATGTGGATATGAATGTTGGAATATTAATGTCGTGTCCTTTCTGTAAATGTTTGTTGTGGTTTTTTACTTGTATGCAGAAATATAATTAAATTATGATAAATAAAATGCTGAAATAAAATTATGAGTAAGAGTTAAAACACTTTCACGAATGGTTTGGTTTATATATGTCTAGAATTATGTTTTGTTTATCTGGGTGCATAAGGCTAATATCGTAGCAAATTTAACACCACACGATTACTGCCACATATATTTTATTTTGTTCTCTTTGTTTGTCACAGACTCATCACCCACCATATACTGGAGTAGGTGGCTAGTTAATTTCCTGCTGGAGTTATCAAAATTTCTACGTTTTTATGAAAATAAAAATATCCTTATATCCATCTACCTATTTTAATATTTGTGTGAAGGAAATTTTTGTAATTTAGGATTACTTTCAAAATTAAGAAAAAGAAAGTATAAAAGGAGCATAACAGAGTTACACATTAGCTGTTTGAGTATGAAAATTTTTCATATTGCAAAATGGTTAAATAATATGCTTAAAGTTCTTTACTTGGTCCTACTTTTCACGTTTAAGGAAGTCTTTCAAAAGATGATTATTTTTGTCCACAAAGAAGTATTGCATTTTCTTCTGCACTCGGCACAGACTTTCCCCATTCCAGTTCAACTTACGACAGGTCAGTGATGAGACAGACTACCCCTGTTTCTTTCCAAGCGGTGCGTCGGATTACAAGGGTCAGACGAGTCTGAGGAGAGTCAGATTAACCGAGTATCCTGTAGTTTTTATGTTTCATTTGCCTTTTATGTTTTATGGTTATATGGTTTATGTATGTACATTTATGTTTCATTAGTAGTAGTAGTAGTAGTAGTAGTAGTAGTAGTAGTAGTAGTAGTAGTAGTAGTAGTAGTAGTAGCAGTAGAAGAAGAAGTAATAGTAGTAGTAGTAGTAGTAGTAGTAGTAGTAGTAGTAGTAGTAGTAGTAGTAGTAGTAGTAGTAGTAATAGTAGCATAGTAGCAACACTACTAAACCGAGTACTAAGAATAATGTTGCAGTATGAGATAAACATTTACGGAAAAATATTTTTTATAGGGGAAAACAAGATTAACTGTGACAAATTCAAATTCAAATAAAAATATAATATCAACATACATACATAAATAAAAAGGAATGTAATAAAGATGATAAGAAATAATAAATGTGTGAATATAATATTTCAATATACATTGATCGATTTATTTTTATTTAGTGATCATATTAATAGCCTATGCTAATTTAACTGAATGAGTAACTTTTATTAGCAAATTATTACATGTTTATTATTTATGAAATTAGCTAATTATAGTTAATGTTAATATTAACTAATTAGTACTAATGCAGCTATTGTATGTATTACATAAGGATAAATTTGTATTGTATACAAATGCATAAGGATCTGTATTTTCTAATGTTTAGATTTGTACATTGCAAAAGGTAGTGACCGTTGAAAATTATTCCGTACCGTCAAAAACTCTTGTCCTGTAGATGCATATGGTCATCATGAAATACAATTCTTAGATTTTAATAAGGTACATGTTCTTATAGTTTTGTACCGATTATTTTACTGTAAACAGCATTAAGCGAGTCTGTTCAAAACAAATGAAGATGTAGAGAGCCTGGCAAGGAGAATGTATCGATCGAAGAGATGACCGCGGCGGCATATAAAATAATTACAATCGTCAGTTAGTTTTTACTGAAAATGCAGTTGATGAAAACGCAAAAAAATCAATAACGTTATTGTGTAATACGTCGGTAATCGCGAATCTATATATCCTGTAATACCTTATAGGTTATTAACTGTGCGATATTGTAGTTTGTTATTGTTCCGTGTGTACAGTAACTACATACACGGTAAGCCTGTGGGCACACACTGCTATCAGTGCCAGCGTAAAGGTCGTAGGTCACTACTGGGCCCGAGTATGACGTACATCAGGATATGCCTTTGCTTTTGTTGAAATCCACGTACAGATGTGTAAAATATTTAAAAACGTCATTCCTGTTACATAATAATGCTATTATTTTTGTCTTGTGTGACAATATTATTTTTAAAGATTATACGTACTGAAAATAACGTTTTTACCTCGTACATTATTTAGCCTATTTACTTTTCGTGTTTTATAATACAACGTTTTATATCCGTTGTTATGACTGAATGTGATACAGTTTGCATATATAAGGGACCTTGTCAAAAACATTTTAGTGATAAAATTTGTGAGATTCAGTTTTAAAACATTTGTGTTGACGTCTCGAAAATTTTGTTTATCATCAGGACAGTGGGGTGATACAGAAACAATTAATTCACGTATAATGAATGTTAATAGGCCTATATGAGAAATTATAATTATAATTTATTGATAATGTAATAGTTACTATTATCCTTTATAATGTTACACGTTCACACATATCACACAAAAACCCTCATTTTTTAAATATATATATATTGCTACGATACAAATAAATATTTTCGCATAGGATAGTTCTGTGTGTTTAAATTATGCACAAGTCTATATTGGGGTGTAGAAAAATTATTTATTTATACCACATAGGCTCACCCATAGAATTCGCGCAGCTATGCAAGAGGCCCGAAACGCATCGTTTGAACACTACGTAACATGTTTAACACCCCATGATCATTCAATATGGAAGGTGACAAAAAAAATCAAACGACCGGTAATCCCAGTATCCCCCATTCGTAAACCTGACGGCAGTTGGGCTCGAGCAAATGAAGATAAGGTGTAATATGTGTAATACGTCGGTAATCGCGAATTTATATATCCTGTAATACCTTATAGGTTATTAACTGTGCGATATTGTAGTTTGTTATTGTTCCGTGTGTACAGTAACTACATACACGGTAAGCCTGTGGGCACACACTGCTATCAGTGCCAGCGTAAAGGTCGTAGGTCCCTACTGGGCCCGAGTATGACGTACATCAGGATATGCCTTTGCTTTTGTTGAAATTCTGCAGATCACCTTTCCCAGGTTTTCACACCAACCTCATCAGCAATTGATAGCTCAGAAATTCTAACTTACCTTGATGCTCCCTGCCAATTATCTCCTCCAATAAAAGCGTTTGCATTCTCTGAAGTTCTTAGGGAGATAAAACATTCCAAGACACATAAAGCCTCCGGTTACGATTTAATAGTTGGAGAAGTTCTGAAACATCTTCCCAAAAAAGCGTTAGTACTACTTACAACTATTTACAACAGTATGGTCAGACTGTGCTACTTTCCAATCCAATGGAAATTTGCCCAAATTATCACGGTCGCAAAATCTGGCAAACCCCCTACTGACCCTACATCTTACAGGCCAATAAGCCTTCTTCCACTCTTGTCAAAAATATTTGAACGACTTCTCCTGACCAGACTAAAACAAATAGTGCCCTTTAGGTACTTGATCCCTGAACAACAATTTGGGTTCAGAGAAAAACATTCTACAGTGCAGCAATGCCACAGAATAGTGAACAAAATTAGGGATAGCCTGGAAAAGAAGACGATGTGCGCAGCTGTCTTCCTGGATATTCAGCAGGCTTTTGATAAAGTCTGGCATGAGGGCCTTCTGTACAAGCTGAAGAAACAACTTCCTGATCAACTATATTTACTGTTGAAATCATATGTGCAATATAGACACTTCCAAAACAAAATCGAAGACACTGTGTCCGTTATCTCTCCTATAAAGTCGGGAGTGCCTCAGGGCAGCGTTCTGGGGTCATACTTATATCTTATATTTACTGCTGACCTACCTGTGACGGACTACACTACCACCGCCACCTTCGCTGATGATACCGCTATCCTCGCAGTAGATCCCAACCCGGAACGAGCCTCTGAGAAACTGCAAAGCCATCTTTACCTCCTGCAAGATTGGTTCCAGCGGTGGAGGATCCGAGTTAATTCTGCAAAATCCACTCAAATAACCTTCACCATGAAACGTAGCTCTTGTCCACAAGTCACCATAAACTGGGGTTGCATTTGGACGACAAATTAACATGTAAAACCCACATTCAGGCTAAGAAACACCAACTCAACTTAAAATCTAGGCAAATGTACTGGCTCATAGGTAGAAAATCTCAACTATCTCTCGCAAACAAAGTCATCATATATAAAGCTGTGCTCAGACCAATCTGGACTTACGGTATAGAATTGTGGGGCTGCTCTAAACCTTCCAACACAAAGATTCTGCAGAGAGTTCAGTCAAAAATCTTGCGCTGCATAACGAATGCTCCCTGGTTCATCTCTAATTATACTCTTCACAAAGACCTCAACATTCCATACATTTCTGATGTCATCAAGATTCACGCCGCTAAGTACAGGAACCGCAACATAGAACACAGCAATAATCTGATCAACGAGCTCCTCAATCCATCACTGGATGTAAGAAGGCTGAAGAGACAGTGGCCAGATGACCTGACCCGGTGAACGTGGTAATCATCGCTGGATGATTCCCACCTCAAGTGACGACTTATACATCACTTTTACTTATTACTCTGTGAAATGAGTAGATTGTAAAACTGCATTATAATAAATAAAAAAAAATTTTATACCACAATTAAATAACTGTTTATACGATATATTTAAATTACACAAAATGTCATGTATAGTATTTTATTTATTATAGAAAAGTTTATATAGTTCAGTTTTGGTGAATTTTACTTGGATGTAGAATTCCTTTACACTACGCGTGACGTCACTCGCTCCGCCGCTCGCTCTTCTCTCTGCAATGACCGCCGCTCTCCCCTCTCACACTCTCTCTCCGCGCTGGGGGTTCGCCGAACACTGATAACACTGATACTGTTTTACGCACAAATTGTCACTTTCCGAATCGTTAGTTTTATCACTCGGAATTGGATATTATTAATTATTAATTTTCAGAGTGATAATGAGTGATAATTTTTAAAGCGGTGTATAATGCTTACACCTTCCGGCTATTCTTGATGTGTCCCGCGTTAATAAGGATTTACCACGGTAGATAAATCTCCCTAAGCGGAAATCTTCTACTAACACGTAATAGCACTTAATAGAATATAATAGGTAGTTCACCCTCTTGGTTCTACTCGAACAACTCGAAAAGAGTCCCAAGACTTAGAGTTACTTTACATTAACCAGTTCGAACAAGAAAAAACTCTTGACGAAGAACACACGTTCACTAAGCAACGGCTTCCGATGAACTGCCTCGAAGTACACATGACACCGGACGGATTTGACTGAAATTAGGGGCTTCTGATTGGTCAATCGACTGTCTACGTGGTAGATTGGACAAAAGATAGACACGTTGCAGGCGAATCTTTGTATAAGTCTGCGAGAGCCTGCATAGATTTTATCTAGAAATTTTATTACTCTTCAATTAATAAGCGTGAAAAGTTGAGTTTTCAATTACTAAAAAACCACATTTAAAAACTACTGAGAACAACAGAGTATACAGAAAATGTAGCTGTTTTCATAATTAATTCACTGTCCAAGTCTCATGCCGATCGGTTAACTAACGCGGAAGATATAACAACGAAGGTACATCACACGCGAACGCGCGCACATATTCACAAACAAAGTACATGACATTATAGAACAAAAATTTACAAAGAATTTGGTATAACACAAGTCCTTATCCATCACTAAATACAAAACTTATAGCTATTTGACAAAAATTGCATAAATCAATTTAAAACATATTCATAGATCATCATCCTGTGTTTTGTTGCTATATATATATAATTTTTAAATAAATGCTCAACATTTTCTTGTTATATATATTATATTATTATTAAAATAAAACTTTTTGAAGAATATATTTTTTTTTGTAAATTACAGTGTTTAAATAGCATTCATCTATCATCATCCTATATAATTGATGTAATTTACCTATATACTTGTAAATAGTTTTATTATTAATTATATATATATATATATGTGTGTGTGTGGGCGCGAGCGCGTGGTAGACTTCTTAATTGTTTCTGTATTGCCTGTAACAATTGTTTCGGTAACTATAGAGTGCTAATTATTACTTTGTGGACGATTATTATTAATCCTAAATTGCTATACATTAACAATATTAAATTAGCACTATTAATGAAGTCCTAATTTATTGGAGTTGTTTACTTATTATAAAACCATTTGTAACTAAAAGTTACTTATTTCTATGTAACATCGAATGTACAAGCCTGGGACAGACAAAACAACAATAATTAGGTCAACTACTACTACTACTACTACTACTACTACTACTACTACTACTACTACTAATAATAATAATAATAAAACTGCCAATACTTCTACTACTGTTGCAACCTGTATCTCTCTCGTCTTATTAAAAAAGAAATACAGAAGAAATTATTTGATAAAGAGTACCGGACATTCTTTAGCTCTTACATCTGAAAAAATTCTTCGTTAAAACTTTTTTTCGTAAGTATGTAAAGCGCAGAAACTATTTTTCGCTCTAGCACGGGTTAAAAGAGGAAAAACAATTAAACGGAATAGTTAATAATGTTTGTTGTACGTACATTTCCTTTTTAATTTAGAAATGTTTATTTAACATTTATGAAACTATTTAATCAATAACGACGGTTGACGTAAGAGAGTAAAAAAGAAATAAGTAGAGGAAACCCGTGAGCGGCAACGGCAGCAGTGGCGCTGGTATGTTTTTATTAAAATAGCGGAGAAATCAGGACAGCGTTTCTTTATGCACTCACTGTATAAACGCTATTAAAGTGTTGTTTATGTGTACTCAAGGATTTGTCTGTTAGCTGGAATAAATCCTACTTCCGGACGAGAAGATGGACGCAGGGAATTGTGGCGAGTTGTTGCGTAAACGGCTTTACACTAGAGGGATGAGGACAATTTGCGCCCCCCCCCCCAACGACTGTGTAACGTGATACATTTCACACAACTTGTGTGATATTTGTTTTCCCTCTGGTGCATTTTGATACAAATATATATATTTACGTTATAGCATATACTGCAATAAATTAATTTTAAACAAAGTCAATATAAATTAAAAATATCATTTGTTTACACTTAATAATTTTCAAAATGAATTCTGTCATCAGTGTGTAGTACATAATTGAAGGCACTAATAGATTGTCTTATGAAAATTGTATTGTCTATGTGAATGAAGTTTTAATGTCCTGATGTATCACATGGCATCTTCATTTACTCTACCCAGAGACCGAACTTAGAAATGCGAAGAAAATGAACCCTGTATGATGCAATGATAAATGAGTTTTTAAGAGTACGCTTTGGAAGTGGTATGTGCTTTATCTGTTAGCTCTTGATTTGATGGGAAAAGTGAAAACCCGATATGACGGTCAATAAATAGAACAAAAAAACTTACAAAACGAAACCAAAATTATAAATACAATACAAATCCAAAAGTAAAATGAATAAATTATAAATACAAATTTATATTAAATAATGAAATTTAAAATTTATTAAAATCATTATAGAGTAATAAAATACACAGACGTCTTTGTATGTTTATAAATAAGGTAAAGCAGGCAAAGTTAAAGCACAGTGGCCTTGAAAAGTTTACTGAAAGAATATTATAAGATTTCTTCATCCTTTCTGAGATACAAATTGGACTATTTTGAAGGAAACTCGGATATATCTAATCTCTCCAGTAATCTCTCTTGTAACAATTATGTATCTTCGTTCAATTGTCTCTAATCGCGTGGATAAAGGTTAGGTTTTGTGTTCATGTGTGGACAAAGGATATTGCAAACCGAGATAACTTGCAAGTTATAAGTTGACTTGTGGATGGGATTATGCTCAATCAAAAACTGCGAGAGAAAGACAATTTAAAAATATAGACAAACGTTTGTGGAAGACGAAAAAAAAATTTCAAAATTGTATGTACTTACCAATATATGATTTTAAAGTCTATTTTAAATCAATCGAAAAAATATCCTGAGACTGGCCACAGTTATCTCGAGTCTGATCGTTGTTTTGGGAATTAAGTGGAATTACTACTTTTGAAGGATAGCAGTAGATACTTTTGCAGGTATCGTAAGATAACGGAAATAGCAAGCAAACAGGTGTTTATCGTGTATAAATTCATTGCACACAGCAAGTACAAAAAATCAAAAATAAGAAAGAAGCCCAGAATAATCCAATAAACACACAACAAATGATTAACGTCCCTTTAATTAAACTGTAAAACGATATAATTAAAGACAATTTAATAATCAAAGCCCTGAAGTATATGGAAGTTAAAATACAGATGCAGATACATAAAAGATTAGCATGAAGCACAGTTGTTAAACCTACTAAACAGGAAAAATCAAATTTCATATTTTCAAATCGACAAATACGTAACTATTGAGTTGTTAAACATTTTCATCAAACTACATGTACTGAAGGATTTAAGCGCGATATAGTTAAACTTTGCCATGAAGTTGAATCTGTCTGTAATATTAAACAAACAAAAAACTAATACACAGTTACCAAGAATTTCGTAGATTTTATGTAATAGTAAAAGTAAGGAATCTTTAATATCCAAAGATTAATGTATTCAGTGGTAGAATTTAAAGCTATCAAACGAGAAATTCCACAACATATGAGAGGCACATTACAGGGTGTGTGTACTATACATTATACACATTAAACGTTGAATAACACGGGCGTACCAGAAGGTATTCTACTTCTGGTGCAAAATCCGAGGTGCAAAGAGCATTCAGGCAGTTACCTTACAGTAGAATGCACTACGAAAGACAAAAGTAATAAGGATTCAATGTGTGAATTGTGATAAAAAACCATCTATATACAGCAACGCAGAGATCCTGAGTAGAGAATAAAAAGAATAAGACAAGTTGATAATGAAATACGCTCCACTAATAACACAGTAACAACGCAATTCCTTACTCAGTTAGGAATAACTGCACACGCACCTAGACCAAATAACCAACAACTTAAGGATTCAAACAGTATAAATCAACAATTTTTACCTGAAGTCCCAGCTACCCACAAATTAATGACACGACAGAACTAATAGAAGAAATTATTAAAAAACTCGTCGTCATCCTTTACGGCTTAGGCTAGTAGCCTGTTCCAATCTCAATGGAATTCATCCAACCATCGTTTACGGGGTCTCCCCACACTTCTCTTCCCCCTTGGATGATAGTCAATGACTTTTCTTGAAAATCTAGTTGGATCCATTCTCTCTACGTGTAACCGCCACTCCGTTTTGTACAGGGAGATTTTCTGATTTAAGCTTTCAGCTATGCCTAGCGCCATTCTAATATGATCATTTCTGATAAGATCTCTCCTGGTACAACCCTTAACAGACCTCAAGAACCTCATTTCCGCTCCTTGTATTCTAGATATATCTTTGGTCTTCCTAATCCAAGTCTCACTACCATATAGTAGTTGAGGTACGGCCATTACAGTATAATATTTCAATTGTATCTCTTTCCTTATTTTCTTCTTTAAGTGTTTAATGATACATCCACAAAACGCCCGGAAGAGACTAATTTGGTTTCACTTCCTTATCATCTTGATATGAAATGCTACACCCTAGATACTTGAAATCTGGCACCTGTTCTATTAGCGAGTCCTTTATGAGAATCTTTGTTTTAATATGATTTGCCCCAGAAAAAAACAATAACTTTTGTTTTAGATGAGGAAATGGTTTGATTGTAATCTGTTAAAATGTAAGTAAGATAAACCAACGACCTTTGAAAGTCATTTTCATTCTCTTCGATGATCAGAAGATCGTCTGCATACATTAAAATATTTAAATAAAATTCTTTCCCCAAGTATAATCCTTTGAGGTCGTCCAATTTTTATTTCCTATGGCATCATCTATATTATTAAAATATATAGATATTAAATAAAATTATTAATAAAAAATATTGATAAACCTCCGCTCAACAGTCCGTTAAGGACCAAGGCGTACCCCGCGGCTTTTGTGTTAGTGTGACGGTGTATGGCTAGTACTACGCTCCACCAGCCGCTAGTTGCGGTATTCACAGCCAGAAGGCGGCGCTGTTATCTCAGCGCCTACTCAGTTTGCCTCACGACGCTGAGTGCACGCCGTAAGGAACCTCCGCCGGGAATTGAACCCGGGACCACGACCGCATCAATCGCCCGCGTTAGCCACTAGACCACATGGAGGCTCATAAAATTATTAATAGTAGATATTAAATAAAATAGGAGAAAGACTGCAACTCTGCCGAACGTCTTGGGTTATTCCAATGGGCTCTGATAATCTGTTAATTTTTATCCGTATCTGCGTTTCATTATATAAACTTTAAATTACATTTATTAAATGAATAGGGTATCCTCTTCTCTGCATTATCCTCCATAATGTTGCTCTATCCTACCTGCTTTTCCGAGGTCCACGAACGCAAGACGTGTCTCTGCATTAAATCCAATTCCTTTTTCCACTATTTGTTTTAACATAAAGAATATTATCAATTGTGCACCTTCCCCTCCGAAACCCATGTTATTCCTCTAATATCAGACTCTCAGCAATTCTCTATAACCTGTCGTTTATTATCTTAGAATAAATTTTCTTAGTTGTATTTAATAAACTGATTCCCCTATAATTCTTGAAATTACTTCTATCCCCTTTTTTGAAAACTGATTTAACATGGGCTTGTAACCAATGTTGAGGAATCCGTCGAGATAGCATTATAAATAAATTTAAAAGTCGTAATTTGAATGGGAAACTACTATATTTAATTAATTCTGTGTTTATTCCATCAGAACATGGCGATTTCCTATTTTTTGAGCACCTCAGAGCACGTTTTAATTCTTCAATTGTTATTAAATCTACCGTTATATTCAAATCTGCCTCATCTTAGCTGATTTCGTTTTGAGCATGGGTATTAAAAAACTAATTAAACAAATGAGCACAATGTAGTATTTAAAGATTGTCATAATTAAGGCTACGGACTTTTGGAATAAACAGTTGGACATATGAAGTGTCAATGTGTTGTTGAAACTTATTCAAGACATCAAAACATTTTACAGTTTCACGATATTTATAATTATACCCGAAACGCATTTTACTGACAGATATCACGTTGAAATCTCAAAACAATTTTGACGCTAAACATCCGAATGGTTCAAGTCCACGGTGGACTGCACTTGTATGACAAACAGGGGCGGACTGGCCAGGTCGACTGGTCGGCGAAACGACGAGGCCCCCGGACCCCGAGGAGGCTCAGGGAGCCCTCGAGCCATGAACATTTTATTTCGAGAAAAACGAGAAATATATAGGTATAGTTTTACCGGTATTAAAAGGCTTTTCTCGTCTAAATATTGTTGGACATAAATCTTCAGGATTTATTTTGGTCAGATTGGAAGTAATCACTTCTCAGCCTTGTTTATATACAGCCTATTTAGTATTTACAAATGGAGGAAAGCGAAGGTTACTGTAGAGGCGCGCCGCGCGGCAACTGACTGACGCGACGAGTATTAGGCTACTGTCATTTTTGTTTGAATGTCATTGCAGCATTCAGGGCTAGAGGCCCGAAGGCCTGGGAGGCCCTCAGGGCCTTATGTCAATATTCAAAAGGGGGCCCGTGGCATAAACTTGCAGGAGGACCCGGTTAAAATTGTTACGCTACTGGGGCTATGGATTGGTGGGACGGAGTGACAATGAACCGGGCCCCGAGCTCAATGGGGTTCCACCACCGTAATACACAGTGGAATATATTTAATTGGGATTTTATATAGATTTGTAGGGTATAAATGTTCTTTACAGTAGAAACAAAAAATTAACTCTTTAAGTAAACGGAAAACAACAACACGTCTTGTATGTTTTGTATTAAAACGTTCAATTACGTAAATACTTACATACCATGTATAAAGAGTAAATAAATAATTTAAAAAAGTATACGCACACAAATACGCGCGTGCGCGTTTGTGTATGTAGCTGCAGGGGGCCATTTGACTGCTTTCACCCGAGGGCCCCCCAGGGATGCCAGTCCGCCCCTGATGACAAAAATCATAAAGCACTATGGTCAACAAAAATATCAATATGAACATACAGAAGCAACAACTATTACTACATAAGAACAGTCTGGACTACTGACTGTGTTAGCATTGTACTGTCATTCCAAACATAACAGTATACGATACTATCAACAATTTTTCAAAACTAGGAAACAGATTCCTTGTTTAAATAAAAAGTAATGAAACTCTACAAAGCAATTTTTTTACGAATGGAAATACGTTGTAGACACCAGAGCAACTGGAGTGTGGGACTCTAATACCTCTCTTCTTCACGAGCACACGTGTGCTTAGGAGTAGCTAAACACGCAAAAATATAAGACTAGCTTCATAAGCACACGCTGTTTTTCTTCCCAATCCTTTTCCTTCTCAGCACATCTGACTGATACCTTCGCACTACCTTGCGAAGACACATGTGTCGCTGTATCCCTTTCACCTCCTCCTTAAATAAGTTTTAAAGACCAATGACCAGTTGGAACTTGGGTCAAATAGCAGTTTAGCAGTGCTTGCTATCCAGGCCATTTTACCATATCAAAGATTAGGTCTTTCTTTTCTCTGTCTGCAAATGTACATCATGCCACTTATGCATCACATATTTCTTTTCTTCCACGAGCAGGTCAATTATCCCTCCTATGACGTGCACAGCAATGATAGTTACGGTTCAGTATGCGGAAGTGGCCCTAAGCGATGCCAAGAGTTGTGCGTAGCAATGGGTATGTCCGTCGCCCGCTGTTGCGCCGCGTCCCGACCTTCTTATAGAGCTCTCGCCGCGGGGACCATAGCGCTCGTGTTACGTTAGATGTGGCCGTGGTTTTCCAGTTGGAGGAGACTAATTGCGTGAGAGTTCGTCAAGGCCGGGTTCAAGATTCATCTGGCACAGATGGGTTTTGACCGAGGGCACTTATGAGGAGATTGCCTTACAAGCGGGCACAACGGCGGTAGGACTTTCTGGAAAAAGTCCATATAGTGGCGTTCAGGGAACGAACACATAGGGATTCTAATAGTCTGGTTTGATGATAGATGGGCTTTTCATACCTATCTCAGTTAGCGGTCCTAGAGAGACTGAAGCTTTCGCTTATAGATCTTAGCCAAGTAGCCCCATAAAGGGATCGTGTAGGTAACCATCAGCGTCACATACGTAGAGATGCTAAGTTTCCCTAGGCGGCGGGTCACAGATTTGCTGCACAGCAGGGGCCAGAGCTGACAAAGGCCCCCTGTTTGTTCCGGTCTCAAACAGGCAAAGTCTAGAGCTGGTCACTGCAGCGCTTTCTCACTCGTCCCCAACTCTGCGTCCCTTCGGCTTATACAGTAGTTCCGTAGTTGTCTGGGAATGCGGCAGTCATCCTTTCGGCAAAGATGTTCCCACCAACTCAGACGATACCGGGCAATCCTGTCGAGTATACTCATAATTGTCTGAACAGACAGTAGAATAAAAATTACAGAGTATTTTTAGTTTTACTTTCGTCTTTTTTCTTTATTCACCTAATACTGTTGTGAAAAGATGTTAATTCTTAGGATTTCAGCAACTTTGTAAGTTTGCGAGATTAAATGTCCATCTAAACACATACACAATGATTTAAAATTTTATAAGATGCGTAGAATAAGTTATTGAAGTACGTGTAGTAATATACATAACGTTACCCATCACGTTGATAGAGCTCTTTCAACGTACCGTATATACCGTGTATAGGCAACAAGGGAAATAAATTACATAACTGTCACTTAAAAATATGTACTACCGTATATTGAATTTTAGGTACATAAAACTGAAGAGATTCTTACTAATGTCAACGTGTCTTACAACAAAACGAACTGAACGTTTTCTGTGCTGACAGACAATAAACCCTGGGAAACAGGAAATGCACGAGCGTAACATCAATAAAGTTCAGACAGAGAACTACTACTGCGTACTGCTACGACAAAGCAGCAATATTCCTTGCTGGTTCCAGAACGTTGCAGCTTTCGTATAATTTCTAGTTAACAGTAGTATCGTACATTAAGGCGTTTGAGGTGGGCGTGAACATATTTGTATACCAATAAACGTAAATCAGTAATACGACAGTGCGAGTTAGTAAATACTCCATAGAAAGCGACAGATAATTTCAAACTGTCACTATACAGACTCTTATTACAGCATTTTCACAGCATATTTTAACACTGAAAATGTTTATAAGGACGTGTCGCACATTTGCGGGCGATCGCTAGTGCATGATCGAAAATGGGAACCGGCGAGTTTCCATAGAAACTACTTCTTTGTTGTCAATAACTTAGTACACATATAAAACTTCGCTTATGAATGCGACTACATTTAACTCATAATCTGTACATTGGTAAATGAAGAATGAATTCATTGATTGGTGAATGAAGAATAAATTCATTGATTGGTGAATGAACATAAATATATATATATATTAGATTTATTGAAGCATTTTAATGCCCTTCTCTGTGCATTGCATTTGTGCAATGCCTGTAAATTTTTTCTTTTCCTTTACCCATCACTAACTCTTACCCAGATTCATCAAGTAGGAGAAATCGATTTTTGAATCGTCAAAGTCCTATTCACTGGTTGTATCCGATTAATTCTTTCTCTTCTGAAGTTGGCTTGGTAATCTGCCGGTACATGTCAGCGCTGATTGCGTACTACTTTATGTTACAAGTAATACAGGTGCTAAGACTACAAACTATAAAATTTTAATACCTTCAATTCATGAATAGGTGACATAACGTCGTTAAAATCAGTGCCGGATTAAACCCTGTGGAGGCCCATTCTAGATAGTAAAAATCTCGGAGCCCGCTCACAATTATTTCCTAATTATGTTTTTAATTTTGCCTAACAACAATTTTTATAAACTGATTGTATTTCATAAAGTCATGAAAAATGTTAGCATAACAATAATCAAATTTACATAACGTTATTCATTAATATTTATTAAATATTTTTAAACAATTTTACACAGCATAATAAAACAGCATTTTTAAGAACGTTATATTAAATAAATTAACAAAACTTTAAGCATTCACTCTGTTTAATTTTTGTGGTGGTGAAATGTTTCAGAATATCTTAAAAGTCCTTCTTCAGGAAGTCGGCTTGGTGGCGATAAGCGTGAGTTAAGTCGTTTGGAGTCACTGAAGATCGATTAAAAATTTTCAGCAGTTTCAATTTCAAAAAGGTTTGTTCAGTAACAGCTTTCGTGTTCATGAGACACGTATAAATTTTTAACGCTGTCATAACATTTGAGAACGTTGATTGGATCAAAATTTCACACATCTTTATGTACGCTGCTTCATCAGCTTTGAAATCTTCTACTGTAAAACGAAATATTTGAAATAAACATCTGCACATGCAAGATGTCCTCAGGATAATTCTCCTTAAATCTTTGGGCAGTTTTTCAATTTCAGCAGCGTCTGCCTTCTTTGCAAACTCAACGAGGACCACATAAGGAATTAACTTTGTTATTATGCTTCCACACGGCAGGAAATCTCTGGACATAACTTATCCAATTGATAGGGGAGTTTCAATCTTGAACCTCAGGATCTTACGCGTCCCCATAGTCGTGAAGTCTGTTATCAATGTATTGCTCATCAATTTTTATCATTCCCTTTTCTTCATTGTTATGTAGTGTTGACATTTCTCTATGTAGTGTTGAAAAAGTCGAACAATGATTTCAAAAGGTCAACGGCAGTTTGATGTTCTAGTATTCCTTTTTGTAGCGATTTACTGACTCCGTTAATTCGGTCTATGTTACAGTCCAGAAGTCTGCTATGATAATATTTTCCTTCTTTGACAGGGCATTTAGCAGACATTTGGTCTCATAAATTATGACTTCAGATTCACAAGTTCAGCGATGACCTTGCAACGCCTTCTGGAAGCTACTGTAGCCTTGTTACTTCGAGCCTTGGTCGCATCGTCTCTTGTGCATTACTTTGTATAAATCATTTTTTAAACACTAGTGCAGAGCGTTGATAACGTTTACCATCTTTGTCCTCATGATATTCGAGCATAAGGATATTATGTTTATAGAATAATATGGTTGGTGGCGAGAAAAAATGTGTACATTGCTTGAAAGTCCGAAGAATGAGATTGCTCCAACGCAGCACATACTCAATAAAATTCAACAAATATGCCTCGCACGGAACGTAGTGTTTAAGCTGATTTACCTTGTCGACATTGCACATCAAAACTGAAGCGCCCTGACATGTTTGCTGCATTGTCTTAACTTTCCGTTTTTGATGTGCCGCATTTGTTTAAGAAGGTCAAAACAGTGGTGGCAAACGCTTTTGCAGTGAGGCTATCGACGCAAATGGATGTGGGGAAACATTCTTCTTCGTCTGACACTCCAACTCCTAAGCACTACAGTCAGATGGTAAGTCTGGTGTAGAATCAATGCTCAGAGAAAATTATTGGCTTTTCTTCCTGGGTTTGCTCTACAATAAATTTCGGAACCTTATTTCTCATCATTTCGATTACTTCGTGGAATTTAGGAAAATTGTTTCTAAACTAGTTTCTCTCATTATATTGAGTTTTGTATCACCGCAAAAACCTATTCCACGTGATGAGAGGAATTTGATCTCTAATAGTAAGCCTACTCTTTGCATGACTTTTATTCAGTATTCTTGTTCTTTGTTAAAGTGACTTTCCGAAGAGCTGTCGATGCGACCATGTGTGCGCCGTCGACTGAACAGTGCTTGTACACATGACCGATGCGTTGCACTCTCCAAATACATTTTATTCGCTGTGAGACATTCTTCTGCTCATTTAGTACGGCCTTGATGGGTTTCACCGAATACGACGCATAGGGAAAAGTACACACTTTCTGTGAATGGAGAGTATGTGAACCACCATATTTTAATTTGTTTATCACTTGAGACCATGGAGCGGGAAAAATTTCTTTTACAATTTTCATATTGACTGCTTGAAACCAAAAATTCACCGTCAAAGTGCTGACATCCCACCGGGTTACATCAAACGTCCTGAACTTTGTTGGTAATGTTTCTCAGCAATGCAATATCATTTTGATATTCTGGTCCATGACTGTCCTTGTTTTAATGAAGTAACTGAACTTCCGGCTCAGTTTCAGCTACACTTACTATTTGAACCGAATCTTCATTCTCTGCAATTTGTTCAGGAGGAAGGTCTACCGCATTCGTTTTGCTGGCAAACGTAATTGAAGGGTTATCTTCACAGAATTGAATTGAAGAAGAATTGACTATCATCTATTGACGAGTAAAGTTAAGTTGGAAAGGACTGTGTGACTTTTTTTGTTCGTCAAGCTTCTTTGTGTTCTTTTGCTTTTTTTAAGTCTTTCTCCACAACTTTGTTCCTTTTCTTTGGGACATTCTGCGTCTAAAAAAAGAGGGACGACAAACAATATTTATGCTTTGTTTAGGAAAATGAAAATAATCTTATGTTAATCGAACTTAATTAAAACTCAGAAAAGCTGGCTGACTAACCTAAGCTATCGTAAGTATATAAGAAACTATATATACTCTCAGTGTTCTCGGAGCTTATAACTCAAGAATTCTCTATTGAGACCTGGAGTTGTCGAGAACTCGCGACACTCAAATTCTCTTTCTCGTGCGAAAACATAGTGTGCACGTCTCTAGATGGAAATGGCAACTACTGTGCATTACACTTACGTGAGTTGCACCGAAATGTTTTACAAACTGACAACTGACAGAAGACGAACTTTTGAGTGGTAGGGAACCTGATGTTTATGCCTACTGTTTATGTACTTTAGGTTGTCAATATGTACATTACGTCAATTCAGTATTTTCTTTATAGAGTCTTAAGTCATTTCTTTTAGTTAATTCACATTTTACTATCTTCTCGAAACAACTGAAGAAAGCCTAGACTGATCGTAATTTTCTTTCAAGATCAAATCAATATTATTTTGATGCGTTGTCGTGGTGCTCTTAGAATGGACTCATGTCCTATAGTTCGGTGCCTACCCTACTATTTAGTAACCCGACACTGGTTAAAGTAACCATAATTGTTTCTTTATCATTGTCTTCCTTGTTTAAATGTAATTAATCTGCAGTTCCTACAGACGTCATAAATTTTGGCAAGTATTTTTGTTCACAATGTGCAAATACAACCTTAAAATTTCCCGTTCTTTTCTTTGTAAGAAGTCAAAAACTACACAAAAGGGTTACCTTAAAATAGTCTTCATTCTCTGCTATATTACAAACTTCTAATATTTTTCATGACAGCAAAGGCATGAAAGCAACATTTGTGTCGTTTATTACGTGAGTAGCAACTTATAAATAGTTTCCTTTACGTTATAAAGAAATATCTGGTTTGTTAGTGTTTGTACATTTCTAATGAGAACTGAAAATGAAATAAACTACTTAACATTCAGAAAAGTTATGTTTGACGTATGCTATGGCAAGTTTTATAATTTAAAAGTATCAAGTATAATACAAGTATAATAATTTTGACAAGAGGTAACATTAATAATATGAAAAATATTATTTGTGTAGTATCTGTCCTTAAAGCAGATGAATGAGCACACCTGCAAATATTATCTTACAAGATATGACCTGAAGAATTGTAATTATGCGTGATTGTAAATGTATAAACGGATCGATATTGTACAAAACTTTAATACCTACAACGTAGGTTATAAAGTTTTCCCTTTTTCACAAGGTCATTGTGGCATTGGAAATGTACGCGTATATTACTACATTTTGGCAACGATTAAATTATATAAACAATTTAAATACTTCAGACTAAAAGTAGTATACAAAACAGTAATTTTTGTTTGTTTTTTATTTGTTTCCCCGACTTTCTTTTTATTTGAGAAAACATGCTTAAAATTATCACCAACGAATGTTAATAAAATACAGGCTTTTCTGTCTTATGTTATTATCCTGAAATGCCAACATTTCTTTATGAATATAATTTATTTGAGTCGTTTTTATGTGTATAAGCTTCCGTCTAAATGTTCGGCTTACTTACTGTTGTGTAACATGCTTTTCTACTTAACTTTATGTTCCAAAAAACATTAAACTGTAATAACGATGTAAACCACGTTTTGTACTGATGGAATAATAATTATTATTTTGTTTTGTTATTCCCTTTGTTTGCTGTTTGGGAGGAACAAAATCAATAAACATTTGCGTGACTGACGACCCGTAGTATAATACCGTGGTTTTACGGTTTGTAAAACATGTGTAAAACAAAATCAAATTTTGTAGATGAAAGGAATATTTTGATGAAGCAGATTTGTTTGGCTCTGACTACTGCAATGAACACTACCTCTGACCCACTCTTGCCTCCTGCGTGTTTGTACGCTTCTTGTCTTTGCTACAGATATTGTTTTCAGTGGCCATACATTCACATACATAGACGCGAGAGCGCGCGCGTTTGATGTGCGAATAGAAGGGTAAAGTAATCGGCGGCAAGCGCGCGACACCATTTTTCAGGTCCCTCTTGGATTTATAGTGTATTCTGTTGATACATTTCTGTGTTCATCATTCATCATACTGTGGTCGCACACTATTGTTCTACTCTTACTATAGACTGTTACAAGCCGTTGTACTCGCACAAAGAAAAACTGAAGCAAAAAATTCCTTTATTCATTCTCAATAATTCCTTTGTTGTCGTGTTGTCTGACTGACTATCTTTATCTTTCCGTCTATGTACGCGTATGTATCAAACGTCCCCTGCGCGTACGTAACGAACACACACACACGAAAGAAAGAAAGTGTGTTAATTTTTCTTGTTCATAATATTGAACATTTAATGACAAATGGTAAAATAAAGTAGACTATAGTAAGGAGAGAATTAAATATTAAATTATTAAATACATTTATTGAAATATAAAAACATAAAACCATCCATAAAAGTTATATACGGCTGAATATTATTTTGGTTGTGTATTGCCACAGTAAAGTGCATGGGAAATATTAAAAAACAAACACACCACAAAAAGTGCAGTTTACCTATTTACTTAAACGGCTACCTTTACTTAAGCACGTTACGTGCTTACAAGATACTAAAAAATGAATTGGTTAAATACTTATGAATCAGCGAATCAACTTAGGACTACAAACATTAATATATTCTTTACACATCCCAACTACCTATCTGCAAAAAATTTCTTACTTAAAATTTTGACAATTGTAAACATTACGGTAAAGTTCTTGTTCGCCATTCTTGTATGTCGACAAGTAACGGTGTGATAGGTGTACTACCAGACTCTAGACATTTGATCGCGCGCGCCCACACACACACGCACGCTCAACGTATGTATGCCCGTGTGTGTACGTGTTCCTACCTCTGGTTGTTGTTAGTCTAGTTTTAGAACTTAAGGTAGTCTTGTTAAACTTTCGAGCATGAGAAACTTCTTCGTACCTTTTAGTGCTCCTTGCAATGGATCCGAGTTGCCTTTACCTCTTCGTACCTTACAAATGTAACCGCATACTTAAAATGTTCTGACTAGAGTTCAGTTTCAGATTTTAAACATCTGATAATGTCGTTTACTCTTTGTTACGGTCTTCCAATGTGGCTGTTCAGTTTATGATGCCACATTTCTACCATGGTTGGTTCTATGACGTCGGTGGTAGCAGTTCCGTAACTCCTGTGGTACTAATGGATTTTCTAGCCACTGTTGCAAGGAGTAGTTAAAGTATTCATTAATTATTTTTCCTCTGAAACTTGACCATGGACATACAGTCAGCCATTTTCTACATCTTCGGGCCGAAGAAAATCCAGTGCAGTACGCACTCGGACGTTCAGGCTGTGTTTTAAACATTCTCATGCCACTTGAACCTCTTTGACAAATTGGATAATTTTATACATTATCCATTGTATAAAACACAATGTGTACCTTTCGTCATTTTAATAAACTTCACATTGAAAATAAAAATACAGAGGGCAGCACAGAGTAAAGCAACAGGAACTGCATTTGTAATAAGTAAATTCTAACGACTACTGGGAAGAAGAGAGTAGCGAGCCTCTGCAGCCGTGGCTAGTAGTTGTAAGTTGAGCTCACTTATCAGAAGCAACCGATAAGAAAACCCTTTCCAACGTTTTAGACGCTGACTGCTGTTTAAGGGTATAGTGTAGTCTAATTTAAAAAACAATAACATTTTGTTTTATATGTTACTGTTTTTCAATATTTTCTTAACACTTTGGAAGAAAATGTGTGTATATATGATTCGTAATTAAGAAATCACACACACACACACACACAGACCAAATATTTTAAGTGAAGCTTCTAGTTTCATTAAAATTGTCTCTACTTTTTTGTTGGTCACCGTGAAGCAATCACTATTATGATATTATGGTAATCGCAAGTGGGATAATTAATATTATAAGAGAACCTTCTTGATAAGGATGACTGTAAGTGAGTGGAATATATGGTGTTCGCAATTCGTACTAGTTGCAAGTGGGAAGGAGCCATTAACGACATGGTGAGACGAGTCATCTGCGAGATAATCATTCTAATGAAGACAAGTTAACGATTGTGTGAGCAGTTGATTCGTGAAGTTGAGAAACTAAATAAAATTAGAAGAAGACATTCGTGGACTATCGACGCTTAAAAACGTAAGATGTGGTACTACTTACAGAAGGTTCAACGCGTAAAACACTTAAGAATTTATAAAAACCAGCGAAGAAAATTGTTATAATAAAGTTAATAGAATAATTATCTGATCTAATAAAACTTACCAAATATTAACAAGGAATTTTCTTAACAATTTAGGTTTTGTTTAGCGATATAAATAAAGAATACCCTTGAAATGTCTAAGGAGTAGTAATGAAAAAGCCTGCAGGCTGTATAAAATTGGATCAAAGCAGCGGGTAATAAACACCTTGCTTGTTATTGAAAAATGCAAACGACGCATTTTAAATATTGAACGGCGACCTAATCAGCTTATTTAAAATCAATATGAAAGAGCTGAATTTACAGGACATGGCTTTCTTAACTACAACTGGCTTAATGGTTGTGTAAGTAATATATGCTTTTGTAAACAGAACAATGTTCTCCTCAATCTGAATGTCACTGTTCTGGTTCTGGTAACGAATAAAAACCTTTGGTTGGGAATAATTGAGTTTAAAAGAATATAAGATCTGGAGGAGCACGTTTTATTTGTGTTAACTGTAAAAAAGTTTTGGCTATTATTTTACCTTCACTCTTTATTTACGAAAGTAGCACACGATATTTTACGTATATGTATTGTTTGTAAAAGCAATTAGTTATTGGTAAAATACCTTAGGGTAAGTAAGTAAAAGCAATGACAAGAAAACAAATGAACATATTAAGTATTCTCAACGCTTCATCTCCTGTGAACGAGCTTCGAGCACTCTGCAGTTTGGCTAACCAACTTGGACAAACTGCAGTCTGCTTACCCTCGATTATTGCCTGTCCTAGGATTGCCCGCTAGCAGCCGGGCAATGCCCGAAATAGAGGTGTAAAACGTTTTTACCATCAAGGGTTCCAGATATTTTGTAGTCAACTACTTTGACTCTAGAAATTGCTTAAAAAGCGGCAGAAGGTCTTGTGGAACGTGGACGCTGCTTGGTACGTCACTCAGCTGCAATGCGCTCAGTTGGTTTTACGCCTACAAGGACGAAAACAATGTGTTTGAGAAAGGTTTTAGTGGCTGTTTCTCTCTACTACAATTTTTTTCTTTATCTGTTTCCGCGATGTTTAACTTTTATTATCACGAATATTTTAACTGAAAAATTTTTTTAGGTAATGTACTTTGCGTGTTTTATGGTGAAAAAAACAACGTTTTCGAGACAATGTAGTGAATGAAACTTCTAAGATCCTTTTTACCAAGAACAAACAGTATTTTGTAACATTTAAAATGAAAAAAATCATTCGAAACTCCTAAACTCGCCAAACCACGCAGACGCGCACGCGAGCGTGTGATTGACCACCGAAAGTTTTTCTTTAATAAAATAACGTGTGTTTTGTAGCTGTATGCAGACACTAATAGAAACAATAGTTAACCTGTAATCCGAAGGAACAAGAGGTGCCGTGTGGGTCTGCTTTGTATGTGAGCAGAATGTATAGTAGAGCAACGATGAAAAAAAATAAAGGGGGAAGAAAACAGTATAGAGAGAACAAGAGAAGTTGTGTGTGCAAGGTCATTTATAAGCGACATTAGATTTCAGAAATGTTTGTTCACAGAGGGCGGTGCCGTGCCGTGACAAAAACAACAGTACAATCCCGTTGACCAACCGCTTTTTATCTAACATTAGTTCGTCTCCTAAATAAATCTCAGTTAGAACATGGTCTGTAGGCACTAACATTGACTGGCATTAGCAAACAGCACTCCGCAAAGCAGATTCCTTGCGCAGTGAGTTACTTGCACCTCGTTTGCAAATAATATTAATTCAGACGGTTATTAGATTCATTTGGTTAGATAAAAAGATGAAAATATGAGGAAAGCCTAAACCTTCGTCAATAACGTGAATTATGCATATGTTTGTGAATGTTTGCTGGTTCAGCAAATCTCAGGGCTTAAAGTCGAAGGCTGCAACATTTTTAAGTTGGTAGGGATAAAAACGGGGTTTTAAGGAGTAACTTGAAAATAAACGCTAACTCTAATTGTATATATAACCCGAGTTATAGCTACTTGAATGCAAGGGATGTCCTTCACGTATATCGATAATTCGAATATAGGTCTACGTGATTTGCTCAAACAGAAAATGTTGTCTGTTTTTTTACTTCTATTATGACAAAAATAGGGTGAGGTTTGCTTAAGTAACCTTTAACATGAATTTATAAAACATAATTTAAATATCACAAAAAATACTTGTGAAAGTCTTTCTAGAAGCGGTAGCATTACTGAAAGTTTATAACTTGTGACAAAATATCCTTTCGATGTAAAGCAAAAATCAATTTGACCACTACGAAGTAAGTTATTAGTATAACATAAAAATTATTTTTTTTAACCTTTAAGGTTTTTTAATTATTGTAAAATCCGACCTTATATTACGTTTTTAATGATATGTAAACAAGTTCAACCTTCAGCATGTTTTAACTCGGTCAAGAAATTAAAAAATTAATTTGAAGACAACTCGTTAGCACCAAAAAATATCTGTTTCACAAAATGGCTATTTTTAAAGTTATCTGCTAAAAATCGAAAGTAAAAAGCAAATTATTGTAAAGGCACAAAAATAATCTACTTTCAGAATGCTGAAAGTTTTTCATCTTTTGTAATTAAAAACCAAATAAAAAGTAATTTAACTAATGACAACGGTTTGTCTGACCAGTAGAGCGTCCGAGCGTCGAAGAAGACGCGAGGCAAGAGTTGGAAAACCTCCTAAAAGAGGAGGAACCGGATTCACAAATATTACAAATGAACTCCTAAAATTATTCCTTAGGCTTTCACGGCCGGTGTCATTTGAATTATGAAAGATATCCGGGCTGTTTGGCCGTGGTCCCTGGTTTAAAACAAAACCAAACGTTTCGGCAGCTCCACTGGCTGCCATCATCAGTGGTATAAAATTTTCTGCACTTTGGGTGTCTACGTGCAGGCCCACAGTACTGTGGTATAGACTGTCTATACCACAGTACTGTGGGCCTGCACGTAGACACCCAAAGTGCAGAAAATTTTATACCACTGATGATGGCAGCCAGTGGAGCTGCCGAAACGTTTGGTTTTGTTTTAAACCAGGGACCACGGCCAAACAGCCCGGATATCTTTCATAATTCGAACTCCTAAAAGTCCATACGGATCTCAGAACACACAACCGAACTCTCAGAGAGACCAGTTTTATCACGAAACCATTCCTCACACTCGTTAACAAGGGGGAGGGGACAGAACTCCCAGCCAGGCTAGTTCACGAAACCATGGTACCATTTTCGAGTACGTCGCTGATCAACACGACGACCTCCGAAGCCCAGAACGGTCACGGGCCCGACCTCCGGGGTAGACCCCAGGGATAACTCTCGGAGGTCTACTACGGCTTTTCCTCACATTTCTGACGGCGGCAGGGAAACACAACCCTACCAGGCCGGTAGTCAGGCAGGTTGCCGTATCTTCCCCCTCTCGCTCGGTCCAACTTAGGACTCCCCCGACTCAACGCACGCCAGACCGCCGGTGAGGGAACAACAAGCGGCTCGAGCCTGATGCTACTAGGGTTCATCTGTGTACTTAATGGACGTCACGGACTGGCGTGAGATGTCGATACATCTACTGACCAGGGACTGCGTATCCTGGTGCCCGTTCACAATGCGCTACTAGGAGTAAGGGTGCACCTTTTGCCGTTCGCGCGAGCGATACACACTTTTCCCAACCATGAGTGCCGATGCCACCGAAGGAAGGGGTAGCCTCTGCGCTCGAAAGCAGTGTGCATCTGGGCGGGGTCTTGGATCTACGGGACGCCACTCGTAATCTGTGGTGATAACCAACTGTGAGTCCCCAGGGGTCTCTCCACTGCCACAGGCAGGTGTCGCTACTCAGTCACATGTGTTTTACCTGCGCGCCTTTCACGGATTCATGTTTTGGGTTCACCCGCCAGCTTTGCAAAGAACGGATCGCCTTGGGGTTACTTGCCAGGTAAAAAAACCTTGGTTCCCAGAACACGCGGCGCTACTTCGAATTTACTGCACCTCGTGTAGCTACTAAACCAGGGACGCTGGAAACCCTGGCTCTGTTTCACGCCTCGTGCAGCTACTTGCCAGGGACGGGGCAGTCCGTTCGCGATGCACACACGTTTGGCTTGGGACACATCAGCTCCATTCCAGCCGAAGGGCTAGACCACCCCTCATCCCCCCCACGATGAGGCAGTGTGTGCTGGGCGGGCAGGGACGGCGATCGGAGGGAGCCATCGGGTAGGGCGGTATAGCCCCCAACCTCACGCCCCTGGGGAAATAGTCCAGGCCCCCGCCCTCGGGGAGTTTGTCTGACCAGAAACATTTTAATTTTAAGAGAATTGAGCTAAACCCTAAAATTAACAAAATTTTTTAAAGCACTTGAAGAGTACTACAAGCCAATGTTATCGTACAGAGTTGAACAATGATGGAAGTATTAATACTTTTATGTACTAGAAAACTGTAACATGTATTCTGAAAAACTGCTGTTTTCAGAGTATTTGTTAATAATGCGTTTTAATTAAAATTTTTAGAAGCAATGCAAAGACATCCCATCTTTAACATCCTGTGACTCGCCACTTTTACCGTACAGAGGTACTGTAGTGTAACTAACTCTAAAGGTCATTTTATAAGCTATAAATACAATATTTTACTCTAATTTTGAAATTTAATTCTTTGTACTCAATAGGGAATAGATAAGATTAAAGCACATGGTACTTAATGTTTACTGAACCTTCAAATTACAAGTCAAATCACTGTAACAGCAGAACAAGGAAACAAAATCTGAATTAAGGTAATTTTAGAAACTGCCAATAAGCTTATTAGTAGGCGAATAATTGAAAGCTGAATGAAGTTTTCGGTGAGATTGAAGAATCCATCAGACTTTGAAACGGTATAACTCTGAGTGAGGATTTTTGTCATGAAGACAATAGAAACCACAAAAATAAAAATAAAATAAAATGCTTTACAGTCTGCAATAAAACGTACATACGTTTCTTGTTATTCGCACAAAACCAATTTTCTCGTCTTTCAACCGCCCCTAATTTTTGTATAAGAAGTATCCGATACGTACCAATTTTATTTAATTAATAAACTTGTGTTAGTGGCTATAATCACAAACAGAAATTACACTGTTGCACACCACTATAGAAAAAATTCTCGATTACCGCCTTCAAGCTTCACAGCTCATCATCAGGTCGGAAATATGAGATATTTCTGATCTGATGATGAGCTGTGGAGCATGAAAGCGCTAATCGGGATTTTTCTTCTACAGTGGTGTGCAACCATACCAATTTTGGTTAGTAATCCAATTTTGCTACTTTTATTTCCTGTTTCTACACCGTTCCGTACTATAAAAACACAATAATATCTCTCTCTCTCTCACACACACACACACACACACACACACACACACACACACACACACACACACACACACACACACACAAAACAAAATATAGGCTATGTAGGCAAAAACAGACACGATAGACAGCGAGACTGGCAGACATATTACAAAACTGATTACTTTGATTCTAAATGGGACCAAAAAGTAGAGATAGTCGCTGTATATTCCAAAAGTTTTATGAATACCATTCTTTCCTTAATAATACAGTTTGGAAACCTTCAAGAAACAGCAATGTTTTAGTTTTCGTACTTAAGATACGACCACGGCACATATTATTAAGGATGTGTGAAGAGCTTCCCAGTCAAATGGCGACTACAAACACTCTTTATTAAAGTTAGGACGTGCTGAATAACGTGTGTTACAGTAACACACGTTAATAACAGATACTATAACCAGTACAATGTGATCTAGTGTAACTGGGGCCTGCTGCATATGTTTACAAAAAAATTGCCAAATTATGTATGAAGTACTGAAACAGTTAACTATCCATTTGCGTTTGTTCCTTTGAATTTGTCTAGGTCGTTTTTCCATTACGCAGTTGCGGAACTAGTGAGGTAGGTCGTAATTATTGGAATGAAGATGACGATGGCTAATTACTCTTAATACCATCATTATTTTGAAATATGTTATGTGTGGTTTATAATGAATGTATTTATCATTCTTTATCAAAACACTTACAAAATTATAAAATCAAAATGTAAAATAAATATTATAAAATTGATATTCACCTTGAATCTAAAAAAAATTAAATGTTTGGTTCAATTTCAATTTGCCTTCATTGTCAATATTTCCTGTTTCAGAGGCAAAATCGTAGTCTACTACTATTGAATTTAGGCAGGAACAACGTGGTATAGTCGTGATTTGATTTTACAGCAAAAACCACTGTTTCCAGAAATCTCTATCTCAGACAGTTTTTTCCACAGTAAACTTGACATCTTTCAAATTTTCAGAATTCATCTCCATTTTAAATTCGTATTACCTATTTAGAATTAATTTTCTACTGATAAGAGTACCTGATGAAGAATCCACCGTCTTGGTTTAAGTGAAGCAAACTGCAAGGTACAAAATAATAGACGTTGATTAATCAGCATGTGATGCAAATGTCTGCTGGTTACTTGGTTCTACACACGTGTTAACCTATTTAATAGGGTGAGTGTTATTCAGTAAAAGCGTAAAGCGAAAATATATACAACGAGGTCATGACGTTATATAATGTAAATCTACCATGACAGTTCTTGAAAGTAAATCTAACAAATCATAAAATATTTTCAGTCATATGGTTTGCCCAAACTATGTTTCATGTAGTTACTTGTATTATAAATAAATATTTCTGGTGTTTTAATGTTATGGAATATGATTTATGTTAGCCATTCTTATTAACAAGTTTACAAATAAAAAATTCCTCCCCTCATGTTCAGATGTGCTCTGAATGGCTATTCTACTTTCTTTCTTGTCATCAACCTTTCTTTCTTATCAAAACGTTCCTCATGTGATCAACAAACAGGAAAACAGCAAAAATAGTGGGAAGCAATTTTTCTGCTTCAAAAGAGAAAAAAACCTTAACAAATTTTTATACACAGTCGATGTAAATTGTGTCTACATATTTTATAAAAATGATAATATATGAGAAACAACAATAACGTCATACATTAACATAACATAACAGCATGACGCAACAGTTACATTAGTGTGCAAATTAATTGGGATAAACCAATTTTTTCACAAAAATGTTTATTTTAGTTGAAGAAGTTGCCTAAGACCGGTTTTAACTCCTTTGGGCTAATGTGGGAGGTTGACCTTGACTTGTAGAAAGTTGTTTGACCATTTTTTGTTAAACTGCAATCGCTTTGTCTCAGTTTAGTGCTAGATTTTGTAATAAGGAGTGTGCATGTTCGTGACTCATTTAGTTACTGTTTGAGTTTATAAAAGTGGATGTTACTCTCAAGAAAAGGGCTTTAAGTGAGCATATGTGTATGTTTGTGAGAGACATTGCTGCAACAGTTTGTGTGGGAAAATCTAGTGGTTCAAGAATAATTAACAGACACCTGTTCATTAATAATTTATGAACACTTTCTCCGAAAAGAAAGGGCAATTGCTGAAAACAACGCAAAACAACTCCTATAACTGATAAAATTCTACTTCAGAATAGTAAAATTCACCCTCAGAAGACAAGTCAGGACCTTCAAAGAGATTTACTAGAAAACCAATTAAAAACCATTATTGACGCCTGCAATGAAGAAAACTCGTTTAGAGTGGGCCAGAAAATACGAATTTTGGAGTAGTGATGACTGGAAGAAGGTGACATTCAGTGAAGAAACACACGTTTTAGTCCAAGTTAGAAAAAGCACTGGTGAACCAGTGAGAGCCGAACATCTTCAGCAGACCGTTAAATACCCTCCCCGTTAAATTTTACTATTTTCTTTCATCTTTAATTAATGAAGCGTAACTTCGACACATTAGGTATGAAAAGTTAATCCGTGTTAGACCAATATTTCCACTGCATTAATAGACATTTTCTCCTCTCGTGGCTTTCACTTCTCCCCACTACAACCTGCGCGCTGCTTCATGTCTGTTTAATTTTACAGTAATTAGTGATTCCATTGGTGTCTGTATTTTGTTTTCCACTGTATCATACAACGATCAGTTAGACCGTCGTAACAATATTATCAGCATACGTCAGTTCCAATAATACTAAATCTGTCACTCACATTAATTTCAATGCATAGCACCATCATCATCGCCGTCTCACAACTTTCAGAAGCTTGGTTTTCCTTTCCTGTCTCTTCGTTCTTTCATTCTTCGAGCAGTGTATCGTCAGAATCGTTGTAATAAGCGCAATCGGTACCATGCATTTAAGAAAACGGTCTCTCATTTTGTTTCTCGTACAGGCGTATCGACATAAACAACTCTCCTTTCTACTAATTCCTTGGAGGGTACTGCATTCGGAAAGTTCCGCCATATTTTGTAGTTTTTTGGTTGGGTGAAGAACGTCGATGTATCAACTATTGTTTTTGTAAAGTACCAGGTCCTGGCTCTTCCTATAACAGTACAGACCAAGACAGACACTTCTTCAAATTGAGAACCCATTTTTTATTTATACTTTGTTTGCGACGTATAACTACAAAATTAGGAGAACAGATAGCAGTTGGGTGTACTACAGTGAGCTCTGTCGACTCTCAGGTAATTGTGGCTGAACAGTATTAGAAGTATACGGTTCTAGATATCATCGCATGCGCTAACATAATTGTGTAGTAAAATAGAAGTATCTAATACCGGGAGTAGTCGAAACACTTGACTACTTAGTGTTACCGTCCAACAGAGTACGTTGTGGAGCCCAACCATTCGTACAAAAATTAGAAGCTTCTTAGATTCGTTGGAACAGCAGAAGACTGCAATGCAGTCTTGGTGCTGTTAATGCAGGATTAGTGGTCATTATCACTATATCAGACAATTTTGACTAACAGATCGAAAAGTTTTTGAGGGTCACCCTTGGATCCACCGAAGCTTCACAAGCACATACCCTATAAACCTGCTAGTCTGCCCATCGTTTCTATGGCGTCAAACTTTTTCCTTTTTATGGTTTCTGGAATTGTGTCATTTTGTTGCGTTTCTTCTTAAACGATACTCACATAAACACAATTTATGTTTTTCAATTTAGTTCCTGTATCGCTCTCTAGTAAAGTATTGCTGGACGTGCTTAACGCAAACAGTCTAAAATGTATCTAACTTTCTCGAATATCTGCACTGATGTACAGGATTAAATGTAGCTATTTTCTTACGTCTCATTAGGTAATCCTCTCACCACTTTCGGCAACCCAATATGGAATTAGCAGACGTTAAAGAGTTCACAGTCTATTCGCACCAACTTCCTAACTATGTAGGATATTGAGTTCAGTGTTAATAACAAATATCTTTCCTGACTAATAACGAAATGTTGTATCAGCGTTTAATTAGTTAAAGTATATTAAACTAATATAATGTGTCGGGAGATGATAGGATTCGGTTAGAAACTGTGAAGCGTTAAGACATAACTTGCCCTCACCTGAGAATAAGTGTGAGATGTGTTAATTATGGCTGTGATCCAGTGATGGTATAATCAGGTTTTGTTAGCTATCACGGAAATTTTTAAACTGTCAATATTGAATTTTTGACCGCTGACAAATTTTTTCTTTGGTTAGGTGCGCTGTCAAAGTTTATTAAAAATCATTCGAATTTTGGATTCCATTTAGTGTTTAAAGAAATTTGTATTGATTGTGGTTCAAATAATCTAGTTAATAGATAAGCTGAAACAGCTATCTTGTAGCTGAAGAACGTGTTGAACGCAGTTGAAGAAAGTGTTGCCAGTTTCGAAAAAAGAACAAATAATTTTGGTTGGTGTCATAAAGCCTATCGAAGACAATACTCAACAGCGTTAAAAGGAAGGGAACGAAGGAAAGATAGTAGGGAAGATAGTTATATGAAAAAGACTCCATAGAACTGATTAGAAGCATAAATCTCGAACACCAAATTAGGCGTTACACTCCTACTTACACTCTTAGAAAATGCCTACTGATTCTTGATACCCTAGACGTGTACTCATTAATATAGGCACTTTTTTGTTGCTGAAACTCATCCTACTTTTTTGTTGTTACGCATAAAGGATATTTTATATTCAATACACATAAAGCAAATATAATATCAAAAGAATAGAAACAATAAAAACTACATTTATATCACACACATGTACAGGACACAAATACATTTTTTCTCTTTCTTCTTACACGTACATACATACTCATGTATTCATGTTTTGTATGTTTGTGTATACTAAAACATTACACCAAAGGAAGAGAAAAATGAATAAAGACATGGTTATATTCAGTCTCTTTTTTATGGAATACAACGACTTGCAACAATCAATAGTATGAGAAGAACAATAGTGAGCGACCACAGTATGATGAATGATGTTGAACACAGAAATGTATCAACAGAATACACTATAAATCCAACGGAGACTTGAAAAATGGTGTCGCGCGGTTGCCGCCGTTACTTATCCTTCTTTCCTTGCACAACCACGCAGCACACACACACACACACACAAAACAAATGTCGCCACACTTAGCAGCAGACTACAAAAACAACCGTCACCTTACCTTACTACATCTTCTGTATGGTGTAAACACAAACACAAAGGCGACTACAGAGGGGTTGATGGTAGGGTGGGTTGCAAAGTGAGTATTGTGCGCACTTGATTTCTTACATTCCACTTTTATAAAAATTTTTAAAATATAATTTTTCTCAATTTCTTGGCTCTAAGATTATTATATTTATCCCATTACTTACAATTATTACATTATTATCATATTACAATTAAATAATGCCTTAGAATGTGATGTTAACTGAAACACAGCAGTAAGACTTGTTACGCAATATGCTTTCATATTCTCTATAAAACAGAAATACATTTCTGATCCTTGTTCAAAAGAGAAATGTAATAACAAAAAGAGATCCAAGCCGCTTTCCTAATAGGCCTGTACGTCGACGGTCAAATATTTACTACTTTTTATAATTCAAAACAGTGATAAATCAAGAGTTATATTGCTTCTTTTGTGGTCTATTTGTAGGTTTGTATGGTATAAATAAGAAGACTTTTATGAGTACATCAATTTTAGATTAAAATTTTTTCTATTCGAAATATGTTTCTAGACTAGGTGTTTAGTGTAAGATTTACACTGGACACGCGTTGAAGTTTATAAACCGCTGGCAGCAACTCTGTTATCTCTCTATCAATCGGTTTTGAGCTGCTGGATTACTTAACACTCACCCCTGACTTGTCTCTAAAAGGTTTTAATTTTTCTGGACGATTGAAAGAAGAAGAGCTGTGAGAAAAACATTTCGGATGAAGAAGTCACACAAATTGTGCGAAATTGGTTGTACACGAGACGGAACACTTTTTTCAAGAAGAAATTCAAACGCTCGTTAAGAGCTGGAGTAAGCGCATAGATTTAAGAAAAAACTATGTGAAAAATACGCCTAAGACAAGTTTTAGTTATAGAAGTGCAAACAAAACTGATTACTTAAAAATTTCTCTTAACTTTTTAAATTACGCTCATTAATGAAAGAACGTGATCTAAACCGATATCTTGAATCCAAAATTGTTTGAAATTTATAATTGTTCCTTTATTTCTAATTGTCGAAAAACTTCTCTAACTATGGAATAAAATTTGTAATCTAGTGCCTTGCAGTACCAAACGTAACAATATCCAACTGAGGTGTACACCAACAAACGATTGCAAGTCAAATGTATATTAGTTTTACTTTTTGTAATTTTGTCAGTAGAGTCCAGAAAACAATGTCTCTTGGCAGAACGTTTGAAGAACAAGTGTGGTTAAATGTTCTTATTTTTAGTGCATTTGTAATAATTGAATTTATAAAAAAATAAGTTAAACTTTCAAGGAAAACCAATTACCAATGCTAATTTAATCTACCAGGATCAAGGGATTTTAGAAAGAAACACATACTATAAAAGTTATGTTTTAAGAATATAAAATCTCTGTGAAAATCGTTGAGTCGAAGTTCATAATTCTTACATAAATAAATTTGTACTAACATTTATGCTGGATAGCAGACGTTACTGAAGTTATTGAAATTAGAAATTATTTAATCTAAACCAAAATGACATCTACTCGTTGGAAAACAAATAACATTATCTCAAAACTCAGACGGCATCGCAATAGAGGATAAAATAACGGATTATACAACATATAAAGTACACAAGTGCTGGACCACAAGCCTGAGGCTTGTTTTACCGTGTATAGCTTTTATAATTTAAAAAATAAATTGATCTCTGGGGTTTCATTTGGTCCCTCCCAGCCAACGATGAATTTCATAAAATAAACACACATTAGTCTAAAACCGGGACGTTGTCGTGAAATAAGCGTTTTACTTAACGAATAGATATCCCTTAATATTACAAAAACTTATAATTCTGTTTAATATTCGCATTGTTCAAGAATTATGTTAGCAATATTTCCTTATAAAGAGAAGCCAAAAAAATATGTTTCGTATTTCAAATAAGTATGGTTACTTTGTCTTACCAATTTAAGGCTCAAACTTATAGGTGTTTTTAACTCATAGTAGGCTAAAGTAAAATAATAATGTTGTATGCCATTGAATACATGGTTGTAGTCGGTTTAGAATGAATCAAATAACTGAATGAATCATATAGAATCAATGAAACAATAGCTGATAGAATAGAATCAATTTCATTGTTAAAACAGCATTTTCAATACAATAAAGTTCTGTTAAGTTGAAGAACTACAAAAAAGACTAAATTAATTCTTTTATAAAACTTTAGTTACAGTAGTTAAATTAATAATAGAAATTTGTTCCCTAGATTTAGAGTAAAAATAACCTATCACCGAATCAAAGTTAGCCGTGAATTATTAGATTCAGTAATTCGTATTGAAGCCATAAATATTCCAGTAGTGTATTATATAATATAAATTTTTTTCTCAAATCTGTGATAATTTTTGATAGATAACGAGAATGAAAGTGATCACAAGATTGTACGTTTAATTCTAAGTTCTTGTTAATGGGCAAGTAGATGTTATGTAACACTGCAATTAATTGTGTACGAAACATATCGTTCGTCTAATGTCTTATGCGAAACGCGCCCGTGGGATAACACTAAGCTTTCACGAACACATAGCGAAGGTCGTTTAATGTTTGCAATTAGGTATATTATTGTAAATTAAATAACACAAAAGTTAAAATCGTTTATAATAAAGTAATAATGAAGTTCACGTTCATAAAGTGGTTTACGTTCATTCTGCATTCAGCTAATACCGGAGTTTTTTCTTTACAATTACAAACTTTTACGATTATAGAAATTGAAATTTTTGTTATCGTTTGATAACGGAACGTAATGTTCAACAAAGTTTTTGTTAATGCCATTTATAAATATGCACTTCTAAATAAAAATGTGAGGTTGTTTTTAGTTATTATATTTTTTAGTTATTATATTATATACTTTTAATATTTTAATAATATAAAATAATAAACGTCACTTAATATGTAACACTAATAAATCGCTAGATAATAAATATTTTTTTTAGTTAATATGGTTGTAACAGTGCCTAAAGTAATGATGCGAATGATCAGGTATTTTGTATACTTGAGAAAACTTTAATGTTTTAGTTAATTGTAGTTAGAATTAGGCTCCATAACGTCGGAATTAAGTAATTTTTTTATATATATGAATTTTTACCCCCCCAAAGGTATTTAATGATAAAACATTAAACATCCATTAAAGTTACACGTTGACGATATTGATACGACGGTGTCACTGATCGTTGTAAGGTACAGTGGGAAACAAAATACAAGATACCATTGAAGTCACTAATCACAGCTTTAATTATCACCAATAACAATTTGTAATCAACAAGATAGTCTCTCACAACAAACCAAATAAAAACTCTCCACACGCAATAATAATGTCAACAATACAGTCCCGCACAATTTAAACACTTAACACTTCGCTACAATACTTCGACCTCACTGGAATAAATCGCCACTTAAACTGGAACTAAGCTCGCTGAATACTTACATTTATACCCCGCTGAGATTCCAGAATAATCCATACTACACGTCAACGCTACTAGAAAACACTAGCCTATAGCGTAATTGCTTGCTGCCTTGAACACGGTCCGCTCGGGCTGGTGAAGTCTGGCACAGTCGGAAGCGTGACAACTGTCACGTAATTGTCCTTCATCTCGAAGTAGCAGCAATATGTACGCACGCACACATTACAGCCGGGTTACGCTGGAATAGCGAAGAAACACGTGGAAAGTTGTGTATGGCGTAACAATATGTTTACCTGAACAACTGAGGGTTTAATCGACACTAACCTGACGCTGTACCGATATGCGCAACTAGAGGGAGTGTCGTCACTACAAATATTTCAAAATTTGCATACAGAAAGCGTGTAGGAATGTTTTTCCTAGGCGTAGTGGACTGATACTGTAGTTTATTGTGTAACATGACAACTTAAACTTTATGAAATATGTATCGATGCACTGCTGTTCACTGCAGGAATGAAACTACACAAAGTGCAGTAATATATCTTTTTACTGATATCCGCAATATGTCGAATTGTTTCATTGTTGCTTAGCGCCGTATTCAAACGCAATAAATTACTGACTACATAATTCATCTAATTCTTAAACACAACTTACGGGTTGCGAGTAATTAAATGACATTAACCTAAAAAATTCCAAACATAACATACACATTAAGGAGTGTAGTCACACACATTCATCGCGGATACAAATGTTTAGACGTTTGATTTAACATTAAACGTCTATAGTACTGACTAAAGTTGACGATATATTTGCCTGAACAACTGAGGGTTCAAACGACATTGACACTGTAGCATATGTGAGGTTAGAGGGAGTGTGTAATTAAGCAGTGACACGCAGGTCAACAGGTATGAATGACTAAAATATTTGTAATCGCAAAAGTGGAAATACTACTCGTTTGGACAGAACGCGTTGAGATTTGGCAAATTAAATTAACCAACTACAAAACACATATAACTCTATCTCTCTCTGAGCGATTTAGCTACTACTGAAATATCAAGAACGACATCCTGTTAATAAAATGAAAGCAAACATGTAACATGTAATGTCAGTCGGAGGCTTCCGATTGTAATTTATGTTTTCATTAACCGTGTATCAGTTGCAATATTAGTACTGTATAACCATGCATTGGTATAAGCAATTATATTTAAAATAAAAACATTCGTGTTTTCATTACATGTTTCAGTGATTGGTGAATCCAAAATGTATGTATTTTACGTACTTTTTTATGGAGCCAGAATACTGCAATTATAGGTAAACTTTGCTGCATTTTACTTGAACCGAGTTAGCTTCTCAAGAGGCTGCCACAGAGAGCGCTATCTGTTACGTTGCAGCTGGATGTGGCAATGTCGTTTGAATTGTCTAAATCTGTCATGCGACAGGTTGTAAATGAAAAAGGTTATCAAACTAAATACATTTTCTAAATGTTCATGGAATTTAAGTTGTTGAGTGCACAGTATACGTATTTGATAACAAAATTTTAACATGCAACAGAAAGTGTATTAAAAACTAATAACTTATTATGAAAGTAAATAAAATAACAACAAACTGCAAGAACTATATCATGTTATTTCATTGTCTTGCTACCGTCTGTTTGTACAAATACAAAATCATGATCATCATCGTCTTCAGCAAAAATGGTTTGTTCCGGTACTAAGCAGATAGACTAGAGGTGGCCACTTCTTCGGATGCCCCACACCTCTCCGTCTTTTGGCTTATAATTGTATAGTTGTTTGGGGATGCAGCAGTCATACATTCGGTTAAGATGTTCCAACCATTTTAGCTGATGTAGGGTAATCCTATCGAGTATATTCATAATATTCAGTTCCTGCCATATATCTGCATTTCTTGTACGATCTTGGAAAATACACCCTGGCAGATGCCTGATAAATCTCATTTCGGCTCCTTGAATACTTGTGGCCTGGGATTTCGATAAAGTCTAATTGCCAGACCCATAGAGAAATGTGGGGAGTCCCATCATCTTGTAGAACTTCAGACTTGTTTATTTCCTCTTTGATTTTAGAGTTTTCCTGATGGACATATGGTTGCAAATGGATGCACTTATGTCTGAACTTGTGTAGCTTATTCACTACGTCACTGTTTGTATTGTGAAACACGTTATAGCCGGATATTCAAAACTACTGACCTGCTTAACAACACTTTTATGCTCTTATGGGATTAGCTCAATGAAAAGCCATCACCTTGGTGTTCAATGTGGTATCTGTAATCCGAAATCCTTGCAGACTGGAGTCGATGAGTGTACAGTCATCTGTAATCCGCTTTTCTTGTTCGACAGGATAGCCTAATCGTCAACAAACAACACCATGAAACTGCAGAGCTACCAACTGTAAAATATTCTAGAAGGTTCTCTTACCAATTGCGTTTGACATTGTCTATTTATAAATTAAAAAAGAAGGTGATAATGGGACACTTGTCATACTCCACAATTGATCAGACCCACAGGAGCAACTGTGCTTCGTCTTCCTGTCTATAATTAAGAATTTGTTTTGCACATAAAGACTTTGTACGACTCTAATGGGATGTTTCGGGGTTCCTTGAATTTGCCATTATTACCCACAGCTACAAACACAAATTAATTTTCTTATTTGGCTGAAGGTATGAAAACTTTAGCTACTGCTCCCTCTATTGTCCGTTTTCAGAGTTTCCAGTGAGACCTGAACTGCATGCAAATGGATGTGAGCAGTAGAATATTAATCTAGTCTATCTAGTGTTTAATCTAGTATATGAGGTAAGCCGTTAACGAGGGATAACGAGGGATCCTGTATTGTAGGATAACTTCTACAAGTTACAGTCATTTGACGTTTGTAATTGCAAATAATTAGAAATAACTAATTTAGGTTACTTTATTTTCAATTACTGCTTGATTGGGGTATAGACTTATAAATTTGTAACACTCCTACTTCAAAAGGGCAGCCTGAATTCAGATAACATGACGAAGTAATTATCCGAATTTTAAGGGCAGACAATGTCTTTTTTGCCGTTAGATATTACTGTTGGTTATTATTTCTTGTCAAAATGTGGTTTACTTACTTACTTACGTACGTGTGTAATTACCGTGTGTAGTATTGCCTACAATGTGTATACATTACAACAACTATACTGAATCCGTGTTATTTCGACATTTCAGCAATTAATATTTACAAACGAGATTACAAACTGTTTACTGTTCAAGCAGTAGAGCTGGTCTAAGTGCAAGTCAATGTTAGTGCCTGTAAACCATGTCCAAACAGATTCTAACAGAGATTTATCTAGGAAGCACACTAATGTTAGATAAAAAGTGGTTGGTCAATGGGATTGTACTGTTGTTTTTGTCATGGCAGAGAACCGCCCTCTGTGAACAACCATTTCTAAAATCTAATGTCTCTTATAAATGACTTTGCTCACACTACCTCACTCTCCCATTTCTCCCCCTCTAGCTCCCTTTCTCTGTCTTTCGAATCTCTGTCCTCTTCTTCCTCTGTCTTAAAACACACACACACACACACACACACACACACACACACACACACACACACACACACACACACACACACACACACACACACACACACACACACACACACACACACACACACACGTGCAGGTCTTTTCTGCCCCAAATTTCTCTCTATTTCCTTGGGTTCGCTCGCTCTCTGCATTCAATATACTTAAAACATTTAATTCAGGAAATGTACGTAAACAAATATGTGTGCGTTTTCTAAAAGATGATTTCACGGAGTACGTAATATATGTTTAAAGTTTCACTATTTATGGTATTTTTGTTTTGTTAAATGTAAACAGTTTCTTACTGATAATGTTTTGCTTTATGGAAGTGTAATGGAATATTAATGTTATCCACAAGTGTACATAAAACATACTGATTGAAACGAAAACTGTTTAAAAATTCAAAGATTTTACAATACAAATTCCAGTTTTTCTACAGCATAGCTTCATTTGTATACTCAAACGTCACAGAGTTGGAAATAAAGGAACCTGAATACACGACCACACGGCGGCTCGGTGACCGCCCTCTGTCTATACTGGAGAGACTGAACATTCGAATAAATGTTTTAGTCCACGGAAACGGGAGCTCAATCTTTTTTCTGAATTGTCTTAGTAACTGAACTGTATGAGTGACTATTTCTACGATCAGAGAATGTACCATGATGTTTATGACAGCTAATAAGTACATATTTTTACTAATAAATACATGCGATTACTCACACAAAGGAAAACACAAACATCTTTATAATAACAAAAAACAGTTGAAAACAATCTATACATATATATATATAACTCAAAGTCTGAGGATTTCTTTGTATTGAATGCAAATCCACACCTTTACACCGATTGCCACAGAATTTTGCACAGGTATCCTTTGACACAAGACGAAGAACGCTGTCTAACTTAGAATTTTATATTTTGCCCCGTTCGCATGATTTAGGCCCTTTTAAATTATGTCCTTTTGTTTACGCTTATAAAGTTGTCAACAATACCACGGAGACCAGAATTAATTACCATAGTAACAAGTAAATAAACAAATGCTATTTAGTGGCATCGGAACCGTATCATTATCCGTTCCTGCAGTTCATTTTCGATGTTTTTAATATGCGATTGTATCGATACATTACGATGTGGAAAAGAAGAAGTGTACTAATTGTAAATTGTCCTATTTTTTAATGCAAAACGAAAATACCTGTTGTTTTCATTTGTGAGGTTAGGTGACAACGGTTTTTGGTTTTTATTGTACTGCTGAAATAAATAAAAACCATAGTTGAGAAAAACATAACGTTTAATGTGTATATACAATGCGTATAACACAGTAACACTTAAAATAAAGGACCTAACATTTTTGAGTTAACGGGTACTTGTGTTGGTATATTTAAAAATGGAGATACGTCTATATATTTTGTAATTGTCTTAAACGATTATAAAATATATGTTTATACTTATTTCTGATGATGCAATAAATAAGTAATGAAATACACTAAATACTACTATTCTACTATTAATTTATCTATATATATAAAACTCAAAACTCTGAGGATTTGTTTCTTTGTATTGAATACAAGTCCACACCATTACACCGATTCCAACCAAATTTTGCGCAGGTAACTTTTGGCACAAGGCGAAAAACACTGTCTACCTTGGAATTTGATATTCCGCCCCGTTCGCACGGTTTAGGCTCTTTTAATTATGCGGTTTATTCACAGTCGATGTGTGACGCGTATAAAGATGTCAACAACATCATGAAGACCAGAATTAATTACCATAGTAACAAGTAAATAAACCAATGCTATTTAGCGGCATCTTTGAACAGTCCGTGTGACCACCCTTGTGCGTGTTGAAAAAGGAACTAAAACGCAGCAGGTTGCGTTTCGATGCGGGAGTCCTTGAAAATGCAGCAAAGCTGACGACCGTGCGTTTTTTCCACGTCCGTGTGACTAGTTTCATTGCTGCCTGTAGGTTAAATTCAATGCGTTTTCCACCTCTTAGAAAATCTCAATCCCTAACGACCCATGACAATAAACGAGCAAGTAATAATGCGGTTAAAAAACTTTAAATAGAAAGAAAGCTGCGCACAAAAATAAGCAAAAAGCAATTCTATTTGTTTGGTACTTGTGGAATGTTTTTAGTATTACATAAAAAATTGATTTATTTTGTCACTGAATCTTTAGTCAAAGAACAAGAAACTAACGATCATTGTTTAATGATTAGTCAGTCACATACGGTTGGGTAACGGATCATTGCAATACCCTACGTAGTATCGGTGTGTGGACGTCGGAATGGCGTTCTCACAGGTTAAAAAGTGAGGTTAGGCAGGAGCAGTCGAAGCTCATGATTGAGTTTGGATCATATAATAACAGTCTATCTTGTATTGTGTACAAGAGAAATTGAATTTGATACCGTGAGCAGGCGGCGGCTGGGGGACCCACCGTTCGACAAATTCTTTCCGTTCAATTTGCCACTAAATTGCTGTACAGAAAAGAACCACCCTCTACCGTAGAGAGGGGCGGTGTTTACAATCTATAAACAAACTATTCACGCCATGTTTTGTCCATTTTTCACCTCCTCTTCCATTACCTCGCCATCACCACTGCCAACGGTATCTACACATCAACCCTTGTACTCTGCCTCTTTGCCCAGACAGTTTTGCCTAAACTTTTCTTTAATTAGATGTCTAACAAAGTATATTACTTGAAGCAAAGTGTATTATTATAACAGGTTCAACTGTTTTTGAGTAATGGACTACTGTTTGTAGTACGTTAATAATGTAATCAAGCTAGCTTTATTAACTTTTAAAAATCATGAATGAAACTGGTTTCCATTCAAAGTTAACTCTTACCTATTGTCTGTTCCACCTAACCATAATTTTTCCTTGACCATCATCTTTCTGCTAACTTATTAAGTAGTCATGTAATATGAGTGACGAGGACTCAACCCGGGTGAGAGAGTACTCACTGTGATAAGTCACATTCCATTCTGTAAAAAAAAACTTATTTATATTGTAATCAAAAACATAGATGGCATTTACTCATAACTGGATGTTGGGAAGACTGATGTACTTCACTATAGCTAGCTTATTAATTTGCCAGAACTAGCTCAGATAGGCGGCGCGTCGTAGGTTGTGGAGAGTGATCGTAGCCGATAAAAACCACTGACGAAGCTGTAACATGGCGGGTATGTGCTCCCATTGAATAACCTATACTACCTTGTACACTTAACAGTTCGTTCTGGAAAAGGACACTCGGATGTAAAATCAAGGGCAGATCAGGCTCTTTAGCCTTAGTGGGAAGGCAGCTGGATCTAGAAGAAGGAAGCTCTGAGAAATCCCTGCTCCTCGTAAATAGAGATTGAGTGTGGTGTCGGCAGCTTCACATTGAAAAAACAAATTGCTGTGAAACCTTTCCAGAAGCTTATGGATGAATGTATGATAGATTTTTGGGTATTGGGCTACGAAATAGATAAAGACAAGAAGTCGGAATAAAAAAAAAATCGTACTAAATACTGCTACCCGGAATGCACAGACTATGCTGAAAGCAGATAAAATGATGGAAGTAGCTAATGAAATAAAGAAATATTTACTTTTACATTGCTGCTCTACACAAAGTGAGATGGAGAGGAAGCGGAAAGATAGACAAAAAGAACAGGCTCTTGTACAGTGGACCTGGTCTGAGGATTGAACAGTGTGGAACAGAATTTATTATAAGGGCAGAAGTGAGGACAAACTAGCTATTGATAAAGCTGAAAGGAAGATTTAATAAATACTGTTATACTTTACGCTACATTTAAACAAAGAGATAAACAAAGTCCTATATCGAGGAGATATTTGTAGGGGAGGCTTCAAGATCAGGGGGTACAACTGATCAGATTTTTGCAGTACGTCAAACCTTGAAAATTTTTGCAATTTTTTGAATTTAATATAGACATTGATGTGATCTTTGTAGATTACGTACAGGATTTTAACAGTACATTGATAGACGGAAGCTGCTGGATGCAGTAGAAAAGTGGGAGTATACCGAAGAAACTAGTAAACCTCACGAAAATAGCTATGCTACACAACATAGAAAACAGTGAGGCTACAGTTACCATTTGGGAGAGGATGAACAGAATCTTTAAATTAGCTAGTGGTGTTAGACAGGGGGATGCCATGTCAGCCTTGCTCTTCAATATAGCAGTGTACAAAAGTAATGTATAATCTTGATATTAATGGAAATATCGCCTACACGGCTACCACATCTTCATGTCTATGCAGATTATAATATCGTTTTTTTACGAGAAAATTACAGAATCTGGTGAGACAGGGATTAAAATGGGCCAGTGGGCTTGATAAACAAAATACAAAATGCATGAAAATAATTACATCAGAGGCAAGAATAACTATTCAAAACTGTGAAAAAGGAGATTATATATTTGAAGGGAAAGCAAGTTCTTCGTACTTGGGAACGATGTGAATAATGTGAACCAGATCCATATGTGAACCATAAGATTCTTAATGTAAACCATAAGAAATCAACAAGAGCGTGATTCCTGCAAACTAAGCATACCGTGTAAATAAGATCCTCTTCAGATCCAAAACTAATCTCCCGATCTACTAAAATGAAGCTCTATAGAACTCCGATCAGGCCAGTGGTAACATATGGATCAGAAGCGTGGACCGATACAAGAACAGATAGTTTCACTTTAACGGAAAGTAACAAGGAGAAAAAAATGGCTTCTTAAAGAAATAAAAATCTGAAGGTGAGAACAAACTATGAGATAGATACCATACTCGAAGGAGAAGGTAGAGTGCGATTATTAATTCCAGAAGAATCGGTTGGTTAAGGGATGTGGAGAGAATGGGTTGAGACAAGCAACCAAAGAAAACTCTGTATGGTGAAGTGGAAGTGATGCGGGTAGGAAAATCGAGAAGACGATGGTTGCAAGCGGTAGAAGCAAGTTGGGAAAGACGGGAATAAGAAATTAGAGACGCCTGACAGGAAAAAGTGAGTGCTAGTGAATAGTGGAGGGAGCCAACGTCCACGCAGGTCTGTAACCATTTGGAAAAAGAAGAATTTGGAAGTTGCTATTAATTTGATTGATTTACAATACTTCTGAAGGGCAGAATTTTGAAAGTTAAAATTAAGAGTATTTTGAAAGGCAAAAGTATGATTTTTTAATTTTCTTAAGAATTGCACTGTTTTTAAATTTTCCGATTACAACGGTACAAAAAATATGTCTATGGGTTTCTTGAAAATATGTTATTATGGAGGTGAGAATCTACTTGCATACATGTAAGAAATGTTGTCATGCAACTGTTTAGCACGTGGATGCCTTGAAACCGTTAAAATTAGAGGGCTTTGGTTCATTAAATGATAAAAACGGTTAGGGTCTGTATGACAACTTCTCTGTTTAAAAAATATTGTTTGACTTTGATTTCAACGTTGTGTTAGGTTAGACTTGCTAAGTAAGCTACTGAGACGTCGATGAATTATAAAAAATGAATACACTTCAGCATCGTACGGTATGGGAATTAGAAACAAAACAAATTACCTGGACAGTAAGAGGAAGGCAGCCTGGACCACACTTATCATAAGCTTTCATATTCACGTTGCCCACCTGGAGCTAAAGCTTGAACATTCTTGAATATCTTGAAATCTTGAACATTCCGCAAAGCTGAAGTTGCAGTGAAAATCTTCCAAAACAAAATTTAAATTCCTAAAGGCGTTATGCAAACCATCAAACCAATCTACAAAAACCTCGAATCCACACTTCATTAGCAATCCACAATTCATAGTGTGTGTGAATTCAAAATCCTAGTGAGTCATTGAACAACATTATTTGTGAGCATGTATTTGTGAAAGTAAAGACTTTGCAATGGGGAGTGAGCGACACTGTGTTAAAGTTTGTTTATTAACGGGAACGTGGAAAGAATAAGAACACGCCTGTCAAAACATCATGGAAAAACATAGTGCCTGGCATCCTCACTTTTTGGTCTGCATTTTTGTAAAAGTTAAGAATCGCAAAGGAAAGCGGGTATCTAATTTCAGCACCAAATAGGCAAGACCCAACAGAAGAAAAAGACTTTTAGTGGTAAAAATGACACGCCTTAATTTATAAATATGAATAAGTTTAAACAGCTTAATTCTGGTCCAGTTTACATAAAGGCATCTGTAAAACTTTTAAAGCCTTACCTTAAAGATTAAAGAACATAAACTTGGCTAATTTAACGTAGGTGGGTTAGGCCTTCTTTGAAACTCGCCGTAAGTTACATTAGACGAACGTTCGGTCAAAAATTAATTACGTAAGAGAGTAAAAATGTAGTCCTGCCAGACATTTTGGAAATGTAGAACACGAGTGACCATTAAATTTCGATTCTGAAAACTTCGACCTCGAAAAATATTATGTTCTTAGTTGATATACCATTTAATAATATTACGAATGTAAAATATTCACCGTCACAATAAGGATTTATAATATATTAAAACTGTGTTTGAAACATATTGTCGATGTAGTTGATGTTGATATGTTTATTATCATAATGAAAAATTATTAACTATAATGCGTACACACCGTAAAGTTTGAATTACTAAGTTTGTTAGCGTGCGACGCTGCAGATATACCAGCATATATATTACGAATATTACAGTTGCAGTATGTTAGTTAATTTGCATTTTCGCGTTGTTATTACGACGCCGCATGCGGAGCCTAAGTAAATGTTTTTTGTTGTTTCTGCTAATTAGCCGACTATAGACACAGTGAGGCGTCCGTGTCTCTGCTAGTGTTTGTATTTATTGCTGCGCTGTTCCATTTGTTTCATAAGCCTTTAGTTTACTATGTAAACCAGAATAATTAATAAGATATTTTGCCAGATAAGAAGGGAAGAAACATGGGAAAGTGCAAGACTCACAAATACCGTAACAGTAATTAGAGTTTTTTATATAATTATTCCCCGCCTTAAATAAACTAAACATAAGTGTTTTTCCTATTTAGGACTGTAAGACATAATAATATTAATATAATAAAGAGTCAAAGAACACAGATTTTTTTTGTTAAATATAATTTTACACAGTTTTATAAACATATTATAAACTATTTTAATATTCAAAGACTGCGTTTTAGGTTTTTATATTTGTTATTCTGGACACTTTGGACCTAGGACAGCAGTGAAACACCAGGCTATTTATTAAAGAAAAGTGGACGTAAACAAGGGTATTGGACAAGGGAGTTTACTGAGCTTACTGCTATTTAATGTGGTAATGGATAGCATAATAAATGACATTAACAGCATGAAAGGATGCCACTGACGGCATTTAGTGGCATTAAATGACATTAACGAAAGGCTACCCAATGGAAAATTATGATACAAATATAGTATCTTATACTGATGACACAATGGTAGTGGCTGACAGCGAAGACGACTTAGAGACTACACTTCGATTCACTAAATTGGGAGAGGTACTGTGAATCTTGCCGTATCACCAGAAAAAACTAAATATTGTTCCTATGCAAATATTTATGTTCATAATACTTATATATATGTAGAAACCATATTATGATGAAATAATATATAATTATGTACATGCACAAAAAGTCAAAAATAATCATTTCATCATTATCGTCATCATCACTGCTGAGAACGTACTGCCTCCTCCAGAAGCCTTCTCCAACGGTCCCGATTGATACTGTGGTTCTCCGTCTCTCAGCCCAAATAGTTTGACATCATTGCTCACATTGTTAATCCATCGCAGCTTTAGCCTGCCTCTTTCTTTTTCCATCCAGCTGCATTGTTAAGACTTTCATCGGTATTTCCTTCTCCGTCATTCTCATCAAATGCCCGGCCCACCTCTACCTTGATAATTTAATATATTTTATAATGTCTACATCTCTTAAGAGTGAGTATAATTCTTGTTTATAACGAATTCGCCATGCACCCCTTTCACATATTGGACCACAAATTTTTAGTAATATCTTTCTTTCAAAAGTTAAAAGACGTCTTTCATTTACTTTGATGACGTCTTTCATATGTAAAGAATGGTCTTATTAAAGTTTTATGGAAGGTTTATTTGCTTGATCTTGATGTTAACCTACTTCTTTTCTGCTTTAAGAGTCCAAAGCAACGTCTATTTTCTGCTTAGATTTGTCACACGATCTCATTTGAAGTATTACTATTTGTTGGCACTATTGAAGCAGATATGTAAAACGATCAACTCTTTTAAAGTTATAGCCAAATACAATACAAATTTCAGGTCAATTATTATAATTTTTGTCAGTCGTCATATACTTGGTGCTACCCATTTAGAACTAAACCCATTTTATTTGCGCTACGTTCCAAGGTGAGGAATGCCTCAGTCATCGAGCAATGATATCAACATCATCTGTGAATGCCAGTAACTGAACCGACTTTGTGAGTATTGTTTTTCTTGTTTTAGACCGGAGTCTCTTATGACTTTCTCAAGTGCCACGTTGAAGATCAAGCAACCCGTCGTCCTGCCACAAACCGGTATTACAGTCAAGGAATCACTCAGGTTAGGCTCAATTTTAACTCTGTCGTGCACTTCCCTCATTGTCATCACCAACAGGCGGATCAGTTTTAAGGGGTTATTGAGACTCATCATTACCATGTCAAGTTGGTCTCTATAACGTAAGCGAACAGGGGATTCACTGAACTACTGCTACTTAATATGGTAAGGTACAGCATAACAAGTATTATTAACAACACAGGAGGATGTCACTGACAACATTTAATGACATTAACAAAAGGATATCCAATGGAAAATTATGATAAAAATTTAGTGTCTTTATCTGATGACGCAATGTTGGTGGTTGATAGCGAAGAAAACTAACAGACATTCTAAATTACTAAAGTTTGCCTTATCAACAGAAAAAATATTGTTTCTATGTATATATTTAGGCGTATAATACTTATATAGAAATAATGTTATAATAAATAAAATAATTATAAGAAGGAATTAATTAAAATAAAATAAAATGCACGACAGTATCGCTCTACCCACTTAGATGCCAAGATAGTTGTAAATAATTAATAAATTACGCGGATAATAGAAATATTATACGTCGAACAACTCCTTACTAGCTGCGGTTCCAGAAGAAATCATGAGAGCTAATATAAACCTGGTACCTAGTTCATAAGATTTGGCATAACAAACATCTCAGACAGGAAAAACGGGGAGAAAGTAAAGGTATAAGAGAACAATACGGCCAATGTTATCATACTCTGCAGAAAAAAGAACGAGATAACGAAACAAAACAGCAAATTGAGCCATCAGAAAATAGGGTGTTCATTAAGATATCAAGGATGGTGCGAAGCGACAGAGAGATCATCTATGATATTAGGAGAAGACAATGTAGGAGACAATGTAGGACTGCAAGAAGAGTGCCGAAGTGGAACCAACGTATCGACTCAGAATGGGTGAGGATGCAACAGTCAGAGCGCCGATATAATAAGCCAACATAGAGGAGAAAGATTGAACGGTCGAGAAAACGTTGCCGAGATAGTAAATGGAAGAGTTCGTTAGTCTAAACTGAAAAGGAGAGAAGAAGAAAAAGAAAACGAAGAAGAAGAAGAAGAAGGAAGGTAAATTATAGAATCTGGTAGAAGAGAGAATGTAGAATAGACCTAATTCTGCATCTATAAAATCTGTTTTCTATAATGATAGAAATTTCGTCTTCCTTCTTACGTTCACGGTTTCCCATTCTGTTTTAAATTGTATTGAATAAACTAGAATCTGCTTGTTCTTTCCACATTTTATTGGTAATGAAATGTATTTATTACAAATTAAAAAAAAATCGTATGTTCATTTCTTAAAAGTTGGAGAGATGCAGGTTAGTTCATGTACTATGTACATGTTATATTAAATTAAGTTACATTAAATTATAATCTGTTAGTTTGCTTTGTAACTTGTTATTATTTTTTAGAGAATTGTTGGATTGTTGCAGGCGATGTAGGCTCAGAACAGTTGCACATCAATATTTCTAGACGTTAGACTGAACTTTGATAAAGTTTAGCTTGGTAGAGTATCACGTATTACTTCAAAATATACTAATTCAAAATCATAAGACCTATTTTCGGTCGAAAACATACAACTACAGTAAATGGCGAGGTGTCTAATAAGTTCACCACAACGCAGGCGTCACAAACAAAAAAATACGGTTACTTTTGTATACAGCATACTTCTAAACAACTAAAAAACTAATATTTTTTAGAAATACCCCATAATGAATATTTCTGACGACACGGTTGTCCTTGCTAGTGATGAAGATCCATTAAGAGGCTCTAGCATTAACTCGTTTAAATCGCCTACAATTTTGGTAACCTTCATACTAAGGAAAGATCAGTGCTCGCCACAACGTCCACAAGGGCTGAAAATGTCATTCTGATTTACTAATTTATTTGCGCAAAATTTACTAACTCTGATTGCGCAAGAATGTATTAAATCTGTGTATCAAGTATACGTGCATCAAGAAGACTTGTAACAGGATATTAACCTGTCTTTAGTTTATAACATATGCCTATGTTCTGAAGATTTAACCTTTATTTAACATTTGCTTTTTACCTAAACATTTCCACACATTCTTCTTTTTCGTCGCATTCTGGTGTACGTGATAAAAACGATATTCCGATTTCTGGATCCAGTCCAACGAACTTACCTCCGTCTTCCACACTGCTAGCGCTTTACCCTGCAGGTCAAAATCCATTCTAGGGATATCTTACACCACTCGACCTACTATGAGACTTCGTACCGTAAAGCAGCAACGTTTCTCCAAAACTGCTTGATCGAGAATGTTTCTTAGGGGATTATAACAATTTTTGTAGAGAGTCAATAGACCTGTAAATGATTCTAGAGATCTGATGTCTGGAGATTCCTTAATTTCGTAATGAAGGCCAAAACAATGTATTGAAAGCAGACTATAAGGAATATTCTATGAAAACGCATAGACATTAAATGGTGTTGGGAGAAGCGACGTATTTAACTTATTCGATTGAAGCTCTCCTCAATTCACTTGACTCTACTATGCAAGATTTAGATTACGTTCAGCTTAAGCTAGTTGTTTCGCATAATACTTCTGGAGTCATTGGAATAAGATTTTGTACTCGTTTTCTGTTTTTAGTTTTACATTCTAGTTGCTTGAATTTTCATTGAGAGTTTCTAATTTTATTTTATGAGCGTGAATTTTTTACCGACAGTCAATACGTGTGCGTATGTATGTATTGTGTACACAGCAGATTGCCATGTATTGTATGCATCTCATGGTGAACAGGTAACAAGAAAATCTAAAAAGCAGTAAAGCACATGGTGAACAGGTAACAAGAAAATCTAAACACAGAGTACATCTTTAAGCAGTGAAGTACAAAAAGGTTCGCAATACTTTTTGACTAAGGAATATAGATATAAATCGAGCATTTAAAATTTTTGCTAGATTTTCTGACAATTTAAATAACATGTCTGTCGGTATCCAGGCCACTTATAATGACTAATAATAAATATATTTACCTTATTTCCTGTCTCGTGACCACATGTATTTAACGCAATGAATTACGCGTTTCGAGACATATGTACAGGAAATAAGGTAAATATATTTATTATTATTTTCTGACAATTGGGAATTTATAAAAGCTCAGATTGTCTAGATAATCGGATGTCACTAAAAAATAAGAATCAAGAATACCATTTTGTGAGGTGTGGCTTTTACAGAAACACAGCGCGTGTAAAGTTAAATAAATATTTCATTCGAATGAACAGTTTTTCTTACCAATTTATGTTCTACAAGATGTGAATGGGAATGATGACTGCCAAATTTATGAATTGTTAAAGACAACTTTTAATGGCTGAAAATTTAATCGTACGACCAAATACTTTAACACATCTTTATATCGATTAACATAAAAATATACAGTATATTTGAATGCAGAAAAAATAGTCAGACACTACAAAGTTTATGACAGAGGAAGACAACAATTTTTTGAAAGAAACGATTTAAATCAAAAAGAAACAAATTCATCGAAAACTTTTCAAGTCTTCCTTTATATCCTATAGTAGGTGGGATAAATTCCTGTAAAATAAAATCAGTTAAATAACTAGAAGCAAAACGAATCAAATAAAAGTAGAGATTTTTGTATAGGCTAGAATAAACATGCAAAATTAAAAATTCGTTTGGTGCAATAGTCAAATATTGAAAATTCGTTTGGCGCACTACTTGAAAATATCTTGGTTACAGTAGCTGGTAATTCTCTGTACTATAACTGCATACATAAAATATTCCATACCCGTATATCGTATTATTTTATTTTTAACGCATTGAGCCTTTCTTTTTCACACAAACCACTTCGTACTCAACACATCGCTATCAGGTTTATCCATCTGTTCATACAGCAGACATAATCACTCAAGTTTTCTTCACTGTTTAAACATAATATCTTAAAATAACATAGACCGTTTTAGTAAACTCAAGTAAGAGTTAATAAATGTAAGACCAACAACATTTAAACTTTACTGTCGACTGAAGTGAGATCTTCATCGCCCTATAATAGACAGTCAGTATTTTCATGCTTGTCCACTAATCCCCTCGGCAAACACTAACTCTCCGTTAAAATAAATACACTTTAAACCACGGCCGATAGAAGATTATGTTTTGAGTACTCAAAGAACCTCGCCAAGTTACCGTAATGGGAGCCCATCTTGGTCTAGTAATATGAATGCCGCAAACTTTGGGTTAGACATAAGCATGGAGTTGCACCAAAACTAACACTCCGTCTGTTGTTCTTATCGTGTCACAGTTGAGGAATCTCGTATCTCCACTATATTGTAAGCTGATAATGTTAAATGGTTGATCGAAACGTTTACTTTCCTTCTACGTCTTTAGAAAATTGAAGAAGCGTTGTCAGCTACGATCTACGAAAACGAATGGAATACTGCGTTCAAGTTATTCTGATAAAACCATTTAGTTGTCGGTTTCAAATGTCATGAGTGATTGTAAGTCGGTAAAGAGAAGAAACGAATAAGGTTTGTGAAGGAAGGGCGGTCGGTTACTTTGCATATCTTGTAAGGGTGAGGCGAGGCAAGGCAAGACAAAGTGCGGGTTTACCTGCAGAATTCATCACCGTAATCCAATGCTGCTGTGAGACAATGAGCTGAGTAACAATGCGAATCATTCGTCATAGTCAGACATTCTCTTCCGGCCGAGTTACTCCTCTTTTATTACGCACATCATTTGTTTAAAACTACACGGTTACAAACGACAAAGTTTTCTTTTTCTACTTATACTGTTAACACGCTTTATATCCGTAAGTATTTGCGGTACGTGTTTGTGAACAGGTGATACGTACGTTTTTATTTTAACTTTGTTTTTAAGGTTTAATGGTACACAGTACATGAAGGATACAGTCTTCTGTGAAATTTTTTTAAGAATACGACAGTTAAACAATTAATTTAATAAAGCTATATTTTTATAATTACTTCAGATGTTGCCTGAAATTTATTGTTAGAACTCACGAAACGTTACTATCGTGAAATCACTCACGTCGGCAAGTAAGAAAACGTGCATTTTCACGAGTTACAACATCGTGTATACGTGAATAAAGTAGCGCCTAATACAACGTAAAACTCTGGAAGGAAACTAAAAAGTTGAACCATAATTAAACTCTGATTATAGTTCTAAAATATAAATTACTACTAGAATAAACAAAGTGTGATCGTGCTGTTAATGCTTGTTCTTTTTACAGCATTATTTCATGTACGCAGTTCTAGTTACACTGTGCTGAAGATAAACAATTTGTTGCTTGTTTGTATTTATAAGCTAGGTATTCGGTTGTATGCAAATGAGTACACATGATTATACTTATAAGCTCTCCACTCAATGTACTAAAACGACTTTCTCCCTACCCGCTGCTTTACTTCTTTTGTCTTACGGAAAACGCCGTACATTTGTTTCCATGTTAACGGGAAAGAACCCATTTCACAACAACAAAATTAAAAGAATTTTGGATAGAAACGTTAAGGTTTTATGAAACTTTAAATCAGAATGTACAAATACAAGGACAGAGGAGAGCAACTGACATCACATGTTTGTTACGTGTAAAAGCTACAGAATGAGTTATACAAATAAAAATGGAAATACTATATATCGCTCCCATCCCGTTACGCTCAGAATTACCGATCATAAACATAAGGCAGAACGAGTAAACGCTCTATGAAACACGATGCTTTCCTGTTAATTTACTTACGCCCGCATGACGCTGACATATATATATATATATATATATATTGCAACGTGACAAGCTGTCTCACTACAGGTAAATGTGGAGCATAATTATTATCAGCTGTTATGGGTGTCCAGAACGATAGAAGAATGCTTGGAAGTAAAATAATATTATTAAAAATTAAAATTAATAGGATAAATTAGTAATAAGACAATGTAAAAACTATGAACATATAATTTAATATGTGAGTGAAGTGTTGTGTAGTGGGGGTAGCAACTAGAAGGTTATGGAAGTTTATTCATATGTAATAAAGCATTGTTCTAGAAAATTCAAGAATAAGGAAGTCAGTGAGCACGTGTGGGCGGTCCAGAATATAATAGAATATGTAGAAAATACGCCTACGCGCATATCGGCGGTGACGTCATTTTGCAGCGCCGCAGCATACATTGAGCAGTATTATAAAAGCAGTGGCCAGTCTTCATCTTACTCTCTTAGAACACTCTTAGAACCTTCTTAGAGCTCTCTTCTCTGAGAGTCTTCATACAGTACTCAGCGAAAGCAGTCGCGGTGGGCATCGTCCAGTCAACATCAATTCCAGGCAGTCCTTGGGCCCGTGGAGTCGTGATAGCAGCGACTGTCGGCAGGGAACAAATACGGAGTACGAGATAGTCGGCTGCCGTTCCTGAGCTTCGTTTTGCTGATCGTGGCGGCTGGAAACGGACACCTAGAGCAAGGCAGTTCCTGGAGGCGGTTGCTGGAACGTGGAACCAAGACAACGGATCGCTGGAGGCCGGATCGAGATCGTCGACCGGAAGGACAATGAAGACAACAGAACAGGGAAGCCAAATTTAAATAAATTTGTTATCCAAGTATAAAGCTTTAAAATAAAAAAGAAAGAACTTTTGAACATATAATAAAAATTTTATTTCATTGTTTAAAGTAAAAGAACATTTATTTTAAATATAATTTTGTTTAAAGGAGACTTTGAACAGTTAAAATTTACAACACTATTTAAATAAAGAGAACATTTATTTAAAATATTTTTTCAAGAAGATTTTGAACTACAATAAATCAATTTTGTTTAAAATAACGAAAGAACATTTAGATATAATTGTGTGTAAAAGAAAAGGACAATAAATGTATGTATTTTCACTAATTGAGCATTCTTTTCTGCAAGTCTGGTCTGGGCTATAACCTGTTACCTTGCAAAAAAAATATATATATATATATATATATATATATATATATATATATAAATTGGAGAGATTCGTCCAATAAATGCTAAAATGTGAAATCATTAAAGTAAATATCATTATTATTATTTTATGTTAACATCTAATATCAATAATATTAATTTCTGACAGCAACAATCCTATACAACAACAACGACGACGACGACGACGACAACGACAACAACAACAACAACAACAACAACAACAACAACTGTCGTCTTCTATTATAATAATTATATGGTCCAATGAACTTAACTTTCAAGAGTGACATAACTTCGTAACGAACAAAAGTTCTATTGTTACAACAATAGACGCATTAAACAATTTAATTTCAATTATTGTTCCTGACCCGTACGATGTTAGTACACACAATTACCAATACTTACTAATCAATAACAGTTTCAGTAACAGAGACAACGGTAATGAAACTGTCAAAGTTCCACGTATGAAAACACTGTTCTTTCTTTTTATTATACTTCATTTTAACTCTGTTAAAAAAAAACTATAAACGGTCGTTTTCCTAGTGAAAATTATTGATCACCACAGATTTTTAAAGGAAAATTGAAAGTTATAGTAATTGTGTAACTAAAGAACATTTTGCGAGAATACAAAGAAATGTTCGCCTACAATATAGGAGGCCAAAACCTCCGCAAGGTTGTAGGACAAGAAGTATAAGAACTGATATTGTTATTATAAACAATATGAATTAGCTAACAATTCTTTAGTATAATTATATGTAATTAATTGTTTATAATAATACTTTGCTAATACACCTTGTAACAAATAAATTGAAATCACCGTTTGTTTGGAGACATTGTTTAAATTTTAGATTGCAGGTTTGGGCAATACTGCATATTAAATAAATATCGAATAAGTGTGAACCAAAATTCCGGTGCAGGAAAAAGGAGGAATGAAAACTGAATTCAATGTAATTAGATAATTAAAGTTAAAGAAATTAATTTACTGTTGATTTGTCAACAAGAACAGCAAGAAGATGGCAGGAAGCTGCGAGGTGCAGGAGAAGAGGGAAGGTGGCTCAACAAACCCCCACACAACAAGTTCCTGACAAACAGAATTAATGGAGACACTAAGAAGGTACAGGCAATCTGCTAAGATAATCACAGAGAGCGAGTACGAGGGTGGCAACACAAAACACAGTTAATAAAATCTAGAATTCGCTTTTCTTTTCAACTTATTTCATTTTGAAAACGTGCTGATACGAAAATTAAATTCAAAACATTATCAGCCGGTATTCACATACATCTGTGTCCACACAAAGTGCTATTAATTTGTAAGGGCTTAACAATGTTAACACCAGAAAAGTGTAATAAGGAAGGCTTGTATAAATTAACCGATTTATTGAAAGTAAATTTAATTCATTTTCGTTGCTTGTGATGTTGCATGAAATTGTGTTTCAGCATTTCACATTAATATTTAAAGCTCTGAATTTTGATACAAATTACGTTTCAGAAAAACACAAGCTGCAAGAGAGATTAGTTTAGGTTAGATTAGCCTGATTGCCGATTTTATGATTACGGTCTTGTATAATTACAGTTTTTATGCACATAATTTTTACTATTTACATACATTTTATGTGGCTATGTATTTCCGCAGATAGATTACTGGTAGAAAATTTGTTGAGCTTTTACTGCTTTTACATCTGTCATTTACACCTCTTCGATTGTTGAGGAGAGTATGAGACTTACATTAAATCTTGCCCGGATGTTGATCACAAATACGCTGAGAGAATACAGTAATACTCCATAACGGGGGTATCACAGCTAATTTCATAAAGGACTCGTATAATTTGCTTCCAAATTTTATACACTTAATATCTCTAAAAAAACAGAAAAATAAATTAAAATATTAGTTAAGATTTTTCATAACGTATACAGTACTAGTACTTAAAAAGTTTTGTTATAGTGTCGGAATGCTTTAACACATTTATTCTGGTAGTCTACTACTCGTACTTCAGTAAAGCCAGAAATTTTAGACTTTCCAGTCCACTGAAGAAGAAAGATGAGCCTAACATTCACGAGGTTATAATAATAATTACAACTAAACCTAAATCAGAAATTATGGATAATCCAAGAAAAGCGAATGTTTGTGATGTTTAATGTGGTTGGTGCGAGCGTGTTTTCAATTAAATGTTTTCTTTCTGCACCTCTCGCTATTAATCTTCAAAGGTCACTCAATTCTTCGTCGACTTCACATAAGCAGTAGGTACTAGAGCCACACAATAATGCCATAGACATAGATTAGATATTACATGTTGCTCGATTATGAAACGCTTATGTAATTTTATAAGGTACGTAACTTTCGTAAACATTTTACAATGGAAGAAATTATTAACGTGTTACTAATCCGTTGGGTGGACGAATGAGAGGTGTCACACACACACACACACACACACACACACACACACACACACACACACACACACACACACACACACACACACACACACACACACACACCAAAACACGACGAAGTAGAGAATTACTATTAGTATATTATAGTATGGTCATTATATAGGCATTACATTTCATAATAATATAGTACAATTACTGTTATCAGGTGTTGGAAGAATAATTACTGTTTTCTATCATTATTTATTAAAATTTAATTTAAAAACTGTGAATGTACAAATGTTCATTGATCACGTGAAGATATTTACATTTGCGCCGGTGGTGTTCAATTACTGGATTAAGATTTTAAAAATAGAATTGTTAGGATCGGAAAATCATTGTCTTCATATACGTAACATGATACGTCGACGCGCACGTGGGCATGTGTGTGTGTGTGTGTGTGTGTGTGTGTGTGCACATGTACATAAATACTCCAAACAGATAAATATGAAAAAAACCTGTGTTTTTAGCAACAGAACACAACAAGCAGTAAATATCGATATGTGAGAGTTCATACGTCTTATCTGTTTCGTTCTAAATAACTTGTAAATTATAGTCCTGCATGTTTTATTGTCACTGGTATTTAGAGAACGCGGGAGATGTAATGGTTAGATAGTTTAATACAGAAGCTTTGTGAAACCAATACTGTTTGGCACTACTTCAGAATCGCCGACTGTATCTTTTATTTTTGCCCATCAATGAGTGCACACTAAGTACGGCATGCTGTGGATTTTTTTTTTTTTTACTTTAACTTGTTACTGAAAGAAACAAATTTTTGTAGGTCACATGCCTCATCGAGAATAATCGATATTCGGAAGTTTCTTAACTACAAAAACATTAGGTATACATAATAAGCAGAAGTGCCAGGGGAAACTGAACATTTAATCATAGTACAAGTCGATCGTAGAACTTTAATTTTTGAAGGTGTGCATTTAAAATATTTATTCAATTAATGGCGGGAAAATTGTGAAAAATTAAGAGAAAACGGCGAGAGGTAGGGTTTTTGGACGAGGGGTATGAGGGGGGAGCATTGACCTGGTACTGCAGGCTGCGTTCCTATGGCAACCATATGGATCCCGCGTCGTGGCGCTCAGCATCGTGACGTAGCTTAGTGCGTGACGTTCACGTTTCGCTACGCACCCCCAACTTCCCCTCCGCCTTCATTCTACACTACAACTAGACTAGCCAGCTTACCATTCACATATACACTGCCGCCTGGCCCCTCCGTGTGCCTCGCTCTTTATTTGCACAAGTACATAATTAAAATGAATTTATTTTTCGAAACGCAGCGAACGCTATTATCACAATTGGTTATTCAGGTCGTTCTTCAGCAACAGAAATAATTTCTCTCTATGTATGATATATTTGCTGATAGTACATTTAAACTATCGTTTAAATAGTGCATTATATGATTCTTCATAGTGTCTGAGTTAGGTAAAAACAAGTCCAACGGTATAAAATTAAACAAAATTAAAATTCAGATAATTAAATCCTATTAAATAATAAAGCTGTAGTTTATTAATAATTACTGGAATAAGTATTCAGTAACAGTTATTTTAGAAATTGCTTCAGTTCTTTAATTGCTTCCTATACAATTATAGTATCTTTGTCAAAAAATTTGATTTTTTTTCTCTGAAAAGCCAGACGTTTTTATGCGTCTGACGTTGATACTTTTATAAACTGAGCGTATGTACAACTTAATTTTAAACAATATACACAGTGTATTTACTAAAAACAGTACGTGTACATTCGTTTGAAATCTTGATTCCCTTCATTAACTCTCAGCTAGTTGTTTATGCGATATCCTGTGACACAGGGGGTGTGTTAAGCTCGCTTGTGGGATTTAACATTTCAGAAACAACAGAGTAGGTTGTCGATATAACACTTGAGTCCTACACGTGTTTTAAGTTACAGCAACGTGATCCAAGTTTTAAATCATATTTTTCACGGTATAACATAAATAACGTTTGTGCATTAGTTGGGGCACTTTTTATTAAAATGTGTAACTAACAGAATGAGTAAAATGTTTTACGGTGCTTCATAAAACATGTAACAACAATAAAGTAATCTGGCAACAGTCGCAGCTTAATTTTAAGAGAATGTATGATTTTAGTATTATAATGTTATTACAATTTACAGATATGTTTTGAAATTGTAGCTGCAGTTAACTAATTCAGATACTTGCCATGAAGGGTAATCTCTCTCCCCACTTCTTAAAGCAGTACGCAGTGTAATTAATTTCAGTTTATTTTAATTAAAGTTCTGAGTATTTACCTACAATTACGTGATATGCGTATAGTTAAGGAAACATAAGTACATCGTATCAATCACATTAAACTTAACAAACAAATACAAAACGCTTGGCGCAGAAATCTTATCAATTGCTTTATACAAAATATGATGGTGTTGTATATTTGTGATGTAAGTGGATGAGACGGTCTATGTCTACAGAGTCTCGCCTACCTCTACATCGATCTCTGTCAGCGAGATATCTCGTTCTGCCTCTTACAGGCAGTCTGATAAGACGATCTATCCTCTGCCTTTTGATATCGTTTTCACACGCGCGCGCGGGCGCGCGCACACACACACACACACCATGATGAGAACGTATACAGTCTTTCTGCGTTCTTTTCTTCCGTTTCCCATAGTATTTAATAAATACTACTTTATGCTGTATAATAAAGTTTCATTTAGTAATTAGATACCGTATCTTTTTAGTGTCTTTATATTCACTTGTGAAACGATTTCAATGTGTTTCTATTGACAAATGCTTAGACACTTTATTCGACTAGACAGTGTTGTTACTGCAGTCATCCGCGGGAAGTATAGCTCTGAACGTTTGCATTAAGTGGATCGCCTATTTACAGACAGCATTCAGCGTCACTTAGTGCATTAACGTTCTATCACATAATAGATTCAACCTAGTAGGAGTTGAATAAACAGCACGAATGACAAATGGAATGTCATTGAAACACTGACTGTGCATAAACCACAAAAACAACGCCTTGTTCTTGTGAGTAGGTAAATGCAGAATCTGGACATCAGTAACATCAGTGGACATCTGGAGATCAGTGAATCTGGTTCTATCTGAGTGCATTTTGAAAGTTTGTTGCCTACTGCTGAACATCGTATTGCCAACGTAACATGAGATCTAAACTATTCTTATCAATATAACACAAGGTGATCAACCATTGTTTTGTTTGTTTGTTTTCGATAAGACGATAATGGTGTTTATCCTTATATAAACATTTCGCCAAGCCTTGATTATATACGGTTTCTCTTTATCACAGCCTTACGGAGGGCTGCAAACGAAGACAGCTTATGGCATTCATTCTAAAAATGTGATCACTTACATATTTTATATCTGTGTGCGCTCAGACTTCAATTTTGAATCGTCTACTACAGTTTTACTAAATGATCAATGTTGAAAGTTTATACTTCAACGGAATCTAGACGCTAAATATTAATTTTATTAAAATAATTAATTATTTCAGATTAGATTATTAAAAGTAGTGATCTTTTATGGAGATGTAATAATTAAATTTTAGTTTGCTCCAGACATATAGGCCTATATACAGGAATATAGCAAATTTAACACCTCTCATTTTTCATCTTCTACCCTCATCTTCTACCATCTGTATTAACATCAAATGCATTAACTGCAGTTTGCATAAAACATTAGATAGAATTATAATGTGTTACTTAATGCATTCATGGGACTGATGCACGCTTGAATGTGTCTCCTCATACCCTAATTAAAAACTCAAACAACGAAACCACGAATGGTTGTAGAAGTTCGATTGTTTATAGGCATATCCCACGACAATTAAACGTCATCTCGTTTAACGATTGTACCGCTGTATCAACATTGTTTCCACAATAATTAAATCCGTGAAACGTACGCCAGGCGTATAGTAGTGATAAAAATAAAAATACACTTGCAAAGAGTAATATCCTCCTCCTCCTATGGCGCTACAGCCCAAGTCGGGCCCTGGCCTCCACCAATCTCCGCCTCCAATCTACTCTATCCATTGCAGCCCTCCTCCAGTTTCTTATTCCCATGTCCCTCGCGTCTTCTGCAACACCATCTTCCCACCTCTTCCTCGGTCTGCCTCTAGGTCTCGTTCCCTCCCATGCCCTTTTCGGGTTCCTGCCATCCTTCATTCTCATAACATGACCGGCCCAACGCAATCATTGCATTCTTATAATTTTTGAGACTGTATCTTTTTATATATTTGATACAGTTCATTGTTGTATCTCAGTCTCCATGAGCCATTTTCTTGTATTGGGCCTATAATGCGTCTGAGGATTTTCCTTTCAAAGGTGTCTACTATGTCGGCTGTTTTCTGTGTGATTGTCCATGCCTCACACCCACTGGTCTGATGACAGCCCTATATATTTTCATTTTTGTTTCCCTGTGCACATCCCCAGACCTAAATGATGGCAGCAATGCGAAGTATGCTTTGTTAGCCATGGTGGTCCGTCTTCGGATCTCAGGCTTCTCCGATCCAGTCTTTGCTAGGTTCACTCCGAGATACGTGAAATTGTCCACCACTTCAATTGTGCCCTCCTCTATCTCAATGTTGTTATGAACCCAGTCCCTTCTTGTTTTGATAAGCATTTTTGTTTTACGTTTTATCTATATTTATGGCTAGCCCAACTTCCTTGGCTTTGTTTTTAAGCTCCAGAAATATTTCTTTAGCTGCCGCGATCCGTCTTGACATGATGTCAATGTCATCTGTATATGCGACTATCTGTACAGTTTTATTTGTTAACAGATTGGAGCTGTTTATTGATAAGCCTCTAATTACATATTCCAATGCAATATTAGACAATGTTGGGGCTAACCCATCTCCTTCCTTTAGTCCTCGTGTGATATTTATGGGTTCAGTTAGTTGCCTATCCACTTTTACTTGGGCTTCAGTCTGCTGCATAGTCACTTGCGTTAATCTTACCAGTTTGCCTGGTATTCTAAACTCATGCATTATAGTGTAGAGTTTGTCTCTATTAATAGAATCATACCCTTGCCTGAAGCCCACAAAGATTTGGTACACATCAATATCACGTTCCCATCCGCATCTTAGTATATGTTTTACCGAGAGGAGTTGGTCGATTTTAGACCTTCTAGGTCGGAATCCAGCTTGGTATTCCCGTATTATATTTTCTGTGAGGGGTCTCAGCCTTTGGTTCAAGATATATGTAAAAACCTTGTAGGAGGTGCACAGCAACGAAATCCCCTCTGTAATTTTTACATTGAAGTTTGTCACCTAAAGAGTAATATATTATTCGATAATTATTGCAATATCCGATAGGATGTAACATACTAGTATTGCTAGAATCTCAAAACCTCAAACGTTACATACAAAAAATATATATATATATATCTTACATTTAATATTTATAAATAAATTTACCTCAAGATGTACCTTTTTTTCCCTTATTAGGAACATGTTTCGGGTACCATCTTATACCCATCCTCAGCCTTCCGGTTTTTGTGTCTGGTGAAGTACATATGTGTTGGTTGACTATTATTATTGTGGCTTCCTGTTGGCTTCTGGTACTTCAAATTGGTTTTATTGTGTGTGATTGTGGTGTATGTGTTAGTTTTTTGTGTGTTTTCGATGTTGAGTGCTTTGAATATTGTGTCATGTTTTGTATTGATTTGTATTTGTTCAGGTATTAGTTTGTTTTGTGTTTTATGTTTGTATATTTGTAAATTTTCCCAAATGTTCATTATGGTGCCTTTGTGTGGTATATGTAACTTTTCTTCACACACACACACACACACACACACACACACACACACACACACACACACACACACACACAACTTTTCTTCTTCTTTAATAAAATTTTAGAGGGACAGGTTATTATTAAAACCTAAAGTTTACACTAAGTTTTACGTATTAACTGCTGTTGATAAAATAATTATTACTATATTGCTTGTTTTAGCCCAATACAATATACGATACATAACCCGATTCGGCTAAAAGAACTGTAACGTAATTTGAAAAAGGAATTCGGTTATAAGGAAAATAACTAGCACATATGGATATAATGTAGAAATCACAGTTGCTTGGGAGACTATTAGCTAGACATTAGTTGAACTTTATATTCTCGAGGGCATATTTTTTTTTTTAATACCGATTTTGAATCAATTTAGTATAATTCTTAACTAAGTTAAGTTACTAATGTAATTACTTTTTCTTCATTAAATCGTGTACTGTACATACTGCGTCAATCTCTGTCTGTCTGTCTATGTCACATGCGCGCGCGCGCACGCACACACACACATACACAAAGCGTAAACATAATTTTCTTAAAATGTTTCTCTGGTAGCGTAACCTATCAGTTAAACATACAGGAAGTCGCTGTAGACGATTATCAAATATTTATTTAGACAGCGTGTCAGTAAACAGAATATTCAAAAAGAAATCTCCATTTCGTTGATACCATTGCCGGATGTATAGGAACTGCAGGTAAATATAATTTGAAGTATAAGCGAGAAATTTTCTTGAAGTTAAGTAGAATGTAGTAATAAATAAAAGTCCTAAAATGTAAAAATTTACTATTTTCGATAAAGTGTGTTTCAGAAATGTTACACGTTAAACAGCAATGTATATTTTTGATAATTATGTTGTACAGTAAGTAAATAAACTTCCGATAAAAGACTGAACTTTAATTGATTTACGGAATAAGAATACTTAAATCTGCATGAGTTCAAATGAACGTGTTGGTATTTTATTACCGTCCTGTGGAAGCTGGATCATCGATTCTGTGGGTGCTATGCTACAGAAGCCTATTTAAAAATATATTGTAGTATAATTCATGTGAAGGAAGTAAAGTGAACAGCGATAGAAATGTTATTTTTTGTATAAAATATAATATTTGTTGGAAACAAATAGGTGGGAGAGTTTTTAGAAATTACAGCAGAAATTATCTGAAGTGGGGAATTAGTATGGAATGAAACAAAAACAGTAATATTAACAAACATTTATTCCATCAATATCTGAAATTGGTGTGAAGTATTCCAAAGTTACGACATACCTTGAGTAATTTTAATTTTTAGTAATGTAATACTGAAGACATGGTAGCTCTGTTTTAGAGGGGGATCAGAAATGTATAGAGCTGAGACGAACAAGGGAAAGACAGAATGTAAACTGGAAGGATGAATTTCTTACTAAAAAAAACTGGTTATTTCTGTAAGACGATTCAGTACGTGACAGACGTTTTGTCCGTTGGGTTTAAGGAGACATGTTATTAAGAGAGCTTCTGAATGTGGATTTGGAGACGAAAGCATAAGAATACAGTGTGACATGTACGGAGAAGCGTATAAGACCTTAAAGAATATCGTATTCACTTGGCTTACTTGCCAAGAAGAATTTGCGACGAAGACTACATGTATATAACGTATTCAGACAGTACGTCGGTGCACAACCAAGCAGTTTGGAGATATGAAAAGTATAGAAGAAAGGAAAATTTGTAGGTTATACGAGAGGAGGAAGTCTTTATTAAGAACTGAAAAGTCTGGTGAAGTTTATGAATAACTTTCTAAAAAATTATAGTATTGAGATGAAGCAAGGACATAAGCAGGCCTATAATATGGAATGTTAGTAATCGAGTCAAGCTTTCTGACATCTTAATCAGAATCTTTGTGACATTCTAAACACGAGATGAAAAGGCGATTTAAAATAGAATGTGGTGTTTGGCCTATACAAAAATCGTTAAATATTCTTGTGGTTGCGTTTAGCTTTAGCAGAGATAGTAAAGTCTAATAAACGTTGAAAATGACACCATGTAAAGTCATTTAAGAATATGATAAACAGTAGATTTTATTCAGCTAGCTATACACTATAAACAATTTTTGTAATTAGACTCTTTACAAACTAGCTTTGGTACGCGCTATATGTTTCAACCAATGTTGTTTTACAGAGGTTTAACAATGGTATGTAGAGTAATACCCAAGCTGAAGAATTGGTTATACTAGACAGACTAGTATTTAAGGGAAGACTTCACGAAGAAAAAGAAGCATACGCTACCCTTAATGGTAACAATTCTGCAGGGTACTAAAATAGAAAAGGACATAAATAGAAAGACAGACAACAGATAAGGGGATACACGGGTGTGTATATATATATATATATTACTATAATACTTATAACTAATTTACCTCAAGATATATTTTTTTTTCCTTTAGGAACATGTTTCGGGAGATCCTGTTCTCCCATCTTCAGCCTTCGCCATCTTGCTTCTCTGGCAAGATGGCGAAGGCTGAAGATGGGAGAACAGGATCTCCCGAAACATGTTCCTAAAGGAAAAAAAAATATCTTGAGGTAAATTAATTATAAGTATTATAGTATTATATACATCAAGAAACGGACTGTAGCAGAAAGTGATTGAAATATATATACATATATATATATATATTTTGTGTGATGTTATTCAATTTCTTTCTTCTGCAAGTAGTATAATTCGTATATTCTTTTTAACACCTGACGCACGTTTCACTGAAAAATATTAGTATCATCAGAGGTTTCTAAGTAAATTAATAACAATCGAAATAATTCTATTAATATAAAATTAACGAATAATCGAATTGTATCGATTTTAATGTAAAATAACTGATAATCGATTTAGGTCGATTAGTTAACGATTGTTTTAATGTTTATTTTCTTCAGCAGCTGTTAGGTCAAAAAATGAATATTTGGGAAAATCTTAACATTTACACACACGATAACAATAATTTATTAATTAAAGACCAAACCCAAATAAAAACAAAACAAGACGATATATTTAAAATTATAAATTTACTAAAAAATAAAAATGAATAAAATATAAACAACAAATTTTCAAACATAACCGAGAAAACAGCTGCTACTTATTCACACAGTGTCTTTATAGGTTTGTATGCTCTCATTGTTTTTACTCTCTATTACATTACATATTCAATTTGAATGTCCAGATACAATAGTATCGCTGAGGATGGGAACACTAAGTGTCCCGATACATGTTCCAAATAAGGATAAAACATCTTGAGGTAAAGTTATTATAAATATTAAATATTATACATAGATGGATAGAGAGGGTGTGAGAGGGGGCGAGAAATAGAGAGAGAGAGAGAGAGAGAGAGAGAGAGAGAGAGAGAGAGAGAGAGAGAGAGAGAGAGAGAGAGAGAGAGAGAGAGAGAGAAGTGTCCAACCAGTTACGAACATAACAGCGGAGGAGAACGCTTGATAACTTCGGTAGGAGGAAGATTGTCAAGAGTGTGGTGAAGAAACACAAGGAAAATGTAGAGCTTCAATGATTTCAGGAAACAAAACAGAAATTGTAAATTATGATATTTTAATACACAATACAAGTCAAACAAAGTGCATAATCGTAATTACTGACGTTGCGCATTCTGGACTTACAAAAATAGAATTTTAATTAACATAAATGAAGTAATTCTTAGTTTTTAACAATTAAGTAGTTAATAACTAATTAATTTTAATTAATTCGTATTATATTATTTAAACAAGATTGTATTATTTAAACAAGGTATCAGATTCAGAATATTTTTGTTATTATTATCTTATTATTCAATATATTACTTCCATGTTCCTTAAGGAAATGGAAGTATGGTGATGGCAAAAAAAATCGTGTTCGAGATTATTGCAGATTCTGATTGTACTACACTCAAAACATGAAAAAAGTCATTTTTCGAAAAGTGTGTGTGTGTGTGTGTGTGTGTGTGTGTGCGTGCGTGCGTGCGTGCGTGTGTGTGTGTGTGTGTGTGTGTGTGTGTGTGTGTGTGTGTGTGTGTGTGTGTGTGTGTGTGTGTGTGTGTGTGTGTGTGTGTGTGTGTGTGTGTGTGTGTGTGTGTGTGTGTGTGTGTGTGTGTGTGTGTGTGTGTGTGTGTGTGTGTGTGTGTGTGTGTCTGTGTGTCTGTCTGTGTGTCTGTAGATTTTTTTTATGGCAAACGATAACAGCCGCAAATTCAAACATAATCAAATAATTTTGTGCATACAGCCCTGAATTATAGATTTCTCAAGACCTTTTGTTTTTGGTGAAGATCGGTTAAGGGAAAGGGGTAGTTTACCAGCAACGTTTTATGCTTTAACAAGGGTATTTTCTATGGCAAACGATAACTGCCGCAAATTCAATCAGAATCAAATAATGTTTTGCATACCTTCCTGAGGTATAGAGATCTCGATGTCTGTTGATTTTGGTGAAGATCGGTTAAGGGAAAGGGGTAGTTTACCTGCAATATTTTATGTTTTAACAACGGTAATTTTTCTATGACGAACGATAACTGCCGTAACTTCAAAGAGAATCAAATAATGTTTTGCATACACCCTGAATTGTAGAGTTCTCGAGACCTGTTGTTTTTGGTGAATATCGGTTAAGGGAATGGGGTAGTTTACCTGCAACGTTTTTTTTTATCAAGGGTGATTTTATTTTTCTATGGCAAACGATAACCGCAAATTCAAACAGAATCAAATAATGTTTTGCATACAGCCCTTAATTGTAGAGTTCTCAAGACCTGTTGGTTTTGGTGAAGATCGGTTAAGAGAATGGGGTAGTTTACCAGCAACAGTTTATGTTTTAACAAGGGTAAATTTTCTATGACGAACGATAACTGCTGTAAATTCAAACAGAATCAACTACTCTTTTGCATACCTTTTTTTTATGGCAAACGATAACAGCCGCAAAATCAAACAGAATCAAATAATGTTTTGCATACAGCCTTGATTTGTAGAGTTCTCAAGACTTATTGTTTTTGGCGAAGATCGGTTAAGGGAAAGTGGTAGTTTACCTGCAACGTTTTATGTTTTGGTTAAGGTTAACAACAGTACTATGGTTAAGGCTGAAGTAATAAGTAGAAAGAAGTAGTTTCTATGGAAATATTTCATTTCGAAAATGATTTTAAATATACATCTTAGAACATGGAAGTCATGTATGGTTCTCCATACCGATATTATTCTTAAATTTGAAAAACGATATTAAAAAAACATTTACTTTAAAAGAACGGCTTTAGTTAAATAATCTGTAGAATTAATTGCACTTAATTAATATTCAATTTTATTTTTCAATTCTAAATAACATTTCAACAAATATTCTTAGAAAATAATATTACGCGATAATCCACTACGTTCACTATGTTAAATTAAGTTAGGTCAGTTTAATTTTCCGTTAGCCATAACGGACAACTACGTCGCTATAAAACAACTGAGTCTTGGATTCAGTAACGCACGAAGCCAGAATTATTGCGATACGTGAAAAAGTTTGGAAATCTTCTAACATATTTATAACATAGCACAAGAAAGTACTAAGTGACGAATCATCATCATCCATTACGCAATTAACATCAGTCTTGATGTCAATACGGTAGGAAGTTGATTAATTGAATAGCTGACCTCTGGAAGGTAGAATCCGGATACACAGGTTGAATCAAAATAACGATTTATTAACATTCTTTAATGTTTATTGGGTATCTCACCGCACTGAAAAGTCAAACATTAAAAAAACACGTTTACTTCCGTAAAATTTAAAAAGCGTAGTACAATACTAAACAAAACATACAATACATTAATTAAAAACATCGCAAAACAAAAATAAAATGTGTTCTTGTAGTTAAAAGTTGCTTAAAAATGTACACTAAAAAAAATTAAAATAGAAATTCACAAATATTTAATATGAATATATTTTTATTTTTAAAAAGTACAATAGTACAATAGTTTTGAAAAATAAAAATTACATTAACGAATTGTGAAAAATTTTAAACTACCAACTGCAAAGAAATTTTACGACGAAAGCGCATATTAGTAAAGTTATGTACTAGTAAGCTCCTTCAGCTGCAGAACCCGCTCACAAATTTGAATGAGATACATTTATTATAGGTGAATTTCAATATTAGACAACAATGGTAAGACATGTTAATTCTGTCAAATTACTAAGATACCGAATTCTGATTTATATTTTGAATAAAATTCCTCCTAACTTGATTTTCCACATAGACTTTTACATTTTCCTAAACCTTTGAGTTCCTATTTTGGTCCATGGTACCCCTAAAATTAAGAAAATTGTTCATGGTAGACACTACATCGGTCACAGTTATTTGTCTGTCTCCGCCTATTTGGTAAACAGCTAAACGGTCGAATTGAAACTGAGAACTCGCTTCTCTGGTTCTATTATTTTATCATTTAAAAATAGATTTCCTGTCAAAGAAAAATAATATTATATTAATGTTTTAGAGTTTTTACTAATTACGCACAGCAAATATGAGAACTCCAGATAATTGGACGTCCGTAAAATCGGCGTTCGGATAAGTGACGTCTTAGTCGGTGTTATCTAGTATTGCTGAATTTGTCTTCCCCGTTCTCTGTGTGAGTATACCTTTTATGTACCGTGCATGTGTATGCAAAGTGTCACAAGTAGTAATGGATCCATTTCTGTAGTATTAAATATTGTGGGCAATAGCTATGATGATGTGTAACAAAATGAAGCTTTCTGTATAAGTGATATGACCCGTAAAATTATATTTAAAAAAATAGTTTACTCTTATGTTCGTATAAGTAGTCACATTACGATGACTAGAATCTTCACTCTATTGTTATTACCACAACAAATATTATATAATAACATATGCGCATTATATGTCGCCAATAATTGTATTCCATTAGCTAGCCTCTGGATTGTTGTGTGGTATTATCCTAACGATTCCTTGATAATTATGTATCCTCTCATGTCTTTCTTCAAACGTGTGTGAACGGTCTTATCTCTCTAAGTACTCTACTGTCACAAAGTAAAATTTTCTACATAAGAACATACGCAAGACCTTATGCTAAAACACTCTCTCACGTCACTCCTATATACCATATCCATATAATTGGCGTCACTATGGTGAATTACTTTCTGAAATTGTGCTATGCACATAGAACACAGAACATAGGATTTGTGTTATGTTCGTGATTGCATACGTAGCAATTAAATAGGCAGAGGCAGGCAATTCCAGCCTATAAAAGGTATTAAATTTTATCTCAATACAGGTGCAAATGTCTGTTCATGTCCTTTCGTCAGTTACATTGGCATTATTATTACTCTGGTGTCATCTCGTAGGAATTATGTTATAATTTACTGTGGTTAAAATGTGTTAGTGGTAATATATAGAACTTTGTTAAACATTTTATATACACAAATACTGTCAGTACTGTACGTTTTACAAGCATCCCAGCATGCATGTTGTTGGGACCGTGTTGTATCGATGATTACATTTGTTTATTGAAAAATATGCAAAAAATGTTGTAGGTGTATGTCTCCTCAGCCATTATCTTGGCAACGATTAGAATTTCACTGTTAGTGCCGCATAAAAATAATTGATTTAATGACATGTGCAAATTCCGCGACAGCATTCTCTAAACAGCTATTTCTTTGCAATACTCCATTATATAGGACACATAATTTAAGGCACGTTTTTGTTCAACAGCTGATATGATCAAAGAAGCCCTGCGAAGATTTAGCTTTGCGCAACTTTAAGGTGTTAAAATGTAATTATTTCTAAGAAAAATGCTTACACTTTTCAGCTACTTTTTTTGAAAACTTTACAGATCGCATTTTAACAATTTTATGATATCGCGAATTACGAATGTGCCTATCAGATATTAACTGAACGCTTGTAAATAAGAAAATTTGTGACACAACTTTTGTCATCTCGTCGACAGAACTACGAGACATCTTCTTGATCGTACTTTTCTAATAATAGATATTTTAAATTACTTGTTGAATCATATTTCTCCAAGGTCACTGTATGATTTTATTTGTACCGCATGCATTTCACCAGTTAACCACAGTATTGTACCAAAAGCCGTACCAGTTACTCGAGTCGTTACACTGAAGATGGCCTCCAACGGCGGCGCCGAAACGTCTTTTCTATGCGGCATAGTGTACCACGGTCTGTTAGCACGGTGAGTAGTCAACTGAATTTCAGGAGAAGTCTATATTATTTTATTTAATAAATCAGATCAGGAGCTGGCCACACTAATTCCCTTGTACGCCAAACGGCTTACTTTAGGGAATTTACCCTGCCTCCCATAAAGTACTTCGGTGATACTAAATGGTCAGACTGCGGAAGAGAAGGCTTACTTAAACAAAATGAGAAAATCAATCTCATGTAGCCCACATTGTGTAATAAAAGAGAGAACACACAAGAAACGAATGCAAGTTTTAATTAAAGACAGCGACATACAGCTGTAATGTTGTGAAAGTTCAACTGCAATTCAATATGGTTTTAAAATGTTTTTGTTTAATTTACTCTGCATCGTAGTACTGGTATCTTGAATAAAAAGTACATCTGTATAAAAATAAAGTATTGTGAAAACACTTCATCTCTCTGTATTCCAGAACAGGATATAAAATTGTTAATACTGACTTTCAGCAACTTGTTTCTAATGAAAGAGATATTCCTCATTCATTCATAATAAAATCTTCGAACTGAACGTAAAAATAGCAATCTTATAAACTCGCTTTTATAAATATACGTGGGTGTACACGTGTACAGGAATTAATATGGAATGAATGAAATATTGAGACGGCACTGCAATATAAGTACAGTAATCGCGTCTCAGTTAGTTCAACAGCGATTAGATAAACATTTTTCTGTCAATTTGGCCGTGTGTACATTCAAATATGTGAGTGGGCGCTGACATATGTATTGTATGTTACGTACTGATATTAACAAAGATTCCTGGGTTCTTTGGATAAACTGCCAATTGTCGTGCGTACCTGCGTCGACTCTCATTTTTCTCAATCTCAAGACTAGGAAAATTTGAAAAAGCGAATAACCTGTTACTTACATATAAACATACACAATTATTAATAAATTAAATTAAATTAAATTAAATTATTGTGTTACAAAACATAGTTACGTCAGCATTATATTTTATAATAATAATGTACATTGCACGTGGACATTCAAGTATGTCAAAAGCCTACATCTGTAGAAAATAAAGATTTTTTTTGTAGTTACATTACTATACTTATCAGTAGAGTGTATTTATTATTATATGTTTTAGTATCTTCTAATATAAACGCAATCGTAACAAACACACACTTACGGTGGTTATGTATATTTATTTACCGTAACCTCACATGTATCTTGTAGTACTGCTACATTATGTTATAGTATCACAGTAAAAAAAGGTTTATTCTGTAAGCATATTTTATTGTTGTGAAATATATTTTATTAAGTAAGGACAAAATAAAGAATAAAGTATAGAATAAACATTTTACATTACTCTGATAGGGTTGACCAACGAAGGTGTTCAATGAAATGAAACCTTCACACATTAAAAGTGAATAAATACATCAGTAGAAGAAATTTAAAAATGTAAAGTATGTACATAATCACTGCTGTATTCTTAAAATAGGGTTATGTCTGCGTTTTGAGGCTTCAATAATTCTGAATATATAAATATAACGATATGATTACTTGTGTTCCTAATTATAATATTGTTACGACGGTCTAACTGATCGTCGTATAGTATACTCGAAACAAAATACAGACACCAATAAATCACTAATTTACCAGCTTTAGTCACAAATAACAATTTGAAATTAACAAGGGACTCTCATACAATAATTCAAGCTAAATTTGTCCATACGCAATAATAATGTCAACTAAAAGAGTTCCGCACTAATATATCACAATAATCACTTTCCACTAATCCGCAACAAACACTTGATCCGCTCTCTACAATCTCGCCAGGTGTAACTAACTCTAACTAAACCAGCCACTGTTGTTACTTATACATAGCCCGCAGATATTCCAGAATAATTTTCAATTTTTTTGACAGTGCCAGCATAATTTGCGTAGTTACACGTACTAGAACAGTCTGGCGTGGTACTTTACTGCACGCCCTTGACAGAGGCGCTGCACCTGCTCGGCTAGCCGAGAATCACATAGAACGACACTCTCGACTGACCGAGAGCGCTCCGTAATTGTCATAACAATATGTTGGCAAATACTTATTTCATTCTTGTAATTATCTTCAGTATTAATGATACACAAACATATCTAAACAATCATATACAGTATAATGATACGAAATATTTTTGCAAAATTATTGCACATTTCGTCATATTTAGTTGTAATCTTGAATGTAATATCCATCGTCTAATATCCATCTATTGGAAGTCTTGTACAGCTACAGACCAGAGGCTTCTGTTGTAGGCCTACCAGTCACCACGTTGCTATTCTTTCCCCATGTCATCAATTATGTCCCTTTTCCGTCATCTAGGTGGAACACAGTCTAACAACCTTTTCAGCCAACAATCCTCATGGACGCACCATACGAGACGCTTGTATTTATCGTGTCTAAAATTGTCTCGTCAACATGATGTTGTCTCTTGATGTCCTCATTTCTAATTCAGTGTAGCCTGTGCACCCAAAATATGACAATTAAAACTGTTTAAATATTTTACAATAATTACAATTAAAAGAAATCCTTATTAAAAAGTTTATTTATCATTAAATTGTCTATTATAATATAATGATTATAAGTTACATATAATCATTGAACAATGACTTCTTGTCAGGAGTGTAAACTGCAACTCCAACCGTCCTTGGCGTTCAAAGAGTCTGCACACCATAGAATAATATAATCTTATTGCACATTTTCATCTCACATGATAAATGTTTATGAAAGTGACTACACACTGACAGACTACTGTAACATTAGCAACAGCCTAATGTATTTACAGTAATAATTACAAAGTTTTTGAGGGTAGGTCTATCGTTTTTCAGCCCTAGGGCTCACGTCTGCTTGTTATTCTTCTTCTAGCTGTCCAAATCTATCTTCTTCGTCCGAATAATCTCACCTGCGAAGCGTGCTACACAGTTCCAGGTGTCCTCCCCTTCGACGGTGTTATCCGATAAGATCTCCTACCTAATATCCTCTTATAACGATCTTCTTTGTTTCTCCTATCTATCGCAGACAAAGAAGGTGACAAACATAATAATAATTATTATTATTATATACATATATTATTTAAAGGGGGGTAAAATGCTTTATGCACCGTCAGAGTAATAGTCTGTCCCTTGGTCTGTGGAATGACTGTCACCCACTAAGAACCCACCTTAAATTCAGAAATTGATATTCATCTTGGAACTACTTAGCGTAATAATAATAATACTTTGTGAGTAATAGAAAATAATTTTCCAAGTCACTATTTAATATTTTCCATGTATACACTAAATGCATTTTTATAGCGGCATTAAAATGAGAAATATTAGTTTTCATTACAGTAACTGTCTATATAAGGTTTCGGCTGGGCAAAAATACATGGAAAAAGTGCCGTTTACACCAAACAAAACTGAAGACAAAGCAAATGGCGAGGGGCTTGTTTGGTAGCAATGACAGAGATGTCAAATTGCCGGTAATAAATTAGTGGGTTTTAATTAATTAAAGCCGTGGCTGAGGTGTTGGTGTTGGCTGGCGGGCTTTGTTTCATTATTTCACCTGAAAGTCAATTGGCCGTGGTTCTATAATTAAGAATTAACCAGAGTAGAAGACACGGAGAAAATTTTGTTGATCACAGTGGCCGCTGCTTTAACACAATATTGAGGTTAGTTAATAAAGAATCGCACTTCAGCAATGTGAAGCAGAAAAACTCCTTTGTCGTACCTACGAAAAGTGCAGCAGTGCTTCATCAATCATTTTCAGTGAAAACTATTAACTTACCTTAACTCTATACTACAATGATCGTATACTTTTTTATTTGTAGCCTACATTACGTACTTATAAGCGACCTAAAACAATCCATTACAAGGACAATTTGTAATATCTCTCTTCATAAAAAAGAGAGAAAGAGAGAAGTGAGAAAGAGGGAAGAGGGAGAAAGAGAAAGAGAAAGAGAAAGAGAGAGATTTGTCAGGTGAGAAAGAGATCACAAAATGGCTTAATGGTAAGATTGGTGATGGTAGTAGCTGTATGATGATTCTGATGATGACGATAGATGATTACTATCATTATCACCACCACCAACACTACTCATCATTAAATCATACAACACATTTTGTTATGTAGTACTTTTCAGATATCGAGCCAATAATTTATATAAAAAAAATGACAGACCTATTGTGTCGTTAACATTTGTCTACATACGTCACTTTCCCAGTGTCACCAAGCTCATTTTCTGTTCTTGGTAACACACTAAGTTTTTTATTCCATTCTTGAATCCACCAATCCTAGGTACTCTAATAGTGCGTAAGATCAAGAATTTGAAGGCCTCAGTTGATTACTGTGTACATTATACATATGTTCCAAACATCACAAGAAATAAAGCTATTTATCTAATAAACTACACACTCTGTGAAATCAAAAACACAAGAAGGCTCCGTTCTGTACCCAACTGGTCGATAGTTTCATTCACTGTGCTGATTATAGTCAACGCGAGTTTTCGTTTGAATTAATAATTCGAATTAGCAAACTCGCATGCGCATCGCAGACCCAATAATGCGTGCATTAGAGTGCAAAACCTAGGGTCACACATTTAGCACAACACAGACTGTCCCAGTGTTAAATGTTATGCAGTCTTGAAATAATGTAGACTTTCCTTTATAAAACTATTCTTTTCTAGAAGTGAGGATGCCTTTATTTTACCGCCTTTGCAAACTATAAACTGCAATTTATTGTTATTTTGGAGTGTTAGTGGTCACAAATATTTCTACTAGTAATTTTATACAAACCACTATGTTGTATTTGGTACTGACGAGCGCTTTCGGCAGTCAAGCCATCTTCAGGTCATTTACCAACCTGAAGAATTTACCAGGTTGGTAAATGACCTGAAGATGGCTTGACTGCCGAAAGCGCTCGTCAGTACCAAATACAACATAGTGGTTTGTATAAAATTACCAGTAGATATAAACTGTAAACTATAAACTGTAAACTGTAAACTATAAGCTGTAAGCTGTAAACTATAAACTATAAACGATAAACGATAAACTATAACTAAATAATGTGTTTATTATATTTGAATATTATTAAAATTCTCTACCGAACATTGCTGAGAGACAGCTCAATCAGTGTTATTTATTATTTTATTAATACATTACATTTAAAAATATGATATTATTGTCAACGTATTATAATCTATGGACACATTTCTATGCACATACGACAGCTATGTGAAAATGTAAATCAACTTTTACATTTATTAATTGTTATGAATTAAATAGGTTTACAACAGAGAACAAGAAAAAATACTACTATGCATGAATTAAATAAACTACTTACTTAAACTACTTGGTGATTAGGTTACTGTATACATTCATTATACTGAAGTGATATATACATACACACTTCATTTGAGCTTTTAGTATCAAAACACTCTGAACGCAGTTGGTTCATTACAAACGCAAAGAAGTAATCAACGTCACAAGACAGGGGTACAAGCGAAAGGCTTTTACTTCAGAAAAGACGCAAGTATCGCTAACTTATGCAAGTAATTCAAATTTAAATTATGAAGTGTTTATGCCCAACACAATGGAATGTGCAGCTTTCTTATTTCGTAACATAAAAGGCTTCAGAAACATAAATGACATATCAGGTGAACAACTAAACCATCATAATTGGTAAAAAGCTACTAAACGTTCTAGATAACAGAAGCTTAACTAAAAGTATTCTCCTCTTCTGAGATGTTAATCCACTGAACGACAAAGTAATTGGCAGTTTACTACAATAAAGTGTGTATTATAAGAACTCGCATGTTTCAATTTGCTTCGCAAAATTGCCCTCTAAAGCACACTGTAACAGCGATTATATTTTATCTTTCCATTAGCGTAATTATATAGTTTAGCATAAAAATAATACAGAGTAGTTATGTTCCTGGATAAGTACATTATTCCCATTAAATGGCCTATCAGACTAATAAATAAAACGAGTTTTGTTGGCAGTCCAAAATTTAACTGTCATATGAAGCATCGGCCATTCTCACTGCTTGTTGCTCTCCGCGTTACAGATCAAACTTGAATAAGGTACACAACATTTTAATTAACATTGATCGTACTGTTTGAGTTTGTTTTCAGTGAACTGCATTAACCATCAAATTGACAGTAATAAATTTGTACACGGGGGAATAAGTTAATTAATTAATATAAACATAGCAGAGGCAGTGTTAACGTGTTTTGTGTACACCTCTTCAATTCAATAAAATAAAAAAACTTTAACTTTAAAAATCCTCGTAAAGAGAATACAGAGTAAGAATAAATTTTACTGTGCCCTTCAAACTGTACAGACGTTCTTTGTCGTAATTGCCTTACTACAAGGTAGTAAATAGTTTAAACTATTACTGTAATTACTACTGTCGACTACATTATTAATATTTAATATTTTAAAAATATACAAATATCAGTAATGCGTAGATAAGAATATAACAGTTTTTTAAATTTTCAATATGTTACGTCTAAATCGAATGACATTTCGGCGATTATTTACTTTAATCTCTTATTCTTTATTAGTTGTGGTATTTAATTGGTTCTGGAAGTCTTCGTTTGAATGCACTGCTTGCACGGTCATCAGTATGTAACATCCTTCAAGAACCAACATGTGTGACAAACTAAATGAAAATAGTACTACAATCAAAAGTGTTACTGATTTTGACAAGAACGGTAATGAAAATGTGCAACATCTCGAACGTTATTTACTGGTAAAAATATAAACAAAATTAGGATTTAAAATAAGATAATAAAGATAATAGAGATCGCGTTTAAGTGAACTAATTCGGAAGTACAATCTGGTAGAAATGAAAACTTACTAAATTTGATAAAAAGATACCTACGTAGACTCATCCAGAGTTAATGTGCGATATAGGTTATGGTTTTATACCCTAGTTCGTAAGACATTTAAAAGAGGTGTCAGGTAGTTGTTATCGAAAGTGTTACGTCTAATTACTGTGCGTGTACATGTTGTGGGCACATTTTCTCGTGGAAAATCAAGAGATTCATTTAATTACGCTAGTTCAGTTTGAATCACTCCAAGGTGCACATGGTCAAACTTTTTGCTTTTAAACTGCTTACTTTGTCGCTCATGTCTTATGAGTCGTATACAAATACCGTTCAATTGTAGGAAAAACGTGAGTAAATAGTAAACTAGAACAAAGTTAAATATCATAACCGAGTATGCAGAACGATAGAGGTTTATTAATCTCTTTTAATGCTCAATCTTTTATAAATGAATAATTATGAATCTAAGCTATTGGCAGCCGAGAAGGAGAGGTACACAAATTACATGTATGAATAAAGTGGTGTTATGGCCATGTATTTATAATTATATATTATTAGTGTAATTTTTAGTGGCACAGTCTGTCAGACACCGCTGAAAAGTGTCACAATCGATACTTAAGATACTAAAAAACTTTGTATCGGAAGTGACGAGTTTTCCGAATTTCACTGTTACCTTCTGCAACGGAAGAAACCAGTATCTGTGACAATGATTTAAGTGGGCAGTTCAATGAACAGATATATCGAAATGTAATACCCAATATGTGTGTTGGGTTAATGTACAGCAATTTTTAGCTGCTCTACATTTTATTATGTATATTAATCTGAGTGAGACGGAATACATTGGAGGAGGTCCCATAAAAGGGATAAGTTCTTGAGATACCATCCGAAACACACGTCTCGAAATACTCTGAGCTCAAAAACGCTGAGGGCGTTCGGATCCATTCAAATAAAATTTATGAAAAGTTAAAATCGTGATATATCAATTTTGGAAGTCTATATTGGAAATTTATAGTCTACATTGTAATGCACTTTGGCCAAATTTATGAACAACAAGAATACAAAGAAAAATTAAAGTCATTATTCCTATTAATTATGTATTATAAAAATATAGAAAATGTGGATTATATGTATTACAAATATATGTTTATAATTTTACCATAGCATATACATATAGTAAAACGAATAGTGTGTAACTAAATGGAAAAAGCAGACATTTGTAGTGTAAATTATGACTCCCAAAATTGACTGTGTTTGGGCGAGACGTACACATTGTCACTACATATTTGTATGTTTTATACTACATTAATGTTTTTAACAATTTAAAAACGTTTCCTTCAACTGTGTTGGTTGTTTGAAGACTGTGCCACCATTCCTTGTCTGTAAACTAACAACAGCGTTACAGGTATAACTACAATCGGTTGAAGTTTAAAAGAATTTTAGGAGAGGTGTGAACAATATAACACGTGCAAACGTCTGTTGAGTTTCATTTGCCAGGAAATGGTTGCTGATTATTTCAAATAATCTACCGTTGTGTTAGGTTCGTGCGCACGGTATCATGTTACAGACGAAAAACACGGTTGGCCTGGGCGTGGTAAGAACAGGCGCTAATGACGCTGCTAATTTGTTTCGATTACGGCGGAGCACGTAAGCGTCGAGTTCAGCTGCCGCAGGATACATCTACGCATTGTTTTAATTATGATTAAAATATTAAAAATATTTTTAGCAATGTCTGTTATGATTGTTATATTTTATGTCGTGTTGTTTGCAATTTGGAAATTGATACTGGGAAACGTTGACAGTCGGTTACAAATTAGCGTGCTGTAGGGTGTTAATTAATTAATGTGAAAACCACAGCGAAACAGGTAAGGCGGTCGTAGTGGGCTTTTTGTTTACACGTTACCAGCCTTATAAATTATAAAATAATCAACCGTAGTTCCTAATTAACAAATTACAACGGGGGAGTATCCACACAAAACTGAACGTGGTGTAGACAGTTGCGCTGGATACACTTTATCAGAACGAAATCTTTAACCAAATGTAAAGAAGTTTCGATTCTTTAGTGTTATTAAAGTTTTTATTTCGTGTTTTGTGCAAGGTAGAATACTGTAATGTAGCTTCATACGTACAAAGTTTTTATTACATATTTTAATTTCCATTTAAGTAATTACACATTTTTCGTGAAATGAGTACACAGTGTATTTAGAATTATGTTCCATCTCTCAAAAATTAAATTAAAAATTTTGAATTTTCACGTGGATCAGTGTTATTAGCTAACGCTTTTAGAATCTAAACGCATTACATCTGCTACACGTAGAGGTCAGCAGAGGTCAATAAATAGGTGGTTATAAAAATTTACAGTAATTTGTATTAATAAATTATTTACAAGAAATCCTTTTGTGTAATAGTATTATGCTATAATGTTATAATTAGTAATTTCAAATGAGTGGTTATAACAGCATAGAATTGTACTTATATCATTTCCAGTGAATGTTTCCAAAGAGCAGTAATATAAAAATAACGGTTTAGACCAACTTCAAAATCATTGCTATTATCTGGAGAGTTCCGAAATAGATTTACAGAAGAGCTCAAAAAATTAGCTGACCAAACATGGTAATGAGGGCTGGAAGGGTAATAAAGCGAAAATATTATTAAAAAAATTTTAAAATAAAATAAAGTAGCTGCTTAGAATATATTATTAAGAATACTCCATAAAAGAAAATAAAAAAAGTCTATTTTCTATGTTGACATTATAAACGACGAGGTAAAGATAAAGGCTAACAGCTACTGATTATATAGGAAAATGTTTTATCAAAGGGTGGAAAGAGATGCATGAATTAGAAAAAAATTATATTCATGTTCACAGTGTAAATCGTAGACTCCTTGCAGAGACCATAATGGTGTTATTATCGTTATTTTAATACTGAAGCAACACAAGAAATTCAAATATTCTTTAATATGTGTAAAAAAGCATATCCTTCAAACTGTTTACTGTATTATAGTAACATGTAAATATGTACCACCAATGTGTATAGTAATATAGTATGTTTTATTCTTCGTATTGTTTAAATTAGCAGCCATCCTTACTATTTCTTTTATGAATTTGCTAACTGCTATAATTTTTTATTGTTCGACTAAGCTTTTCGTCATTACTGACATACTAGGGAGATTCTTAAAACAATTTGACGGACGTTAGAAAAATGCCTAACGGAAAAAGGTAGACAAAGTTCCCGTGAAGAGCGGTAGCAGCTAGAACCAATAGGAGGGGCGATGACATAAGGGGAGGGGCCTAAAGTATAAAAGCCTACAATGTACAGTTGATAGACGTTGTTTAAGACCTGAAGATGTCAGTAATGACGAAAAGCTTAGTCGAACAATAAAAAATTATAGCAGTTAGCAAATTCATAAAAGAAATAGTAATATAGTAATTTATGTACATATGGATTTGAGAAGTATTATGATGACAAAAGGATGTGAATATTCTGCACGTTTAATTAGCGGTGCTGGTGTACATGAAGAATGTTCAGTTTAATTTTTTTAATGCCAGTCTAATCGCTTTAAGAGTGTATCGTTTTACTTTTAAATTATAGGATTAAATCTGTTAAAAATTGTTAAATATGTAATAGTATACTTTATGTATGTTATTAAATTTTAACTCCACATCTATTAATTTACAAATTTTGTCAGTTAAATCACAATTATCGCACGAATAGTTATTACAAGTGTAAACTTATTTTTTCTATCGTTTGTTTCCGTTATTATATCATCAGGTATTCAATTTCGAAAGGTAAAAGACGTTAACCCTTCTAAGGCGAAAAGGTAACCGCCAGTTCCGTTAAGGATCCAATGAAAAGCAAAAAGTACGCAGAAGCACAGTGAAAACGGAGATTTTAGTGTTGTTGCGAGCTGCAAATATTTTAATGCCATACTATCAACAATTTGAATTAATACCCGTTATGTGTTGATCGTAATAAATCCCATATCCTGTACACGCCTACACAAACGTGATGTTTTGAAAGACGAACAAGGGCAGAAATTTAATTTGCCAATTCGTCAGGGAATGTGTAGATACAACATGCAACTTATGCGTAGAAAGGTGTCAGGTTCACATTAATTCAAAAATCAATGACTTTTTTTCAGAACATCTATAACCATGTGAAAAATCTGTAAAACTAGACATCGCTTCTTATATAATTTTACTTTGTTGTTTACGAAGAAAATATTCAAGACGTTGGATAGGCTATTAATGGTTTCAAAGGCACAAATATAAATCATACTTTCATTTATCTTTTTTCACTTTTTATAATAATTTTATTCTTATTTATGGTTTTTAAATGCAATTTTTATGAAATTATGGACTAAGATGCTTCTTCTGCCTTCCAGGTAAAATACTTCTCAGTCCAACGATCGAACTAACGTCAGATTTATCACAGACACGAAACACAATTAATGTAATTGTGTTTATTGTAAGCAGTAACTTGTGTATATTTACATTTCGTTATTTTGAACTATTGAATTTGTGTAACTATTATGTTCCTTGGTGTGTGTGTGTGTGTGTGTGTGTGTGTGTGTGTGTGTTTGGACGCATGGGATATACAGACGTATTCATGCAAAAGTATAACCAGACATAGACGGAGAGGTTGACAGTGACGTCTGCGAGAAGTAAATATAATTTTGTAAACTTAATGAACGTGTAAATTCTTGCACGGCGCATTCATGGTGCGCAGAGAGAATTCCTATTTACAAGACGACTGTTATGTTCATGTGCACTGTGCGTGAAATATTGAATAATAAAATATTCTGTCTGTCCCACTATATGTATTTCTCTTTGTATGCATTTCTCTTTCCTCTCTCCCTCTGTTCACTTATACTTCTCATTCCTTTTGTCACAGTCTCTCCGTTTGTCAACTTCTCACCTCTGACACGTGCCTGTAAAATAACATTGCAACTCATTTTGTACATTCCTCTATTTGTCAGTAATCGTCTTTAAATTTCAGTTTCATCCACAAAAACATTGAATCGTATCAAACGCACAACACACACACGCACACCCAAACAAACGGGTATATATTTATGTATTTATCTTGGGTATATCTATGCGTGCTGTCTGATGTGTTTAGGAAAAATAATACATTTTAAGGAGTGTTAAAATTAATTGTTAGAGAAATAGTAGTAGCAATGAATACAGAAGTGTGTAGAGAAAGCACTAATTTTATATTGTTATAGTCTAGGTTAAACGTAAGATATTATACTCTTCAATAATGTTATTAAAAATTAATAGATTCCTTAAAATCGCAATGACCTCAAGAACAGAGGTCACTTACTTCTCCATATTAATAAGTAGACGTATGCTAAACTAGTATTTGAAAGTAACAGGTACGAACGAAACCGTTCCAAAAAAATGACACGTAGGCCCTACAATTACCTGTTATTATGTACCTATTATACATATACCTGTATTATATAATTTGTTATAAGAAATAAATTGAAACTAAAAGTATTAACAGTGTTACTTTACGCTGTGACTTTATGAAGCTTTGTTTAAAAGAAAATAAGAAACAAAGAGAATTTATAGGCACAGCCTATCTCCCTTTGGGAATACTAATTTAATTTTTAGCTAGGAGTAAACAAAACTGACATAGATTTAATATTAAATTATTGATTCCATTTTGGTTAAACGTATCAGTTGTAAAGCTCAGGCAATGAAATTTAGAGTGCATGTAATAGCACAACAAATAGTACAAAAAACATTTACGTGAGATGTCCAGTGAAGTTAAAATCATCTCCGAAATCACATTAAAAAGTACGCTATATGGCCTATCAACCATTCTGTAGGTTACAACACAATATAATTCGCTTTTCCAAAATTTACCAAGTTGGTGACTAGTATAATATATAATTTGTATTATGTACCTGCATAACACACGAGAATAAATGTAACATCAGTATGAATTTTGTTATTTATTAAAAACAGCTTCGTCCCTTTAGCATAGAGATATTTTGAACCTCGCTGTTTTGATTCCTTTCGTACTTGTATGGCAATCGGCACATTCTCAGAATCAAGTATTCAGCACCAATAACTGACTTTGTACTCGTAGTACTCGTTTATTCGTTAGTACTCGGAATCGCGAAGTAATCGGAACGGGTATTTCAACTTTTCAGTTATCGTTGAATCGGAACAGGTATTTCAACTTTTCAGTCACTGTTATATCCGTTTCACAAAAATAATCGTTCCAAAATACCTCTTATAGGTATAGGTAATGTCTGTTATAGGTATATCGGCCCACCTCTTAGGCTTACTTTGCACGAAAGGATCAAACTTGATTGAAACAGACATTACTGTACGAGTTACTTTCGTTAAAAAATATGTACAATTTAGTAATATTAAACAAATTATATAAATATTTTTAATTTTGGGTTTTTTGAAGAACTAAAATCGCATCGTGTAGTGACAAATGTCTATTTGTTGGTTTGATTTATACTACAATAGAGGAGTGGAGCTAGCTGTCACAATTACGCTGTAATGTGGCAACCAAACGTCCGTAACATATCCACTTACATGCGTGTAGTCACCGCATTAATTAATTCTATGTGCGATGTGTACTGCATCAGTTTTCTGATGCCACACTATCGTTATTTGTCTTACACATTTCTGTCCTTGTTCCTGCATAATGTTTTACAGAAATATAATTGTTAGAAAAAAGTTTTGTTGATTATTTTAATAAATTTAATGCACTTAGTGAAAATAAAAAATATAAAAAAGAGATAAACCCTGTCTGCTCACCCTGTATGACTTTGAAGACCAACTAAACGATAGGTGGTTACAAATTAATATCAGTACGTTATTGAAGTTTGTCCGACGTAACGGACATTTGGGTACCCAAACCCAAATTTGATAACAATAATCTATACATACAGACCTATAATTTTTAATACTGTAAAGCGGAATAATTATTTAGTAAACCATGAAACATTCAAATGTGAAACAGAAATTCTACTGAATTTAGGATATAACGTGCAATGAAAATCAAACAGCAGTTACAGACTTGCAAGGGAAGCGATATGCGAGTATAACTTTAAAAATAAAATAGCATACTTATGAATTATAAACTAGCAGCTTACTACTGGAAACAAATTTAATGATGACCAGTTACTGGCTAGAAATAGTATGACCAAAGGTAGTCCATATTATACATTCTTCGTACATGTAAATATATATCTGTGTGTGTGTGTAACAGATCAATTGCAACACACAATTCAATATGGTGATTGATACTTTTATTGATGCTACATACTTAGCAATAAAATAATAGTTCTCTTTTTAAAAAATAAGCGAAAAGTATTTTCTTTAAATCAGTTTTAAACTCAGCAAAACTACTGTGCTCTGTACAAAATTAATCAGTTTTTTACTGATCCATTTATAGAAATAGGAATGATTTATTTATTCATTATAGTCGGTCGAATCAACCGACTGAGCGATCTTTACAATAATGAAATTTACCATTCTGTAAACTGGCTTACTATCTTAACTGTGATGAACTTAATTGTTTATGATTCTAGTCCAAAGTAAGTTTTTATAAGACCTTCGCGTTCGATAGGGTTAGCGAAGTCCTCGGCCGCGAATCCACGATCCGCGTTTCACGGTCAAAAAATATAATCAGGTCCACTGCTCGATGTCCATTACACCTACAGGAGTCAAACGTCTATGGATCCTCGGGTTTATACAGAAGTCTGCAGTCACCTGACTGCGTAAAAAATCCCAAACACTTTGCGGGGTACCTTCACACACGTGTTTCTTCTGAAGGAGTACGAAACAATCACAACACAATTATCAAACGCTGGGCTTTTCGCGAATCAGTCACATCAGGTATACTGGTTAACTTGACTGAAGTTGTTCTACACCATTTAGAAATAATTTTCTTTCTTCACTGAATTGGTATACAAAACCACGTGCTTAGCCAAAGCCTGTTTCTTGTTGTTGCGTTTGTGGTCTATCTGACTACGTGTGCGTGAAATAATGTACTTTTTAAAACAATGTTGTAAAATAAACGTTATTTATAGTCACCGCAAATATAATTTAGAGGTTTACAATGCTATTTAAAATAATATACTTGTTTTACCTGGTCTGTGAATCTGTAAAGTGATTTCTTCGTATGCACTGAATGTACATCGCAAATAACACTACTCAACATTAACTTGCACTCACACTGAATACTATACTTGTCTTACTTTTACACGTAATTGTGAGCTCTGAATAGTATCAAAAATTTATTCCTTTGTCATTTGTTCTGTCATGGTCGCGCTTTAGGCATGGTCTTAAATAACTTTGGCTTCTTTCACACCCTCTGCCACATTGTAAAATACACATGTGCGTGCGCGAGTGCACGCAAATGAATAAATTTACATTTTTGAGATGGTGACCACCGTAGTGATACGAAATACACGTCAACAAAACTATTTTATATCAATATATAAATCTTATAATCAACTTTCAGAAAGACGCGATAACTCAATTTTACAAAACTTCCGAGTATGGGTATCATGAATCATGAATACAAAATGTTTGGTCTCTATAACAGGGGATTCGAAAAAAGTTACTAAAGTAACTGTAATAATTCATTATGAATTAGACACGTTTTTGTTAGAAAAATAACCTATTTTCGATGGAACGTAATAAAGGAAACGATTGAATACAATACATATGAAAAAGGCCATAGAGTAAAATACTACTCTACATAGAATATTAAGCACGGCATTCACATACGGGTGAAAATATGCTTACGAAAATCAGGATAACCCGAAGGCCAGAATCTATTGTATACAGATACTAGAAACGACGAAAAATTCCTAGAATAAAGAAGTTTGCAAGAAAAGTGTAAAATATAGAGCAGGAAACAGAGACAAAGGTGAAGTTGCTATGTGCTGGTACTCCGTAATATTTTGTGGTTAAAGAATATCCATAATACAGATCTGCACCTGACTAAATCAGTGAAGTAGTTACATAAGGATTTAGTGATTGAAGTAAATTTAATGTATCGGTTAATAATAAAAATTAATAGTGTACAATTTGCAATCTCTTGTGCTATATCGTTATTGTTTTATGAGATATTTTTTATACCTATGGCAAATAATCTGCTCGTGTCATTGTACAATAGATTAAATCCGATCGTACATACTCAGTATTGTTAACATTTGACTTGGGCCTATGCTTGCGCTTTCTTTCTTTGCACATACTACCTATCTTTTTCATTTTTGGTGGACAAAAGGAGAAATGCAAGTAAGAAATCTTGTACCTCTTATTTAACAAAGTACTAATGCCATTATTTGTAACTAGATGATTTTAAAGTTCGAGTAATGGAGTATTACTTTCCACACAAAAGAATGTCAGATTATTATTGAGTAAAGTAAACGTTCTCTGGCTTATGTAAAATGTGTGCGTACAATCTGAGTGAGACAGAGACAGAAACAGAAAGAGAATAGGCTAGGTATAAAGGAGCACCTAAGTCGAGCACAATGCTAGAACTATTGAAACAAAAGGGATTGTTTGCAAGATTGAGTAAGCATACGAATAGAGAGTAGAACGAGAGAATATGATAAAGAGAGGAAGACGTAGAATTATAGCGAGAGGGAGAGAGAGAGAGAGAGAGAGAGAGAGAGAGAGAGAGAGAGAGAGAGAGAGAGAGAGAGAGAGAGAGAGAGAAATATTGTGAGCGTGTGTGTGGGGGGGGGAGAGAGAGAGAGAGAGAGACCCCAAACAAGTTGTTCACAGTTCTAATTGAAGCAGACTCGTATAATCCGATTTCCTAGCGGCAGACTCGACTTGAGACTGCTGCTGTTATTAAAATCCTCCCCACTTTCTTCTTCCTTGTTATATCAGACGCTTAAATATTTTCGATATTAATAGCTTCCTAAAAACTAGGGTGATGTACGAACATGTAAGTAAAAAATGAATTTAAATTACGTTTTTATTTAATACTTTGCTTATTTAATTGTATTGATTAATTTAATTATATTTGCGAAGTTTAAATTTTGTTTTCTAATTTATACGGTGGTGATAACGATTAATGTATGATATTTCTCAATTCCACCTTCATTAATAAACGGAGTGCTGGAGTGCGAATGAATAGCCTTAGTTTTCCAGAAAAAATTGAAATGAAAATTTCTTTGTAATACAACATACACGCACGAGCGCGCGCGCGCACACACACACACACTCACACAGGCACACAAGTGCTCGTGCACTCATATACGCTTACACAAACACACATTTAATTTATTTCTAATATGCTGGTCACAAAAAAAGAAAAACTTCAGTGAAACTTAAAGGAGTATATTTTTCTCACGTCGGTAATAGCCAACAGTATTTTTGTATGCCTAGATATCTGAGCATGTTACTGACTTTGCTTTTAAGTAATTATAATAACTCCTTTGAGACTTTTCTTATAATTATATCGTTTGGGACTGTAGTGGAAGGTTGTTGAATTAAGTTGTAACGATTCAATGGTACAAATTATTACTGTTATTTTTCATTGAACAATGTACATAGAATCAATTTTAGTTTGCCTACATACTTGTCCACACATAGTCGATTATGCTATCAAAGTATCTTCCACTCAAATATGACGCGCGCATGTGGAATTCAATGTGCTTGTACCATCCATTATTGGGTGAGGTTAGATACTGATAACAAATTTTATGGGTGTTTCTTTCAAATGTGTGCAAAAGGTTAATTAAAAAGTGTTATTACGTTCTCATTGGCTATTATTACCTACGTCGTAGCAAATAAATCAGTCTGTGTTCCCAAACATGAATCTTCTTTCTGTTATCTTGAAAGTTCCCACGGACTATTACCATAATTAGAATATTAACTACACAACGTTTCGACCTCTTTCAGTGAGCGTCTTCAGATGTTACAGGAAATTAATCTAATAATTTAAAATTAACTACCTGAAATCATTTTCAACTACAACCGCTAATAGTCTGATTGAAGCGAAATTGTTATTAGATTAAGTTTGTGGTAAACCTGAAGACGGCCACAAATTATAACTTGACGAAAAGCTGTTTACTCATTTACTGTCTTCCATAATCTTACATTCTGGCATCTCTTTTCGGATGTTTAAATTTATCGAGTTTTACTGACAAACATTGTAATGATGTTACTGGCAGCTTTTCTTAGAAGTTCTGATGTGCTGGTACTCTTTTCGCTGTTTTTTGATGTCCTCAACATTGTTACATTGTTTACTCATACGTGTTATATCTCATTTTCGTTCATTCGACATATTTCGTATTTTTGATACACCGGTCTCCTTTGTATATGCTCTATTCAGAAGTTGAAATCTTTTTCATAATCAATTTATTAACTGTAACTATGACATAATACGTCTGTAGATTGTATTATATACGTTGTCTTAATTTCTTATGTTAAAAAAACAACTATTCTTTATTGCAGAATGAAGTTAAATTACTTTACAAACTTTATAAATTGTAAATATAATTATTCATTTACTATCAAAATGTAGAACATTTATACACATCACATTACCTTTCTTTACCTCACAAGAATTTAAGGCTGAACCATTTTCTGAAACACTATTTAACGTGAAAAAAATTTGTATTCCTATTGTTTTTGTGTTAATGTCATGTCAAATAAACTTCTCGTATGACAGTTTAACTGTTACTGATTAGTATTCTGTCTACCGGGATCCTAAGCAACGTATCTAATAGCCAGACTATCGATCTGTCGTCTATGTAGTAAAATTCCAGACATTTCAGCTCCAACTGCGTAAGACTCTATACTAAATCAGCAGGGAAATAGTCGGATTTGTTCTGTCGGCATCTGGTTGCCTGGCTCGTTGCGTTGTGTTAGCGAGGTGTCTTTGCGTCCGTGGATTGTTGCAGCGTCTAATCGACTCGATGACTGCCAAAGGAAAACTTTACTTATCAATATTACTGGAATGGATGTTACCAACTTGATTTTTCTCTAACATGTCGAGAAACCCTTAGCTGGATACCAAACCTTGTTTAAACTTGCCAATCTCCTATTATTTGTGTGCCTATGTATTTCTGTGACCTCTCGTTGCAGCCGTGTCGTGTAGCGCAGTGACGATGACTAGACACAGTACAGCACTACACGAGAAGTTTATAAACATGTGGCAGTTCGTAGCGCCAGACAACCAGATGCCGGCAGAACAACAGTCGATTCAGAAAAACCTAGCAACTGAGGATCACTCCCGCAGCTGGTTTTTTATGACATAGACCACGTCTTGATATCCCGGCAGTTTTATCTACTAATGACCGCGTTTATGAAAGTTTGAACGTTGTGATGATTCTTTCAACTGGTACGCAGGCAATTTGGTCAGTTATTAAAACAGACGACATCTGACTTCCCGAAATGTGCCTCCACAGATGAGGGCCTAGGGTTAATTCCCAAGAGAGCGAGAATCCACGGTGCGGTGGCATCCGACGTCTGGCATCTCCACTTGACACACACCAACCTTCGTTGGCGCGGGGATGAACCGGTATTTCGGCAGGATTAGAGCTGATATTAATTGTGCTAAGATGTAAAGATGGACCTAGAACATCTAGCGCAGTGAACCTCAGAAGCATACCCTGTCCACGCAGCTTACCCCTGTTAGTCTCTGTTTGGGCTTAGAACAGCTCTGGAACTACGGCTCTGGGGATGGGAGTTAGTTTTATACGCTATTCCGCTGATTACCGATGGCTCCTTTTCCGTCCGAAACACCAACTCTCGCGCACGCTCGCTTGGGGGGGCGCGGAGTTAACGCGATTTTCGGGGGTATCAGGGCCAATATCAGAACAAAACGTGCGTCCAGCCGTTAGCGCTGGAATGAAAGTTTCTGTAACCGGCGCTGCTGGAGCCTGGGCCTGGCTCGAGTTCGGAGCTTCGCTTCTCCTCCACCCGTCCTCCTGTCAGAGTACCGAAACGCCGCCTACAAGATGCCCCCGTTGGTCAACGTTATGTTTTGTTGTATCAACAGGTTTACAGGCCATAGTGGCAAAGTGCGTTAGTCTTTTTGTATGAAGGGCGTTCCTGCCCGTTCGTTGGCGCATCGAGTCGATGGAAAGCTGGGACTTTTCTATTCTCTGGTTAGGGAAGCTAATGTGGTTTGGCAGTGATGGCAGGTGGTAAGTTAGGGGAACAAGGGGTCTGCGGTGCTGGTATGTACCCGAGGTACAGCAGTGAAGCTAGATCCACTCCCTACAGTGCATGTTCCCTAGATTCCTCTCCTGTGTTACTGCACTAACAGTCTCAATGATATTCATTCTCAGATAGACAATAATTAATAGCAGGTACCGAATGCGTTCATTGTGCATGTGGATCGGCCTTCACGACGCTAGATTTCTTGACTATGCTATATTTTCATTGACTATTGGTATGTGTAATCATTATTTTATTATTCGTTTGAATTTAACATGTTTGTAACATGTAGAGAAGTTACACAACTTACACTATCGGTTTTAAGGGGAAAAGTTCTCTCAATACTTTTTATAATTTAGTGACCCCGTTATCTAGTGTGCTGGATGTGGTACTATATAAAGATTTACTAATTTGTACGATCAATATTATTTTTTATCAGATTTAATTTACGATTTACTTTTTAATTTCTATTTCTAAATTCTTCATAATCTTGATGCCAAAGTGCTGCTGGCACTTAAGTTACTTAAAAATACCACATGTTGCATACATTAATTGCAAAAATATCACCTTAGTGTCACAATGCAAATATGAAATATTCTTCCGGCATCCGTGTAAACGTAAGTAGATCTATTAGAATTACCACTGTAGTCTTTGTTTAGTACGTGTAAACTCCAGCTTTTAGTTTAAATGTTGCTACGATGGTTAACTACAATTTCATATTATTTCTAAAACTTCGGTCAAAATTCAGAAAAGTGTACTGCAATTTTGATGTTCATAACATGTTCTAAGTATGCAGGTAACTAAAATATGTATTTAGAATAACAATGGCTTATAAGCGCACATATTGAGAAAAGTAAAACACGTAGGCCTAGGCCTACAGAAATCTTTAAAGATGGTTGTATTTCATTGCCAACTACAGTGTAAAAGGTAGAAAACAGACAGGGCAGTGAAAAACCAGTAGGCCAACTGTACATTGTTTATACTGTTTACTATTCTCGGATGTCAGGCATTTTTAAGACTTTAAAACGAAACCATTATTTTATATGTACGTTGTGACACAACAGTTTATCCACAATCACATATTCTGTTTTAGCTCTAGGACTTTGTGTTATTGCATATAACTTCTCATCTGCTCTTCAATAAAGCATTTACCGCAATTTCTTTCATCTCAGTAGGAAATTCCAACCCGAGAAAAGAGATAAAATTAAAATAAAACCGTGTTTGGCGAGTAACCGCAAACCGGGTCACCGGGCGATCGCAGTGGCATTGCATTGCATTGCAAACATTTAATATTACTATACGGTTACAATACGAGTATGTATCGGAAAATTTTAATAAAGCTTTACGACATGCTATGCGTTCAGTGGATTCTATGTGGATTTGGATTCTGTACCCACGTTTTGTGCATAACTTACCTTTCAAACAGGTTTCTTTTCGTAATTTTAGTTAAATTCCCTGCGGTTCTTTTCCCACAAGATTGTACAGATTACCAAATTAAGCAGCCGATACTTTGTAGATTACCTTTTGTGGAATTTTGGCACAAGAAATCTGATTTTCTGTTGCACGTTTAATTCATATGCCATGTGGGTTTACTTACCTTTAACATCGTAGTTACTGAAGGCCAAATGAAACTTGTTACCGATAGAACTGTATATTAAGTTAATATTCATGTTAAATGCGGTATCCAAGTTACTTGTACGAATTAATAACTAAATTTACCTTATTTTGTCCGCAAGAAGTCACAAGGCGGATAAAATAAGGTAAATTTAGTATACTAAGTGTCTTATCAAGCGCACATTGAGTATTTATGAATACCATTGCGACATATGATTTTTCAACTAATGCTTCTCTTACTTATGTAGAAAACTTTTTATGTTTTTTACAGTAAAAATTGTAAACAGATATCACACAACTACTTCCAATAAACAACAGAACCATTAAATAACTAAAATCTATATTGAGATCATATAAATAAAATTGTAAAAACCATTTCTGTCCTGTAATTTTTAAAAGACTTGGTTGGTTAATTAGTTAACTAATTCAAACGTATGTAAAAGGGCATGACCATGTAGACACTGGTAATAAAATAGCTGTAATGAGTGGGCTATACATTTACGAATTACGCGATAGTAGGTTGGCAGTTAGGCGAGTAAAAAGGAGATGTACTAACCTGGCTTGTGTTATTGGAAGAGACGGAACTTTTAATTTAACCGCCTACCGTAAGGGTTGTTAGCTGTTTGGTGTTATAGCCGCTTTGAGCATAAATAATCAAGCCTGTTTTTGTGTTGTATACCTGACAACATTGTAAACACAGTAGGCTTTACACAAACAAAACGTATACACAAGCACGAGAACTTCAGGTAAAAACATCATTTAAAACAGTATACAAAAAATAATTAATAATCTGATAAATTTATTGTAACGTAAGAAGTTAGTAATTAATAACAACTTTTTTTGTTTAACGAACTTTGTATCGACTTAATATAGTCAGATTACGTTCTTGTTTAAGTTAGTAATTGTTTCTATATTTAAATATCAAGGTTATAAATGAGACACCGTGGCTTATAATACACAGTAACTCAGTTGTTGCCCTACACACATTTGTAACTTGGGTTACCTGACCTATTTTCATCGTACCGATAATGTGACGACTTTAGGAAGGGTTTCAAGAAAATTACTAAGATAATTTCAGTTAAAATTAAAAAATACTCAACCATTTGAGCGATATTTTTTACCACTTCATTGGAATTAGACGTTACCTTTTCTGTGTATTATTCATCTTTCTAGACTATCGCTTCTCTTTCATACAAATTATTTAACGTTTTGACAACAAATGTTGTGTGTGTGTGTGTGTGTGTGTGTGTGTGTGTGTGTGTGTGTGTGTGTGTGTGTGTGTGTGTGTGTGTGTGTGTGTGTGTGTGTGTGTGTGTGTGTGTGTGTGTGTGTGTGTGTGTGTGTGTGTGTGTGTGTGTGTGTGTGTGTGTGTGTTAAAAATATTACGCATATTTAAATAAACAATAAACTTTTGAAATGTATAGTCTTGTCGTATTTAAAAAATATTAAAAAATTCCTTCCGTGAAACTATTACGTTATTATTCGTACATATAATAATGTACTTATTTTGTTACTAAAATAAATGGTAAAAAAAGGGAATGTCTGGTTTCACTTCACATCTATATAGAAATTCTAGGAACTTCAGCACTTTCTCTAATGAAAGTTTCAGCCAACATCGTTTTTGTAACTTTTCAAGCAGAAAAAGATAAGAGATGTCTTCGTATTTAGCAAAAATTTTCTATGCTTGAAATATGCTCCTTTCCAACGTGTGTATAAAATGAGATTATAGTTTTTGCATTCGTTGGTAGCTTTGGATTCCGTTGTGTAAACTAGCTAAATTCAATTAAGTATACTTAGTATAGTTGAACGTACTATGACATACCGTACTTCATAATTAGATGCAATTTTAAAATTAATTAAACGTAACTAAACCAATTATTTATTATTGTTAATTTTAAATCAACAGTTTACTACATAGAGAAAAATTAACGTATTACTTCACACTTAAAGTACTGTTCTTTGCTTTAGTAAGTGAATAATATACATTGAAAATAGTCCTACAGCGACTTGGAAGACGAAATAAACTATTAGAATGTGTGTCAGCTGATAACGACGAGACTGTGATATTGATTACGTAATGAAATGCGATGATGTCAACTAACAGTTTGGTGCGTAATAAGCTACAAATAACAGACCCTATAACCCCATTATAGCGCCATGAGTGCTTTACAGAAATATCGTGTTGTGCCGCGTGTTCGTCCGAAACAATATTAAGAGTTAATATGCTTTTAACTGCGATTTAGCAAACTATTGCACCTTTTAGTGAATGTTATTGTTACTACTAATAGTGCGTAACTGATTATTATAATACGAGTAAGGATTGTTGAAGGTAGTGTGATCTGGATAAAAGTGTTTGCAAAACTTATGCTCGTTTCACTGATTATATATTATTGGTAACGTACATTGTCATTTGTCACGTAGCAATAGAATATTTCACAAATACTGTCAAGCTTATTTTACTAGAATGAATTAAAAACTATTCCCTATACTTTTTATAACATTATATTATATCACTACATAGCCTACTGCAATACTGAAGTACATACACAAATATGCCTCAAAATTAGTCGGAATACAAAGATTGTCAAAAGCGTTTTTTCATAATTCTTTAGTTATACCTTTCTATGCAATCAGATAAACAACACGTAAATACATTTACTGAATAATTTCTAACCCAAACAAGTCAACTAAGTAAAGGGACTAGTCATTCGCCTAAAAAAATTATTATTCAGCTGATTTTAGGAAATGATTTGATGAAACGTAAAATACAAGCACGAACTTTAATATCAGTGAAAAAAGGTAATGGCAGACACACCGGCTCCTTTATTTGTTTCGTCAAATGAACAAAACTTTACTAGTTAATAATGAAATTTATTATAAGTTATACGCCTTACATATCTCTGGCAAGTTACAAGTTTCTGATGAACAATTTCGAGGAAATAACGCAGTCCCAGTTTTCCGTCTACTAACTGTCACTGATGTTCGCATCGATAGGTATAATGCTGTCAGAACAATTTAAAAATGTTGTGGACAAAATAAATCGACAAAATAAATGTTCTTCGTATATAGAACAGATAATTATAAACGTTCTCCACTAGGATACCCAGTACTAAGTACACTCACTGAGTCCCTTGTGTGTGGAGTACCAACCGTATAGTATTTGAACTATTCAATGTATGGCTGGACAAGTGATGCATAGTGTTATTATACTGGATGAATGAAACGAGAAATAATTTCGTTCTAAAAATTATTAATTTCTTAACAAGTTTTGGAAAAATTTATGCGCCATATTTAGATCTTATGTACAATGAAAGATGTTAGCGGGTGTAAGTAGCTAACCGTTGTGTGCGTTCGTGCGTGTGTGCGAGTGTGCGTGTTTTAAATTCAACTAACAAAATCACTTCGCTCTCCTCAGGATCTGTAGATAGAAAACTAAATAGTGTTTTACAAAACTAACGCCTGCATAATTAATTTCCTATTAAATGTCATATTAGTAGTCACTGATTCATTTTGTTATTGAGCACAGTTTACTTCAAAGTAAAGTCTTAAATTTTTAATTAAAAATATTTAGGGAATAACACCAACCAATTGTTGCGTCTGTATAACCGTTAGTGCTCAGTCTATATAAGCTTCTGAGCTTTCTGGATACTGTCTTCAACAAAGTTGGAGAATTCCTTTACATCATATTTCTCCCAAGTTCATCGGCATTGGTACCCATGAACTGGTGGCTCAGGCCAGGTCCCAAATGGTGACCCGAATGTAAAGCGGAGAACTCGGGTCCTTGCCCGCATATAGATTTCGGAACTCCTACCCGGTGAAAGTGGATGGGGAAGTGGATTTAATAATAAATATTGACACTATTTTTTTGAAAACATCTTAATTTCAGAGTAAATCTAATTAAGAGATGAATACTTTAAAACTCACCCTATCACCTAATTTTTAACTACATTAAAGCACTACGATTAAACAAAAATAACTATAATTTCTTCCTTAAAATATGATTTTCTTAACTTCCTTTTCTACCAATAATTCTTGAATGTAGAAGGGAATAATGTTTGTAAGAAACAAACAAATAAGGGATTAATGAAAAGCTTAGTTCTATTAAAGCGAACTTGTATCTATTATAAGAACTAAACATGCAGAAAAAGAAAGAGGAATTTTTAGAATAGTAGTTTTTAAATAAACTTATTGGCTTAAATGTACGAATTGAAAATATATTCATAAAACTACGGCATACACTCATTGCAAATACTGTGTGATTAAACATAAAGACTCAGATTTAAATCACAATTAAAAATTTAGATTGCTGAGCATATAAGTTTTCCCCCAACTTATAAACATTTTGTGAATACATAATAAGTTAATATGTCTTCAATGTAAATAAAGCCCTTTAGATTATTTTTTATAATATTGGAAACTAGAACTCCTAACTGGCAATTAAATGAATTTAGCATTATTGGAAAACCGGTGGGCAAAGGTTTTCACCGCGAACAAAGCGATAAGATAGTTAAGCCGTCCGAGTTATAATAAAATTATTTTTCGCTTTTTTAACCGCTCTACTGCCATATATAAATCGTTGTAGGCTACAGATTCTTGATAACCCTCTGCTCAGTCAACTTGTTATTCTTCATATTTTACACTTCACTTCAGCTTCAATTCGTAACTTTTAAAATATTTTTAACAGTCAGCCGAGCGTTAAAACATTTGGTACTGTATCATATCCTAACTGCATTATGTAGACGTGCTTTCAGTTTTAATTTGATTTTTAAAGGCTAGCGTCGCGTCTTGTCTTAAAATTTTTTTATTACTCGAAGTTATTTAAATAACAGAAGCTTGTACTTTTGCATTCGTACCCGATGCTGAAAGTCCAGATCTTGATAAGCGGCAATCACAAGCATTGAGTATTGATCACATTAATAAACTGATTGCAAACTAAAAAACAGAACTTGTAAGGTAAAATTAAACGACAAAAAACGATTGCACACTAAATGAGTAAGAATTATTAATACTTTTTCGTAGTCGATTACGTACTAGATAGTATTATGTTGAATTTCAATATACTAATAGAAGATGTCCAGACGATTAGGCAAAGGACAACTGAAAGGTGTCTATAATTGGTGAATGAAACATTAAATTGTGGACTTGTTATTTAAAAATATTGCATAATAACTAATGTACACCATAGCTACAAGCTCCTGGATAATTAAATTGAAATGAGCGTATACTGGAGTGTAAATATATTACGATATAATGACATCACAAGACAATCAGCGAACCGAGCGCGGTATACAAGGCAAGTTTGTTTTCCACAAATAGCAGTTGGCAGTAAGCAATAAGATTAAAATCTTTATGACCAAGCATAGTTGTAATATTTTGTTTGACGACACGGAAATGTTTCCACCGTAAGAAAAATCAATTACACTTTCTAGCGTGATAAATACATCACGGATTTACAATAAAAGTAAAGTTAAGAGTGAATTGTTCAGTTCTGTGAATATTACAAATAATTTTATTAGGATTTCCTTGTGTGAATTTCTTACATCTGAGTGCGTCTAAAATGCATTAAGCAGACGTGGGATTGGCTAAAGAGGTATAATTTTGGTCTACTACCACGTTAAATACTGAAGAAAGTCTTAACTTTCTTTCTAGAATTGCATACAGTGGAAAGAAAAAGGATACCATAATGCCTGCTTAGAAATAATACTCTCACAACATAATTTAAAGATGATAATTTTGTTGTCACATTTTGAAAGTATTCACATGAATTACATATATCTGCAAAAGCAGTAAATACGTAATCTCATTTCACTTAACTTATTTTAGAACGTATCTTTGGGACCCCAAAACTTCATATTTGTGAAGCGGCAAAAAAGACAAGGTCTGCAAGTCTGCAAGACTTGACGGGTTGGTTTCTGTCGTTACAGTAGCTAAATTTATAGAATTCGGCTACCACAACTAAAGAGAATCAGGCATTGGTTTGTTACAAAAACTCTTGTTTCAAAATTTAAAAAATTTGTTCATTTTTACATTCTTATAAAAAACTGAAATAACAAAAGATAACAATTTAATTTCGAATATTTGAAGGGCTTGAAAAGAACGTATTTTTTGTTAAATTTTTCTCTGCGTGAGCAAAATTGCCATGTATATGCCAAGGTATATAGATATAAGTTATAATTTCACTCTAAGGTATATATGGGCACCACAAAAATGACTTACGACGAAATGAATTAAAATAAAAATCGGGAAAGACACTAGTTGCCGCCATCAATCGCGAATATTATTACCAGTTTAATTCTCCATGGCGCAATAAAATTCATGCATTTTCATTGGACAATTTTAATACAGCTTCGCGCGGACGAGTCGCCATATGCCAGCTGAATATTCAAATATGTTAATTCTCCCCACTTCAATTCTTATACATGCCGAACTCTGTTCGTGTTACAGAAGTTATGGTTTTGTAATTTACGAAGACACTAAAATCTGATGGGTATTTGACACAAACTTCTTACCGAGAAATAAAGAACAGTGACAGTCTGTTTCCCAGAACTCCGTAAACTATACGTACTGGTAGAAGCTATAGTTTGCATACCAAATATCCAGTTAAGTGGTTTATGAATGCAAACAATTTTACTGTACTATCTGTATGACTACTGACAGTAATAATCAGTTTAGTAATAATAGTTTAGTAATAATCAATGCCTGCTACAATTTAGTACACAACAGAACAGGTTTTTCACTTTTATATATTGTCCTGCAAACACTATATTAGTTCTTGTAGTCCGACGCAAGCATATCCTGCTATTAGCCCCACACATTAACATCATTATAAACTCTTTAATAAATTTTTGGTCTCACCTTCTTCACAGTTTTGTCTACGTCTTCATTTTATCTATCTGATTCTTTGATGTAAACATATTTGTTTCTTTTTTCCAGATAATACGGCTAAATCCGATTAATTAGAAAAACAATTTTAATGCACAACGTGTTACTTAGCACTTATAATATTCAACAGTGTCTCTTTTCTATTAAAATTTGTATATCCCTTTCCCGTTTCCTATGTGTCTATAAATTTTATTAGCAGGCTTTAACACTGGTCCTTTAATACTAGCACTTTATCACTAAGATTTTTCACTAGACCATATTTACTTTGTGTTTCATAATTTCTCTGCTTATAATCCAGTGTTCTATACTAGTATGATGTACTACACATCAAATTCTCTACTCAAATTTGAAGAACCCATTGCAATAACGTGTGTTTGCTGTTTACATAGTGTACATTTACATGTTTACATTTGACTCGTAATTCAGTTTTCATTACAGTTAGGTCAATGTAATGCATGTTTCAACTTTTTACCAATAAAATGTGTAGCTTTTTAAAATAAAATTGCAATTCTGTTTTTAAAATGTGATCCGAGTGGACAAAACACACTAGGTATACAAAGGATTGTAGGGTAAAGGGAGCAGAATTACACAACACACACAACACACTCACACACACACATAAAATTAAAACCATAGTAAACAGTAACCAGAAGAAACAAATTCGTGGGCATTCATTAACAAAATTTTAAAAGAACATTTCGTGCAAGTAGAAAATAAATTGAACACTGCTGTAACTGGTACTTCCTTCACAATATAGCGTTTGACAAGAATTATTGTAATAAGAGATACAACCACTATTAGAAATAATTTGTAAGTTAAATCGGCAGTGACATAATATGTTATATTATGTTATAATATATTATATTAACACACGTAATTATTTTTAATACATGTGTTTATGCAGTTTTTAATATTAGTGGAAGAAAGTATGTAGATATTAAGAGACTGTCTTTGGAAGGAAAGAAATTGCAAGCCAACCAATCTGTTCCTGGATTGAGAAGAAGAAGAAGAAGAAGAAGAAGAAGAAGAAGAAGAAGAGTGGCGACTGACAATTTGGAGCGAGGCATTTAGATGCCAGAAAATATAATAAGTGATTTCTTCAGACAAATGCGTATTGTTTAACTATATTATTAATAAAGCTTATTATATTCAGTATGAAAGTACTTAATAAAATAAGGTAAGTAGTGTATCACAAGCGTTAATAAATATTTCTCTTGCTTAAACTGTCAATCGAGTAGACACATCATTTCTATAGATTGGCTCATTCACACTCTCTGTTTTCACGTGACCAGTACGTCTGACCTCGTGTCTCTGGCAGCTGATTGTTGAATTAAAATATCATTTTATAGCACTGTTGTCGAGCTCTGTAAGCGTGGTTGTTCACCCAGTTCTTTTGTGTTTGTCCTGTCATGAAATATTAATAATGAGATGAAGTAACACAAGCCACGCCTAACTATAAATAGCGCATTTCATTCTGTACCAACAACTCACACATGGATAAATATGACATGCTGTGTAAACAAGTAATACGTTAAATAGAATAATTATGTAGAGATAGACTAAATGTTTAATACTGTTTTCTAATATCGTTCTTCTTAAATTATTATATAGTGTACTTTTAATAGCCATAGGAAAGATTTATCCATCCGACTGATTAGTAAAATACTTGCAGTGAACAAACATTCATAAGTGAACATAATTTTTTCATAAAGAGTATACGTTTTTAACACCCCTTCTTCACCATGAACTTCAACTATAAATAGCCGCAGGATATAAACCCTCTCATCCAGGTTTATAAGTGAATGAACATCTACAGTCGTCTATGTACATTGTCAACCTTTTAATTTCAAATGATATGTTTCAGACATAATATAAATAGTTTAACTAATGATGTACGTAATTTGAGTTAGAATATGTGGGTTTCTTTTCAGTAATATAACTAATTATATTTGTGTGGAGGTGATATCTTACCATTATCTAGGGCCCACGCAATTCTTATAGGAACTATAAACTAGCGAATTTTTTTAGTGACGAGCCTATTTTCACGGGTAGTACTACGCGGCGAAGTAAAATTAAACTCAAGCTCGGAAATGCTATGCTGCATCGATCATGAACATTATTACAGGCCACACTCTGCCGTGCAATAAAACTCTTGCACTTTATTGGAAAATCTTTAATACAATTTCACGAGACGCCTGGTGAATATTCAGATATGTTCTTATTTTCTCGCCTGCTCTACATATCTATTGTGCTTTTTTGAGATATTAAATTGTGGTCCTGTGTTAGACCATACAAGAATAAACACTCCAATTCAGTGTGTTTACACACAACTACTAAAGCAAGAGTTGGGATTGTACGGAATATACAACTTATCCTGATACATATGTCACGTTTTATTATTAATTGTAATATAACCTACTTCGTCTTGTGTACTTTACTAGCGCTGTGTTGAGGTAAACCACAGAGCCATTAGGAAAATTTAATGTAGGTCTCATGAAATACATACAGTTAAGTGTAACTTGTAGGTTAGTACACTTAATGTTATTTTTGTCTCACCGGACACAATAAAAAAAAATTAAATCGTAAGTTACTCAGAAAAGGTTTCAGTGAAGCTGGCACAAAGGTTTGTAAGCAACTGATATTAAACCGTTTTGTAATCAATTTTTGATAAATTTAATAAATACATTTGTGAGACCACACCTTTGTGAGACTACACCTTTCGTGGAAATGTTTTACTTTTTATCTGTAGAATTATCTTAGAATTAGCCAAAGCGTTAGCAGACAACGGTTCTTTCGAAAATGTTGACGTAGCGTAAAGTTAAACATTAATAATGAAAGAAAAGGCTTGAGAAATGCAACAAATGTGCGACGGGGCAGGACATCGTAAACAGCGTTTGGTAAACAATAAATACCGGTGACAAACAACAGGTCTCTAAAACAATTGGCTCTCACTTCTACCCGCTAGCCTTTTAAACAAACGTGACATTGAACAGACACTCGTATTTACTGTTACCTTGAAACATGGTTATTCGAAGGTTAATACTACTAAACGTTAGAAAAATACAGTAAACATATGCGAAAAAAATTGAGTTCCCAATAATGTAGCTGACTGGTATAATTAGTCACTGTAATTTGAGTACTCGTACGTTACCAGAAATTAATTTAATATTCTAGTGTCTGCATGTGTGTATCTCCTTATCTTTATAGTTACAGATAAATAGAAAATAACATGACAAAAGAAACTAAAGTTATTTTATACAAACAAATTAATCTCTATACGGATTTTATGGGAAGTAGACCGTATATTTTCTTCAGAAAGTTGTTTCGGTTACATCAGCAGTAGCCCTCCACAAAGTCTTTCCGGCCGTACTGTGGTCCGTTTAGTCCTAGTCAATCCAGCGAGTGATTGTGGACAGATCCAACATCCAAGCAGAAGTCTAGAAACGTGTTTGACGACTGTTAATTGATAGGAATTGCTGTTCTTAAGGTAATCAGTAATTGAGTGTCTGCCAAAAAGTTTGTGATCCGCAAGCAAGTTCTGGGCTATACGACTATGCTGTCGAGACCGAGACACAGAATACGTAGATGAGTATTAAGTTCAACGCAGCCTACCTCACGATTCTGACCACGAAGAATAATTTTGTTGTAACAGACCGACGACCATGTGAGCCACATCACTTTAGCTGAGTACAAATCGTGGACTAATAGTCTTATGATTTAAATCTTTATATTTTCATAAGACTTCGTTGGTAAGGACCCCATAATGCTCATACATAAACCTTGATTGTAAGACGGCGCACAGCATTGTCCAGGCAAAATAGAAGGTTATCGACGGGGCTCACACCGATAGTCTGTGGTACTTAACAAGCAGGGTTTGCAGAAGCAGCGTAAAAAGTGACCGGTAAAGGAAATACACGGTAACCATCATTTTGCCTACATTGAGTATCAAAGTCGACGTCATAAGCGGCGGAAATAGTTATTCCTTATGGACAAAGGTTCCTTTAGAAACAGTCTGGTGTGCTCATGTCAGATAAGCATACGATTTAGGTGGGTACTGAAGTACTTCACTTCGTTCGTCTAGTGCAGATACATTCTGCCTACGTTCACAGATATCCGCATGTTATTTTCCGGTGTATCGAAACTCGACAGCGCTGCGCGAGTCTCGAATGCGATTGGCATTTTCCAATTATATCAGTCACGTTAACGAAGAAAACAAGTTGCCCTGTGATCAAAACTGCCATGTCTATGTCGCGCTCGGTATTGCGTACTACCATGTCGTTCACATACTTGAACTTTGTATTTCTTAGTTGTGTTGGTAACATAGACCAAAAAGAGGAGACAGCCTGGAACCCTGGGGAACACCGGCGGAGATAAGTCTATTGAAAAATGTAGTACATACAAGACTTGATTAGTCTGTAACACGAGACATATGTTCGTGATAGTATGTGGGCGTGATTGTGTTCTGCAGATCCATGGGGGGGGGGGGGATTCAGACGAGGCTAATATCCTTATTTCGTTAAATTCGTTGTATCGCCAATTGACTCTTCCTACACGGCGAAGAGATTTTTTAAACTCGGTAATCAGTCGGAACTCGGCTAAGATCGGATCAGAAAGTTCGTCCACTTTTTTTAGAAGTTAAAGTTTTCTCACAACCTGAAGAGTTTAGGATGTCGTAATTAACTCCATTTCCGGTCTGATTGAGGCGGTTGATTCGTACCCGTCGATGATTTAGAAAAAGGTGAGGGAGCAGGCTTTGGGAACCAACTGATGATTTAGTTTTTGCGGGGCAGTAAATAGTCTGACGATAGAGGGATCAGCTCCTGTAACTAGCCGATATATCTTACGACGAGCTGATTGCGGGGTATGCAAATGTTGTGTTTGAAATGACTTGTGAGTTGCCAATTCTAGCTAGTTATGGTGGCTTCAATGCTATTTCTGGCTCATGATTCTGTCTAAGATAATATCTTAATTTTAATGAGTCTCGTTAAACTCAAAATACAGCGGGAAGGTTTCCATTTGCCACCTAGTAGTATTACACATTTTCGTATTTTAGCTGATAGTACATAGAAAACATTGCAGCTCATATGTAAAACTTGTACGCAAGATTCCCTAATATCCCAACAAGCAAGAAGAGTATCGACGACGAGGGAGGGACTTTAGCCGCTAGCATAAGGCGTTTATCTATACGACTAGCGCAAGATATCGCCATATGTGAGCGGCGTTGGTAATGACCGATATAGGGACAGCTAAACTCCAGGCAGTCTACGTTGTTGACGTAGACCAAGGAAAGGAGATTACTTTCGACACTCTCTTGAAGACTATCCAGAGATGAAATCTTTTGTAAAACTTTATTTCCTATTCTCAAGCAGAAAATCGTTTCTGTGAAAGAACTACAAAGCGTATGAATGTAGAAGTCTGTGGAAGTCCTTCATCAGCGTTTACAGCACCCCGTTATTCCAGATACCGGAAAACGGTGGCTGTCTACTTGCCCTTGCAGTCAAAATTATTTTATATTCTCATCAGACAACAAGCGGTAGAAAGTCCTAAACTAAAACTATTTGTTCGGGAACAAGACATTTAGTTCTTTGGAAGCGATCTTCCACACGTCAAGATGATAGAGTAACTCAGGTGTGATCGACAGGAGAATGATAGAGCTAAGACAGTTTACATCCTACTTTGTGTGTACCCTACGTCGAGATCGCTGTGATTATCGCTGCGTAAAGCTGTGAGATCGCTGTGTAAAGTTTTGTTTTCTGACGGAAGTAAGTCAGAGACACATGTTGAGGAGTGCGACCAGACAATACGAACAACACAGGTTAATGTCTGCATAGCATACATGATGTAGACATATAGATTTTACATGCCTATATGATGATATAGCCATGATGATAGACATGCTATATATGATATAGACCTCATTCATTCAGGTCATTACAAGACACAAGGGACCTAATTATTTTATTATGGACTACTATATTATAAACACTCGTTAGTGTTTAATTTTGTATTCTTTAAGTTATGGTCATGCAATTTGCTTGTATAAGAATTCGACATGGTGTTTATATCAGATCTTGTAACATTGTTACCCAGCTTCTTCCCTTTCTTCATTACTCTCCATAAAGTTATTCTTTATGTATTTTTACTTCCAATAATTGAAGCTAAATATAGATTATATATGGCTTTTTAAATAATTATTCACAATACAACATTCATAGATACATATGAATGCTCATGTTTCGTTTTAAAAACAAACAAAATCGGAAGGTGAGCTCACATTGAAATCCTTAAATAATAATTAACTTTTTAGTCTAAGAACAGAATATAAACTACACAAGTGAAATGCATAGATTAAGTCTCTGAAAATTAAATTATATTTCATCTTTTGTAATAGTAGTTGGGATGAATTTATTTTCGCCATAAAACAGGTTAATATTGTTGTCTTATGAGTGTTGTGTGTGTATAGTTTCGCTCATTACACCCTCCCTCCTTCCACACACACACACACACACACACACACACACACACACACACACACACACACACACACACACACACACACACACACACACACACACACACACACACACACACACACACACAATACTGGTCCTCAATTTAGACTGTCCATTATTTTAAACGTTTACGATTTTCTTTATTTTCACTTGCAAGGATATATTTTTTTTCTACAACCTCGCCGTTAAATAAAAACTTTTTAATTGTCAGTTTACTTTCGAAATGATGTTTTTTTACACGTGCGTAAATAAAAGAATGTTCAAGACAATGAGTTTCAACTATTTGCTTTTATTCTGAATCACTAATTTTTTAGCAAAATCTTATTAGCTATTCTTTAAAAACTTGACATTCAAAAAAACAACAGACAAAGTTTTATACAAACAACATCAAACGTATCATTGCTTGTAAACAACTGCTTAGCAACTAGTTGTCACGTTGATAAATGAACAAAATTAGTTTCGTTTACTAGAATAATCGTCAAACAACGTTTTTGGAAAAAAAATTGTTCATAACATGTTGAGAAATATGTACTTTGATGTACCTGCTGTGTTATCCAAATTCGTTGGGGAAATAAAAAGTGAGTAAAACACTTTCATTTTGTAACTTTCGCGAAAATGGCTATTTTAATATTACATCTTCTTTAGTAATATATTTAATAATACAACTGAAGTAAGCTGAAGTTAAAGTAGACTATTATGTTACACGTAGCAAAGGTATGCTAACAAACAACATGTTTCTAACAATATCCTCGTGATATAAAAAGATACAAACAGCGGAAATGAAGAACCAATGGATCACTTGTGATTTGCCGTTCGATCACCGGAAACTCAAACAACAGATACGGTGTATTGCAAATAACATTTTTGCACATAATCTCTTTACGAAACTGATAGAACTGTGTAGCGTACTACTAGAATTGAAACATACCAATGAACGTTAGGATAGTCGTCGTAATACGTGTATTTTATGACGTCAAAATTAATGCACTCTTCTTACGTTAACCTTTCATATTTGTTTTCGTGATAAAAAATACTATAATTCCATAATTTAATACTACAATTATATTATCATAACCACAACCATATTTTAATTACACAGCCATAGTATTTTTAGTTGCTAATGTCATTTATTAACAGCGTAAGGAAAATCATTTATCAGCACCTTCCAAACTGTAAAGTTTGGTTTTGTAGAAACATGTCTTCAGTTAGGTACTAAACACAGTGTCCCAGTACAGTAGTCATATATATTGCTTTAATACTGCCAGGTATAAAAAGTTTTGTTTATATTTTTATTTAGTATAAATTCTGGTTCTGTCTAAATTAAATCACAAAATTGTATATTAATGAAATTTGTGTAATTATTCAAAATCTTTATTAGCAATAAAATATGTTATGCTTGATAAAAATATAACTTACGTATAAGCTAGAATATTTGATTTAATTTAAAGCACAATAGTTAATGTAAAGTATAATTAATCGTGTTTCCTGTTAGTTTGTACAGAAACGTCAGTTGCTTATTGTTTAATGTAATTCTGTTAACTACAAACCGAAATAAGCAATGAAAAGTGTTGATCGTATAAAGAAATGAAAAAGAGGACACACACACACACACACACACACACCCATATTTTGTTATACTAATATCTAGAAAAACGCTGAGTTTAAGAACTGGTGAACACGAATACGAAACACAAGAAACTGAGATAATATTGTCGCTAAACTTTAGCAGCGAACTTTTCAGAAATCTGTAATATAAGGGTTGAAATTTGTGGTTGAAATTAGTTAAAAGATATATGAAGTCCGGAAACACTCAGCCCAGACATGGAATTGTAAGTTTGTGATAATTAAAAATCCCACTGAAATAACATTAATGCCCTTTCTTTTAGTCAACCACCTTTTATTAGTGCATTGTTGGTTCTTTATGTAGAACACCACTTATGCACTTTACTACTTTATTAACTCCAGATAGCATTTTCAAGCGACATAGCACCATCATCATCGTCAGTACAATATGTCTTCTTATGTTTCTCCATCTTAGCTGTTTTAACACATCTATAATAATAATAAACTATTATTAATAGATAATATTAATTTTTATTAATTGCTATATAGATTTGTTGTTTTATGAATTATTGATATATGTATAAGACAACAAACCTATATAACAATTTATAAATTGTAGCATGACAGATTATCCACTTAATAAAGAAGGAAATATGATCATAAATAAATATCAATTAAAATAACTATCAAAGAAAAATCCAAATGAAAACAAATAAGTATCACAATAAAATAGAATAATAACTTGAAAAAGTAAAAATAAAGAAAAAACCACTATGCAACAAATATGTGTAAAGAAAAATAAACCCCAAAAAACTAAAATAAATTAAGAAAAATACCCAGGTAGGATAGGAGTAAGTAAGGAAGATACTCAGAACAAACCAACGTACATAATAAATATATGGTAATGAAAAAACAAAGAATGAATAAGGAAAATCCCCAGAACAAACCAAAATACCTAATAAACAGGAATGAGTTTGAAGATACAAGATAGTAGGAAGAGAAGACTACAACAAATACCCAAAAGAGACCCAGTAAGGAGAAAACCAAAACCCCAAAAGAAATTAAATGTCACAAATGAAAGTATAACACCCAAAAACAGAAATAATGTAAAATAAATGTAAACAAAAGTGTTTAGAGTTATAAGTAAAAGTGCACCCATGGAAGTTATTGTATAATGAATAAAAAACAAATCTCAAGAGTCCTCCTTCATAAATAAATTTCTTGATAATATAAAACTATAAAACTGATTACTGATAGTATCAAGAATTAACAGGGGACAAGTGCAAGTTATTATATTATAGTAAATAAACTTCAAGAAAGTGCATTAAATGCTTAAACTTAATAAAAGTGTACCTTTAAACAACTTTAAAGTTTGAATTTAACTTCATGAATACTATTTAATAGAATAGTATTATGAAAAGCAAAGACTAATGTTTCTAATAAAGTGCCACTCTTTATCTAATAACATTCAAAAATGAGTAAGATAAATAGAGAGCAGGTGGTTAATAAGTAAAGTGACAAGAGATACATCCCTCAGATAAAATAAAAACAGATAAGACTGCACACAAGTAATTTTAAGAAAGGTTTAAAAATGAAGAAACAAATTTGTTATGTTTCTAGTTAAATCCATGAACTATATACATAAATGTTGAAATAGAGAGTAATGTTTTAATATTTTAAATGTTTATTATGTTTAATAGTTTTAATCAAGAATGCAATGTCTGAGTGTGGATACCATTCTTTTATTATAAAAGGTTTATTATGAGTTACTAGAAATAATCAAGACTAGAATGTCTGAGCTTAAATACCATGTTCTTCATGTCAAATAATTGTTATGTATTATTAGTTAGAATTCAATACTAAATGTTCTTGTAGTAAAGTAAGGAATTGTTAATTAACATTGTATTAGAATAGAAGGTCAGAAAGGGTATAAACAAGCTGTATTATAAAAAACTTTGTATGTAAACCAGATCAAATCTAGGTCAAATGGTAAATTTCAACTACATTATAATTGATGAATCAAGTCCAGTAAACTAGCTAAACTGATGAAATTTATGTAAGGTAAATCAGTCACCGAGTAATATAATGTAAATTATGCTTTAAAAGGATATTGTATAAAGATAGGAAGAATGATGAGAAAAAATGCAAATGTAATAACTGAAAATTCAGAGTGGGGAGTCACAAATTAATGTATAATACTTAAAAGGATAACCAATTAATAAATTTACAAGAAATTAAGGGAAGATAACGTTTTATGTTAATCTGAAATTTAGTACAATCATAAATATAACATATAAAATGGCAAACATTTGGGGAAGAACAGGAAGTAATTTTTAAAGCCTACTTTTTCAAAATGAAAGAAATATAGCATTTTAGATAAAAAAACTTTGTAAAACTATCTTATTTGGTATCAAATCAAACAGAATGGACTAAAGAAAAGGATTATGTATTTAGTATTTCATAAAATCAAATAATAGCAAAAATATATTTAGTAGTATAATGTAAATTATCTGCATGTAGCGGAAGCCAAAAAGAATTGAAACAATGTATTGCTAATATTAAATTGGCTAAGACTTTGTCAGGAGACGAAGGAAATGAGAACAGTTAATTATTGGGCCTTGTCGAGGACACTTGAGCGAGATTTTAGCCTATATTAACCTATATAGCAGACAAATATGGCGATCGGTCGGTAAACCTAGTCTGCAGTGAAAAACCGTAAATGACAAAATTTTGAACTTATACTTAAACTCAGTGAGAACATTTAATACCTCAATTAAAATAAAGTAATACGGAACTGTAAATGAGAGAAATAATAACTTAAACCTACACAATAAATAATTCTTAATAACGAGACGAAAAGTGCAAAGTTCGACCTTATTGAACAAAGTACATTAAACATTATCACACGTATTTAATCGAAGTGAATCACAAGACAGTGAACCAGAACCATTCTACTAACACCAGAAGGAATAATCCCAACTGCGGAGACGAGGAAACATTGAGAAGGCACCATTTATTGGAAGAAATTTTCATCGAGTTGAATACGGTTTAACATATGCAGTCCGGGAGCCGCCATTTTGACTCCCACAATTCAAAGCGAGCTTTACCAACATAGCCATCCAGACTTCGATGGTATTAAAAGTTTATTTAATAAACATTATATATTACTAATAACTTTGTAATTGTTAATTCTTAAGCTTTTTACTTGTAAGTGTTATACTTTCCTGACCTTACCCTTCTCTGACTATATAAAATAACCGTTCAAAGAACCTAATAATTAATATAAAATACCGATGTAAAAATTAATCGACCGCCCTGAGAAAGAGTCGATACTACTGTTGATCATCGATTAACACTCGATCTATAATAAACAATTGTTAATAAATTTGGAATTTCTGCAAATTGGTTTCTATTTATTCATAAAATTAATAAATAGAATTAAAAGAAAATAAATTTGAGATCACGGACTATCAGGAAGGCGGCCTATACCAAGTGGAAGGAGAATACACAATTAAGAAGAAGAACCGTCGATCGATTAGTGCTGGGGATAAACCAATTAACGCGGAAGTTAATTCTAAAACTTCAAAGTGATACAGTACACAGAAACAGAAAGATAAAATTTGAATTTTTACACCAAACAGTTACGATATTTATTTACAAACCACAAAAATCATTAAAACAAATATTTTTTCAAAACAACCAAAATTTTTTATTTTGGTAAAACAATTATTTTTTAAATGTAAACAACACAGAAGTTTTTAGGTTGTTACAAAATTGGCGGCCAACTAAGGGGCTTTAATTAGTGATTGAAAGGCCATTATAATTTGCCCAATTCCTAATTCAAGCTTGGCAGCGGTTATCAAGTTAGAGAAGGACAATAAAAAGGCAACAACGACAAACAAAATGGCAGAACTTACACGAGAAGAGATGATGAATAAGATGATGGAAATGCTCCTACAATTTAAGAAGGAGATGGTGGAGAACATGGACGAGGAAAGGAAGGAGCAACACAAATCAATGATGGAGAACCTGGACAATGTCAATAAGAAAATGGATGACATGGTCATGGAAATAAAAAATGATAATAAACTATAGAGGGAAGAATTAAGAAATGAGAGGACCAAAGAAATAAAAAATGATAGCCAACCAGAAACAGAAGAAATACCAAACGATAAAACAAAGGAACAAGTAGTAGCACTCTCTGAAAATAAAACTAACGGAAACAAAGAAAATACTAAACAAAGGGAATGAAATCAAAGAAAATGAGAAGAATGTATCCAAGGAATTTAATAAAAACAAAGGAAGAAATGGAGACGATGAACCATGGTTTAATTGATATCAATAATATCCCAAATACCAATGATAAAGAAATCATGAATGCCAGAGATTATGGAAGGAGATTAAAAGTAATTTCAGAAATGATTTACCACCAAACAGTAGTTTACAACTGGGAAGGAACCAGAGGTAAATGGAATACGACAAGGGTAGAAATATATGATAAAATATCAATGATATCATTAGTTATTGATGGACCAGGGACACCCTGTTTTAATGAACCATATGGTAGAATCATTCAAAGAAAACTTGTAACAAGCGAAAGAATAACCGCAGGAAAAATGAAGTACCAGGTAGAAACAAGAGACGTCACCAGTACTGGAATAATTATGAAGACAATGGTCGTCCGGACAATAAGGGCAAATGAGATGATGGACCACGGTTAAATCAAATACCACACACCATCAAGAAAAGGGACGGATGTTATGATAACCGACGACGGCAGGAAACCATTACAAAAGAGAAGAAAAATAAGTATCGTTGAGGAGAAATGATAGGAATAATGAACAAGAACTAAACTGGGATTTATGAAGGAAGATTATTTAAGAAACTGAACATTACAAATGAAATTATGAGCAACTGAGCAACATAAAGAAAATCATCAATACTGGGTATAAACGAAAATATAACGATAAAGAAAAGAATTTGAATTTAAATAAATTACTAAATTCAAAAATATAGTAAGAACAACTTACTACCAACTATTTATGAAGCTAATTATGGAAATAAAAGAAAGAGAATTTTGAATTAAAAAATATCAAAATCCAAACTAAGGACAACTTGCTACCAATTATTTATGAAACTTTATGGAAATCAAAGGAAAGAATTTTGAATTTTAAATAAAAAATCACTAAATTCAAAAACATGGTAAGGACAACTTACTACCAACTATTTATGAAGCTAATTATGAAATTAAAGAAAAAGAATTTAGAATTTATATAAAATATTAACAAAAATTAAAAATATAGTAAGAACACCTTACTACCCATTATTTATGAAACTTTATGGAAATCAAGAAAAAGAATTTGGAAGTTAAATAAATTTAACAAAATTCAAAAGTATAGTAAGAACAACTTACTGACAAATGTTTATGAAAACATTTTGGAAATAAAGAAATGAAGTTTGAATTTTGAAAATCACAAAATTTAAAAACCTAGTAAGATCAACTTACTACCCATTATTTATGAAACTTTATGGAAATAACGAAAAGAATTTGGAAGTTAAATAGAATAAATAAATTCTAAAACATAGTAAGCTCAACTTACAAACAATTATTTATGGAAACATTATGAAATTAAAGAAAATGAATTTTGGAAAATTACAACAATTTAAAAATATAGTAAGAACAACTTACTACCCATTATTTATGAAACTTTATGGAAATCAAGAAAAAGAATTTGGAAGTTAAATAGATTTAACAAAATTCTAAAGTATAGTAAGAACAACTTACTGACAAATATTGTAATAAAATAATAAATAAGTTGTAAGTTGTAATGTGTTTAATTGGTGTTTAATTGGTGTGGCTCTCGACGTCTTACTGGCCTGAAACACTTCCTTAAGTTTCCCAGCTGGTCCAGTCCCAATGGTAGCAAGACTGGTCGAGTAGCGTAAAGTTGATGAAGGAATATATATATGTTCGGCTTCGCCGAAAGTTTCAAAACAAAATTTATTGTTTTGAAGGAAATTTAAAAAAAAATTATGTTTATAAAAAAAAATAATTAAAAAAAATTATTTCAATTTTATTAATTAATTAATTAGGATCAATTAATTAATATAGGGCTGTGAAGTTTTAAACAGTGTAACGCTCTTCTGAAAATTTTTATTAAAGTTTTAGTATAATTTAAATAATCTATCACCACTCATAAGACTGTCTGTAAACCAATCGATACTTGTTTACCTTTTTATTTTTTAGGTTATCTTCACTTATGGGTGGTAAAGTCCTTGTAGATTATCAATTAGAATTATATTATTGGTAATTAGTCTTATTGAAGAAATAAAGAACTATTAAGTATTGAAAAGTATTAATATTTTATTAAGTAATAGCAATATTGACTCTTATCGATTAGTATCGATTCTCAGGATATCGAAAAAAGTTACAAGTATATGATATAAAAATTAAATAGGGTTCTTTAAACAGCCAGTTATTACCAAAGTCAGAGAAATCGGGCTAATATTTAAAAAGTATAACGTTACAATCAAATTAATAGTTATTAATAAACACAGACATTGAATAATAAATTGTAAATATAATAATTGTTTTCACCAAACAGCTGTGCTGAACAAAGAAGAAGGCACTGAGACCGTCAAAGCAAATGGCCGCCGTCAAGTTGATCAAAATGTTGCTCGTTCCTGCTGCATTCCAAATAATGTATTTTGAAGCAATATTCCTGTTCTTGTGTCTGCAAATCTCTTGTTAAATGTTGTGTAGTGACTGGTGTAGTGATTCTGGGTTGTATTTAGTATGTCTGTGTAATTATAAGTCAAACACTTTCTCCGATTCCGTCACTAATTTGGTTTAATGTATTATACAGTTTTCTAGTGTTTTATGGTGTTTTTCGGAGTAGATTTATATTGTTCTGTGTTATGGAGTGTTACTTGATCGTTTCTGTTATAATATGATAGTTTCAGAAGTATTTTACAAGTCACTCGCGATTTCACAATAACGCACTATACACTCGCTTTGTATGACGATTATAGGTTAGGTTATCCACGTTATCAAACGTATGTCATGTTAACCGTTCAACTACCAATAATTAACTAACTGTTTCCTTCAGTTTCAATTAAACTCTTAGCCCATATAATATTATCCTTAACATTGTTCAAAAATATTTTCACATCCTGTGTACATTTTACTATTTCACTATATGAATGCCTAAACTTTGGTTATTTGTCAATTTTATTCACTAGATTTGATTTAAATTAATCTTTCAGTTCATTCTGGTTATTTTCAGATTAAATAATGCCATTTTATAGTGTTTTCTGTCCAAAAAATAGTAATTTTACTTTCAGTTTGGTATACAAACTGTTTGGAAGTCAAAACATTAAAATTTACTTCCTGTCATTATATAAATTCAGCCATTTTATCAGTTATATTTAATATTAATAATTCTATATTGTATTAAAAGGTTCCTATTCCCTTATTTTCTGGTAATTAATTGAATTAGTTGTATTCTGAAACATTATTCTGAAATATATGACTCCCATGTCTAAATTTCTGAGTTTAGTCATTTTTATTTTTATTCATAATTCTGAATATAATTTATTAAAATCTCTCTAAATGGTATGTGCAATTATATGGCATGATCTCAAGTTTATTTTGTCTAAACCCCTTTTGTTTATTTGCATTTAATTGAGCAATTTCTCTGTTTTGATGAAGTTTGGTTTCCATTCTTTTGGCCTATGATTTTTTAAACAATTTTTCTTACAAAATATTTTACAAACAAATATATGATGTGTGATACCCTCTCTGACTTTTACAAATAGTATTATAAATTAAACATGCTTTCAAATTACACAAAAACAACTAGTATTGGCCACAATACAAACAATAGTCATACAGAATAAAGAATATTTTTTTTAAATAAATGGTTGTCTTCAAATCAGACATTTTGCAACAAAATTCCCATTTCCAACATGGAAATATGGTTTACAACAAAGGTTTTTTACTAACTAACATCTTAATTACTCTCTACTATTTACAAGTGGTAACTATTTTTATAGTTCTGATGTTAGTTGTTTCAGACCCAAACAAATGGCCTTATATCTAATACATTTTTAAACATTCTTGTACTATATACATAAAAAACCTTATATTTATATTCTTATTTCTAACTATTATTATAAGTAGGATTCTACAGTTTTTATACCGTCTTTTACATTGTCTTTGGGGAATTGTACCCTGTCATTAACAAATAAATAGTATTAATTGTTCAAAAGGTATTATGAACTCTGTTTTTCTTTTTTCATGTAAAACAAAATGTTATTTTAAACAGATTCATGTCTTATGAACAACATATTGTCACAGTACATATTTTAAGTCATTGAAAAATGCATATTTCATTGCATCCAATGTTTGTGATTGCCAAGAATGAAACACAAGGTTCATTTTTTATAATACCCAAAACTATCACTGGTTCACTTTCACTTATATATTATGTTAATGCTAAATGGTCGTATAGTCTTATCAACATAATAAATTGGTTAGCGTTTTTCAATGGAGATTTGTTCCATGGGTACTATATTATTGTTTCATCTTAGTTCACAGGAAACTTTTACTTTGTTCACTTCTCTCTCTTAAATTTATATACATGTGGTTTTTATTTCGTTATACTTTTGTTTTTAGATATTTATTTTGGGGATATAGGGATTTGGGTGTCTTTTATAAGAGCATGACATCTTCTTCAGGATGCTGCCTTCTTCTTCTTTCATCAGTCTTCTTTTCTCCTGCCTTCTGGGATTGGTATCTTCTCCATCTTCTTCTTGTTGCCATCAGGTTTCTTGGGATCTTCTCCATCTTCTTCTTTATTACAGAAATACACAACCTGTATTGGTTGATCTTGGCTTATTTTAGGGTTTCTATTCTATTTATTCTCCCTTGTTGTGGGTTTGGTCATATTGTGTACTGCTTTGTTATTTACTATTTTACCTTCCTGGGTTATACCTTGAAAACCTTTGGTTATGAGACTGGTCTTGGATGACTCATCACTAGTAACTCCTTTTACTTGAACTTGGATTTTCTTTATAATAATGATTTCTTTCCACAGTTGCTATGAATTAATCTATTTATATTAAACTTAATGCTTTCTTCCAACTTTAAATATTATAACTTCATTATTCTAATGATCAATTGCCATTCAATATTATGCATACATCTGTCACGCTACAGATTGCTCCCCTCCAGAAGTAATTATTTCAGACATGTTTATGGATGAAATAATTTCTTATGATAATTTCATCATTTCTTATAATTCATTTTCTTCTCCATTTTTATATCGACTTTTTTATATTAGAGTTTTATTAATTTTATATATATGGTTACTTGTCTTACTACTGATCCTTTTCGGATAGTTAGTGTCTTCTGAGATATATTATAATTGAATACATTTTCTTTCTATATCAACTTCGTGTTGCATCCTTGGGATATTAATTCCCTAACATTCCCTATCACGTGGGCTGGGGCAGATCAGAGGGGCACTGTACGCTACTTCTCTGCTGGCCATACACCACTTCTATAAATTGAGTACAGGGGCATATCCATCCCTGCTCAAAAAACATAATGCTGCTGGAATTATCTTCAGTCAGTCATCGAATAAATAAATAAAAAGTAGTCTCATTTTCGACTAATAAAAATATCTTTGGATTCTCCACTTCGTAGTCTCTCAGATTATCTCACATTTTCTATCTTAATAAATCTTCATAATCATTATTATACTCATTACATATATATTTTTCCAAAACTCTTAACTTGTCTGATATATTTAATTTAATTATGGTTGAAAACCTTTCTTTTAATAATTCTGGTTACTGTTTACAGTGTAACTCTCTTTCTTCTTCATCTGAATTCTCTTTATACTTTCTTCTGGTTATTCATAGTATTAGCATGGTCTTTATAAATAGTCTTTCGTATTCATTATTTGAATGGTCTTAATATATTATATTTAATTTTTTGACATTGTATCTTTACATTAGATATACAGGTTGTTATATTGATCATTTTATTTAAACATTTTGGTTCTTTCCTTTCTCTTAGAAAGTTATTAATCCGTCTTCGCATTCATTAGCATTAATTCATTTATATTATATTTCATGTGGTATTTCTTCTCTTTGCATTTCATATAGGTCTTATTATTATCATTGGTTCAAAATCATCTTCTCCATATGTTTGGTATGAGTTGTTCTTCTTTGCTCTTAATTAACTGTTTTCATTATCGTTTCATAGGTAATTAGTCTCTTTGCTTCCAAATTTTTTTTCTTCTCTGGCATATTACACTCTTTTTTGTTATTCTTCTCTACTCCTTCAAATGCTATTGTGAATATCTAGCATTTATTCTGGATTAACGTTAACTCTCTTTTCTTAATTAATCACTTTATTTTCTTCTCAATTCAATCATAATTGACACATAATTATTTTTTGGAACTTGGTTGGTTTTAATGTAAAATTCAAACTATTCTTTTTATTTAATTGAAAAATATTTCTCATAAATCCTTGTAATATGTTGATCTTATCTTGTTTCAAAGTTCTGACGTTCTATCAACATACAAATTCTGTTTAATTCATTTATTCCCAGAATTGTTTCATTCAGAATTGTTTATAGTATTGTGATTTTACTATTATTTCTGAATGTTTTGGTATTTCTCCAAATTCAAATTCTTCTTAATTATTTACCATAAAGTTTTCTCATAAACTTAGTTATAGTAAGTTGGTCTTACTTCAATTTTAAATTTTTTGTATATTAACTTCAAAATTCCTTTCTTCTTAATTCTTCCAAAATGTTTTTCTCATAATTCAGTGGTAGTAAGCTGTGCTTGCTTAATTTTAAATTTTTTAAATTAAGTTCAAAATTCTCTCTCTTTCTCTTTCTTCCATAAAGTTTTGTTCTAAATTATCAGGTTGTAGTAAGATGTACTTACTCAAATTTAAATTTTTTTATAATTATATTTCAATTCAAAAGTCTTTCTTTTCCTTTCTTCCATAAAGTTTGTTCCAAAATTATTAGGTTGTAGTAAGATGTACTTACTCAATTTTAAATTTTTATAAATAATAAGTACAAAATTCTCTCTCTTTCTCTTTCTTCCATAAAGTTTTTTCTTCAAATTATTAGGTTGTAAGTTGTTCTTACATATTTTAGAATTTTTTCAAATATAAATTCTAAATTCCTTCTTCTTATAATTCTCCAAAATGTTCTTCTCAAAATATTAGGTTGTAAGATGTACTTACATTATTTTTGAATTTTTTTTTATATTATTAAATTAAAAAATTCTTCTTCTTTTAATTCTCCAGAATGTTCTTCTCAAAATATTAGGTTGTAAGATGTACTTACATTATTTCCGAATTTTTAAAAATATTAAAAATTCTTTTTCTTTTAATTCTCCAGAATGTTCTCAAAATATTAGGTTGTAAGATTACATTATTTTCGAATTTTTATAAATTAAATTAAAAATTCTTTTTCTTTTAATTCTCCAGAATGTTCTCAAAATATTAGGTTGTAAGATGTACTTACATTATTTTTGAATTTTTTTTAAAAATTAAATTAAAAATTCTTTTTCTTTTAATTCTCCAAAATGTTCTTTTCAAAATATTAGGTTGTAAGATGTACTTACATTATTTCCGAATTTTTAAAATATAAATTCTAAATTCCTTCTTCTTATAATTCTCCAGAATGTTCTTTTCAAAATATTAGGTTGTAAGATGTACTTACATTATTTTCGAATTTTTATTAATATAAATTCAAAATTCTAAAACTCACAACTCATTCTTCATAGTATTTCTTCATAGAAGCTTGATTGTACACTCCTTTGATTTTTCCTGAAACGATTTCCTTCAACTCATATGTATTGTTATGCTTATCATTTACCACAACATATGGGGTTATATTGTACTCTACACTGGCCCATATTATTTATACTTTTGTAAGTTGATCTTCTCTTTTTCTTTCCTTATAAATGCCTTTTCTTTTATATACCCAGGAAGATGTACGATTTTCTTTATGTCGTTCCATTGCTCATATTCTTATTTGTCATGTTCATTTTCTTAAATAGTCTTCATTCATAAAACCCAGTTTTGTTTCTATGTTTATTCTCCATATCATTTCCTTTCAATGATATTTATTCCGTCTCCTTCACCATTGTTTTTCGCCGTAGTCGGTTATCATGATCTCTGTCCCTTTTCTTGATGGTTTGTGGTATTTGTGTCAACCAGGGTCCATCATCTCAGTTGCTCTTATAAAATTTACCCTAGGGCGCGACACTCGGTTATTATTACTGTTATTATTTTTATTACTAAATTTATCATGATAGTAATTTCGGTTAGGTTGGTAAGGTCTGTCATCATTATTGTTGGGATATGGATTTCTCTGACTGTATGGGACATTATTATGTTGGTATAAATTGTTTCTATTGTATGGATAGGGGTTGTTATCCCTAACGCCGTTAAAATTACTGCTAAACTGGTTATTATGCGGCGGGTTGTTAGGGCCGTCGTAATTACTGGGCTGGTTCCCTCTATCATCGTACTGTATACCCCAATACTTTTCTGGTCCATGTTTTGTGTTACCTGACAAATATCTGTGAGGATCTTCATCTGGGTTATCACTTATTATTTGTTTATCTGAAACACCATAAGCTGGTTTACCATCACATATCCACTCTGAAGGAATATATTTCAGTCTAACCGTACCCTGGAACTGTCCTGGATGGCACGCTAACGGAATACATTCTGGTGATTCATCTGTGTCATCATTACAGTCTGGTACGATATCACATTTCCATCTTTCTGAAAAACATTGTCCAGTCTTGCACTGAAATTGATCTGGTTCACATGTTGTGTTCTGTTTACCTCTGGTCCTTTCCCATTGGTAGACTACTGTCTTGTGGTAAATTATTTCTGAAATTACTTCAATTCTCCTTCTATAATTCCTGGAATTCATGATGTCTTTGTCATAGGTAATTGGGATATTATTGCCACCAATTAACCCATGGTTCATCATCTCCAACTCTTCCTTCGTTTTTATTACGTTTCTTGGATACATTCTCCTTTTCCTTGGTTTAGTATTTTCCTGGTTTCGGTTAGTTTCAGTTTCAGGCATTACCATTACTTGTTCCTGCGTTTTCTCATTTGGTATTTCTTCTGGTTCTGGTTTGCTATCATATTTTATTCCATTGGTTCTCTCCTTTCTTAATTCTTCTCTTTTTAATCTCTCCTCCCTCATTTTCTCAGTGTTCTCTCCTATTTCTTTATTCATCTCATCCATTTTCTCCCTTATAAATTTGTGGCACTCCTTCCTTTCCCTTCTTTCCTCTTCCAGGTACTCATCCATTTTCTTCAATATTCCTTCTTTCATAGATTTGAATTCCCGTTGGAACATTTCCATCATCTTATCCCACTTACTATCTTCTGGTATAGGTTCTTCCATTTTGCTTGTCGTTGTTCCCTGTTTATTATCTTTCTCTGACTTTGTAGCTGCTGCCTAGCTCCAACTAGTGATTGGGCAGAATTTATTGGCCTTCCAATCGCTAATTAAAGCCCCACGTTGGGCGCCAATTTGTAATAAAATAATAAATAAGTTGTAAGTTGTAATGTGTTTAATTGGTGTTTAATTGGTGTGGCTCTCGACGTCTTACTGGCCTGAAACACTTCCTTAAGTTTCCCAGCTGGTCCAGTCCCAATGGTAGCAAGACTGGTCGAGTAGCGTAAAGTTGATGAAGGAATATATATATGTTCGGCTTCGCCGAAAGTTTCAAAACAAAATTTATTGTTTTGAAGGAAATTTAAAAAAAAATTATGTTTATAAAAAAAAATAATTAAAAAAAATTATTTCAATTTTATTAATTAATTAATTAGGATCAATTAATTAATATAGGGCTGTGAAGTTTTAAACAGTGTAACGCTCTTCTGAAAATTTTTATTAAAGTTTTAGTATAATTTAAATAATCTATCACCACTCATAAGACTGTCTGTAAACCAATCGATACTTGTTTACCTTTTTATTTTTTAGGTTATCTTCACTTATGGGTGGTAAAGTCCTTGTAGATTATCAATTAGAATTATATTATTGGTAATTAGTCTTATTGAAGAAATAAAGAACTATTAAGTATTGAAAAGTATTAATATTTTATTAAGTAATAGCAATATTGACTCTTATCGATTAGTATCGATTCTCAGGATATCGAAAAAAGTTACAAGTATATGATATAAAAATTAAATAGGGTTCTTTAAACAGCCAGTTATTACCAAAGTCAGAGAAATCGGGCTAATATTTAAAAAGTATAACGTTACAATCAAATTAATAGTTATTAATAAACACAGACATTGAATAATAAATTGTAAATATAATAATTGTTTTCACCAAACAGCTGTGCTGAACAAAGAAGAAGGCACTGAGACCGTCAAAGCAAATGGCCGCCGTCAAGTTGATCAAAATGTTGCTCGTTCCTGCTGCATTCCAAATAATGTATTTTGAAGCAATATTCCTGTTCTTGTGTCTGCAAATCTCTTGTTAAATGTTGTGTAGTGACTGGTGTAGTGATTCTGGGTTGTATTTAGTATGTCTGTGTAATTATAAGTCAAACACTTTCTCCGATTCCGTCACTAATTTGGTTTAATGTATTATACAGTTTTCTAGTGTTTTATGGTGTTTTTCGGAGTAGATTTATATTGTTCTGTGTTATGGAGTGTTACTTGATCGTTTCTGTTATAATATGATAGTTTCAGAAGTATTTTACAAGTCACTCGCGATTTCACAATAACGCACTATACACTCGCTTTGTATGACGATTATAGGTTAGGTTATCCACGTTATCAAACGTATGTCATGTTAACCGTTCAACTACCAATAATTAACTAACTGTTTCCTTCAGTTTCAATTAAACTCTTAGCCCATATAATATTATCCTTAACATTGTTCAAAAATATTTTCACATCCTGTGTACATTTTACTATTTCACTATATGAATGCCTAAACTTTGGTTATTTGTCAATTTTATTCACTAGATTTGATTTAAATAATCTTTCAGTTCATTCTGGTTATTTTCAGATTAAGGGGGTTCGGTAGGTGATTTTCTTAAAAAAAATCTTTTTTTTTTTATTACATTTTCGTATTCTGCCACTTTTTAGGATTAATTTAAGACCTCCCTCATTAATGTCTGACAAGTACAACAAATGTTATGTCACTTTATGTAGAGGAGTGTCAGGGATTTTCATTGAGATTTCAGTGCACAGCGCGAGTACAAGATCATTTTCACTCCATAGCGAACATACTATCTCTCTAGCATTCGTATTTTTACTCAAGTATACTGTATGTGTGTAGTATGTAATAGTAAGTTTTATTGTTGTAGTCTTTGTTCAGTTGGCTAACCTGATGTTTTAAAACAGCTGTAGTGTTAGTTCTGCTTTTAGGTTATGTTGTCTATCAGCTAAGATTTGTGTTGTGAGTATTATCGTGAATAGTGGTTGTTTTTTACAGTTGTAATTTATATTCTACCGAAATGACTAGGTCTAAAAGGGTTTTTAAGAAAAGGAGAAATGTTGGAATACCAAAATATAGTCCTACCGCTACTGGGAATGACCAAACAACTGCTGCAATTGTAGGCCTATATGTGGATGGCATGCCAAATGTAAGTCCATCACAAAGCAAGATTGGAGATAGGGAAAGTTATAGTGAGTTCGATGCAAAGAATGTGTATGATTTAGTAGACATAGAGTCATTCTTGAATATATTATTGACAATTTGTGCCTGTAAGTCATGTGGTGAGGAACTAGCCTACAGCACAAATAGGTTATGCGGGTTAGCAACGAGCTGCAAATTGCACTGCACACAATGTGACTTAGAAGTTAGTTATACTAATTCTGAACAAATAAAGGGAACTAATTTGTATGAAATAAACAGTAGGTTAGTATATGCTTTACGAACTATTGGGAAAGGACAAACATCAGGTACAATAATGTGTGCTGTTCTCAATCTTCCAAAACCTCCAACAAAATTCACACGTTATAATGAAGTTCTAGGTAAAGCAACTAAGACGGTTTGCACTAATGCAATGAAGGAAGCTATAGAGAAGGCTGTCCAGGAAAATGATGGAAGTAGAGAATTGAGTGTAGCAGTGGATGGCACCTGGCAAAAAAGGGGTCACACTTCGAATAATGGAGTCGTGACAGTAACAAGCGTCGATACCGGCTGTGTTCTAGATGTGGCTATTATTAGTAAGTTCTGTACTTGTAAAGACAAGCTAGAGGGTGTACATGAACAAAAATGTAAAACAAATTTCATAGGACCTAGTGGTGCAATGGAAGCGCATGGTGCACTAGAAATTTTTAGGAGGTCTGAGCCTGATTTTGGCATTAGGTACAAATACTATTTAGGAGACGGTGATTCAAGCGCATTTAGTTCTGTTGTAAAGAGTCGGCCATATGGAGACCAATATACTATTGAAAAAATGGAGTGCTGTGGGCATGTGCAAAAGCGCATGGGTACTCGCCTTAGAAAACTAAAACTAAAATTAGGAAAAACAGTTCTTTCCGATGGAAAAACTATTGGTGGAAGAAATCGACTAACCGACGAACGCATCTTGGCTGTCCAGAAATATTATGGCTTGGCGATCAGGAGAAACTCTGGACAGTTGGATAATATGAAGCGAGCAGTTTGGGCGGAATATTTTCATTTATTATCCACCAACGAAAACCCGCAACATGGACTTTGTGAAAAAGGCGAAGAGAGTTGGTGCAAATACCAGCGAGCCATTGTTAAAAAGGAGAAATACGATCACCTTGAACACATGCATATACCGGAAGTGATTATGAGTAAAATTAAGCCTATTTTCCAGGATTTAGCAGACCCAAATTTGTTGAAAAAATGCCTACATGGAAAATCCCAAAATCCAAACGAATCGATAAACGCGGTAATTTGGTCGCGATTACCAAAAACTGTATTCGTAGGACTGCAAACCATGGAGTTTGGGGTTTATGATGCCATTTTAAATTTTAATAAAGGAAATGTAACAAGGTGTCTAGTGTTAAAGGAACTTGGGATGACTGTCAGCAAAAACACAGCCTCAGTTATGAGTCAACTGGACAAAATACGTGTGCAGAGGGGCGAGCGAATGCTTTCCAAGCTCCTGAAAAAAGCAAGACAACGCCGTGAAAGTGCTAAAAGGAAGTTAGAAGAAGCTTTTCTTGAAGATGAGAACCCAGACAACCCATCCTATGGTGCTGGAATGTACTGAACTCATTTTATCATGTAAGGAATAGCATAATAAATCTTTATTTGCGTTTTCCCGAAAACTGTGTTTTTTTGTATAAATGACCCGTTTTCTCAGAAACTACAAAAGATACAGCCATAAAACGTTTACCACATACTCTTGTAGTACATCTACAAACATTAACATAAGCGTTTTGAGTTGTATGTCTTAGTTTTGTTTTTATCGCCAAAAACATAAACTTTTTTCACGTTTTTATTCATACAATATTATAAAAATCATAAAACCGTAGCAGAGCATAGAAAAAAAAAATCCCTGTGTTAAAGTTCTAAGAAATAGTCATAGAAAAGCCATGAAAATTTTAAACTGGATATCTTCAGTAGTTTCCGAAAAAACGGGTCATCAATGTGGCAAATTTAACATGGGTAATATAGGGCCTACCGAACCCCCTTAAATAATGCCATTTTATAGTTTTTTCTGTCCAAAAAATAGTAATTTTACTTTCAGTTTGGTATACAAACTGTTTGGAAGTCAAAACATTAAAATTTACTTCCTGTCATTATATAAATTCAGCCATTTTATCAGTTATATTTAATATTAATAATTCTATATTGTATTAAAAGGTTCCTATTCCCTTATTTTCTGGTAATTAATTGAATTAGTTGTATTCTGAAACATTATTCTGAAATATATGACTCCCATGTCTAAATTTCTGAGTTTAGTCATTTTTATTTTTATTCATAATTCTGAATATAATTTATTAAAATCTCTCTAAATGGTATGTGCAATTATATGGCATGATCTCAAGTTTATTTTGTCTAAACCCCTTTTGTTTATTTGCATTTAATTGAGCAATTTCTCTGTTTTGATGAAGTTTGGTTTCCATTCTTTTGGCCTATGATTTTTTAAACAATTTTTCTTACAAAATATTTTACAAACAAATATATGATGTGTGATACCCTCTCTGACTTTTACAAATAGTATTATAAATTAAACATGCTTTCAAATTACACAAAAACAACTAGTATTGGCCACAATACAAACAATAGTCATACAGAATAAAGAATATTTTTTTTAAATAAATGGTTGTCTTCAAATCAGACATTTTGCAACAAAATTCCCATTTCCAACATGGAAATATGGTTTACAACAAAGGTTTTTTACTAACTAACATCTTAATTACTCTCTACTATTTACAAGTGGTAACTATTTTTATAGTTCTGATGTTAGTTGTTTCAGACCCAAACAAATGGCCTTATATCTAATACATTTTTAAACATTCTTGTACTATATACATAAAAAACCTTATATTTATATTCTTATTTCTAACTATTATTATAAGTAGGATTCTACAGTTTTTATACCGTCTTTTACATTGTCTTTGGGGAATTGTACCCTGTCATTAACAAATAAATAGTATTAATTGTTCAAAAGGTATTATGAACTCTGTTTTTCTTTTTTCATGTAAAACAAAATGTTATTTTAAACAGATTCATGTCTTATGAACAACATATTGTCACAGTACATATTTTAAGTCATTGAAAAATGCATATTTCATTGCATCCAATGTTTGTGATTGCCAAGAATGAAACACAAGGTTCATTTTTTATAATACCCAAAACTATCACTGGTTCACTTTCACTTATATATTATGTTAATGCTAAATGGTCGTATAGTCTTATCAACATAATAAATTGGTTAGCGTTTTTCAATGGAGATTTGTTCCATGGGTACTATATTATTGTTTCATCTTAGTTCACAGGAAACTTTTACTTTGTTCACTTCTCTCTCTTAAATTTATATACATGTGGTTTTTATTTCGTTATACTTTTGTTTTTAGATATTTATTTTGGGGATATAGGGATTTGGGTGTCTTTTATAAGAGCATGACATCTTCTTCAGGATGCTGCCTTCTTCTTCTTTCATCAGTCTTCTTTTCTCCTGCCTTCTGGGATTGGTATCTTCTCCATCTTCTTCTTGTTGCCATCAGGTTTCTTGGGATCTTCTCCATCTTCTTCTTTATTACAGAAATACACAACCTGTATTGGTTGATCTTGGCTTATTTTAGGGTTTCTATTCTATTTATTCTCCCTTGTTGTGGGTTTGGTCATATTGTGTACTGCTTTGTTATTTACTATTTTACCTTCCTGGGTTATACCTTGAAAACCTTTGGTTATGAGACTGGTCTTGGATGACTCATCACTAGTAACTCCTTTTACTTGAACTTGGATTTTCTTTATAATAATGATTTCTTTCCACAGTTGCTATGAATTAATCTATTTATATTAAACTTAATGCTTTCTTCCAACTTTAAATATTATAACTTCATTATTCTAATGATCAATTGCCATTCAATATTATGCATACATCTGTCACGCTACAATATTTATGAAAATAATTAAGGAAATAAAGAAAAGAATTTTGAATTTTGAAAATCAACTAAATTCTAAAACCTAGTAAGAACAAATTACTAACAAATATTTATGAATCTAATTATGAAAATAAAAGAAAGGAATTTTGAATTTTGAAAAATACCAAAATTCAAAAATATAGTAAGAACAACTTACTACTAACTATTTATGAAGCTAATTATGAAAATAAAGAAGGGAATTTTGAATTAAATCTAACAAAATTCTAAAGTATAGTAAGAACAACTTACTGACAATTATTTATGAAAACGTTCTGGAAATAAAGAAAAGAATTTTGAATTTTGAAAACCAATAAATTTAAAAATATAGTAAGAACAACTTACTACCAACTATTTATGAAGCTAATTATGAAAATAAAGAAGGGAATTTTGAATTAAATCAAACAAATTCAAAAGCATAGTAAGCTCAACTTACTACCCATTATTTATGAAAACATTATGGAAATAAAGAAAAAGAAGTTTGAATTTAAATAAAACAAACAAATTATAAAATATAGTAAAAGCAACTTACAACAAACTATTTTTGGAATAATTTTGAAAAGAAAGAAAAGGAAGTAAGAACCACTGATACAATTAAAGGGAATAAACTTGTGTTGGAATAAAAATAATAAAACCTTTACGCAATACAAGGAGAAACAATGACCACATAAATATTATAATGAAAGAATTCATTTGGATAAAAAACAAGAGCGAAATAATTTTCTTTTGAAAAAGAAAAAAAAGGAATATAAATAAATCAATAATATAACTATGATCATAAAAAAAAATGTCAATTATAATAAAGACAATTAGAAGAATAATTGCAAGAACATGAAACTAGTGGAACAATTCATGAGAACTAAGAAAAACAAAACCAAAATATCATAAAATATATGCTACCAATGACCAGAAGCAGATTGTGGTAACAACAAAAGAATAATAGAGAATTCACACAAAAAACTTTATACTTAATAACTAGTGATAATTATATTAATAAAAGAGCTTCCCACCATAATAAGAAATAATATATCAGTGGAGCTAACAAGTCAGAAGAATAACTGAGAAGAAAATTAACTGAGATAGAAATATTAACAAATCTGAGCAAATACGAAGTGAGGTATCCAAAGATATTTTTTAATAGTCGTAAAATAGACTATTCTTATATAATTTTTATTGATGACTGTCTGTAGATAATTCCAGCAGCATTATGTTTTGAGCAGAGATGAATTTCCTCTGATCTCAATGAGAAGTGTAGTATGGCCAGCAGAGTATATGTAGCCACAAGTGCTTCTCTGAACTGCCCCAGCTCACGTGTTAGGGAATGTTAGGGAATAAATATCCCAAGGATAAAACACCAAGTTAAGAAAAAATGAAAATAAATAATAATAAACCTCAGATGACTATTACTATCAAGGAAAATCAATTTAAGAATAAAATATATGTAAGCTCAAATATGAAGAAGCAAAGATAGAAATGGAAAGGAAGTCAAGAATTATAATATAAAATAAGTATCATAAGCAATTATTTCAGACAAACTCAAAGTATGGTCTGAACTAATCACTTCTGGAGGAGAGCAGTCTGTAGCATGACAGATTATCCACTTAATAAAGAATGAAATATGATCATAAATAAATATCAATTAAAATAACTATCAAAGAAAAATCCAAATGAAAACAAATAATAGAATAATAACTTGAAAAAGTAAAAATAAAGAAAAAACCACTATGCAACAAATATGTGAAAAGAAAAATAAACCCCAAAAAACTAAAATAAATTAAGGAAAATACCCAGGTAGGATAGGAGTAAGTAAGGAAGATACTCAGAACAAACCAACGTACATAATAAATATATGGTAATGAAGAAACAAAGAATGAATAAGGAAAATACCCAGAACAAACCAAAATACCTAATAAACAGGAATGAGTTTGAAGATACAAGATAGTAGGAGGAGAAGACTACAACAAATACCCAAAAGAGACCCAGTAAGGAGAAAACCAAAACCCCAAAAGAAATTAAATGTCACAAATGAAAGTATAACACCCAAAAACAGAAATAATGTAAAATAAATGTAAACAAAAGTGTTTAGAGTTATAAGTAAAAGTGCACCCATGGAAGTTATTGTATAATGAATAAAAAACAAATCTCAAGAGTCCTCCTTCATAAATAAATTTCTTGATAATATAAAACTATAAAACTGATTACTGATAGTATCAAGAATTAACAGGGGACAAGTGCAAGTTATTATATTATAGTAAATAAACTTCAAGAAAGTGCATTAAATGCTTAAACTTAATAAAACTGTACCTTTAAACAACTTTAAAGTTTGAATTTAACTTCATGAATACTATTTAATAGAATAGTATTATGGAAAGCAAAGACTAATGTTTCTAATAAAGTGCCACTCTTTATGTTTAATAGTTTTAATCAAGAATGCAATGTCTGAATGTGGATACCATTCTTTTATTATAAAAGGTTTATTATGAGTTACTAGAAATAATCAAGACTAGAATGTCTCAGCTTAAATTCCATGTTTTTCATGTCAAATAATTGTTGTGTATTATTAGTTAGAATTCAATACTAAATGTTCTTGTAGTAAAGTAAGGAATTGTTAATTAACATTGTATTAGAATAGAAGGTCAGAAAGGGTATAAACAAGCTGTATTATAAAAAACTTTGTATGTAAACCAGATCAAATCTAGGTCAAATGGTAAATTTCAACTACATTATAATTGATGAATCAAGTCCAGTAAACTAGCTAAACTGATGAAATTTATGTAAGGTAAATCAGTCACCGAGTAATATAATGTAAATTATGCTTTAAAAGGATATTGTATAAAGATAGGAAGAATGATGAGAAAAAATGCAAATGTAATAACTGAAAATTCAGAGTGGGGAGTCACAAATTAATGTATAATACTTAAAAGGATAACCAATTAATAAATTTACAAGAAATTAAGGGAAGATAACGTTTTATGTTAATCTGAAATTTAGTACAATCATAAATATAACATATAAAATGGCAAACATTTGGGGAAGAACAGGAAGTAATTTTTAAAGCCTACTTTTTCAAAATGAAAGAAATATAGCATTTTAGATAAAAAAACTTTGTAAAACTATCTTATTTGGTATCAAATCAAACAGAATGGACTAAAGAAAAGGATTATGTATTTAGTATTTCATAAAATCAAATAATAGCAAAAATATATTTAGTAGTATAATGTAAATTATCTGCATGTAGCGGAAGCCAAAAAGAATTGAAACAATGTATTGCTAATATTAAATTGGCTAAGACTTTGTCAGGAGACGAAGGAAATGAGAACAGTTAATTATTGGACCTTGTCGAGGACACTTGAACGAGATTTTGGCCTATATTAACCTATATAGCAGACAAATATGGCGATCGGTCGGTAAACCTAGTCTGCAGTGAAAAATAGTAAATGACAAAATTTTGATCTTAAACTTAAACTCAGTGAGAACATTTAATACCTCAATTAAAATAAAGTAATACGGAACTGTAAATGAGTGAAATAATAACTTAAACCTACACAATAAATAATTCTTAATAACGAGATGAAAAGTGCAAAGTTCGACCTTATTGAACAAAGTACATTAAACATTATCACACGTATTTAATCGAAGTGAATCACAAGACAGTGAACCAGAACCATTCTACTAACACCAGAAGGAATAATCCCAACTGCGGAGACGAGGAAACATTGAGAAGGCACCATTTATTGGAAGAAATTTTCATCGAGCTGAATACGGTTTAACATATGCAGTCCGGGAGCCGCCATTTTGACTCCCACAATTCAAAGCGAGCTTTACCAACATAGCCATCCAGACTTCGATGGTATTAAAAGTTTATTTAATAAACATTTTATATTACTAATAACTTTGTAATTGTTAATTCTTAAGCTTTTTACTTGTAAGTGTTATACTTTCCTGACCTTACCCTTCTCTGACTATATAAAATAACCGTTCAAAGAACCTAATAATTAATATAAAATACCGATGTAAAAATTAATCGACCGCCCTGAGAAAGAGTCGATACTACTGTTGATCATCGATTAACACTCGATCTATAATAAACAATTGTTAATAAATTTGGAATTTCTGCAAATTGGTTTCTATTTATTCATAAAATTAATAAATAGAATTAAAATAAAATAAATTTGAGATCACGGACTATCAGGAAGGCGGCCTATACCAAGTGGAAGGAGAATACACAATTAAGAAGAAGAACCGTCGATCGATTAGTGCTGGAGATAAACCAATTAACGCGGAAGTTAATTCTAAAACTTCAAAGTGATACAGTACACAGAAACAGAAAGATAAAATTTGAATTTTTACACCAAACAGTTACGATATTTATTTACAAACCACAAAAATCATTAAAACAAATATTTTTTCAAAACAACCAAAATTTTTTATTTTGGTAAAACAATTATTTTTTAAATGTAAACAACACAGAAGTTTTTAGGTTGTTACAAAATTCATAATAAAATAATTTGATACTTATTAAGAGAACGTTACAGAAATTTTTCCGAAGCCTACTCAAACAGATCATCATCATTATCCATCATCATAAGTTCGTGTCTACAAGCCTTTATTTTCAGCTACAATCCTAAAATCATAAAATTTTGTATGTAATTTCTACAAGTTTACTACTAAAAATTTACTGTTATATGAAAACTAATTACAGATACATCAGACTCTGCCTCGATGTTTACTCAAATTTAAGTAATATGTTTAAGTAAAATTCTTTAATAATATTAATTAAACATAAAATATTTCATTTAATTTCAAAAACAAAAATTATCTTTAAAAATCGGTATGGAAAACTATACATGACTTCCATATTCTAAAATTTATATTTAAAATCATTTACTTAAATTTGGTTCCATAATTTGTTAACAAATGTCCCCCACCCTCAAGCTATTTTCACTATTTATTTATTTTCACTATTTTTGTTATTATGGGGTAGTCGTTTAATATAATGTTATTTTCGAGTCACTTTATTTACAAAAATTAGGTACTTTATTCTTATAAAGAAACTGAACTACGCAGATAATCATCCCTCCTCCTGAACCAATCCCCACCATTAATAATATTTACACTTTCATAGAGTAATAGTTTTATCATATGTAATTTATAAGGTATCTTATCCTTAAAAATTAAATATTCATACTTTTCTTGATTTCAGCACAGCCATTTTTAAAAAATCATCCCCTCCCCCTTCAATTACCACTCCATTTATAATTATCTCTTTTACTATTTTACAGTGGATTAATATGACTTTGGGGGACTTATTTATTAAAATTAAGTACTTCACTCTTGTTAAAATACAAAACAATCAAGCTTCCATTTCCTTAAGCTACCTCTCCCTCCTAACCGAACAACCCCATTCTTGATACTTACACTTTTATTGAGTAATAGTTTCATTATATGTAATTATTAAGGTAGCTTATCCTTCAAAATGAAGTAGTTTATTCGACATCAGAAAGGTAATTTTCAAAAAATTACCCCTCCCCTTCAACTACCTTTTTATTTATAGAAAATTAACTCTTCCCCCTTTAACTCCCCTTTTCATTTGTAGGTATTTCGTCTACCTTTCTACAGTGGATTATTATAGAAAGCGTAAAACGTTGCAGGTAAACTACCCCTCCCCCTTAACCAATCTTTACCAAAACAATAGGCCTTGCATCCTCTACAACTCGGGCACATATGCAGTTAAGTATTTGATTCTGTTTGAATTTGCGGTAGTTATCGTTCGCCACAGAAAACATTTTACGTACAGATAAACAGACACTTTTCGGAAAATGACTTTTCTTCATATTTTGAGGTTAGTACAACAAGAATCAGCCCTTATCTCTAACACGATTTTTTCGAGATCACCATACTTCCATTTCCTTAGAAACATGAAAGTAAAAAGTGTAAATGTTAGACACTTAAGTCTGTAGTATGTTTCCCCGACAGTGTCCATTCACTACTCGCCTCTCAAAAGGTTGTAATCATAACCTGTCATAAATAGTAAAAGATGGATCGTAAGTGTATCTTTCCCAGGAAAATAACTTTACAGAGTCAGCCGGTTTGGGGGAAGCAAATTTATCTTGCTATTTCAACGTGTCTCGAATCCATCCCGAGATTTTCTTATTAGTAGGGAAAAGCCAAATCCAATACACTGTTATTAACCCTGTTACGTTCATTTAGTCAGTGGGATAGTATAACGTATTATGCAGTTAATGGGCTACCTACGGTGTTTATAAATTATAAGTTTTAATATGGGTAAACAAAGTTAAGGTATCCAAATGTGAGGATGGTTTAACTGTTAAACAGTGTTAAATGTTGGGAAGGTAGACGGTGGCACCTACGAGTGCGAGAGTAGAAGAAGAAGAATAAACAAAAAATCATTGAAGATCTACAAAAATTCATTGTTGATCGTCATCAGCATTATTCACACGTTACGCCCGACCGTTGCACGAATGCTACAGAAGCCACTATGAAACGTTCCTGACACAAGGCAATGTTATGAGCATGCTTGTATGCGCTACACGTTTTCTAGTCCTTGTTTTTCACGAGTGGTTGGAGCGTACGTTATCGAAATTGCTCCACCGCTTGGATACCTAGTCGAGTAATAGCCATCGTACAGAACTGTTATTAAAATTTAAACACAATTAATTTACATCTCTCATAATTTTTAATTATTGGACATTGCGCGTTGAAGTCACAACAGTTTGAACACTTAATTGACTGCTTCAACTCCACACAAACTGTCCTGTACGTCTGAAATGTTTAACAAGTGACCCTCATCCACAAATGTCCTGAAATGTCAAGTACTGGTTACTGACTACTTTATGTATCTACACACGGCGTTCCCACAATTAATTTAAGACAAAATATTTACGTGTAGTATCGCTTTGTAAGGAATAATTACGATAATTACTCGTTTACCCTACTGTTTTTTATCTTTATAAACAAAGTATATTTAATAAAAAACAAATTAATCATTAGAAGTAGGAAAATAAGTTTCAGTACTCAAATCGAATCTCACAAATAATATGCAAGCCAATACATTGTATCTGTTATAACACTATCTGCAACCTAAGACTTTCCATTCTGTTACATTTCGGAATTAAATTATTGTCTTATTTACTGCACAAGATGGAGGGAAAAAAGAGAATGTTAGTAAGAATAAACACACGGGAAGGAAGGCAACGCCAACAGAGAAATGAACGGATAAAAACTACACAAATATACGAGGGGAAGTTGAAGTACATATATTGCAACGTAATAAAATAATACATATTATTTAAATAATGTGATTACTAAGTTACAATTACTCACTGTGGCTGTTTACACACTTCATATTTTGTACTTAGTATCAGAAACGAGAACAGTATGTTATAGTGTTTACTAATAAATTACAGTGAACACAGAAATTATTAGATTAGTGACATGTCGTTATTTCATAAATCTCACACGGCGAATAATAGAATTAAGTTATTATCAAGTATTAGGATTTTTACAGTACTGGTACGCTGCATAAACGTGTTTTGACGTTCGCTGCTATTTATTACATTATTACGTTTTCACAGAACCATAAAATTCAATTTCGCCTGTTATTGAATCGTTAAGTTATAAACTATTCATGCAATCATAATACGCATATTGTCTGTAAACTGACAGCTAGTTTTCAACATTCCCATATCTACTTACTTTAAATAATATTTAGTAAATTCATAAATTGTATTAAATTCTAATTCCCAAGTTTCTAGCCGACACATTAAATATATAAAATCTTAATAATAGTAACTCACCGTAATAACAGTAGTATCAATTACTTGATAACAGTAGTTGTTTAAGTTTTCTAATCTAATTTACTATTTTTTCAACGATATTTTCAAAGTCTTTACTTGTTTTTTGTTTATGTAGAAAAATGCTTTCAACAGGAGATTCTCTAGCAACAAAGCTTTCTCGCCCCACGTGCGTATCTCTTGTTTACTTTGTACTTTACCTCCTTCTAACCTTCGTTAAGCTCATTATTGTTTTTGTTCTTTGAGTTTTGGAAAAGCCTGTAATTTAGTTGAATAGAAATATGTTTTTCACATTTTACAACCGTCGCGTTGAGCCTATTAAAAGTCTATGCCAGTTTCATAATATAATCGCACTACTTGGTTTTCATTTACAGACGGTAATTGACACTTTAAAAAGTAACATGAGCTGTACTGAAATGAGAAAATTGAGCTTACTAAATTATCCTTGTCTCCTTGTGTTAGTAACTCGTATAACCTTTTATATCTTTATGTTATCTTTTTTTTCCATACCTACCTTCACATGTTTCCTACTCTCCGTACACTCTAGCGTTCTCTTCATAAGTACACAAACTATTAACGCGAAAGTTTCTATAAACCTAGTAAGTACTTTATAACATTATGTATTGCATTTAGTTGAATATAATTTTGTTGATTTCGGGTTGAAGCTGAAGACGTCTTAGATTTCTCTATGCACAAGTATGTGCACATTAAATCTATAGTAGGCCTACATTAAACACTAAAAGAAATTCGTAATTTTTAAAGGGCGTATTTAATTTGCCATTTATAAAAAAAATGATATTTACAGTGTTCAAAAACTACGTCAAAGTGTATTTTACGCTAAACAAATTTTTATTATTGTCATTAGTGTTTCAAATAACTAGGTTATTTTAATATTTCTGCAGATGATAGATTTATTATAAGAAATTATTACTCCCCAAATTTATTAAAAATATTATTATCATTATTATATCCAGAGTTACGGTGTGTAGTTAAAATATTGTGGCTCCACTTGCTAAGTCATGCGAAACAATCATGGGAACAGAAACCTGAATGGATGACCACAAGGAGTCTCGGTGACCGCGGATACCTCTAAGCTTGCGATGGTAACCAGAGGAAGTTACTGTTGTTGTTATTGTTAAAACTTTATCGTTTTTTTATTGTTGTTTATAATTATCGCTTAATCTTGATTATTCTAGTACGAAAATCGTAGTTATTTTCGGATAAGTACGAGTTACTGTATTGGTACAGTAACTGTACGCTGCGCTGCGCGGTAATTTTAGTTATAATATATTTGCTTCGTATTAAATACTTGTGAAATATTGGTGCTTGTATTTTGTGTCGCATCACAGTGTACTGTAAGACGGATACTACACTTGTAGGCCTATATTAGTAATAAGCTTGATACAGGATACGGGCAGAGGTGAAAGGAGACGAGGTCGGAGGTGAGTACACACGACATCATCAAAAATTGTATTTATAGCGTCGTTGTTAGCCAAGGCGCAACGTGATAACTTCCAGTTTACCCAGCTGTCACAGCCTAATAACTATAAATTTATTTCTGCCGGTGAAGACATTTTGCTCTCAATATGTGGAACGCGTTATTTCTCTGTAGTGTCGTATGGCTACATACTGTGGTAGGTCCTGTTAAATATTAATGAACACTTAATATTTAGGGCTACGCGGGACACTCTCGTGTATTGTGTTTCGTAAAAATTTTATTTAATAAAATAATTGATCCAACAAAACACGATCTAACGACGGTTTTAGAAGATATTCGTTAAAGCAGTTACAGTGTAAATTGAAAATTTGTGTAATTAATAAATATTCAATGTAGCTTCTAAATGTTTTTTGAGATTCTGTGGCGGCATCATCACCTTAAGGATGTCAAGTGTCGCATGGTTAATAAAGTCGACGGAAAGCGATTGCAGCAGGTCTGTAACAGTGGTTTGATGTTTACTTGCAATCGTCATTATGCGGTACATTAATTAAGATACAAGTTAACTTAAATTGAATCATGGGAATTTGGTTACATATGATTAAGCGCTGAAACTGTGTCTGCTTTACTTCTGAATAAATACGGATTTATATTGAAGCTGACAAATCAAAAATTCCCAGGGATTAAGTTTATTTACTTATTTTATTTCCTGTTCTGAAATGAATTACTTCTACCACTAAACAACGATATTTTAATAGCGTCACACATATTTATTATGTTGAGCTTATGACTTATTTGATTTCCGATTGGAAATAGGAAACGACTGGCTACCTCGAATGAAGTGTGACAGAGGGGGAGGGGGCGATACAGTCTGCCAACGTTTCGGGCATGGTTGTAGGTTTGGCAGTGTTTCCCGACTGTACAACTAACTGCCAGCCGTTAGTCGAAAATTTGACTGCTGATATTCCGTCGAACTAATATTTTCTATACTAGTCTCTACATGTATCTTTACCAATATTAGTAGGCCTATTGCAAAACTGCGAAGCTTATGTATGGCTACTCTTGCATCTTCAATCATAATTCACGTTAATACGTAAATAAAACAGTGATTTATTACATCTTATGAAATGATTTTTTTATGTTCACTTTCAACGAAAATAATATAATAATTTTTCAGCAAAACTGGATATACATTGCTCCTTTCGTCATGTACAATGTTTTCAAAATAATACTTAAATGTCACATATCGTTAATTAAATTGGTTTACATAACGTACAGAATTGATTCAAACTCTGCTACGAAATCCGTAAAAAACGATTTCCGACATCCGTAAACTGACAGACTAGAATGTAAACTAAAATGTAATAATATAAAATAACGGTAAAAATAACATTTTTGCTTACATTATCAAACACGGAAATCGTATGCGTTTAGTAACACTGAAAACCGTTTTCAAATTGATTTTGAACGAAATAGGTGGAGGAACGGGTCGCAGGATAGTGCCGCTGGGGGCGCACGCGTGATAGCGCACAATAATAGTTAATAACACTATACACCGTCAGCAACTGTGTAACATAATTTAATTTCATGCAGCCTTAATAACCCGCCGTTACCACGCCATGCACTTCTATTCTACTAAGTCTCGTAGTATTCAGAATAAATACGAATATGTGCAGTGGGTGTAACTTTGTAATTAGATTTCTGTTAAGCACACAAACACAACTAAATGACTCGGTTATTTGATTTAAATTTCATCTATTGCACACTGTTATAGCGTGAATGGAAATGAACAAATTTCTTAAACTACTTAGCACCTATAACTTTTTAAAACCAATATTTTGATAATATTTTTCCCAATCAAGTAAAAAAATATTATTTCCTACTGTTTGACCTAGCAAGCGAATCTAGCAAAATAATATCATACATATCGATACATCTGAGAAGACCGAAGAAAACTATAATATTTTTATTTGTAAAATCGTTCAGCGTTTTTAAAAACAGTTCACCATTAAGGGTTTGTTCATGGTTAAGATGGAATACGGTGTAAGATTTGCACAACAAACTTTGATCTGCAAGGCTGTAAGGCAGTGTCACAGATACATTATTCTAATACCAATTTCAGTGTTAAGAATCTTAGTTTTTAAGACAATGGTTTTTTTTTTAATCTAGTAGAACTTATAAACAATCTTTATAAGGAACAAAATTATAATCCGGGGTGCTAACAGTAGTTTAATGCATCCCATATCAGACAGGGTTGTTGTATCTTATAAATTATTTTATTCACACAACAGAAAAAGGACACCTGGCGTCCAAGATGCCTTCGGAAAAGCCAAACGCGAAACAGTACAACGTTTCGCAGCTATGGACGTTTCCCGTTTAACGTTAAATTAGCCGATCGAATTTATGCCATTAAGAGCCAATTCCGGAAAACTGCTATCCGACCGAAAGTTCTTGGTAAAAGCCGCCACAGTGATAGGTCTATGAATTGAGTTCTTAAAAGAAACCTCCCACCAAAGCCTGTACTGCGAATGAAATAAGTAAAAGACATTCCGGTCTCATAAAATTAAAACCGCGGATCAAACTCGATGTACTTCTCAGAAATCCATCTGATTTCGGCAAAATGAATCTTAACATTCAGTTAATCGTGTTATCAGGTAACGGACGACAGACTCGGTTGTCGCGGTGAAGGATTCATTTGCCCATTGCCTCATCGTACTGCCGTAAAGTACCCATCTCGAGAGCTGCGCCATTATATCTTGACAGTGTCCTCACAGAGGCAGCTTACTAGCCTCCACAAGGCGTTACTCCTCGTTCCGACCATCGTCTTCGATGCCCAACTGGCTGCATCGTGATTGGAATAGTTGTTTGAGAAAGCATTTGAGCCGGCTCGTAAACGCTCACCAGGCGACGCGGCGCGACAGTGACTGTAACACACTGTCTCACACCAAGTGTCCGACGACTACCATGGCATCCTTGAGGATGCATCTATTCTCGCTGGCAAGAGGAATTAGTAAGGAAAGCACCGCTAGAAAAATCATGATACAGCCGAAAAAGTTGCATACAATCAACCGATTGTCAGGCTGCACTGCAACATGTGGGCCTTCCGAAGTAGCTGATGGAAAGTCGCCATGGCCCTAACGGGGATGTCAATTCGGACAGAGGATTCCGTATGCATTGCCGGGGAAAAGACATCGTGCTTCCTCCATCCGCGCTGGATCGTTCGGACAATCCCTGGGTCGACCAGAGGAAAAAGCCAAGATCCAGAGCTTGTGTTTAGAGCGACAATTCTTTTCCAGTTTGCTTGCAACTGGACGCGACAACGAAGTCACGGTGAAAAACTCCGACCCGCTTCCCATCACTAGCGTGATCGAACCTACGTTAGGGCTAGGCTTCAGATCGGCTAGTCAAGCTCTGATCCAGGAGGGCGTCTGACTCAGACGATGTTTTTAACACTGACACCTTTCTGAGTAAGGAATTGTTTTCCTGATCACGCTGTTCGATGCATAAAGAAGACTAACCTACTTTCCCAGGAAATGTAATAGTGATCCTGAACTGGGCAAGGAAGGTTCCCTTGGCTTCACTCCTGATCGTAGAGCTGACAGAGCACCAGCTCGAAACGTTCGTTACCTTGAATGATGATTGAAAAGTGGACAGTAGGTTTTTAGAAATATGTAATTTATTTAAGGATAAACATAACTAATTAATATTTTTCTACAAAGCGACTTCATTATGGACAATACTGGTTTAATCAGGAACAGGTGGCATTGAATATGTTGCTGTCTCTACGCAAGTTAACTATAGGCTGTATCAACAGTCTTATACCACAGGAAGACAGACAAACAAAATTTCTTGTACATAATTTGAAAATTCTCATTTAAGTCTGTGCATTTTTCAAATACAGAGTCTGTTCAAATCGTTTAAACTTATGTTAGTTTAAATTTCCTGTTGTGTGTGTGTGTGTGTGTGTGTGTGTGTGTGTGTGTGTGTGTGTGTGTGTGTGTGTGTGTGTGTGTGTGTGTGTGTGTGTGTGTGTGTGTGTGTGTGTGTGTGTGTGTGTGTGTGTGTGTGTGTGTGTGTGTGTGTGTGTGTGTGTGATATTGCATCAGTGCCTCAAAACCGACCTAAGCACGTCACTTACAGTACTGGCCGTAATTAACAACATTAATGAAATCTTATGAGAAGTACGGTTGAGTAAATGGTGATTGGTGATTGGCTATTTTTGTAATTGTGGCACTAGGTTTTACATTACTACCATGCCTTCAAAAATATTTTAATTTATATTTATTAAATGCAAATTTAAGAACAAGTATTGAAGAAATCAATTTTAACCTAAAAGTAGAATTTGTTTTCAATTTGAAGTTTTTGTCTTAGGACTGACAGATTTAAGTTTAAAATTTTCACGACTGAGGTTAGCTCATTTGGCACTAACTTTACAATTTTATTATTAGAATAATATGTAAATAATATGTTACAATTGGCATGCATTTAAACAAAGTACGTTTAAAGACTGGCACAAGTCAGTAAAAAGTTAACGTAAGTTAACAACATAACTTAATTCTCTCTGTTCGATGTTAATAGGTATTAACAATGACGTCATGAACATTTGAACTCATCGTTCTCTAATTATTTAAAAACATTGTTATAATAATCCCACTGATAATAATGTAATACAGCCTTAAATATAATTAAGGGATTATTACGTTATCACTTTTAAATTGTAATATTGTATCCATAATGTTTTGGAGTATTATAATTTTGTCTATGTATTTTAGTAGGACAATATGTAAGGAATGTAATTATTTTGCTGATATAAAACAAACTGTCTCAACTGCCCACACGCACACGCACACACACAAACACATTCACTCCATTAATTGATCTGGTTGTCTTTGATATTTTCTCTTGTTCCTGACACAGATGCTGATAATGACAACACATATTGTCGAACCGTCCGTCGGCACAAATAATGTATAATTTATGTTATACTTATTGACCGATCCTCGTTAAACTTGTTGGGGTAGTATTTTTAATATTTTATTTTTGTGTGCCTGTATTTATTATACTAAAAACTCCGTATTTACTGTTTTTCGCTTTTTCTTAACAATCTAAGCGATAGTAAAATGAATTAATTTTCCTTGTTCGTCTTCTTTCAAGTCTTTGTAAAAAGCCAACTTTCGTTTAGATAAAAAATCCAATTGAAATGGTGTAATGTGCTTTTTAACGTTTCCTCGCATTTAGAGAAAAAGTTTCCTGGAATATTTAAAGTGGCGGCAAACGAATTCAAGAGATTATTCACTTTTACAAACCTCAACAGTTGTAGCACACTAGCAATTGATTTACAGCTTAGCCTTTATGACAATATTTCTCGTTTGAACGTAATGACACTTTGCATTTTCCTCCTAACTTTAATTCAATTAAATTTATTTTATCTTTAAATAAAATATCTTGTATAGCGATGCCATTTGTGTTATATAATTGTAACAGGTTTTAAAATTTAAAAAATTTTAAAGTCACTTCTTCATAAAAAAAGAACAAGTAGGAGTCAAACACTAACTCATTTATTCTTTTTTTAATCCATAAAAGTTTATATTTCTGAGCGACCTTAGGTCTACATTTTAAAAACCGGTACCTATTCAGCATAACGCTGGAACACCTTATCTGTAATTTATTAAAAGCAAACTACAGAATGATGGTATAAGTCCATATTTTTAGAGTTTCAAATTAGATTATAATTAAACGGTTATATTTTTTATTTGTACTCATTATACGAAATATTTTTTATTGAATTATACATTTTTTCAGACTAAATGAAACACACATTCTTAAAAGGACAAATACACTGGATATTTAATAACTCGAGGTCTATGTAAAGGAGAAAACAAAAGTTGTAAGCGAAATATAGAAGAAAGTAATTCAGGAAACACAAAATAGACATCCATATAGACAGTTACCGTTTATCTAACATCGTACGTGATTTGTCGAAATGTTGACATGAACGTGACTGAAAGAAGTATAAACTTAATTTTTTCTGTGTCATTTACTTTCCTCTTTCAACTTGATATTCTCTCTCTCTCTCTCTCTCTCTCTCTCTCTCTCTCTCTCTCTCTCTCTCTCTCTCTCTCTCTCTCTCTCTCTCTCCTCCCTATCACACATACACGCGCGCGCGTAAACGAGAAACTTCAATTCTCTAATCTTTATGAGATTGGGATATGTTAGAGTCAGCGGAGGATTAAATGTTTACTGTAAGAAAAATAAGGTCTAGAAAAGAAGATTTTAAATTACAAGAGTATTACATTTTTAAAAATTGTCTTATAATAAAAATGCTAAGAAAAAATTTTAAATTATTTTTGCCTGGTTAGTTTTAACAGAAATGTTGCTAATGGAAATAATTAAAACTTGAATAAAAGTATCCTTCGAGTTATAAAAAATGTTCTCATATTAATTAGGGTGTATACTAGCTTGTAATAATTTTTAAAAATTCTATTAATTAACTAAAATATGTAGACTAGGGAATTTAAATTAATTACACTTGCATTAGATTTTATTTTAATATATTTTAACACGTAGCGAGTCTTAATATCTTAATAGTAGTAATAATTGTAAATATTTAAATTACAATTAATAGGAACTATATTAACAGGTGTATAAATTCTTCTTCTTCTTCTTCTTCTTCTTCTTCTTCTTCTTCTTCTTCTTCTTCTTCTTCTTCTTCTTCTTCTTCTTCTTCTTCTTCTTCTTCTTCTTCTTCTTCTTCTTCTTCTTCTTCTTTTTATTGTTAAACAAAGAAAGAAATATAATTTAGCAAATAGCTTATGAAAACGGATACAATAAAAATACTATAAACAAAATGGAAAACAAAATCAAATGTAAAATAAAAACTGAACACTTAAGAAATTATCAAAATGAACACCACATAAATAATAACAACAACAAATAACGGGCCACATTCACATACATAAATAATAAGACGACAACGCTAACAAAACTATTTAAAAACACAGACATTAAAATAGCATACAAAACTAATAAAAATAATCTACAAAAACTAAATAACCCACACAACAAAGGTAATACAACACCAATGGTATATACAAAATTGAATGCCAAGATTGCAATAAATGTTACATAAGACAAACAAAAAACAAATAAAAAAACGTTATTTTGAACATCTAAACGCATACAAAAGACCAGAAATATATAAATCTAATTTGGCCACACATGCAATAAACACAGGACATGAATTCCCAGACATAAACAAGATGACACTAATAAAACACATACCACACAAAGGCACCATAATGAACATATGGGAAAATTTACAAATATACAAATACAAAACAGACTAATTCCTGAACAAATACAAATCAGTACAAAACATGACACAATTTTCAAAGCACTCAACATCGAAAATACTCAAAAAGCTAATCTCGTATACACCACAATCATACACAATAACACCAGTATAAAATACCAAAAAGCAAGAGGAAACCATAACAACAACCAACAACACAAATACTCCACAAAATATAAAATCAGGAAGGTTGAGGATGGGAACAATACGATTCCCGAAACATGTACCAAATAAGAGAAAAACATCTTGAGGTAAAGAATTTATATATATCAAATAAAATTAATATAAACATTAAAATACGTTTAAAAGTAAACGTTTACGTACATTTAAAACTATACGTTCCGTTATGAAATACTGTAATATATACAATGAACTTCATTAGTAAACTACATGTAATTAGTTTTGGTATCATAATTCCATGTGTACAAAATTGTCCCAATAACAAACACGAAAACGCAACTTTTATAACACAACTATGCAGAGAAAATTACATAATAAATATTTTAATTTTTTAAGGCAATGATTTACATACATGTATACGCACAATGCACGCACTATTAATATACAAATAAAACGTTTGTTTTTTATTCTTATGAAAATGAATAATCCGAAATGCTCTACGTTTATACATTATTGGAAATTTTTAATACAGTTTCAAAGGTGTTAGTTTCGTTTCGGCATTGAATATTCAGATATGTTAATAGCTTGATTTTTATTCAGTGGTTGTAAAGTAGTCGACTTCAAAGAAACACTCTTCTACATTTTTTTATTTTTAATCATTAACTGTAGTCTTAAACACTAAGAAACTTTATTACTCAAGAAATTAAAATGTCTGAAAGCTGTAAAGTTCTTCGTTGTATACAAGATGATGACTATACGGCTTGAATTCGATTCCGATTACTATCATCGTAGGCTAATACCCTTGAGTACTAGCGCTTTCAGATTAGCATTAGGAGCGGAGTTAAACTGTAGGTGCGTATGTGAGGGAATCGGTTTTGTGAAGGGAAGTACAGAAGAAAATTGGGACTGGGTTGTGGACTGAACAAGACAAAAAATAATTAATTTACAAATGTTCCCTTTACTAAAAATTACAGTAAACATTTCAGTAAGAAGGAGCGGAATTATATTTTTGACATGAATTCCACAAACTAATGAATTTACTTGAGTCAAGCAAAATTTAAACCGACAAAACAAAAAATTCAGAGTGAAATTATATTAAAATTGGCAATAAGATTGGTTAAATTATTAATCATGAAAGCTATCATTATATAAGCAAATATAATTATAATTGTCTGTTATATTTAAATTTGAAAAGTGAGCCTCATTCTTAATTTTCTGTTCTTCATTTTTGAGCCTCGTGACCATACTTAGAAAACTTTCAAGTATAAAGTCCTTTCGTTCATAAGCATGTAACGGTAATACAGAGTTAACCCAACATTTTGTTGGATTACGTTTCCTCATCGGTTGTAATCTACTTCTAAGGTTTCGCCTTTGTACCTACATGACACCCGGACGTTTACCCAGAAATTAATTATTTCTGTCAGGATGTGCCCGGAAAATTAAAAAATACTCCGTACAGATATTTTATGGACAACTTGGTTTTGATTTTCAAATATTGTAAAGTATAAAGTTTAGTGCGTCGATGTGTCCATGCTATGTGAAAAGCGTCCATTGGTGTTATATGATTTCTGGTATACAATACTCCTGCAACCGGAGAAATTGATGCAGATCACTGACAGAAAACGATTCAAACACTTTCAAGGATGTTTAGGGCTTCTGCCAACAGATCAACAGGATTTGGTTGTTTTTCCAATCGACTTTTGTTTTTTAGAAGTTAATAGAAACCCATAACAAGGCCCTAGCTCTTTCTGATAACACATATTGATTTACACACATTTACTCCAAGTGCCTACTTCCCCTGGTGACCGAATAAGTAAATAAGTATTCAATGATACTCAATGCTTTAATAATGAAAAAAAGTCTGTATAATATTTACCTTATTCCGTCGTGTGACTTCGTTTTTGTGTTTTGGTTTACTTTACGCGTTTCGAGACATATGTCCCGTCATCAGAAGATAAAATAAATACAAATTCACTCTTACGAGGTCGTTAAACATTAAAATACAAATAATTGAAACCGAATACACATATGCCCGCTTTACTTGAGTGCGCACTCGAGTCGGACCGATCGGACACTGATTATCAATAGCTACCGCGTAGACAGGTTTATTGCGGTATCGTAGAGCGGGTTTGATTTAAAATTTAAATGGTCGTTTAGCACGAAGTCACGACTGTGTATGTCACTGTACGCCCTATTGTAACGTTAACAGGTACGGGGTGTTTTAAATCCGTTTAGAGTTTGTATTGTATTTAAAATCTTTTTGTTTTGAAGTTTGATTTATATTTATTATTTTTTTTGATTTATTCAAATCAATTCAATCGTTTCATTGAATCCAATGTAAATAAATCCAATGAATGCACTTGAAGTTAGTTAGCGAAGTATTTAAACTTCGGTTAATTTATTTTAATTTTGTTATTCTTCTGTCGACTAAGCGAATTGGTGACGTAGATTCCTCGCTGAAAGCATAAATATTTGGTACGAAATTGTGACGATTTAAATAAAAGAAATAATCAAGAAAATAAAAATTTTTTAAAATTAAGGTTGCGAGCTCTTAAGCCATTTAAATCTCACTGTATTAATATAAAATACCTGTATGTACTCAGTATGAGAGGAAGCAGTAATTAGTTAGTTAGAAGATACTCTAATAAAAAGATAAATTGTAAAGAGTTATTAATATCGTATTTAACCCTTTGCTTGTGAGCAGGCGCTGTCCTGTTGATTCCAGACTCGACATGTTTTCCGAGTCTTGTGTAAGTTAGAATAAGATAGAAAAAACTAATGTTAATAATTAGAAATCTGAAGACATAAATAGTCGCTAAAACAACTGATTGAAATTATGTATATTTGTTTAGGGATAGTTTGTATAAATAAAAATGTTAACTTAAATATAGTTAGGAACTATATTCTCGCGCGGAAATTGCCCCACTAACTTTTGCCCAGTACCAGGCGAAGGGAGCAGAATTTCTCTCTCTTGCAATGGTGACTTCGTACAGTATAGACGTAGGAGCTGTGCTCTTAAAATATGTTAACTATATTTTGTTTCACCTTAAGATGGTGTACCAGATGTAGCTGTTTAAAGCATCTGGATGTGTTAACTAATATAGTCATGTAAATAGACAAGAAATTTAAGTAAAAAAATCGAAACGTAAAAAAGGAGTGTAACACAAGATGACTTCGTGCTTCAACAAATAACAACAATTCCAAAGTCATACCTGGAGATGTGAACTATCAGAACCCACAAACTCTACTGCACGTGACAGAATATGCAGATCAGGACATCCGAGAATCTACAAGATCATCATAGATATCTACACAACATATTGTTCAACCTGCGAACTTTGGAGCGCTTTACTGAGGAAGACCTGACCGTGATGACGACGTAGCTGTTCCTGTTTCCCAAGACGGATACCCCAGGACGAGTCTTCAGCATACCAATTAAAAGGTGACTCGATAGCCTGCCTATCGAGGGTTACTAATATTTATTACACAACACATCTTGAAAGAGACTTTTCAGAAACTATTAATTTTGTAAAGACTTATAAATTAAATCTAAGAATTTCATGTAACTATTCTAACTTCATACGTTGTAACAATTTATATGCTAATGTAGAGTAATATAATTCAAGCAATAATACCATTCTTCCAATGGTTGAATAAAAGAAAGTCTTGCAAGCTAATATCATGAAATGAGTATAATTGAAAGTCTTAACTACAGAAATACAGAAAGTTGGCCCGGATCCGAGGTATAGCTATATAGAATCAAGTTTGATCCCAAAGTTTAAAGAAACCTTTCAAATAATTTAATAATTGAATTAGTAATGTCATGGGATCTGTCAGTAAATGTTTTTAAATGTTAAATAAAGAGAAGTCTTCTTGTTACACACATATGAGGAGTGCTTAAATCAATTGTATACCTTGCCATTGTTTCCTTACACAGTTAGTAAGTAATTTGTTATGTTAATTATTTGTGATCAATTCTGTTACAACGTAGGCAGCCCATCTAATTAACGGAGTTTAATTACGAGGGGTTCCCTGGATTTGTAACGCGGCGAAAAGACGTTACAAAAGTGCGCAACTCTGCTAATTTTTATAAAAGTTGTTTTAAGCATCGCGACGCAAACAAAATTGCGTCACTCAAAAAAAGGGAAACAAAGGAAAGAGTTTTAATTGTGTATAGAGTGTCACAAACAAAATTGCATTCACTATGCGTGGATAAATGGTATAATCAATAACTAAATATATAATATTGATATATGCACTCAGAAAGTTACTTTACTAAATGTAATGTTCAAAATATATTTAATAGTGTATTAAGTTACGTAGATGGTAGTATGTATAAGTAAAATATCCTTAGCGTCATACAATGCATGTAGCTTTTGCATTCTATAGGCCAGTAGGAACCTGCATAATTCGATATAATTACTTGCATACATGAATTGTGACCAAACATAACAATTTTGGTCAACCGAACAATCTGTAACAGGTTTGTTTACGACAATCTATGACCTGTTGTTTCCTGAATCATTCTGCACAGTGTATGTCCAACTATCTAGCTTACATACACTAGTATGTGTTATAAAAAAAAAAATTTGATTAAAAATAACTTTGTTAATAATAATAAAGTAATTAAGTAGAAGTTCGTGATTTAAAACTTGTGAACAAAATAAGTAATTATTTAATTGAGAAAAGTTTATGAATGAACGGAGCCAAAGTGTTGTCTAAGCGGAATAATAATAATAGAATCTAACGTCTGCGCTCCCCTTCTCTTGTTTAAACCGGTATACAGTAGTTGTGTTATTCAGTCGCATTGTGGAGAACAATAAGAGTAAAAACCCCTTTCTCACTGACACGCTCAACCCTCCTTTGTTAACTAAATATGTAGGCCACCCTCTGACCTACATTCCAGTAAACAGCTGATCGGCTATTTAACCTTGAAAAATATGTGTGTGTGATTTCTGTCTCTCCCTTAGAAGAGAAATTCTTCTTTTCTAATTTGTGTAAATTGATTACTTATGAATTTATTATATTTATATGTAATATATGTGTAATATACTAGTATTAATTTTAAGTACGTGCTAATGTGTTAGAACAAAATGGCCCAATTTAACCCGGATTTGTTATTAAAAGACGAGCTGTCTTACGAAGCCCTTTTGCGTGGACTACCCCATGCTGATGTAACAGTCGCGGAATTACGAAGTTCAATTCGCGAATGTGGATTTGATGCGCCCGTGCAATTAAACAATCTAAGCCAACTCGATTATGAAAGCGAGAAAGAAATTTGTAATGCCAAGTATAGTGAACTATACTTATTGTCTCAAACACTCCAAGACGAGAAATCTCCGGCAAAAATTTTGCGGACTACCCAGAGAATAGAGCATTTAACCAGGCGAATAAAAAAATTTGTCGATCTGGCCGAATCTCAAAGAAATACCCGTTGATGTACAAAAGCTAGCAGACGAAGCTCTACGCCGCTTACCTTCAATTATCAACGATTTAAGACGAAAATCCGACTCATTCAGGATGGACGAAATAGAGAAATCATTAATGAAATTACACATCTCCCCAGTACAATCCCCCACCACTGGTTTACCTCCGCCTAACTCGGATCGGAACTCACCTATCGTATCGCAAGTGCAAGCGAACCCAGAACAAAAAACTGATACAGATGTAAATGTCCCTCCTCCCGAGCATTTTCAGTTTCGTCCCGGAAATAATGAATTGACCAACACCCCCAATGAATCTAATCGCCCTCATCGAGGAATTACCCCTATGAACTATAACGCAGATCTATACGGAAAAATGACTCACCCTGTGGAGAAGATTTTAACCGAAATCCCCTATACAGATGGTTTAAATGTTTCCAAATTACTAACATTTATTAGTTATCTTCTTCAGATAAAGGATCTACAGCAGCTGAATGACTGGCAAATTTTACAAGTTCTGTTACCAAAGTGTAAACCCCCGTTAAAAAATCGTGTGCTAGAAGCCCTAACCTCTACTTTCCCAGTAGAAGAGCTACATAGCTCTTTAATAAAATACTTTATTCCCACCGGCATCTATGAGGAAATAAAAAGGAAGACAGTGCTCCGAGTACAAGGACATCAGGAGAGATTAGCTCACTACATCTCCGATATTAGGGAGTCCTCTCGACTACTACGTGTAAGCTGGAATGAAACACAACTGGTGGACACCATTTTAGTAGGCGTGTCACCTGAAGAAAGATCTCGACTATCATTGATGAATAGACCCAATACAATTGCTGATCTAGAACAGTGCAGTATCCATTCTTCAAATGTATGGTACTCAGATCAAAATAGAGAAGCAATGAAAACCTCTGGAACTAATAGACATCAATTGCGAGCACTACTGCCTGATGTAACAACCTCGTATGAAAGACAAGTTTCTAGTAGACCTCACCATGTGCGCAAAGCGGGTAAGTTAACTGTAAACCCAGATAAAGCGGAAACCAAGTACCCACCTCGCAGAAAACCCACCTGTTATAATTGTGGCAAATATGGGCACATAAGAAGAGAGCGCAAAAGTAAGCCATTGGAACGGAATAACCCCAATTCAAAAAACATGTAAGGCAGGGAGACCCGAAAACCTGTGTCTTCCGCAGCTACTCAAAATTGGGTAAACTAAAAGAAACCAGTAATAATAATAAGAATGAATTATTCTGTAACCAAGTGAAAAACAAAAAAGGTGCGAAAGAAATCGACCCCTATGTGCGAGAATTTCATGAAAAGTGTAATGCGATTAATAGATGTAAATGGAAAAAAAATCTACTACCATTAATACAAGTCGACTTAGGCGTTACATTCCCTACCGCCTTAATTGATTCGGGATCTAGTAGAAGCTTAATCAGCCAAGAATTAGCGGACATGTTAGCTAAACATCATCTAGTAAAACGGAACCAACCTGTGAATATAAAGTGTGCTAAATAAATATGGTGATTAAATAGACGATAGTTCTAGGAGCGTTTCTTAAATCCCCAAAGTAGTTTAATAAATGATAATAATAAAGTGAATAATAATAATTGATTTAAATACTAGAGCTAAATAAATCCTAAGTTATACTAAAATTGTGTGAAGTGTAGAAGTAAAAAAAAAAAAGAAAATAATAATAAAAGTTCAGTTGCATATTGTAAACACTCCCAGTGGTGGCCAGTAAGAGAAAATTAAAGCGTGTTCAGTAAGGTAGTAAGCAGCCACCCACCCTCTCTATTGTGATAAACCGGTGCTAGCCTGAACAATTGAAAAACCACCCCTAGTGAGTATGACAATGCATTGTGTAAAGTGTCTCCCCACCCGCATAGTTTGTTTAAGTATTATTAAAAGAGATAAAAGAGAATTATCTTCGTAAGGTTCCGCTTCTCTCAAACCAGTGATCTAAAGTGGAGTATGGGATCCTCTTTAGATTACATTAGATTATTTAAACATTTAAACATTAAACATTTAGTTTATGATATATAATCAAGTAGTGATTATACATGTAACGTAACAGGTCACAACGGCGCCGACTGAAAGGGTAATGATAGGGCAAAAATGTGCCAAAGATCATTAATAAATGCTGAAAGCTAACTTCAGTAGTTAGACTTCGGTTAACTTCGGTAGTTAGAATGCTGGTGTCAGTCGGGCCGGGATGTTGTGAGTTACGGATAAGTAGGGATCATTCCAATCTAAGGTTTGGAAATTAGTATTAAGATAAAAATGTAAGTTAGTACTTAAGAAGTGAGAAAAAGGGAATTTCACGAAGGCGATCATTTAAATGAACAATGTCATTTAAAGAGAATTAGAAAAAACAAACTGTGCACTAATAATAAATAACTTCACACACTGACACTAATCGTACTCCCAGTCCCCAATTGTGAGTTAGACTCAAAAAAGCTTAACCGTAGCGTGCAATTTAAGCGGTGGAGTATGTGACGATTTAAATAAAAGAAATAATCAAGAAAATAAAAATTTTTATAAATATAGGTTGCGAGCTCTTAAGCCATTTAAATCTCACTGTATTAATATAAAATACCTGTATGTACTCAGTATGAGAGGAAGCAGTAATTAGTTAGTTAGAAGATACTCTAATAAAAAGATAAATTGTAAAGAGTTATTAATATCGTATTTAACCCTTTGCTTGTGAGCAGGCGCTGTCCTGTTGATTCCAGACTCGACATGTTTTCCGAGTCTTGTGTAAGTTAGAATAAGATAGAAAAAACTAATGTTAATAATTAGAAATCTGAAGACATAAATAGTCGCTAAAACAACTGATTGAAATTATGTATATTTGTTTAGGGATAGTTTGTATAAATAAAAATGTTAACTTAAATATAGTTAGGAACTATATTCTCGCGCGGAAATTGCCCCACTAACTTTTGCCCAGTACCAGGCGAAGGGAGCAGAATTTCTCTCTCTTGCAATGGTGACTTCGTACAGTATAGACGTAGGAGCTGTGCTCTTAAAATATGTTAACTATATTTTGTTTCACCTTAAGATGGTGTACCAGATGTAGCTGTTTAAAGCATCTGGATGTGTTAACTAATATAGTCATGTAAATAGACAAGAAATTTAAGTAAAAAAATCGAAACGTAAAAAAGGAGTGTAACACAAGATGACTTCGTGCTTCAACAAATAACAACAATTCCAAAGTCATACCTGGAGATGTGAACTATCAGAACCCACAAACTCTACTGCACGTGACAGAATATGCAGATCAGGACATCCGAGAATCTACAAGATCATCATAGATATCTACACAACATATTGTTCAACCTGCAAACTTTGGAGCGCTTTACTGAGGAAGACCTGACCGTGATGACGACGTAGCTGTTCCTGTTTCCCAAGACGGATACCCCAGGACGAGTCTTCAGCATACCAATTAAAAGGTGACTCGATAGCCTGTCTATCGAGGGTTACTAATATTTGTTACACAACACGTCTTGGAAGAGACTTTTCAGAAACTATTAATTTTGTAAAGACTTATAAATTAAATCTAAGAATTTCATGTAACTATTCTAACTTCATACGTTGTAACAATTTATATGCTAATGTAGAGTAATATAATTCAAGCAATAATACCATTCTTCCAATGGTTGAATAAAAGAAAGTCTTGCAAGCTAATATCATGAAATGAGTATAATTGAAAGTCTTAACTACAGAAATACAGAAAGTTGACCCGGATCCGAGGTATAGCTATATAGAATCAAGTTTGATCCCAAAGTTTAAAGAAACCTTTCAAATAATTTAATAATTGAATTAGTAATGTCATGGGATCTGTCAGTAAATGTTTTTAAATGTTAAATAAAGAGAAGTCTTCTTGTTACACACATATGAGGAGTGCTTAAATCAATTGTATACCTTGCCATTGTTTCCTTACACAGTTAGTAAGTAATTTGTTATATTAATTATTTGTGATCAATTCTGTTACAACGTAGGCAGCCCATCTAATTAACGGAGTTTAATTACGAGGGGTTCCCTGGATTTGTAACGCGGCGAAAAGACGTTACAAAATGATCACTTACCTGTAGTGACTCTTGCCGATCTTGCAGGGTCGATGTAGCAATCTAATCTGTAGATTAACTTACCGTATTCAAATTCACCGCTGCGTGTCGAGCTATCCAATAAGAGTCGTTCACCTATTCTGAAAACCCTAGTCTACTGAAATGAACTAACTGACTCCGCTTCATCGTATAAAATGATAATTTATTCTTGTTAACACTTCCTTTTAAAGTATCATTAACCATTTGGGTTCAAAATTAATTAACATTAGTTATTTATATTATAAAAATTATCTCAGGGTGGTATAACTGATCTACAACGTCAGTGTGTGGTTTAAATAGATTTTTTGGTTAAATAGATTAATTCATATGTGGGTTCTTTTAGCTTACAGAATACCAAATAAATTACTAGAACTCTTACTCTACCGTTATCAGGCAGTTTGAGGATGATTACAACTCAATCATCTCTGAATATTTAACATTTAAAATTATAACCATGTCTGCTTTAGACATTTTAGGTTAACTAAATTATTAGTCAACCGACAATAAATGATTTAAAGAACGTTTGTTAACGTTAAAAGAACTCTTGATAAAACATTTAAAATATGAACAATAAAATAATATTTCGAGACAGTGTTGTTGAATGAAACATCTGAATCATCATTTGACTCTACAAAAGGTAATTGTTTAGTTGTAAGTATTTATATAGCTTAACAACATTAGCTTCTTCTTCATAATACACATAAAGTATTTATATAGTAATAGTAGTAGACTCTCCCTAAATTACAAAACATAAATAGCATTTGCATTTTTCATTAACTTTCGTTAACTGTTTCAGACAGTTGACAATTCTCAATCGCTTATGAATGCTGGTTAATTTGATCTAGGTTTATTAAACAACAACTTCAATCAGGTGTGGTTATATCACACTCAGTATTCATACATAATAAATGATTAATGTTTGCAAAATTCTTAATACTGGAATATTCAAATTAAGTTGAGGATTGTCATTAGTACTGTTGATTGGATAATATTAATAATGCACCATAATCTACATACTTTATTTATATACATTATTAGAATGTGGTTATATCGTCTTTTCAAATTCTTAACTAATTTTGAGAAAATCACTGTACTCCTTTTTTAAATTCCGGAATTGCTATGGATTATACACTTAGCAATCCTTCTTAACGCACTGTTACACTTAAAACATCTTCAATAATAGTGTAGTTATGTTGACACAAATTTAGGTTATGTTGCTTTGTTGACAACGGTGACGCGCACAAATTATGTAAACAGCTGATTTCTTTCGGTGTCGAGTAGCCGTCTGCTCTCCTCTAAGGTTGATTAAAAAGTGTCTCGAAATGGCATCTGAATCTGCCGTTCCGTTGTGTGATCGTTGTAAAATTGGCTAATTTCTCGGATTTGATTGGTTGACGATCTTTAATCTGATGCACATTCCCCCTTCACGTAATATTTTAATTGTTGTTATTAGCGTGGGGAGTCTGGGTTTGAGAGTATAAACATTTGCTCGAATTGACACAAATATTTTATAATTGTAATAACTTTCTTATTATGGCATAGATTTGAAATCTAAGCTTATCACTGTATTGGTAACATTTGGCTCTTTATTTAGAGTCTACTCATGGTGTGCTTTCGTTCATTATTAAGGGAGTTAATGTTTAAGATTATCACATTACACTATTCACTATTAATTGTATTTATTCTTTAATTAAAGCTATTTAATGGCAATCATATCTCCTTGTGAGCATGCCTTCCAAGTCCTTCAACACTTCTCACTTACTTGTTACTTACATCTGTTGACAAAATATAGTTCTTATGCTACCATTGATTTAGCCTAAGAGTCTATTAATTGTATTTACAAATTATTTATAATAAAAGGTATCTGGGTAACTTCTGTATTGCCCCAGTTGTAAACATTGAGTTGTTACAACTACTGTTTGTCTTTGTTTGTTGGGATATATTGTTATTCCTTAGTATTTTGGTCACTAATATGACCTCTATATGGCACTATGAAGTGTACATTTAATTCAACTCTTATTTGGGAATATAGTGTCTTTTCAGACCATTATTTAGTTTAGAATAGTTTATTAGTAGTAGTATATTGATAGTTAGTCTTGTGTTTTTAATACACTAGTCTGTTCCTTAGCGTATAGCATTGGATAACAGTAGTTACATCTGGTGTCATATGACAGGTGTGCTTATTTATTCTTATTACACATTATGTCCTTGCTTATAATTCTTTTATGCTATTATAATAGTGATTTTATATCTTACTTATTAAATAGGTATCCTTCTGTTATTCCTATCTAACATTACAATGTGGTTTTGTCTATGTTTCACATAGTGAATCTCATTTTGGCTGTTTTTGTTCACTTTCTTTACTTGAATTCTTAGATAAAGCTTACTCTTGGTATCTGATATTGGTATTGGTAGAAACCTTATTACTTCTACTTGTTTTAGGGTACAAAATATTTCAGTTTAGATATGTTTTATCTACTATTAAATTAAATATGAAATTAGGTGGAAAGCACCTGTATCTAGGTTATGTGGTTTTCTTATATGCAACAACAATGGGTGTATTGAGTTGATACAAATTTACATTTTTTAACCTTGTTTTTTCAAGTATAATGTTATTAATGACAACTGGTAATTCATTCTTTAGTTCTTTTTTCTATCTTACATGATTTTTTGATTACTTGACTAACAATTATTATAATTATGAGACAATTCTAATTCTCCTTTATATTACACTGATGCTGTGCATAATATGTCATTATGCTTTTATTTACAGCTTCTTTTATGTTAACATTATTGTTACTTCCACTCTTTATCTAATATAGGATGTCCTACTCATTTACAATATTATTAGTTATATATGGGTCATCTAAGTTAGTCAGTTATTGTCTATATTTTCAATCTGTAAGTTCTTCAGTTATTATTTATATGGGTAAGATGTTACTCTATAGTTGACTGGCTCTTGGAATCTATATTTTATGCCATGGTTGTTAGGTGTCTTTCACGTAGTATGTTTCTTCCTTGTTTTCATTTGTTCCTTACTGACCAAATCTATTGGGTTATTGGTTTCTGTGGTATAATCACTATTTGCTGTATCTTCTTTCTTCTTATATGTTATTGTTATTGTTATTTACCATTACATTTTATTAACTCCTGCGTTGTGAGTTTATTCTTCTTGATGAGTTGCTCATGTAGTTTCATTCTTGGCATTCCAGATTAAATACTTGGTGTGTCTTGTTGACTCAATTATTATGACATGTGTTAATATTTTGCTACTTAAATATTGGGCTCATATGTCTTGTTACACTATATATCTCAAATTCTTCCAAGGCGTTCATGTAAGTGCCTTTATTACAAAAATGCATGGGTTTCAAGTTGGAAACAAAGTTTGTATATTTATGATTTTCGTCTATCAAGTGACGTGCATAGTTGGATTTTATGTTTGATGATGTTGTCTGATCCTTCAGATTGTGCTTAGGCGTATGTTCAATAAAACGTTTTTGGAAACCTCTTCCCGTCTGGCCAATATAGAAGCATTCACAATCGTCGCACAATAATTTGTACACCCCCGTTTTCTTTTCTAAAGGGATAATTATCTTATGCGGAGTGTGTTCAAAAGATTATTGTTAGTTTTATATATTACAGTTCTATTATTATTATTTAACACACTAGTTAAAATTTTTGGCATTATTCTGGTGTATGTCGTTGAAATAAAATTGGTTTTAGCGTCCTTTTCTATGCGAGGTTTAGATAGGTTATGCTTTTGTTTCCTAAGGAGGTTGTCAATCAAGGAACTATTGTAGCCATTGGCTTGAGCTATGTATTTTATTGTGTTTAGTTCATCATTAAAATCCTCGTCGTCAAGAGGTGCTGTTAAAAGTCTGTGTATAAAGTAATTAAAGGCTGCCATTTTTTGCGAAAAGGGGTGGTGTGAGTCGTACCTTTCAACACAGATTCTTCTGCATACTCAGTGTCAGAAATTCAATAGTGTTGGAGATCCACAAATACATGTACCAGTCTAATGGATATGACGTACTGTAGTACCCCAAACTCATTCATACAACTGATAAACTGGGTATTGTCTTGATTTCACAAAGTTTATTCCTTCTCTGTACATATGGTAAGCTATCATGTATAAGAGATAAATACGCATGTTATTTTCACTCTTTACGCTTATTAGCGTAAGTAATAATAACCTAAGACTAACATGTCTTCCAGTTTTAATTCAGGTTTTTAATTTTTAATTCTAATTAAAATTGTTTTATAATGGTTTACATTAATTTTCGTTTGTAACTTAAATGTTAATTTAGTAATCTATGTGTACAAAAATAGTTTATATATATACACATAAATGTGTGTGTGTGTGTGTGTGTGTGTGTGTGTGTGTGTGTGTGGAGGTTGTCCTCAAGGGAAGTATGCTTACAAATTGTTTTACTTCCATGTTCCATAAGGAAATGGAAGTATGGTCATGGCGAAAAAAAATCGTGTTCGAGATAACGGGAGATTCTGATTGTACAACCATCAAAACATGAAAAAAAGTCATTTTCCGAAAAGTGTCTGTGTAGAATTTTTTTTATGGCAAACGTTAACAGCCGCAAATTCAAACAGAATCAAATAATATTTTGCATACAGCCCTGAATTGTAGAGGACACAAGGCCTATTGATTTTGGTGAAGATCGGTTAAGGAAAAGGGGTAGTTTACCTGCAACAGTTTACGTTTTAACAAGAGTAAAGTGCTTAATTTTGATAAATAAAGTATCCTAAAAAGAAGGCCATAATAATCCACTGTAGAAAGGTAGAAGAAATATCTATAAATGAAAAGGGTAGTTGAAGGGTGAGGGGGTAATTTTTTTTATAAATTAAATTGGTAGTTGATGATGGAGGAAGTAAATTTTATAAGTTTTATATGTCTAATACGTTATTGACAACAAAGAAGTAGTTACTATGGAAACATTTCATTTCACTTTAACAAAATTATATATTTTTCATTTTCATTTAAATCATGTATGTGAGAAAATATATCGTTCGTGGCAGGCAAGCATATCTTAATTATGTAATGTTTACGTTTCCATTTTATTATTATGATTACCGCAATAAAAAGGCAGGCAAGACACACACACACACACACACACACACACACACACACACACACACACACACACAATTCGCGTTATTTCTGGCCTTACTCATGTTTATTTTCTTACATTTGCACGATTTTTAAATGGAAAGTGCCGAAACCCACACCAACACAACCCGAGCAAGCCGAAAAAGTGTCCGGCGTGGATAGCGATTTGCTTCCTGTGGATCGCTGGGCAGTGTAACTGCACGTGTTTACAGAGGAACGGTTCATAGACAGACTTTTCGTCTTTAGGGAATGAACCCTCTGCAAGATGCTTAGGGTCCATGAGTGACTTCGGAGCGCTTCGGAGGAGGGATGATTATCTGCGTAGTTCTGTTTCTTTATAAGAATAAAGTAAGCCTACCTAATTTTTATGGATAAAGTGACTGAAAATAACATTATATTTAACGACTACCCCATAATAACAAAAATATCTATAAATAGTGAAATTAGTTTGAGAGTGGGCGATATTTTTTTATAAATTACCGAACCGAATTCAAGTAAATTATTTTAAACATAAATCTTACAACATGGAAGACATGTATGGTTGTCCATACCGATTTTAGTTATTATTATGTGTATTAGGTAAATAAAAGTTTATTTATATTAGCTTAAAATGAGGAAACGTTTTGTGGATAGATTTTATTATTTCATTAAACTGGTAAAAGATGTCTACATGAAGTGTGAAAAGCTACTTTCCCTGGCGACCGAATAAGTAAATAAGTATTCAATGATACTCAATGCTTTAATAATGCATTTGGACAGTCATTGTGAGGTAGCAAAATTATCTGTATCAATTTGCAGATACAGTCATTCAAAACAAAAAATGAACAAGGAAATTTTATCTCCATATGATGAATATTATATTATAGATTATATATAATGTATTGTACAGTAAAATAAATGTGTATAGTAGGCCTAATCCCTTTACGTGTCAGACAGGCTAGATGGAGTACAAGAAGTTCTGGGTATGTTGGCATGGGTCAAACCATTTGGTTTATTACGCATAACTGTAGTAATATAAAACTGTCAAATTACTATATCCCCAGTATCACGATACAAAACATCTCTCTACCATAAAATTCGAAGCGATCCAGTAAACTTGATTATTTACAATCTCCTCTTTCGTATTAACGAGAATAAATTTTTCATTCAAAAATAAGTTTGGGAAACAAAACATATTTTCATTCATATTTCTCAGTTTTTATTATGATTACCATATTACGTAAAAACGTAAACCATTACGTATAGGGTTGTAGGAACTTTGCAATGTAGGTTTATACATACTTATAGCCAAATGAAAATAACTTAAATCTTGTTTTTAAAAGATAATATAATTTTTAAAGTATCACAGATATAAAGAAACTTGGAATATACTAACTTATAAAACTGAACAATGAACAATCTACAGTGTTCCGTAAATGACGGAAATAATTTTGTTTTCTCACTATTAAGGGAATATAATTCTCTTGCAATACCAAGGCCAATGAGAGATAAAAGAATCTATCTGATAACATAAAAACTGCGTTATCTTAATGATTTCCATGCGTTTTTTTGGTAACTCTTCTTACACAAGTAACAAAAATTGAAATACACACAGCCGTAATTTCAAAATTTCCTAAGCCGTAAATGCTACTAAGAAAGAATGTTACACGCAGTTTACCGAGTCTGTGTGTGTGTTTGTTTTGTGGAATGTACAAAGTAACTGAAACAGTACAAGATAACCTTTTAGTAACATATAATATATCATAATAAAAGAGCACATACAGTGCACATCTGGGTTAACAAACGGAGACCCAACGCCACGCCGTTAAAAACCCATTAGTCAAGTACGTCTACCTGGGAGCCCACGGTCGTCACAGTGTAGGCCTATGTGTTAGTTCCACAACACACATACAGACACACACTTTCTTGAATTACGTTTCTTAACTGTTGTATGTTTCTTCTCAATGTGATGTTTGATCGAAAAGAAAAACTATTAACAAACTGTTGTACTGTTGTGGCTTAGACAAAACACATAATGGCATGAAGAATAAGAAATGAATTTCAAGGATGAAAACATACTGCTTAGTAGTGAGGTTAACGTTATCCAACCAAATGATCTACATTCTTTCTCTACATTTCTATTTGCATAGCTTCTTCATCATTTATTCTCATCACATTTGTTTAGTCTACATTTAATTTCATTCAGTGTTCTTTCAACCAATTGGTTCTCCAGTGACGATGCCTTTGTCCCTAATTAAATTAATACTGCTGAGGTTACTTCCTGCCGGGCTATTCGTCGTGGTCTACTGCTAACATTGTTTAATGGGGTGAATTGGCGAACACCAGTTACTACATCATTTAACAATGAAGATGACTCCGTGGTGGAACCGAAACGTCTGTAATACAACAAATGTTAGCAGTAGACCATGGCCTAATAGCCCGGCAGGAAGTAATCACAACAATGTTAGCAGTAGACCATGGCCTAATAGCCCGGCAGGAAGTAATCACAACAATGTTATCAGTAGACCATGGCCTAATAGCCCGACAGGAAGTAATCACAACAATGTTAGCAGTAGACCATGGCCTAATAGCCCGGCAGGAAGTAATCACAACAATGTTAGCAGTAGACCATGGCCTAATAGCCCGGCAGGAAGTAATCACAACAATGTTAGCAGTAGACCATGGCCTAATAGTCCGGCAGGAAGTAATCACAACAATGTTAGCAGTAGACCATGGCCTAATAACCCGGCAGGAAGTAATCACAACAATGTTAGCAGTAGACCATGGCCTAATAGCCCGACAGGAAGTAATCACAACAATGTTAGCAGTAGACCATGGCCTAATAGCCCGGCAGGAAGTAATCACAACAATGTTAGCAGTAGACCATGGCCTAATATCCCGGCAGGAAGTAATGACAACAATATTAGCAGTAGACCATGGCCTAATACCCCGGCAGGAAGTAATCACAACAATGTTAGCAGTAGACCATGGCCTAATAGCCCGACAGGAAGTAATCACAACAATGTTAGCAGTAGACCATGGCCTAATATCCCGGCAGGAAGTAATCACAACAATGTTAGCAGTAGACTATGGCCTAATACCCCGGCAGGAAGTAATCACAACAATGTTAGCAGTAGACCATGGCCTAATAGCCCGACAGGAAGTAATCACAACAATGTTAGCAGTAGACCATGGCCTAATAGCCCGGCAGGAAGTAATCACAACAATGTTAGCAGTAGACCATGGCCTAATAGCGCAGCAGGAAGTAATCACAACAATGTTAGCAGTAGACCATGGCCTAATATCCCGGCAGGAAGTAATCACAACAATGTTAGCAGTAGACTATGGCCTAATACCCCGGCAGGAAGTAATCACAACACTGTTGACGCCGGCCGAGAAAGTCTTAGGAATTCTTTAAATTATCACTTAGTATGTCCTCCATATAAATGTTACAGACATCGTTGTCTCACTAGCCTTCTAAGTTCATAAGACTTTAAATCTGTATTTTTACATCTGCCTTGTAATTCATTTACAACTCGCATACAATTTTGTGTCAGTCATCAACGTCAAATAAAATCATTGTATAATTCTTCTATACTTCCAATCCTACCTTGTAGTATGTTTATTAACTTGCCCCACGTTTCTCTGGCAAATTTCCTTTTTTAAGGCCACACACACACACACACACACACACACACACACACACACACACACACACACACACACACACACACACACACACACAAACGGGTAATGACATTTGTATTACAATTGCACAACATGTTCATTAGAAACTTTTAATGAATAACTTTACATATGGACAGTACTAAACCAGTGATAAAAACTGAGTTATGTGACCAATACACACGTAAAGTAGGCGATTTAGGATTTTGAAGATACTGTAATCCTAGAAGGCAAATGACTGTTGAGTTGCATAGTTTAAGGTCTCTTAGAATTGTCGATTACACGGCTCGCGAGAAACATATAACCTATAATTTTCCTGGACAAACAGTTTTCAAAAAAGACTTGAAATCCTTGTAGTTCAAATATTGTAGGCGAATAATCCTGTTTACACGCACGCGCGCGCGCGCGCACACACACACACACACATATATGGAATCATTTTTAAAATATTGAATGTTGTGTTTATTGCGAACCTGTATTCATCTTTGACACAATTGTTTGGCCCTTGCGCAGTAGTTCCATTTCCTGGATTACACGAAAATAAAAATATTAGTAAATTTAAACTAAAACTTTTAATATTTATTTAAACTGAAACTGAAAATTTTAACTGAAATACAATTTTTACACGGTATACTATATCTGAATGACAAACTCAACTGACCGTACGAGCAGTGAGTTTTTTATTACTGAAAAAATATGCTAGCGTGTAGCTTAGAACATGAAACTATGTAGTTTACGTTTTTAAATAATTTTAAAAAGCACAAAGAAGTGTCATTTATACACTAATATAGCAGACATACAGGTTTTGCGTTTCATGCGCTATATGTTATCTGCATGTAGGCCTACTTTAAACTCTGCACATTACTTTTATTCTTTTACGATGCGAAATAATCACACATATCGCATTTTAAATCAGAATCTAATCTACAATTTCTCTCTGTCTTCGCTTTACAGACACGCGTTCTCATATGTACGCGCGCGCACGCGTGTGTTTGATCGGTATCGTAAAGTCTTTATGCGAAAGAAACAGGTTGTGTATGTTTTGTAATCACGGCCACGAAATAAAGAGTCACAGGGAAAAGACGAACGCAGATAATGCGGAAAGGCAAACGCGCGTGTGGTAGACTCGAACAATTTTCTGTGTCACTCACTACTAAGCTAGAACGTAAACTAATGAAGTATTTATCTGTTTTAACATACCATCATCTTCATCCTACTAAAAGAATTTTAGAAGTTTTTTTTATAAACGAATATGTTTCTCGATAATGTAAAACAGATTTAATACAACTACCTAAGATCAATTTACAACGTAGATTTATAATAGGAAGTACAATACATTTTGGTGGTAAACAATTTTTTATAAACGAGACACTGTGACAACTCCAGCTAAATTATTTTTAAGATTTTCTCAAGTTGGACTGGTTCCAAATTGAAACTAGGCCACACTACTGTATTTTTTTGGTAATATAACAAATGCTGAAATCAACAATTTTATACTTTCCTTTATATTACTGAATGAGGCAATATAAAAATTTATGTATATTTAAGGTTCCGTGAGGTTTTGTGTGTGTGTGTGGAGGGGTGTGGGGGGTAGAGAAGTATAATTACAAATATCGAAGACGTTAATTTTTAGTTCCAGTAATTGTGAGTCTATATGATTTATATTTATTCTAGAAATTTTTATAAAACATTTTCTACCTCAGGTACGAAAACTGTCAAATTGTCGTAACAGTGAATATCCTGAAATAAGTAGTTGAAATAATTTTTAGCTATTTGTATTTAACAGATTTGTATGGTAGTAGTTCATTAATTTACTGTTTATTGTTTAACAGTTTTTCACTAAACCTTCTTTCACCGTTCTTAAAGAATTATTATTATCATATTGACATTAAACCACTATTTCACTATTTCGAAAACACTTTTTTTTAATTTTTGCGGAGCGCTTTCGGGAACTGGTATTATCCGTTCTTCATTTTTATGTACAATAGTTTCGTTAGTACTTTGTTCGATTAGTTTTAAAGCATCTGGAATAGATACTATCGGATAAAAATATTCAAAATATGAATTCTGAGTAGAGACGGAGACTGCAAGTTCTGTAGTAACGGATAGAAGGTAATTGAAGAGAAAGTAATAGCTCGGAGCGGTTCAGCACACCTGTCCAAATCATGGCGCACACGCTTAATGAAAAGTCGATATAAGGCAAAGCTGACGACATAAGTCAACCTTCTGTCGCTGTCAAAAATTTCTTTTATTCATTCCTAATCAACACTCACGACTCGTTTCAATGGTTTTCTTTCCCCCTGCGCAGCAAAACGTATTGAATTGTAAAAGAAAAGGAGAATATTCCAGAGGAATTTTAAAGTGACTGACATTAAATAAATTAAGGGATGATGAAGAGTGATTTTCTGATGAAAACGTGTCAAATGAATTCTGAATAAAGGTGTGTTTGTTTGTTTTTTTAGTTAATCGGCCACGCCCAACATCGTATATACTTCTTAGTATAGAAAAAAAGGGTTAAAAATTAACAGTTTGGATTGTGCTAGGAATTCTCACTACTACCGTTGCCGTTAATAACACAATTTTTAACAGTTCATTCAGTTATTTGCATTTTTGTTATTGCTAGTCAGCGGTGAAAATTTTTAACTAATATTACAAGACGAAATTACAGGCGAAGATCGTACCTTTGCATGTCTTTGAAATAAGTAGGAATACTATTGCCTTCTGAACACCGGCATACTGTGTTTAATCCTCATACGAAAACTACTCATTTTATAAGTTAGTAACCCAATTGGAAAGTTTAAATTTTTTTTTCATTATTTTAGAGGTGTCTGATTTAATAAATAAAATATTTTCTCACATCCAAAAATCATATACTTTCGTAACACTTTCTTCGTTATAATACTCGTATTACGTTAAGAATTAGTGAATTTCTTTAAACTATACGATTAAATTAAAGTTAGTAATGAGCAGCGTACACACGCGTGTATTTGTGTGTTTCGTAGTGATTTGGGTTTTCAAAGTAAAATGATGTTTCGTTAGCATCTACGTTACTCAAAGCCTGTCTGAGAATGTCCAGTTTATTCCAGTCAATAAGATGATTTAAATGTCCAGGACAAGATCAGATTTGCAGCGTTCGGGACATGCTCGGTGACTGCGAGGCGGCACCAGACTATTCTTATTTCAGGTTACGGAAGTGTAGATAGACCTACCAACACCTAAATGGGGAGGACAACACAACCGATACTTTTAGCACTGAAACCAGCACCCCACTAGAGAGAGAAACAAAGAAAAACAGTTACCAGAGACACGGGAGCCATTGAGGTGTCGCTTGAGAGGGTATGTCAGTAATAACAGCGAGGCTCAGTGTGAATACGAAAGGTAGCAAAATGCTGTATTTGATAAAGAATGCAGGATATGAAGAACGGACCTGCGTAACTGTGGGATGAAGATGTCTTAAGTGACCTCAGATACTGTACCTAGTTGAACAGAACGAAAAATGAAGAAAGTCATGATCATTGATTGGACAAAGTTAGTGAGATTACGGATATGAGGTAGCCTCTGAAGAACGACATTTCTGGAAAATCAAGAAATACCGAGAAGTAGTAAAGAGTGTGGGAATTGTCCAAATTAAGCTTATATTCTAGAGCCAGCTACCTTGCCTAGTAGTAGTTACTGGACGTTCTGGAGTTGGGCTTCAAAATGCATCTTGCCGGCGGGGTCTTGGGTTTCTCGACACGTAAGATGTCAAAGCACCTAACAGACTGATGCGACTTAAATGACTACTACATAATATAAACTAAAGTAACTAAATGTATAAACATATTATCAGGCAAGATTAGACAGTTTGTCGCACGACTGTTGAAAGCTTAATACTTTACTGATTCTTACCAGGTGATGGAACTCTCTTTGACAAAGGTCCATAGATAGGACGACAGGAAATAGGTTTGTACGAAACACACGCTTATCCGGAAGAGTGTAAACCATTCGACTACTAATGTTTGCAGTCGCTGTTCAAAGATGAGAACGTACATGTGATAAACGTTGAAGATGCTCAGGAACGCAAGGTGACGAACAAGGTAAAGGAAACCCCCCTGTGGAATCCCGATGACGACTAAGAGTTGAAGTATTCTTGCGGGCCGGGTAAAAAGATTTACCATCTACTGGAAGACTAATTTAAAAGTTTAAATGTGGGTCTTAGTAGCTATCTTTTTGAGCTTAGGATGAATAGAGTTAATAGGAGTCTTTTTCTGATTTTAAAAGGGGGGTACTAAGAATTCACGAAAAATTGAAGACTTTACTATATCTCGCGGATGGTGGTTACAGCGTCCTAGTGGATTAGAGAAATGAAAGGTTTTACTTCAGGTTTTACTACACCTTGCTATATGGAAGTATCTATTAAAGTACTTAAGCGTAGCAGGGAAATCCACAGTAGAACGCACAAACAGTTTGTGTAAGAATCTTAATAGTTAGTTTCCGAAGTTTTCGAAGAAGAAATAGGATAAACATCATCAAGTACAGGCATATGGTCCCTACTGTCGGCTGAGGTTTGGTAGTAGAATTAGCCACTAGATCGACAGCAGGTCAATTATTAGAGCCAGCGGATTTCGCCGCACTTACGGTAGAGTTATTACTCTAGAACCTGTATTAGTACAACAGCTCTGGTAGTCTTGCAGAATGCTTGGCAAGACGGCCAAGCAAGAGCAAGTGCCTAGCTCATCCCCAGATTCAATCAAAATTCAATCTGGAAAGTATTCTCCCTGTCGTAACTTGATTAATTTTCCGATAAAGGGAACTGCATCTGCGATCGCAAAGTTGAGCTAACAGGCTCAGGTAAGTTGTCAGATCTGGGTTATGTTATCGTGCCATCGAGGTTTTAAGCGAAGTAAAAATCAGCCGCTTGCCCATTGTAAGTTGTTACAATAAAGTAGTAAGTAAAAAAATAACTCACAATAGTGATGTTATTATACGTGTATACCTGAGGAATATTAATAGTTTTATTAATATTAACTGCTAAACTAACGCGCAACTTGTTTTAACGCGCATTTGCAATGGATACAAAAATTATGTATAAGAAAATTAGTAAGAGGAATGAAAAAGAAATTGTTAGGTCAGTAAAACGACATAAGGACATAATAGGCCACATGAGGAATAAGACCTTAAGACAACAAACTGGTATAGAATTCTGAACAATCTTCCTAACGATCTTATAGAGTCTATTTCAAACAGTAAATATAAAGAATGGATCATATCCGTTTGATTCGTTTTGGAAAAATGAAAATTAATCATATCACTTAATGGCATGTTTAACGATAGGAGTAATCCTATCCATGGAATGGAGTTGATGAATAAATTTTCATTGAAGCAATTATGAGTAGATTTTTTGAGTCTTTCTACATACATGCAAATGAGCACAAGTCTTAAAGACAGAAATGAATTTTATGTGTTAAAAGCAGAGTAAATTATCGGGCTTAACATATTTTGCAATTTTTCAGAGTTTGTACAAATGAAAACATTAATAGATTTCGTGTTTTAAAGTACAAATAATGGAGTATTTTAACGTAAAAATTAATTTCTTTACTTTTGGTGCAAAACAGTTGGCTTTAGTTGTGCCACGCTGTTGTCGGATTGCATATCCTAAATCAAACAAGGGGCCCTAATTTCAGTGCTACCGGACAAAAGTTTGTCGCGCTACGGCTGCCTCGCACCCCTACATCGCCGCCGCCACCTATTTTACATCCAACTCTCGTTTCTCACCCCTTCGTTATTTCCAACCCTTGTCTCGCCACAACTTGTAAGCCGCTTTATACCATTACTTTTCCTACCATAAATATTCCTGAGATAAGATTGTGATTTACACATAGTTCATGTTCTAGAATTAACAGCGTTTTAACACTTTAAAATTTTACTGTAAAACATGGAATTAGAAACAGTGTAAAGAAATAATTAGAATAAATTATGAAAAATGTCAGTGTAAAAAGCAACAGCGCAACAAAGGGTAAGATTTAAATAAAATCACACGGAGAGCCAACCTGATTTTATTTCTTTTATCTGTATAAGTTCCAGCATTTTTATTCTTATTATTAAGAAAAATTTATATTTATATTTTTCGTTTCGTTTTGTTGATAAGGTACACAAATTTTTTAATAGTTAAAATGATTTCCAAAATATAACAGTCCTGCTATTTTGGTTTGCTGTTGACGTTTGATTTATATTCATCATTGAAGTTTAATTATTGAATACTTCATGATCGATCTGTAAAAAATATTTATACATCAAACACAAGGTGCACACCTTGGCTAATTTTACACGTTACTTTTTATAGAGATTGGTTTAAATTTCACTATATGGAGATCACCTTCAGAATTTGCCACATAAGCCTGGACACAGTAAAGAATGTATTATTTTGTCTTCCGAAGTTTAAGTTTATAATATATTACAAAAATTATTGTCACAACAAATTGACAGATTTATAAATTTGGAATAATAATCTTTAATTCCAGTAATTAACTTTACCTCATTACTGTTTAAAAGTTGTAACAGTTTCATTATTCCCTTACTAATAAGTTCATTATAGTCCAAATGCATAGATAGTCCCAAATAAAAGCAAATCGGCACTAATCGAGTAATTGTTTAAGGTCGCTCATTTTAACTTTTTCTACTTTTTTCACAAATATTGAATTGAAATAAACGCTAAAATTATTTTAACCAAGTATTAACTTGAGCACAAAATGTGAGACAACGTTAATGTAGAGAAATGTGCATTAGTATTTCACTCGTTCCAAAATAAGAAATTTGTACTTTTATGTGTAAAGTTATGGGTACCCATGACATTTATTTTGCTTTAGTTATGTGTTCTTGAATTCTGTTATTCCCGAGTATAAAATTATAATAAATTAATATGGTAAATTATATTCGGGAGACAATACATCGTCTTATATAGACGATCTATATAAGTTATCTTTATGTTAAGCTATATGCTATATTCTTTAAGTTTTGTGACAAGGAAAGACATTGTTAAAATGTATCTTGTAGAATAATTGTCTCTTTTAAAAATGAGCAATAGTGGTGCATAAAAAGCAACTCTAACAAAACTCTTACCTTTGATGGACAATGTACCCGGTCACGGGAAACAAATCCTTGAATTCAGATGTGATTGTCTGGCGATCTGTCTGGTTGCTCTTGGTTAAGGTAGATGACACTAAAAAGGAATCTTATGCACAACATTTTTTGGCATTCGTCTCTATATGACGGTATGGTATATGCCATGCGCTGACATGTACACAAGACTACTGAACCGAAAGCCAATTTAACTGTAAAGGACTCGTTATACTGAGAAAGCCAGAATTTGTAAGGACGGTTAAGAATATCCGGTAAGGATGCAAAAGTACCTATTCTACACAAACACTTACGTTCATATCCTACGTCTTCAGTTAACAAATTTTTAATTTCTAAATTACTTATATTCCTTAAAATTAAAATGTTAAGTTACATTGTTATAATTGAATATCTAAACTTAATATTTACAATTTTATTATCTAAAGTAGAAGATAAAAGTTACAGGTAAGACATCATCATCCGCTCAGACTATTGGAACACGAAAGCATAACGTCTGTTGTTTTAAATGTTTACAGCGAGTCGTTTAGTTACAAGAGTTAAAATGCTATTACGATGTTTGTTGCTGTATATTGTTTCTCTTTGTATACTTCCGGACGAGTACGAGAAACACAACAAGTGTCACCAACAACAACACCACTCTATAAAATTAAAAAGCGAAACGAAGGAGACAAATAATTTTCTGGTTTACCCAAATCTCTCCCTAAATTCGTCTTAGGGGTTCAGAGGGTTGTGTGCCAAACACATGTTATGTCGTAGGCGCCAGCCGCTGTACAAGTCTAGGGCCCCTTCCCTGCATAACATTTTGGTTGTAACCTAAATATAATTTTCCTATCTTATTGTTCACGTCACAACTCGTAAATAGTGTATAGTACATCTGTTGTTCCTGCTACTGTCAATAGCTGACGTTCCAGTGCATCATTTTTAACTGACTCAATCTCATGAGACTTAACAGTCCCAAAACTGAGTGTGGTGCTAAAGAAAATACATGTTTTATGTACAGCCAGAGGAATTGCTATCGAGGCTTAAAGAGCAGATAAGAGAAGTTCATACAAGAACCATATTTTTTCTGTTTGAGTTAGTTCCAGGTAGCGCAGGAGTAAACACAAAACATTGTAATCACTTTAAAAAATTTCTGTTTCTAAATGTAGCTTCGTTTTCATAATTCATAACTAAAGTAGTGTTTTCTCATTAGCCATTGAACTATCTCTCCGGTATGTGACGCATAAATAACCAATTCTTTGCAGTTGCTTCTTTTCCAAAAATGATAGTATATTTTAGCCGTACGTTCTGGGTTACTTTTCCTGTTCAATATTTTTAACAATATTTCATGTTAATATAATTGTCATGTTTATCATATGGTCTCTCGATCCCTGCATTAATAAAACATTGGGTTAAATATATTTTTCCCATTGACGTTAATTTTTAATAATTGAAAATTGATTTTGACTTACAAGGGGATGCCTATATTCCAATCTTTTTTTTGAAATTAGGGGACGATCTATTCAACATCATAAATTTTATTTCCGAAACTCTCTATGGTTCTTAAAAGCAAAGTTTTTAGTAACATGCGAAGATCGTATAAGAATTGTTTATTGCTTTTGTTATTTCGTCCTGTAATGGAAACACGTTCCCGAAAATGCACTTTTCGTTAAAAAAATGTACTGTTGATAACAATCTAGGTCAGATCGTCAGGTTAAGCGTTCATGTTTAGCTTTTCGGAAGTTGTTACAGAAACATTTGCATCTTCTAAGGGGTTCTACAGCATTAGTCTCACACCTCGGAATAGACAGTTTCTTCTTTAAATCTTTAAGTGTCATAGAGTAAATTTTGTGCAAAAATTATTTTTGTAGTTATCGCTCTGACTATTTGGATTAAAGTATTTAAAAAATCTGTAACTCAGTATGAATGCACTGAAGAAAATGAAACACCAATATGTAACATCAGTTGAGAAAAAAGCAAGGCAACGTTATCTAAACGTGCAGAAAAGGAATAAAATAACGACTTGAGAGATATAAAATTAGGAGCGTTTATAAAATAATGTACATTAAGGTGTCACAGACATGTTTGTAGAATGACAGAAGTAAGAATCCCTCCAAAAAACGTTCTGGATGGACAAGCAGTGGAAAAGAATCCAAGAATTTGGATAAAGGTATTTGGTAGAATATGAAAATATTTGACTAATAAAATACATACAGTATTAGCAAAATATAGAAGGAAAAGAGGAAAAAGAAAATAGAATAAAAGCACTGGCGATAGACCGTGGAATATGAATGGTAATTTATGATAAAAAAAAAACGGAAGTTAAGAAAAAAATCGGTTAGTCTTTATATTATGAAAAATAAACTCGGTTGGGTTTCCTAAAATAAAATATAGAAAATAACAGTATCCATGGTATACAACTTAAATAAAATGCTTATTAATTTATTATTAATTACAATTATTTGAAGTTAATCACTATATTAGGTTTAATAAATCATTTATAATATACCCTTACTTATTATTATTTTTAAACGGGAGTAACAATTTACCTCTTATCTTGCACCAAGTAACCGACAAATTATATTAGCCGTATTAATTACTTTATAAAAAATAAATAATTTTAACTGTAGTTATATAAAAAATGAAAATGTGTTTCTACCATTGGCCGTGAAAATGTACTTCCAAGTCAGTAAGTATAGATAAAAAACTGAAATTACCGAAGCGTACAATTTAGGTAAAAATTGCAAGTATAATATGTTCAATCTATATATATAAAAGCCAAATACCACTCACTCACTCATCACGAAATCTTTATAACTATAATGCCTACAAACTTGAAATTCGGCACGTATGTTCCTCTTCGCTTCTAGGTGCTCGCTAAGCATGGGTTTTGAAAACTTTAACGCCTAACCGCGAAAAAATACGAAAAACCGCTAGAAACCGTGGCACCGATAATATAGCTTTTTTTCAACTGTACGCTTCCTGGAAGTCTAATGTTTATTTTTTTTACTTTCCTTTAGGCTTTTGGGGAGTTACTAAAACATTATTTTTTCATCTAACCTATAACCACGAGGAGGCGTGAAAATAATCGCGAAACAGTTCACCCTGTCCCTCTATAGTATGTGGACAGTTCACCCTGTCCCTCTATAGTATGTGGACAGTTCACCCTGTCCTCTACTTCTTGGTATGTGACGTTGAGGGTTTATTTTGAGTTCTACGTTCGGCACATATATTCCTCTTGGCTTCTGAGCGCTCACTAAGAAAGAGTTTTGAAAGCTTTAACGCCTATCCTCGAAAAAACGGGAAAACCGCAACACTGATAATGCCGCTTTTTTAGTTGTATCCTTACTGCAGTCCTTTTTTCCACCACCTTCACGAGAGCAAGCAGCCGTTGTCGCCAACCGTGAACACCTGAGGCAACTGTCTTATGATACCGTTCAGCTGTCCGAAACAGTTGCTGTGAATGTTCCAAAATTAAATCAAGAACAGAGGAAAGCCTACGATGAAATCATGCACATCATTGCTTCTGATTCTCGGCAGTTGTTCTTTCTTGACGCTCCTGGTGGCACTGGCAAAACGTTCTTGATCAATCTGTTGCTAGCCACAATTAGGGGCTAATGGAACATCGCCGTTGGCGTTGCTTCCTCAGTATTGCAGCTACCTTGATCGGCGGAGGCAGGACGGCTCACTCTGCCTTCAAGTTACCTCTCAACCTGAATCATTCTGAGTCTGCACTTTGTAACATCTCTAAGCAGAGTGACATGAAGTCAAGGCCTGTCTCAAGTCATCCCTCTTATGGCCTAATGTCAAAGTCCTGTCCTTGAGAGTTAACATGCGTGTCCACCTCCAACGTGACTTGAAGGCAGAGCAGTTTCGTAACCTATTGCTTGATATTGGTGATGGCAAGCTTTTGTAAGAGGAGGGAATAATAAATATTCCTGGTAACCTTTGCGATCTTGTGGGAGATCTGATCAGCTTCAGTGACAGAATATACCCCAACATTCATCAGGCTAGAGAGGATTGCACTTCATGGCTGAGGGAAAGAGCTATTCTCACTCCAACAAACGACTCAGCCAACAGCATCAATAACTTTCTGTTGGAGAAGCTGCCGACTGAGCATATGAAGTATGAGTCTGTGGACTCTATGTTGGAGGTCGAGGATGCTGTACATTACCCTGTGGAGTTCTTGCATACTCTCGACTCACCAGGAGTATCGCCTCACGTCCTCTACCTCAAGGTTGGCGCTCCAATCATGCTGTTGCGGAATCTAAACGCTCCGAAACTGTGCAATGGCACCAGGCTTCTGCACAAACATGTCATCGAAGCCACGATTTTCACAGGCGTCGATAAGGGAGAAACCGTCATCATCCCCCGAATTCCTCTGATCCCATTAGACTACCACATTAAACGTCTGCAGTATCCCGTTAAGGTTCGCTACGCCATGACCATCAATAAGGCACAGGGGCAGAGTTTGATAGTGGCTGGTGTGGATCTGAGGAGTGACTGTTTCTCCCATGACCAGTTGTACGTGGCGTTCTCCAGAATCAGTTCACCTGACAGCCTGGTCACCCCCAAACAGAGAGCAAATCCAGGAATGTTGTTTACAGGGAGGTCCTGAGCACTTAATCTGAGGGAGCAACTGAAAATATATGCTAAGCAAGTTATTAGCCTGGACCAAAAAACCTGGGGTGGTGGTAGGATCAAAGGGCTTAAGCCCATCTATTTTATTGTTGTTAGACATACAATAAAAGACTGTCTTTAACTAACAGAAACTTAGCTTACCCTCTCGAACTAAATAATACAGCGTCATTTTTAACAACTCATTAATTTTCAAGCTTTAATAGTTGATTGATCAAGCTTGATCAAACCGATCATCTTCAAGCTTGATCATCTTCAAATTGATCGAGCTTAAATAGCTTAAATAGTTTCTCTTAGTTTCAAAATACTTGTATCTAAGCTTCACATATAACCTATTTCTATTTTCTGATTTTACTTTCTGTTTTTTTCTGATAATCACCGTAGCGAAGCACGAGTATCCAGCTAGTGTATAAAATAAACAGCGTATTATATATATTACAAAAGACACAAGTTCAAATATAAATATATTTTACAAAACCTTTATATTTTACAAAACCTTTGTCAAATATAAATGTATTTGTGTTTGAGGAGCCCCACATTCTTTGGGACGCCAAAGTTATGCAAATTTACAGATGACTGTTTAAGATACTGTAATTTATGGAGGTTATATAACGATATCAGGTGTAATTATAATAAGAGTATTAGATTTATGAGTATTTAAAAATTCATATTTATTGTTTACTCAATCTTATAAATAATAAAACATCATTAATAATTTTCGGTCACGATATTACTCATTATTAAATGTTTATTCCTTATACTATACGGTGTTACACACATTTAAAACCCTCTTACATCTAGACATGTTAATAATTTGATTTACTAAAACAAATTAAATTAAAATGTAATTTTAATTGAATTCTTTTAATTCAAATCTGACCTCAACTCGCTCAGTCTATACCAATGTTTAAAATTAAATTTAAATTTATCTTAATTACTTTTAGACTGGCATTTGTTTTATATTCAGATTTAAATTATTCTTTTCTGTAATGCAAATATCAAATCAATTTAACTATTTACTTTGATAAACAAAATCTACTCTCTCAACTTAAAATTCTTTTTTTTTCTTATTTCTTTATATGCGATCGCTCATTCTTACGACTAAACATTTATCTACATTTCTAATATATTATTTCTAATTATAATTTTTTTCTTTGTTTTAATTTATTGTCTTCTGATATAGTCTTTATGAGTTTTTTTTAAATCATTTATAAATGCATTATGCACGTCACCTCGAGTTTTGATGATCTTACGACTTATTGACGTGGTCCAGCGTTGTCCAGAGTTGGTTTTCCATTCCTCCTGGCCTGGCGTGGTCCTGGATATGTCTAGAGTCCAGCGTCGTTCTCCAGCAGTGTGTGGTCCACCTCAGAGAATTGCTATCTGCTGCAAGGTGGACCTTACACGTCGGTTAGACGTCCAAAAAACATCGTCTAACGTCCAGCATCCCTCGTCGCTCTGGTAGCTTCTCCGTAGGTACTCTTTGTAGACTTAAACGGTCCCGGTACTTTACGCTTTCCGAAATATTGTCAACCTAATTGTTGAACGTCTTATTAGTTCGTTAATGAGACTTGAAAAAAAATAAAACTGTTCTGCCGACGGACAGCATGTCCAACTGCAACTGTGTCTTGAAAAGAAGAGAAGGGTTTTCTGTCGAACCCTTAATTTATAGCCTCTCGAGATTCCGCGCCAGTTGGCTCCAAAATCGTCCTGTCGATACCTGCAGATCACCTGATAGCCCCCACTCCTGAACCTTTTCATATATTTGCAATTATTAGCAAATAGCAATGTTTTGCACGGAATCGAGATAGCACAAATCATAGCTAATTTGATTACGCACTCACTGTATTAATTTGAGCGTCTTAGGGTAATTTGCGTATTTTTGGCACATTTATTTCGCACTGTCTTCGCGTCATGTGTCCTATTAACGTCATTTTCTCACTGGGGATAACTTTAAAAATTACACACATTTTGGTTTTTTGTTTGTTTATAAACTAATTAGTTTTTACACAGTGGAATTAAATAATTATTTCATTAATTACTTGGGGCGGGTAGCTGTACATAGCTGTCTGTATATGCATCACTAACACACATAAGATACACGCGTAACATACAATTGAGCAAGTGTTCCTTGCTTGTCGAAACAGGTTAATTTCTCCCCTAATCTAACAATGAAATATTTTTACAATCTCAGACCTGTCCATTTACCCTTAACTTATAATAATTCTACAAGTTTTATATTTATTCAAATCAATGCCTAATACAGCACATGGCTGTATCGTTGCTATATATATATATATATATATATATATATATATATATATATATATATATTTCAATCACTTTCTGCTACAGTCCGTTTCTTGATGTATTTATACTTTAATATTTATAACTAAATTTACCTCAAGATATACTTTTTTCCTATTAGGAACATGTTTCGAGAGTTCCTGAACTCTCATCTTCAGCCTTCGCCATCTTGTTTCTGGTGAAGTATTTGTGTGTTGGCTTCTGGATGTTATTAAGGTAGTTTGTTGGTCTTTGGTCTTTTAAATACAACAACCAACGGTATATACAAAATTGAATGCCAAGATTGCAATAAATGTTATATAGGACAAACAAAAAAACAGCTGAAAAAACGTTATTTTGAACACCTAAATGCATACAAAAAACCAAATATATATAAATCCAATTTAGCCACACATGCAATAAACACAGGACATGAATTCCCAGACATAACCAATGTAACACTAATAAAACATATACCACACAAAGGCACCATAATGAACATTTGGGAAAATTTACAGATTTACAAACATAAAACACAAAACCAACTAATACCAGAACAAATACAAATCAATACAAAACATGACACAATATTCAAAGCACTCAACATCGAAAATACACACAATACAAAAACAGATACCACAACCACACACAATAATGCAACTTTAAAAGACCAAAGACCAACAAACTACCTTAATAACATCCAGAAGCCAACACACAAATACTTCACAAGAAACAAGATGGCAAAGGCTGAAGATGAGAGTACACGAACTCTCGAAACATGTTCCTAATAGGAAAAAAGTATATCTTGAGGTAAATTTAGTTATTATATATATATATATATATATACATATTACATTTAATATTTATAATGAATTTACCTCAAGATTTTTTTTTTTAATGGAAAGTGATTGAATATATTGTAGCGCGACAGAAAATCCACTATTTATTAAGTCATATAAAATCATAAAAATTAATTACACCACATATGTTAAAATAATATTGAATGAGATTTAATGAAATCAAAGGAATGAACCACGATAAAATAAAAATCCTCATTACATTATATAAAAACCACTGTTTAAATATCAAAGAAAGTATTGAAAGCAACTCATATTATAAGATCAGTAATTTACCCAGGAAGTTAGGAGCAGTAAACAAATTAAATAACACCATATCAAGAAGAAAGAGAATCAGTTTAAGAGTGGTGAACACCAAAATACCCCAAAGACAAGAAGAAGGAAGAATAAAGTTTGTGATCAGGAAGAAAACAATACCCTGAAACCTTTAGAGAAGAGCAAGGTCCATATCAGTAAATAACTTCGATGCTCCAAACTAAACATCAGTCGAGATAACACAAAGTACCTTGGTTTACCCAAGAATGAAGAAGGAAGACAAGAAGACCAGAAGAATGAAGACTAGAAGAAGGACAAGAAGGAAGACAAGAAAGAAGATAAGAAGAAGGACAAGAAAGAAGATAAGAAGAAAGACAAGAAAGAAGACAGGAGGAGAGGAAGAAATAGTATGAAAGAAACACCGTTGTAAAACCTATTATTATAATTAACTACCATCAACCCCAAACCCATAAAAACGATTAAAAAGAAAGTATAACATACCAAAATCATATAAAAATGTAATTATTTAGAAAACTAAAGTGTCGTATAGTATTATAAGAAGTGAACCGACTAAAGCGATTGTGTGATAAAGAAAATAAACAAGTCTTAACAGTCCATGATTACTAAAGGTCTGGTCTGAGATAGTGAGACTCAAAATATCAGAACCACCAGTGAAAGTGAATTTGTGTAAGTGTTTTTTGGAAATGCAATAAACTTAAAGTTAGTGATACTATGACTTATCAATATGCTATATAACAACTTTAATATCCAATAATAAACAGCATAATAAAATGGAAGATTTCCAGTATTTTATTATTTTAATGTAATTCTTTATTTACAAGACATTTGTAAAAAGTGCTAATAACTAGAGTATGGGTGGTCATGTTTACTGATGAAGGGGATCATAAATAATAATGGTTTAGACCAGAAAGGGCTAGCATTAACTTAGTATTCATAGGTTTAAAATGTTTAAATAGACTGTTTGTTCACAGCCATAAAATCAATGTATTTGTAAGAGTTATTAGAAAATAAGATTTATATTATGTGTTTAAAAGGAATTATGTTTGCTAAATAACAGCATACATACCATTAATAATGTTTCAGTAGGTATGCTGTGTTAATTCAAAAAGAGTTAAAAGTATATGTCCAAACCATGTCAGCAATATGTTCAATTGTACAGATTGCTAAATAATGTTCATAATTATTTTTTTTTACAGTAGTGTTAATTAAATACTACACCTCACAATAAGTTATAAACCATTTTATTTTCATGTAATAATAACTATGTAAAGTCAGAGGAGTGGTAGGATTAAATTTATTTGAGAAAGACAGAAATGTAAAATTCTAAACTCTAGGCCATTTGGTGAATTCACAGAAACCATATAAACCAGTATAATTCACTTATAAATCCTGTAAACTAGCAAGATTTAGATAAGGTAAATCAGTTAACCACTACTGGGAATGATCCTATGAGTTAAAATGATAATAAGGAAATATACCTTGAACTATTGTAAATTTTCAAAATATATAAATTAATTAATTTTAAAGAGCAATGTCAAATTCAGAGATTAACACAAAAAACCAGTTCAAAGGTGTAATTTATATGTATTTAAAGAAAGGAAGAGGAATATGACTAATTAAAATTTATTATAATAGTATTAATAATATTTAAAATGGAGGGAATTCGTATAAAGACGGAAATCCAATTTTGAGCCTATATTTCCAAAGAGTGGAAGGAATTTGTTAATTTCCACAAAATGTCTACAGATATGGACTATAATATATCAATTTAAAGGGAATGAGATGATTAAACCAATGATAAGGTTCATAATTCATGAAAATGATGAATAAAATAAATAAATTCCATATATAATGTAATTTTGTATCATGTGTATGGGTAATCGAAATATGTTAACAATACTTTTCAAAGATTAACTGGGCCAGATTTTGACCAAGTTAAAATAGTCTTTTGTTGAATATCAAGCTGAATAGTTGTGTGAAAAAAAACGTTCCTTATAACCGAGTCGAAAATGGTATAACAGTTAGCCATGCATATAAGTGAATCGAGAGTTAGATGAATTATACACTTCCTTAACTAAATTTACCAAAACGTTAACGACAATAGTGAAAACTAACACCTAACTTCATTATACGAGTGATCGAAAACAGTAAAACAATATATTTGATCTAATTCACGCTACAAATAATAACCACTTTTTGAGCAACTTAACCCACAGAAGTGAACACATACTAAATAACATAATTAACACAAGTATACACGGAACACTTCTTCAGAACACACCAAACAACCTAATAGACATATTACACCAGTGCGGGGACATTTCAAACATTCATGAAGGTAATTTTGCTGTGATTTTTTTGACACGATGACATCGCAGTAAACTCGCCAGATCTAGTAGCGGCCATCTTTGAATTTTACGAAGCCCTGCCTTCCTTATCCAGTGAAGTCAGTCTACATATGGTTCGACTTCAACTTTCTTAAACATTACATAGCAGAATTATTTAAAGACTGTTAAATAATAATTATTGAATTTACTTTAATTGTTAATGTTATACTTTCTCGTCACCCTTCTCTGACTATTAATTTAATCGCTCAAAGAACCTGTCCTTTTTATAATACTTATAATAATTTTTCTACTGTATGCACAATCGACAATTCCCTGAGACGGAGTCGATAATTGTTCTCAATCGATAAAAAATCGATTATTTATTAAATTGTTTAATAAATCCATTTATTTCAATTGTATTTATCGGTTATTATTTCACAGGCTAATTTAAGGTTATTTATTAAGGCAAGGAGACTTCAAGAAGAAGAAAATTTTTTGTTCAGTGAGATATTGGACCAGCAAGAAAAACCATCAATCGATTGCCGACCGGAGTTAATCTGATTAACTCCAGACTTGGTTCAAATCTTCCAGAAGTGCTCGATAGTTAATAAATACCTTCCTAATTCTTAAAATTTTTACAAAACATTTAAAATAGCATTATTTCTTAATTACACACATTGATTAACATAAACAAAATTTTTTTATTGAAAATTTTTTTCTTATAAAATTTTCCTCTACTATTTTATTTTTGTAAAGACCGGCATACAGGGTCTTATTACAATATATATATATATATATATATATATATACATATTTTCTTGTATGTATATTTTATATTATAATTAATAATGACAAAACTTTTTACAAGAATATACTTTTATTATTTTGTTAATTATTATGTTTTGATAGTACTCAACTATCATCATCAGATATAAAATATATAAAATTATGTACTTTATATCTGATATAAATTATATACAAAATAATAAAAATATATTTTTGCAAAAAGTTTTGTTATTATTAATAATAAAAAAATATATATACACATACATTACATATACTGTATATATATATATATATTACATATATAGTATAATATACGTATGGTGTAGTATACGTTACCTGAACGGTGACTGGAACTGGAAAATGTGGAAATGTTAATTTATATTAAAGCAACACAAACCGTTTACAGTTTGGCAGTACAAACATGCGCGAACTACTGCATTGTATAATTTTTAAAAAGTAATTTAGTAACAAACGTTGTACACGTTGGGACACAAAACATTAGGTATAACAAGACAATTAAGGCAAAAATGAAAACAGTCTAGGCAGATGGTTTACAGTCAAAACTGAACCGTCCAAACTACAGTTAAAAACGACACAGTTAGAAGAAGTCCAACCAACGTGACATGAGCAAGTTTAGAATTTAAAAAGAAAAACTCTAACAAAATGGTTTGGAAGGATCAAGAGGTGGAAAAAGATCCAGAAACAAGTATAATTTAGATGGAAATAATAATGAAACATAAAAGGAAAAGAGGAAAAATACAAAGAACAAAGAGATTGGACTGCGGAAAATGGTGGGCAAGAAGAAAAGGGGGTAGTTTTCAGTTAATAACTTTTAAAATTATACTAAACCTTTTATCGCATGACTAAGTGTGCCTATGGCGCGCGCGCGCACACACACACACAAACACACACACTAAAGAGAATATTTTATTTTAAAAATTTACGCATGAAAGAAAAATTCAGTTGGCAGTTACAATAATTTATTGTCAGCTTTGTACATAATTTAATTATGTTAAAACTTATATAGGATAATATAAATAAAGTTATGGTTTACGGTGAATAATAAGTGGTTTTAAATAACATTATATCTCGACTCGACTCGCTGTCTCCAGAACTGGATAATCCAATAAAATAGTACAGCCTACGTGAAACGTAATAAATAGATCACTTTTAACTTATTTCCATAAAGGCAATGAATGAAAATGGAAAACATACGCATGGTGTACTTTTATTGCGACGCGAATAACAATTTATGGAAGTGTCATATTGCAATTAGTTATTTGTTACAGCTATAAACATGTTTGATGTAAGTAATGGCTCGGTATATTGTGGTTAGTCAATTGGAGCGGCTCTGGCCCTGGCCCTGGTCGGGGTTGGGGTTACAACGCCTCTCTCTCGCAGTGTGCAAACCGCATTTCTCTCATCCATTATTGACGCCTACTAGAATTAAATAAAATTATATACAAACAAATTAAATATACTTTGTCTATTGTTCTCAATCTGCATATTAAATTGATTCAAATGAGGCGAAGGATACTCGAATTATTGAGATATAAGTTTTTTCACCGCAAATTTTTTCAGATTAATTAAGATTTTTTTTTTTTAAGTTAAGAAAAATACAGTGGGACATAACTACTAGTATATATGAAGGGTCTCATGTCGGGCACAGTCATATTTGTACTTCCAGCAAGGATAAAAACAACTAAACATATGTTAAACAATTAAATAAACGCTTTTGCTGTTTATAAAGTACCGTAGTTAATAAAATATTTTTTTCTATCTCTTGCTATAACAAATGGCTGTGTGTCTTTATAACCCTTTAAATACTGTAAAAATACTTAAATTTTACTGAAAAGAGTTTACTTATTAATTGAAAATAAAATACAGTTAACACAAGCGAATTAACTTTAAAGAAGACAAACTGGGTAATCAAAATATCTTCACTGCTGAATTTCAAAACGCTTACTTTCAATGAATTCCATGTTTCAATAAAAGTAACCGCCCAAGTTTCAGTAACTTTAAAAGCGTTAATTTTTTTTTCTTCGTATTGTTTAAATTAGCAGCCATCGTTACTATTTCTTTTATAAAATTGCTAAACTGCTATAATTTTTATTGTTTAGACAAAGCTTTTCGTCATCACTGACATCTTCAGGTCTTAAACAACCATCTTCAGGTTGTTTAAGACCTGAAGATGTCAGTGATGACGAAAAGCTTTGTCTAAACAATAAAAATTATAGCAGTTTAGCAATTTTATAAAAGAAATAAAACGTTAATTTTTTACAATAGTGCAAAGTAAATTGAATCTAATACGGTTACGATATTTGCTTATCGTTTTTACAAAATCAAATTTTCGTTAAATTAAAAAAAAAATAAACCATACTACTAAGAAATGCTCTGCTATTAGTTGAAACCTAAATCAAAGAAAGCTTAACTTTAGTTTATACTTCAGCTTACAACAGACCATGATCAAAATAAGCTCAACAAAATATGATCAAAAATCTAAAAATGGTATAGCCCATGTGGAAAATCAAAAGTATCAATTTGTTTAGTTTAAATCGTATAAACAAACTTGATAAGGGTTTTACAGAGGTAAGTCCAAATTGTATTTATATTGTTTACTGTTAATTCACTTCTAATGAACACAAAGTTTTTATTTCGTCATTCAAATCACACTTATACCAATAAAATTATAAATAGTTAAGTTAGTTAACAGCGCTGAAATTTACATGTCTGTACTTTTAAACAATCACACAATGTATCTAATAAAACAAAACATAAATTTACAGTTATTACAAAAAGAGTTATTATTGTTTTATGTTTACAACAATAAAATCATGACAGTTTATTATAGGCCTACTCTTGAAAGGAAAAAATAATAACAATTATATTTTAATTATACGTTCTCCAACCAGTAAAGGGAATAGTGAACGTTTGTGCTAATATCTGTCTGTTCCCTGTACGCATATTAATTCATGGCAAGCATTTTGCTTGTAAATGCAATGTTTTCGCTTATGTGACTATTCAGTGTATTCGATACGTTTATTTGTAATAGTAAGTTACATTAAGTGTATGCGATATTTCCGATGTACAACAGAATAAGCACAAAGAGTTTAAGCTACACTGACAGACTGTATTGCTTTATCATTGTCGATTTGAAAAAAAAAACACATACAACACTGCATTCTATACTGCATACTCGGAAATTTATATGATTCAAGCGCACCATAAACGCTCCTATTGTACACAAAATATGTATATTTATGATAGTAACATAGTCTTCCTTATTAAAATGATTCTTTTATTGGTGATTACTATGTATTGTGTGAGTATTTAATACCTAGTTTCCATTCACTCGTTTGTTTACTTTCATAAAACTCTTGTTCGGATCATGCATATTTTACCATCTGTTTGCGAAAAATTTTAAGCCCATTATTTTTTGTTCGCAGCCAACATTATCAGTGTAAAATTATAGATTTATGATTTCATTAGAATCGGATAACACAGTGCATTTTCTTATACTATCTGATTATATTTCAATTACTATCTATTATAAATGACAAATTTTTACATTTTATGTATATTGTATTTTATATATTATATATTTATATTACACAATATATATTATACATTATGTATTGTAAACATTATAATTATTCACATTGCTCATTTATTTGTATAAGTATTTTTAGGTTAAATCCTACTTTTTGGGGATCTTCCTTCATTTCAAATATGATATTCTTGATAATAATAAAATAATTATAATTATTATTTTTATAGTAATTCCCCCTCTCCCATAAATCCAACCCTACTTTCGGCCTACAAAATTTTGACTTCGTGGGGGACGAGCAACAGCTGTTACTATTTAGCTGGCCAACAGGGCACTAGTAAATGAGTTTGACAAGGTTTTGTGTACCGCTTGAAAACACACCGTAACACACGGTGGAATCGATCGTGCCAATGGGTGGATGGCTCTACGTTAGTGAGTCGCGAACGATGGCCTCAGGACACCAGGACGCACCCTGTTGTATTTATTCCTAACCATGGTACTCAAGGACTCTGCCGCGATGGTCTACCACTCCCCTGGTACTCGTGGGAACAAAATTTCAATTTCCCAAAAAATTCTCGGTTTGAGAGGTCCCTTAAAAACCCTTGTGCAGAAAAGAGCCCTCTTCGGAAGGTGAAGTGGAAGGTGAAGTGGAGACATTTCTCCTCGGTTGATGCCAAGAGATTCCTGACATCTTCTGTTACTATGCCGGCGGTGCCAAAGTATCTGGTGGTGAAACGGAAGGATGGTGACTTCGCAAAAGCGAGTCCCTTCCTTATTAAGAAAGCTGTCACCGGTTGCGCTGGATCAACCGTACAGGATATAAGAAAAGCCGCAGGTGGACTACTTGTTAAGACCCTGAACGATCAACAGGGTTTGAGGTTACTGAAACTGCAGGGCATAGAGGTAGAAGTCGTTTCTCATACCACCCTGAACACTTTTTCATCTATCGATCTTTCGGTCTGTAGCCCGGATCTTGCTACACCTCTGTCGTGGAGTGTTCCCAGACCTTCACGGTAGCGACCACTTCCATATGCGTGATAGCAACGCGAACGCCAAAGAAACACGCACGCCGAAAAGATGGCGCGTGGACCGTGCTGATTGGACAGGCTTCCAGACTGCTTATGCACATACGAACGTCTGTGGAAATGTAGAAGAAGACGTACACAGTTTTATAGCTGCTATCACCTCAGCAGCTACGAAGCACATCCCACCGGTGGTCTATCATCCAGATCACCGGTGCCGTGGTTGAACAACGCTGTAAAAGACGCAATAACAGAGAAGCGACGAGCCCTAAACAAGTATAAACGAGCGCCGACCAAAGATAATCGCATCGCTTGCCGCCGCTCGTAGAACAATACTCGTTGCAAAACGATCGAGGAGGGAAACCTACGCTCGACCATAACACAGTTGACGGCAGTGAGAGAAGTATGAAGATCATAGTAATCGCTGACACGTCAGTGTTTAATCCAATTACATGCATAGAGTAGAATGGTGAATTGATTTGAAGCTCCGATGAAGTTGCTGACACCTTGGCTGCGAGATATGCCGCGGTCAGTAGTACACAAAGTTATCTCCTCAGTTTCCTCACTAGGAAAGATGAAGTCGAACACGACCTAGATTTCGAATGTTCAGGGTATAAGGAACACGTTGGTAAAAAATGCTAACAGCATAGGCTTTTCTTTCTTGGCAACAAAGATGACCTGTTTCCACGTCTATCCAAAGTGACGAAGGCACCCAAACCCGACGTTAACCATAAATGTTATCCTGCTGCACTATAGGCTCATAATTAGGTGCCTCGGCCTCGTTAAACGCAATCAGGTGCATCTCTCGTATGACCTCGGGAGCAGAAAGAGACGTTTTATTGCGCCTGTACACCGCGTTAGTGCTATCCAAAATGGATTACGGATGCGCGGTGTACTCTTGAGCCAGGAGGTCGTGCTTGAAAAAGCTCGATCCCGTTCAGAAAGCAGAGTTGCGCTACGCCACGTGGGCGTTCCGCACTAGCACTGTATAAAGCTTATATTGTGAAACGAGAATGACGAAGGAAACGATAAAACTGACGCTGCGAACCAGAAACGATGCAGAGAGCCCACGAGTCGATGGGATTGTCATACGACCTGACGCGCGGAACTAGCTACCACAACCACCATTATTAACGTGTGGCAGCAGATATGGAACAGACGGCAGAGCAAACTTTCTGCCGTGAAGCAGAGCGTCGTGAACAAGGTTACATCAGCAGACTGCGAATTGAGCACACGAACTTGATGTGTCAAGTACCTTCTACAAAAATAAGGACGACCCGTCTGCACTTGTGGCAGAGCACGTAAAGTCTACATCATCGAAGACTGTAGTGCTCTTGCAGAACTCACAGAAACACAGCTAACAGGTAACCTGAACGAACAGTTATAGGTAATAAGTAACCTGAATTCCTCGGAAACGAACAGTTAGCGATGGACAGAACTCTGTCCTTCCTAAAAGCAGCAAGATTACTCTATAGGCTTTGAAAATGTCATGATGCGCCTTAGTGTGTACGAGTTTCCATCCCGTTGAGTCAATTAAAATGACTGTGAAAACGAAACATTCCGTCGAGCAACGCTCCTGGTAGATGTGTTTGGGCTAAAGGCCGAGCCCCCTCCAAAAAAAAAAAAGAAACATGCTTTTAAACTTTAAACTATTAATAAAATAAATACTTATGGCTTTTAAGCTTTATATCCTTTTAAGAGTCGAATACTGACTTATGTTTTTGAGGCTTGGTTCAACAAGTATTAGACACTGTTGAATTTATTTGGCAGAGGAGACCTTGTGCAGTACCTGCACTTAAGGTTATAGTTGTTAAGGTGATTTCATCATGAAATTTCAATAAGCTAGACGTGAAGTCTACACTCAAGAAAATTATCCGGTAAAAAGTTATGATTGGAAATCTAGCCTTAAGGAAGGCCAGGCATAAGAAATTAGACGGCTATGTACCGCTTCAATACTGACGCGTTTATACTTCTCTCTTGTGCTCGATAATTTTATAAATATTCCCAAACATTTAATATAGTTTGGGCATATATTAATATAGTTTAATGTATTAGTTTAATACAAATATTTTGCGCATTCATTGATTGTTTAATGTACCCTGTACATTTAATGTACCTCCTCCATATAGCCTACACTCAGAATAATAAAATTCTTTTTTTAGACTTTATGTTGTCCGTATAGCAAGGTATGATTTCAATTGAAGATTTTTAGTTTTAAATGAAGCTGGAAAATATTAAATACTGAAACTTGCTTTGTTGATGAGACATCAGTGGTTTAATACAGGCAGCGTAAAATGTTGAAGATTTTATTGTATCGAACGCATATAACTTAAACAACAGTATCTCCTTACGCAGTGTTGTAAAAAAGTGCTAAACATGTATACTACTTAAAAACCTCTCCCACATGAAATTCTGGTGTAGCCTACAAGTCAAAATAACAGCATTACAGTAATAATACATTTCATGCAATACAAAATGTCATAAGCACCTGTCTTATTATTTCTGATGTTATCACGTGAACTCCAAAGAAAAAAAAATAATTTATTGATACTAGTAATTTGTTGTTAGGTTACAATCTTCTTTTTATTAAAAAGCAGTAATAAAATGTTAAAAAGACAAAATTTAGGGCAATATTGTTCAGTAAACTGAAGTGTAATACTGTCCTGAAATGTCGAGAGCGTCATTTGTCATTAGAATAAAATGTGAGTTATTCGAACATAACAAATATAGATTACTAAAGGATCGATCTAATTTGTAACAGGAACTGTTAATATTCCGCTGAGATTATCAGGCTGTACAATTTATGTTCCTTCATGCGCAATTAAAGAAAAATTGCTGAAACAAAATATACATTTTTTTAATATAAGAATGAACGACAAAACAAGTCAGGCCGCGCAAAATATAATAGGTAAAATAACTGTTTATTATGATAATTGTTTTAGTTACTGCAGTATAAAACACATGTCTGCAGCGAAATGCACGCGTCACGCCATTCTCAACAGTCATGCAAACGCTCTCTCTCACTCACTCGCCCTCTTCCTCATCTCTCACTCACGCTCTCTTTACTACTCCTACTTCATCTACTATAACAGTAAGTATATTCAAAGATTTTACTAATACATCATTATCAGTATTAAATGTAACCAATAAGTTGTTTGAAAAAAATCAGTTCTTTCTGGAAAAAACCTTTCACAGTCGCAGGTACATTAGAATGTACTTAACGAACTCTTAACGAATTCTTATTAAAAATTTAATATAAAAAACTTTCTGCACACAATCTAAGGCAACATTTAAATACTGTGACTATCAGCCCAACCGTTTTTAGGTACTATTTATCGACGCGTGATCAGGCAACTATATTTCCCTATAAGGAAATAATAACAACTCCAAGTTTTACTATTGTGTTGTTAACGGAAAATTCGAAGAAGAAATAACGCCAAAGAATTAAAAGTTGTCAAGAAAAATTCGTTTTTTAACCACCACAGATTTAATTCCATTTGAGTGTTAGGGAAAATGAACTGGCATTTTGCGTAGGTTATTTGAAACACAAATAGAAATTGTTTTAAAGGTTACAATGGACGAATTTAGGGATTTATTTCGAATTACGGTATTATTATAATCAATAAACAATAGCTGACATATATCGATTGACAATGTCAAATAATTGACGTTGTAGTCTATCAGCAACAAATTTAGCTAACATACCGTCAACAATCGCCTTCTATCGGATAATAGGGTCAGGAAGCAATGTTCGTACGTTTATAATAGTCAAAGTCTCTGTTACTGTCTGCTAAAAAGTGTTAGATAATTCCGACAAAATAAATTGGTACTTAAGAAGAAAACTGTATAGATTTGGTACAATGTTTCGATGACCTCAAAATCCTATAATTTGCACGAATCGCTATTCCTGGTTTTCACAATGTTGTATTGTATAAGGATGGACTGGACGTAAACTAGTGTTACATTGTAAGCACAGTAAAACGCTTTACAGAAATGACTAATTTCTTTCTGCCACACTCTATTCTAGAGGACACCAATCACGTCACCTGTGACCAAGATAAAACTAAACTATTAAACGTTATTAAATTAATCAGAGGTTTTCCTGAAGACGCGACCACATCTCATTCACACTACAAAGTACGGAAAATTGTGTCTACTTGTTTTCGTTTCGCTGCCTAATGAGTCATGTTAAGTTATGGTGTGTGGCTGTAACAATATACCAAATGCAAAAAAGTTAACATGAATTATTTTAAACTTATATTTTTTAAAAAACAAACATAAATGAAGCTGATGAAAGCAATTAACTGTCCATCGGCAACCGGTTAGTTAAGAGCCTTCTTATTATATTTTAGTCTCATAAAACTGAATGTAGTTACACTTTCTGTATAAACATCTGGCAAACTCTTGAGTAATCAGAACGTTAAGAAGAGTATTTGAATACAAAAATTGTTACTGTCTACAAACTGATACAGCAAGTTAGATGAACTATTTCAGATATCTTAATTGTAGTCTGCTTGTGACGGATCTCTTATAAATGTAATGAAATATGCCTAAGTATCTTTATGCCACTGTACTTGCCAAAGTTAATAGGTGAAAATGTTATGTCGAAGCGGTCAGGTCTGATTTCAACTTGTCAGAACGTAAATTGGATTCAATTTAATGTGTCGAAATTTATAACATGTACTTAGCTCTAACTTGACAATTGGAAAGTAAATGTGATGAAAAGTATATTTAATAATGAAGATAATGAAGGTGATGAAAGAGAATGAAGATAGCTAAATTTGAAAGACAAATGGATTTAGCAAGAGATGAGGTTAGATTATTAAGACCGTATACGGAACATGTTCAGACAAATCTTACGGATACGTGTCAGATTTTTAAAAATCCCATTCCTCTGTAAACCAACTTCAGTTTTAAAATACTTGTACACAGAAGTATGGGAAACATATCTTCATCTTCTAACTGGAAGAAAACCCATTTTCAGCAACAGAGTGCCTTCTAAGAAAAGTTAGAAACTACACGTCTTGTTGTTGATCTTACGTATACTTAAATCAATTGAAAGAAATTCTAAACTTAATTTTAATTTAAACTTATTAAGAAACGATCGTATGGGATAGATTTATAGTTCACTACCGTGTACAAACAACGCGTGACATATGTGGTGAGAGGAGCTGAGATCACAAATATTAAATTCACATTTCAGGATAGGAAAGACAAATTTATAAGTGAAAAACAATTTCCAGTAAGCTTGAATGCGTCAAATTATCTTAGTACAAGTTCTTAACATCAATAACAAAAATTTATACACTATGTTTTCCTTGGGTATAACATACTTGTGTTATATCAATAATTCCTCTCCCCGTACGAACAAGACTTTATGTAATGAAACCTCGTTTTTTATATTTTGTATTTATTCTGTAAAAGGATAACATATAATCAAGTAATAAATTAAATGTTGCAGTATGTCTAGTTGGCAAGGCTTCTTCTTTTACGCGCGTGTATGTGTATGCTGTGATCAACTTTCCTGGCAAACAAAATATAATCCTAATATCAAGACCATTATCTGATATAAGGGCAATATATCATAACAGTTTTGTAGTACGTTTGTCGCTTAAATTTACATGCAGTTAAGAAGATAAAAAATTTACGCGTAATAAAAATTGTTAGTATACGTATAAAAGCATGTTACTACACACAGATTATACAAATTGTTAAAATAACAAGTTTTCTGAAACTCCATAGTACATTTCGTAAAATGAGGAAGTGTTTGTATGTGTACTGTTGACGGTTTATTAATAAATATATTGTATGACTATTGTATAGTCGACTGATCAGTCATATAAAATTGTGCTTGAAAACGAAAGGAGACCGACAAATTTCGTATATAGAAATTTCATTCTAATACATTTTATTAATACATTTTATTGTTTTGTCTCCAAGTCGCGCTCTAATACAAAGGTACAATCTTGCCTATTTTTATTTTCCGTCGTGCGACTTCGTATATTTTTATTTATAGCACTACGCGTTTCGGCAACAAGTTGCCATCCTCAGGTGAAACATTCACTCAAAACGAGGTCGTTAAAAAGTAAAATGCTTTATTAAAATACTAAAACTTAAAGTTAAAAGTGCACTTTCAACATATATGAGCACACACGCGAACATGAGCAGGCCAGTGCTATACACGCGGGCATTATCGGTCGACTAGATAAATTTCATTAGATGCAAAATTAACATCTTGTTGTTCATTATGTTCTTACATGCCTGTATGAAAGATATATAACTAAATAAACTATTACATGAAATCATGCAGTCGATCTTAAAACAAAAACCAGCTATGAGGTTTCTTTTCTTGGATGCTACATGTTAGCCGTAATATTCGGATCGTTGTCTGTAACATAATCGTTATATGTTTCGGAAACCCTAACGATCTGAAACGCGATTTTTCGGATGTGACATCAAGCTTTAGATGTTTTCCCTAAGCACTCCTTCATTGTAACAATAGTTTTTCTTTTATAAATTACAGTCAATTAGAATCTCTGTAATAATCTTTATTATTAAAGTTATTTTGCATTCATGAACTTTAAATCTTTTTTTTATCTCTTTTCCATAGGTTGAATTGTTAATCATATTAGATGGAAAATGTACATCATTCCGTCAAATCTAATCGTGCAGAAGTAACATCACCTTTCACTGTTTCTTTATATTGTTACAACGGTCTAATTGAACGTCGTATGGTACAGGGGAAAACAAAATACAAGACACCAATTAAGTCACTAATCACCAGCTTTAATTATCACAATTAAACAGTTTTTAACCAACAAGATAATCTCTTACAAAAAATTAAATAAAAATTGTTCACACGCAATAAAATGTCAACTAATATAAAACACAATTGTATTACAATTGTCCCGCACGATTATAAAACACATAACACTCCGCCACGATACTTCGAATCGCACTGTGTAAATCGTCACTCAAACGCACTGTGTAATCGCCCGACAATAAGTGAAAACTAAGCAGAAAGTATGGGCTATTTATAGTCTGCAGGGTTCCATAATATGCTTCCTTAACAAGCCATCGAAAATTCTAGAGGACACTTCAGCGCGACCTTCACAGAACACGCGCTGAAGGTTGGGCTAATTGAGAAACATCTCGAAAAACGCTATCGAATGTACGAGATTGTTCCGTATTACGTAACAGTGCCTCGCGTGTGAAGCGTCACGTCCGCATTACAGCTGCGGGAATAGAGTAGAACAACCTTCTCCAATGTACCAGAACATTCCGTAATGGCGTAACACTTTTTCTGCATTACGTAACAATATTGTTGAAGTTAAGTTGTTAGAACCATTTACGATACATTTTGGTAATCTTACTTGTTTTGTTAAAGGCATAATCCGTGTCTATAACAGATTTAACGTGCTTGAAACAACTGGTTTTCAATTCTGTCGATTAGCAGCGTCATATTAAACACCGTCAGAAAATCGTACAAAAAGGTCATTCCATCTTCGTTTAAGTAACTTAAGCCTGACTCTACTGCAACGTAAATTTTACCTTGATCAGGTTTGACTAAATTTGTTCTACGACATGCAGTACGAAGAACGCAGTGTTATCATACAGGTTTTTATTGTGTCATTAGTCATTTTCCTGTGTGTATTCACACGCACGCGCGAGCGCAAACACAGGGGATTTCTAATAATTGGACAAGACTGTAATCGCTGTTTATAACTTTGCCTTTATTAAAGGTAAAAGAAAAAAAAACACTAACACTCGTATTCAAACAATTCTCCAATCTTACGATTGTCCAACACACAATAATGTAACACTAAATAAATATCAACAAATAGACTTATTATTTATTGAAAAGTACAGCACTAAATAATACAAGTCACCAATCACACAGGTCCGCATACGGTAATTCACAATTATCATTTTACACTATACACATACTGAATCGCAATCTCAAAAAAATGATTGGCTGGCAGTTTCTGAACCACGTATTCATACAGGTTGCGAGATGAATCCGCGGCTTTCTGGATGACGTGTCGAGAACGATCGCGTAGTTGAAGGAGCCTAGAAAACACTGTAAGCTTCCAGACATGTCACTGACTACTCGTTCACACCGCTACGGACCGAGTAACGCACACCCCAGCAGAATGCTTATGTTATAGGCGTATTACTCCCCCTTCTTAAGCCTGTTCATCTCGGACTGGCAAATCCTCTTGTGTTCTTTGCCTTATGTTTGGCTCTGAAAAGTCCTCTTTCCACTTCCAGAGCAGTTTCTCCGTCACTCGCAAATACCTCTTTTTTAAATTCATTTTGCTTTCCAATTTTGTTTCCAATCTCCTGCGTAACATCCTCTTCAGCAACTTTTCTTTTCTGATCCAGTAACAACTGTCTCGCTATTTCCGAACTCTTCCGTTCCCTGTACGTCCAGTACGTTTGTTCTTAAAACCTATATTTTGTTTACTTAAAACCAATTTCTCCTCCTAGCGGTATCTCCTACAGGCGTTTCTTGCGGCTCAGTAACGAGCACGGGCATCTTTTGTAACTATTATAGTTGGTTCTTTAGTCATCTCTTCTGTTGTCATACATTTTTAGTACCTCATCATCCCGTTCTTTTCGTATTTCCACATCCTACAGTAAGGGTTACTCTTCTCTACACATATCGACTCCTTCTTCAGCCACCGTCACCTGCTTGCATCATTCGATGGGTGTCCCTACCACGGTGCAAACCTTTTCTCCTTGAGGCCTCAGGACGTTATCTCTTAAACCTGCTACAAACCCATAAAGCATTCGTAATGTCCTTGGCAAGAATCACTTCAACTGCAAAGTCAGCAACTAGTTTTTGGTGGTTAAATGCGAGATGTGAATGTACGCCAACATTCCTAACACGTTGACGAAGCTTCAACTTGCAGTAAAGTCTGATGGTATTACTTGGTTTCAAATTCTCTATCGTTCTGGCAACATTATTCTTTCAAATAGTGAATTATACCAATTTTTTAAAAATAATCCTACTTTAAGCAACCCATATACATACATTATATTTGCCTACACACATCATATATAACATACAAATATGTTATTCATTGGTGAAAACGTGTAGTAATGTTGGTTAGCGTTTGCTTTTCTGTTATTTTAAATGGAGTTAGTTTATTTTCTAAGTAGGTCTATGTCTTTAATCTCTCCTTTTACCATGTACTACAAGGTTTTTCGTTTTGCCTGTTTTCTGGCTATATATATATATACAATAGCTAAGGGATTCCTTATCACAAACCTTTCATATGTATTCCTTTGTTATAGAAGCATTCGTCTGTTCTACTTTGGGATTATACCTGTAGATTCATAACTGAAATACTTTGATTCTTTTGCGATTCGCCCGTCCCATTGACCAAGTTTCAGATGCATACTGACAATACTGCAGCATTGCGTTTATTGTATTACTTCTTCTGCCTTTTAAATTAAGTGTTATCTTTCAGGTTCTTATATTTACTTGTTACTTTTGTTGACCTTTCTTTTAGCTATGCTTTAATGATTACAGCTAAGCTCTTTTAAATTCTTCAACACTTGTATAACAACAGAAGTGATATGGTGTTACGTTTCAGTGAACCTAAAGTAATAATTTGTTTATCATTTAATGGTTGCAACCTGATGGATACCGATTAAGCTATTTCAAGACGATCGATATAATGACTCTGGTCTTATATTGCTTACCTCTTCTTCATCTGCGGCGATACTCAGAGATTTACCGGCGTATCACAGATTACGACATTCCTTTCTTCCCATTTAAACACCTCTCTCATAATTATCAATGACCTAACTCGGTAAATATTGTCATTTTATATTATAGAACGACGAAAGTACGCAAACCCCAACGTTCACCGATTTAAATACTGATTGTGCAGATACTTCATCCAGTCTTCGTAGGTCTTCGTATCATTATACCAGACAATCAGGAATAATTATTTACCAGTACTGCCTAAATTTCCGACCGGCCAAGTCCACAAAATACGGGCATAGTTTGATATTGTGCTCTGAACATTTTTTCATAATTCGAACATTTAACCTTTCAATTTCTTTTTTACAACACAAACGTTTTATGTAAATCCGATATCTGCGGCAATAAAATACTTTGTAAAAGTTAAACTTGCTTTTGTTTAATTTCCTTCTTTGTGTGTATTCACGATCAGTATCAGTTGTAAAGCTCAAGTTTTATTTTAATTGTCATACAGTATTTATGATGACTCTATTGGGAGTTTACAAAAGCGCGGCTCCGGGCGTTCCACTGTTGGGTCGATACCACAAAGCAATCTCTCGTCAGCTTCTGGCATATTTGCTCTGCAAAACTCGATCACGACAAGTGCACAATATATTACTTTTGTTTTATTGTTTACTTAAAATTCTACGTCTAGTGTAAACACTAAAACTTAGTGCCGTTAATCAAAGAAAAAAATCAAAGAATAACTTTTATTCACCCACAAAAATGTTTTTCTAAATTTCAAGATAATATAGTTTAATATAAAATTACCTCAAGACTGTCCACTTCACTTCACTCACAAAGACACTAAAACATGTGTACGCATTTTTTTAATTCTTATATAATACATGTGTACGCAGTCATCATATACTTATATCAATTTTCCACTGATTTCTCATCTTATTACCGATTATCTTGTGGTTTAATTTTTCATTTTCTCTAACAAAACTTTCAAAAAAATGAGAATATTTTTTTTAGTCTAAACTTTTATCAGTACCATGGAGTCAGTAACAAGTAGAAATTAGGTACAACTCATGTTTTACAAAGCTGTTTACTTAGGTAGTTTAGTAACAGATGATTTACAAACATGTATTATAACACAAACAGAATTTCCTTTGTTGATGACCGTGTCACATAATTTTATTTATTATAACTTGAAAATTTTGAAGACAATGATCAAGTGCCTTTCCATTTAAAAATTATTCCCAAAGAACAACCTTGGAAATATGTTATACCAATATTCCCGCAGTAAATGTCTCTAATTCCTCATTATTTATTCTCATGCAATTCACCTTCTCATGAAGAGTGTCTTTATTTTCTCATTACATGGCCCCTTATACCTAGTTGCCTTAATATCCGGTCGATAAAATGTCTAAGTCTGTAAATCAGGCATGTGTCTTCTATTTCTTCATTATAATTTCTTTCTAATTAGGCGTATTCATAATTGAATGATGATTCCATCGTACACCACACAGTAGGAAATCATTTAGATTAATTACTTTAGATTAATTTTGATTTCTAAAGAAAACTTGTTTCACTGATTTATATAACATAGAGACAACACAGTGTTAAAGGGTGTGAAGTGAAATCTAAAACACAGAAAGGCAACTGAAGCAGTGAAATTTAAATCAAATTAAGATAAAACATATCCATTTATAATTCAAAAACTGGCTTCTGCCAGGTTCCAGTGTCATATTATGTATTCTGCAAAACGACTTTGTTTTGCCCAGATTGCGTTGGGAAAATATGATTTTTAAAAATCATTACTATAAAAAGCTAATTTTCTATAGTACAGATGCAAGATCAATATTGAATCGTGGTTTTGCGTTAATTATTCTATTCTTTGGTGAAGTGGTTTAGGAATGTAAATTTTTGATCCATAAATTGAATGTAAAAGCGAAAATGAGAAACTACGTTTCTGATTCACATTAACACAAAAACATGTCTTCGAGATGTTACGAGCGACAGCACGAGCGTCTACTGTTTTCTTGAAACCTCAGAATTAAAGTGTTCTAAAACGTCTAAAAATTCATCTTCACTGACCCCAAGCAACACAAAACTGTATATTTTTACTACACTAATAAGCTCGAGAAATAATGTTTTAATTTCTCCGTTTTCAATTTAAAGATCATTACTGCGGACTGAAACACAAGTGCTAAGTGCGGACTGAAACACACAAACAAGAAAGAAGTAAATGCAGTTTTATTGGCGTGTTACCTTTCTCACCTTTTACACTCAGTAAAGGTTTCTTTCAACTTGAATCGTGTACGAATTTCATGGAAAAGTAGGCACTTATAGCAGACATTATTTTTATAAAACAAGAGCGTTTTTAAAGTCCACGACCTTTATTTCTAACCAAATGAATATAAAATTAACATCACACAGCCAATGTAAATAAACCATTAGTTACAAAATTCTTGTAAGACGAGTACTGCTTTACGTGTAAGACTTGATTGATATTAAAAACAAATTAGGCACTGCTAATATATTTGACAGTAAAGATCTAGTGTACTACTTGCAGAAACAGCTTACGAGTAAGGAGTTTTAATTATCAGCACCAGTAACGAAACATACAAACGAGTACTGAACCACCAGTGAGTCATTGTCGATTCAATGATTTAAAATTTTACTCATATTACTTGCAAAATGAGATTTTAATGATCTGTATATAAAGTCCATACGCAGGAAAATTAACAGGCAAACAATCTAGTCGAACAAAGGAAAACATGTATCCGAGATTAAGGTAAAAACCAAACAGATAAAACAAAGCCTAAAGAAAGCTAGTCATCACAAATTAGACGGCTCAGGAGCGTTGCCAATGGTGACGTATCTCAGAATAGACCAAAATTCGTAGGACTACAGCGCCAACTAAAAAACGCCTCACTTATTTTTTTCTCTTGGAAACTTGAAAATCAGAACCGTTAATTTTTTTTTTGTTCAATAATTTTACGCCTATTTCCATTAAGTTTATTATAATATGATTTGTGCACATTCATAAAAGTAATTTTTACATTCAAAAAAGTGAGAATTTTTTAAACTTTAATTTTAGTAGAACGTACAAATAGCAAACCATTATTTCAGCTGTAGTTTTTTTAAAGTTTTTCGTTAAACTAAAAAAAAATAAACATTAAGAAATTACTTCTTAACAAGATATCTATTGGTTTAATATTGACAGCAATAAGTAATTTATGATAGAGATTTCTTCGAGTCCATCTACTTAAACTCAAATGGTTGTAGCAAATTTCACGTGGGTCTAACTAGTCAAAGAAATTAATAGCTGATTACATTCATAGGTAAAAAAATGCAACATTTTAAAATAATTTTTATAAAATAATAAAATTTAAAAAATGATAAAAGGCATTTTTAAATAAAAATTATTTTTTCCAATACACTTGAAGAAGTAAAGGAAACAAGATTGTTCATATTAAATGTTTCTATATTGTGTAGGCCTATATGTTGCAAATAGTATATGGAAATATGACTATAAAAATACTTTTTCTTTTTTTTAGCCATATGCACTACAGACTTTAAGCAAAACTGAATATTCTAACGTAGCTGATAAGTTAGCATTGTATTTTAGGCGATAGTTCAGTTGTTATAGGTAGTGCAAAAATAGTGCAAAACATCAAATGGTGCGTAATTATCGTAAGCTCGGAATTCCGCCTATTGAGAAACTATGATAGTGCCCATATTAACGTAGCTTTTACACTCGAATTTTGACCGGATGCCGTAATTGTAAAAACAATTTGTGAAATTAAATATAGTGACATTGTCTTTCAATAATTTTATTAGTAATTGCTATGTATTCTGATTAATTATTTACGTTTTTAAAGAATAGTTTATTATTAAAATGCAACTAGAATTTTTTATAAGTTTCTTGATTTCTTGAAGACATTCCTAAACATATGCTAACTGAATTACACAAGTTTTCATTTAGACTTAATTATTTCCAGGAACTGTAACCGACTACAGTATGCAATGCACAGAAAACACTCTACGTTACTCTGAATATATCAAACATTCAAACCTACTACAATACAACAAAGAATGGCTACTTTCCATCTACTTTTCAATTGTAAAAAGTATACCTAAACACACATGAAATAAAAAAGGAAGAAATGTAATATACAGTAACAGCATGTTTTTACATTAACTTACAAATATCACAAAAATAATAACATAAAGAAAGAAATTCATTCACTTTCGTAAGCAATGCTGTGAAGAATATGAAACTATTGTATATTTACACGTAAATAGCATATACAACAAATCTGTTGCTATAGCATTAATACTGAAATGGGCTAACGTTGTTAAATCGTGTTTGATTAATACAAATAAAACAAATACATGAAATGTACCTACTTTACAAATTAAATAATCTATTGATTTGCTGTAACTGAATTTAAATATATATTGCCGCGCTGAGGTACGGAGAAAGAGAACATGTGAACACGTATTACATGTGTGAGCAGAGAATTACGTAACACTCTGGATCATTCCAGATGTTGCTTGACTATTCTACGGGCACAAAGGCTAGCTGTGCCACTAGGCCACACAGCCGGTGATTTCACTAGCGCCAGTTTTTCACTTGCAGTTTTCACTGGATTCAATTTTTGACTAGCGATATTAGTTGCGGTTTAGCGTAAAGTGATTGTTACTTAGGGCGAAACTGTAATAAGGTGAGATTTACTGTTGTGTGTTGGACAGATTTTAAATTGAAGAATTATATGAGAGTGTCTTTGTTTATTTATAAGTATAATTAAAGTTGTAATTAGTTGCTTCATTTGGTCTCAGTTATTCTTTTTCCGCTGTACAAGACGACGATCCCTACGACCGTCGTACAATATATTTTAAACTTGTCTTAGAATCGGAATAAATGGTTTCGAAGATAGGCCGTCTCTAATTTATAACCGAATGAATAATTTCTTATTTATGTGCTGCTTTTTATACTCTGTTAGTATTTTTTCCCAATCAATAACACACTGCAATGCGCAGAGTAGTTAATCACGTAAAAATAAATGATACGTAGTGAGATTTGGTCTAGTTTTTTGTACTTCGGTGTGCAGAGACAGTGGCTAGCTAAAGTCAGTAATGAACGTTTAATTTAATTAATGCAAATAGACAGCAGTTATTTGCCATGGAACTACCATATCTGCTGTTTACTTTATCGACAGTATACATTGCTAGAGTATCGTAAAAATTGTACCGTTTAGTTTACTGTATTCTGATTGTAATCATCGCAAAGGAAATTACCGTTCACTGGAGGCAGTGAACTTGGCGTTATTATGAATACTATTACTCTCATTTTAATTAATTTTGTATAAAAAAAAACAAAATTACAAAAAATCTACTCAGGAAACTTAACCCGCTTAATCAAATTAATATTTTAGAAACAAAAATTAATGATGAATACAAGTAAACAGTTGTTGTTAGTTAAGGTAATATTATTATTATTTTCTCCTATTAGTTAATGCGTATTATTATTACTATTATTGTTATTTTGCCTATTGCTGTGATAAGAAATAGTGATAATAATCGATAGTAAAAATACTGAGTATAAAAACCTAAATTTATTATAATTCAATAATGTGTTTTCCTTATGTGCTTCTTATGGTCGTTATAAATCCACAATTACGTATTTCCTTGTGGTAAATCAGATATAATTACAACATTTGTTATATAGAGTCTAACGTAAAAGGTACTCACTATACATATTCAGATTCTATACGTCAATTTAAGAAAATAAGTACCTATATACATAGTTCCGGAAAAGTCTGGTTTTTCCATCTGGCCGCCATTTTTGTGTTTTTTGAAGAATAATTTATATTTCAAGAAATAATTGATATAAACACATGTTTACATTAATGTTATTTTGTAAATACAAAATCACCGTTATTTTGTAATTTCAAAATGGCGGCCACTTTAATTTTGTTGATCAGTAGCTCTGTAAATATTAATTTTGTCAAATAATAGTTTATTAAATGAAATGTTGAGCATTTCGTTGTAAGCACATCGATACCTTTTTAGTTCAAATCTTATAGCAAATAACAGATTTATGACGTGGGAAACACCTTACCCATAAATTCTGATTATTTGTTTTTTGTGCTGGATTTCGATTCCTCCAGTATAGGAAATATTTAAATGTATATTTGTATTATTTTCTTTACAGTGACATACTAACAGTTTATAACAAATTCAAGCATCTATTTTTGATGAAAATAATAAGTTTTAACAAATTTGTTTGACAATTATTGACACATAACAAGTTGAATCATAGCAAAACAACTCGGAATTAAAAGAAAACAACAGTGACACGAAACACTGATATGAAAAACATCAACATTGAAATTTAAAAAAAAGAAATTTACCATATAAAAATTCATGAGAAATGTTCAAAGTGCCCTCCGATTTTTTCAACACAGATCTGTAATCGACGATGAAAGGATCTTCTTACTCGTTCAAAAATTCGTGTCTTATTTCGGTTCTGCTGACAACCTTCAAAAATTCTTTGCTGTAAATGCTAATATTTTGAGTACCCTATGTTTTTAAGGTGCCCCCATAGATTAATCTAACTGGAGCTATTAGTGATCAAAGACCTAAAGTGGTCACCATTTTGAAATTTGAGATCACAGAATAACCATTATCTTTTTAATGAACATAATGTAAACATACACGATTTCTTTAAGATATTTCAATTTCTTCTTAAGATATAAATTCCTTCTAACAAACACAATAATGGCGGCTCCGGACTTATGTTTTTAGGAACATTTTCTTCTTATATTGATGCCTATAATGCGAATGTGTATATTGAAGACACCTTTTACGTAACATTCTGTATAGTTCTTTCAGAAAAATAAACACTAGTTAAAGTGTACTGGGGCTAGACGTAGTGTGTGTGGTGTAGCTATGTGACAGTCTATTAATACAACATGTGTAAACACGTTAACATACATATGAAGATTAAACAACGTAGTACGAACAAAGCAACTCTAAAAACTAACTTGGTCACGTTTTGAGTAACGAATGTATTGGTACGCAGTACATAATATCGTTCATTTATATTAAAACACAGTACTTGTGAGCAACAAAGTAGATGTGTAGAAATCAAACACGTCAAGCGATAGTCATTCGCGAGAGATGAAAAAGATTAATAAAGAGAATTTAAAAAAAGACACTGATTGTCTGTAATGAAAATATATAAAGTGGTATAACCTATTAATGGCAACGTTATAGCGGAAATCCTCTATTTTTTTTTAAATTACTATTATTATTATTATTATTATTATTACTAGTGTTAGTAGTACTAGTAATAGTAATAGTAGTAGTAGTAGTAGTAGTAGATTCCAATACATAAAATTTGGCTATATTATTCTTAAAAGCAGTTTTTCGTATAAGTATAATGTATTTGATGGTTTATTTCATTTAATTATTTTTCATATTATTAATACAATAATGTCTTACACAGTTCAATACACAAAGGAAGGTTTTTATTATGTGTTAAATTTAATTTTAGGAAAGGACGTTCCTTATTCTAAGAAATATTATTCAAGTCTTTTGTGATTTTAGCATTAGCAGTCTTTAAATTTTACTTTTCCTTATTTTAATATACTCCTTCCAACGTATCAAGCTGTTAATGTCAAGTTCATTTTTAACACACACAAAAAATATATATTTCATTTTCACAACTTGGCTGTGTGCATACATAATACGGCGTCTATGTGGGAGTTAACGTCTGACAGGGAGAAATGCTTTAGTGCATTAGAGTGATACAATTGAATCGCTGTGTCTACAGTGTAACCTATATAGTGCGGTTCGCAACCCTAAAGCATTTAGGCGAAACATTGAAGCAAGTTGCAAGTTGGTTGGAGAATCCTTCGGGCATCTCATCACATTTCTAGACAACTTCACTTCTCATTTTATTCAATGTCGCTACTAGAATTTACACTTAACAAATATCGTATTCAGTTTCACTTCCTTCCCTCGAGTATCCGTTGAGAGAGAGAAGTATACGTCTGTTCGTTCAAACAAAAGTAAAACCGTCTAACGTGCTTATGAGTTAATAAATTAATATTTGATTCGTGAAAATCTTAAATCACTTTAGAATAATTTTTTATCGTGTTTTTTTAAAGAAAATTAACATTAATTATACCTTCACAGAGTCTCTCTGTCACGCACACGCGCGCGTACGAACACACACACACACACACACACACTAACACATAACGGGTAGTATATATATAATACTGACTTAGTAGGTTCTATACTAAATATATTTAATTTTGAATCCCGTCTGGTAATTCCTGTCCCGTATAAATCATTTCTCTATTCACTGTTTTAAAAATAGTCTGTTATAAATTGTTATAATTATGACCACTGTAGACTGGCTAATGAAATGCAAGAGCAAAGCTATGACTCTGATAGTAAAACCTATATACAAAAGACAAATACGTGCAGACCTGTAGGTAATAACGGGTGTAGTTAATTACGTATAATTATAATATCAGAAAAACCACAGAGGAGAGAAATACGTTTTTCAAGTAGGATTACGATACAACACATTATATTTCTTTACAGTTACTAATCTGATTAATATTGAATTTTCCTCGCTGTTCATGCATATTGTTTGCCAGTTTAAACGAAACTTGTTTTAAGTGCAAACAACAATGTCAGGAACATACATTACCATACTGAGTTGACTACACATTCTTATTATAATGAATACGCAGTTTGCGCCTAACTAGCGATCCTTGTTTCTCCTGTCAAACAATTGGTTGTTACATACATATGATTTAGAACTGTAAAAAGAAAAGTAAATCAAAATAAACCAGGATTTTGTTTCCCATATAAACGTGGCAGAAACACTGTAACGAAGAAACGACTATAGAAAAACAATAATCAGGAGTCATTCGAACGATTGTTCACGTGCAATTATAGCACAATACTATAGAAAATATACAGAGACATTTCACGGTCGATTCACAGACTAAAACGGTACCAGGACTAAGATAAACACAAAAAATTGAAGCATGCGATATGTTGAAGCATGACTGTAATAGAACAGGTTGCCAACGATAGACTTTGTAGACTCTAATGTGATGACGTAAACATTTTTTTAAATGTGGAATTCAGTTTTCTCCTACTTAGGTGTGTCATAGATATTTTAGTAGAAACAAATGTAAGCGGATCAGAGAAAAAATTAAAATTAAGGCTATTGGTCTCGGCAAAGACATGTAGACAGTTAATCTAACTGGGAGTATGTGAGTAACTGAAATATATTGAACACAATACAGTAAGTGAGGACGAATGGGATTAAATCAAGGGGATAGCGTAATTGTTGGCCAGAATGTCCCACAGCGGGCGGATTCTGTGTGTGTGTGTGTGTGTGTGTGTGCGCGCGCGCGCGCGTGTGCAAGTGTACGTGCTATATCATTGTAACGGCCTTCGTTCGCAGTCTGTTTTATGGAAATGATGTTAGAAACGGATCGTTCTGGCCAACCAAGTGTTTTTGAATTACTTCAGAGTTTTCTCTGACGATATAAATTTATTGAGTTTCATAGTAAATAATATAGGGGTTGATCTTTTGCCTATATACTGATATAGGCTACGCTGCATGGGGAAACAAAAGGAATTTCTTCGCAACATATGTTCCGAACGATATCTGACAGACTAAATCAAATTTAAGCACCTCTTAGCGAGCCAACAGTGGACTTAGGAACCTATTTTAAATCATTAAGAACAACAGAAACTAGTAACGGGAGTATTTCTCTGTTTATACGGACTAAAATTTTAATATTTGAAATGAAGTGTAATCCAGGAAACGTATTAAAACTCTATTCCTGTCAAATTAAAATTTTATTTAAGCGATTCACAACAAACATTCTACTGTGATCAATCAATACATCTGAACAGATCTATGATGAAAAAATCTGCTTTCTTGCATGAATTAACCCTAAATGCATAATCTCCTTTGTGGTGGAAATAAGTATGAGTGAGAGCTCATTCTCCTTCCTTAAAATGAAGAAATAAATGCCACTGTAGTAAGAGGGAAAACAAAACACAAACGGTTACGTATGTTTGTATGGTTTCATTAAGCATAATGATTACAGTAAAAAGCATCTATTAACAACTTTACCTGAGACTATGTTTACCTACCTTTATTTAAAAGAAATAACACTAATTATCAGCAATTATCAGCTTGTCGTGTTTATAATTCGGTTCGCGAATAAAAATTATGTTACCAAGAAATATCATTGTTTTGTGAATCTTTGCTTACAAGTGAGTACACACTTGACAGAAATGACAACACTGACGGAGAAGTTGATAAAGGGTAATGTTGTGGGTAGAAGACGATGGGATAACGAGGAATACAGATGACTTCGTTTTGTGGATTGATTGCCATGACGTATTACAAGACTAACGTTCCACCCGATGGGCATTAGAATATTTAAATTGTAATAACACTTCAAGGCATAATAAGATTATAAAGAGAATATTATCAGGCCAAGACACACATAAAAGATACCGGAGGATTAAGCTCAAATAAATGAATTTCTATATGAGGGGGGCATAGAGAAAGCAATAAAATTGGGAATAATTTTATTGTAGAGTCTCATAAACAGGAAGCGAGTTGCGTCAGTTTTGCGGGCCCAACTATGTGGAGAGAGACGCAAGTTAGAATGGTAAGATCAAGTTTGAGAATATAAAGAATATGAGAGTGGAAAGAATAATGCAAGATCAGCAAAGATGGAATAAAATAACAGCAAAAGAGAGAAATCACGAAGCACAATAGAAGTAGGGAGAGGTAAGAAGAAAGTGCTGTAACCCACAAAAAAAAAAATGGGTCAAAAACTGCAATTTCAAACAGGCATGTACCGGCTTACCGCCTTATACTGCTACTGCTACTACTACTACTACTACTACTACTACTAATAATAATAATAATAATAATAATAATAATAATAATAATAATTCGAACAGAATAGAGGATTTCCCCCATAACGTTGCCATTAACAGACTATACCACTTTGTATTTTCATTTTAGACAAATCAGTGAATTCCTTTTTCTTTAATTCTCTTTATTCATCTTTCTTCATCTCTCGCGAATGACTATCGCTTCACATGTATGTTGATTTCGACATATCTACTTTGTTTTGCTTCGTCTCTCTCTCTCTCTCTATCTCTCTCTCTCTCTCTCACACACACACACACACACACACACATCCGCTATCATTACTTTGTTTACCTGTGCACGCATACACTCATTTACACTCAAGATGTAATTCTAGTTACTACACTTAAACAATAATTTTGCGGTTTTTGAATATAAATAATCTTGTATGTACCTTGCACAAGCTTGTATATGTGATCCGTAAGTGTGTAAATTTAAGCCAAAGAATATATTTTATAGAAAGTTAATATAGGACTTTATTGTTTTCCGATTTCAAAGTCTACAATTTTAAAAAGTCCATGTAAAGATTTGTAGAGGAGCGCAGGCGCGGCGTGTTGTATACCGTACATTCAGTTTCGACTCTCACATAGAAACAAACAAACGCACCGAGGGAGAGATTATTTTTGCCTTACAGTGTAGCAGTCTGGAGCCAGCCCCAATTCTCTTTAATCAATATCATTAGAAAAAGAAAAACAATACGAAAAAGGCAATCATTTGTTAGGGTGGTGTCGACAGCACGGTTTAAGAGTAAAAAACCAAGGTCACACACTCAAAGGGTCACGTGATGAAGAAGTTCCATTAAGTACATGAATTATTTACTACATCCACAAGAGCTGCTACAAGTACAATATTTCAAGCAAACACCTCCCGACTGCTTGAGATATCCCGGCCACATGTAAATCTGTTTAACCATGGAACTCTAAATCCACAATAATATTTACGTTCCGCTGTAAAGATTTTAACAAAGTGAAATAAAATTAAATTAAGAATAACTGTTTAACGTACTTGCAGAATCCAAATTGTAAACTTCTGTTAAAAGACATCATAAATAAAGCAACCTCGTTACGCTACAGCACATGAATTAACCCTTTGTGTTACACCAAAAATTAAGTTATTCATACCACATTACCTACACAGCTAATATGTTATGCTATTTCTTTCCATTGAGGAATAGAAATCGAGAGACACGTAATATACAATCACTAATCAATTTGAATAAACTTTAAGTTATAAAAATGGGGAAAATATTTTTTATTACACTATTTGTATCTGTACTCAGTTAGGTTTATTTTGCCCCTTAAACACTAAAAAATAAAGTATTTACATTTACGTCCGTTCTATTTGTTTTTACACTAAGGAAAATTATAACCTTGCGTATCGATGCCCAAATCCCACAGGAGACTAAAGAGCTGCCATGGAAACATTTCTTTCGTTACTGACTTCAATATACGTACGTTCGCAAGCACACTAGCCTATATAAGTCACACTGTGCACAACATACGTCACACTGTTTTACATAAACTAGAAAATTAATTATTTCCTGTTGTATGACTTACAAGTTCCACAGACACAATCTGGGACTGTATATTGGTAGCAATGGTCTCTTAATAAATAAATATAACTACTTAAGACCACGGTATTATGATACCTTCTGTCAGACGTTCTCTAACGGGAGAATGGATAACATGTCTGAGAAAAAAGTTCTAGATGACCGTGAACCAAGATGCTAAGGATTGGAATAAATGTTTTCAATACAGTAAAACCTATTCCACATCAAAACAAGATTTATTTCGTCGACACTGTGTGTACATCAGTTACGATTACTCGATTAAATTTTGTTTATTGAAACGACTGTACGAAAATAGTACGCTCGTGTCACGTTTGTTTATAACGTCGTTGTGTCCTTTGATCACTACTAGTAGACCTGTTCCGCTTCCCCAGCGTTTCATTGGGCGTCTACACTACTCCGTTCGTCTTGTTATATCGCCGTAACATTCTCGGTATGCGGTTCTCATCCATTCTGGACAAGTGTTCTTCACAGTTTCCTTTATACCACTGTATTTTCTCTTTCTAGTCGCTCTTTCTCTTTCTCTTTCTCTTTCACAGTCATTACTTTATATTCAACTCAATCCGTGTGGTTGGATTCCTGATCCTATGCGCATCCTCTATTTCCTCTGTATTTCGTACATCATCTGTATTTCATCTAATATTTCTGAGCAATTTTATCTCCAATGTTCGGAGTCTTTGTTCCTTTATGTTTGTAGTTATCCATGTTTTGACTCCCGTACACTAAAGGGAGAGACAAGTATTGGACAATCGGACTTGTGTGTCTAATCTACCTTTTTTTTAAACGTCTTTGTTAGTATCACATACGGCTTGATACTTAATAATTTTGTTCACGTGACCGTTATCGTGTTCATATATGATATTACAGACAAGATACTGAAAGTGAAAAACTCGCTCTAGCGGTTCATTTTGGAGAACGATTTTCGATCGAACCGCTGCCTAACCCCCCCCTCCCATTTGCCACGTTGTTCTTTTCCCCATTGTTTTTATTTTTCTGCTGATATCCTTCCTCCATACACTGTGACAACTTTGTCTAAATAGAAAAGCTGCTCTTAGAGGTCGTTTTCAGTTGGTGCAATCAGTACCAGACCGTCAGCAAATAACAGTATACTTGAATTTAATAAACAAACACTTGGTAAGTTCTACAGATGATTTTATTTTCCTGACAATTGTTTCACCAGATACGGCAGCTTCAGAGGTTGGATTTCAACTGACAGGTTTGAAATGTATGTTAGGAGGGGGAGGGTTGGAGGTAGTGTATGACAAAGGGTGTATTGGAAAGTCCGAGGTAAACGGTTGGACAAAGGTGTTCATTGTTGTTAACAAAAAGTACCGTAACTGGCTAATTATGAAACGTATACAATACATTTTTGTGTGAAGAAAAATTACAACAACTTGTTACTTAAACTAATGCAAGACTAAATAGAAAATATGTACTGCTTTAGACTGAACTGCAAGTCTCTGACAGGTATGTGACTTAGAAAGAGAGCGTAGACATGCGCACGCGTAGGCACGCTCAGTGGTGTAAACAAACCAACGACTACTGAGAAACACCGAGTCACATTACATTAGCAGAACTCACTCAACGCTCAATTTCCTCTCATTTAAATATATGTTTCTCCAACATTTCCAAAAACGTTTAATTTGCACAAGGTACTTGTAATGCATCATTACAATTTCTGGTTTTTCAATTAACACTTTTCTTTTATTTCTACATTTCTTCCACTTGAATCCCACACTTTTAAACACTCGCGTGAATAATTTAGCGCTCCACGGGAAATGGATTCTTTCTTTCTTCATAGGCAGGACTTTTTTAACAGTGGGCAAATTTTGATTTTTATAAAAATATTGAACAATATTTTTTACCACACACTTATCAAAATCATCAAGAAAAAGTTTCATTTTCTCACATGTTTTACGTTTTTTCCACGATGTAGAGAGTTTTCCTTCTGGACTGCATTCCCTTTGCTTCTCAAGTATTTAACGAAGCCTTCCGATGTATTACAGTAATATGCAGCTCATTTTGTTGCTTGATTCAGTGGGTATGTCAGTGAGTTTTGTTGTTTTTCTTCATCACATTTTTCAATTAAGTATATTACTAGTTATTTCGTGACCTTCACTGTGAACAACGAAACTTAAGTTTCTTTCTTTCGATGGCTATCGAAGAGTGATTATGAACAGACAGCTACAAATAACAGAATAATTCACTCACTAACTGAAAGTAACTATAAGTACAGTAATCCTAACCGATAGTTCACAAATTCGAATTGTTAATGTTACTATAAGACAACTACTTGAAAAGTACTAAGTTGTGAACAAAAAAAAAATACGTTTTTGAACGGTGAAAATCAGACTACAGTAAAATTACAAAGTGTAATGACTGATTGCCGTTGTGAGTGGATGCCTGTCTGACTGTGAACAGGGCCATGCAGTTGTCTTGATTTATTGGCCTTGACAAACTAACGACACTAACACAAACACACTCGCTCATACTTTATCCCCTCCATCTGAGACACGGAGTTCGGTCTCATGCAGTACAATGTATGAATGTTACAATCGAGAAACATTGTGTCTAATAAACTATTACAAATAAAGTACAGTTTAAATTTTAAAATGTTTATAAATAACATATAGCTGTCTAATTTAACCAAATTATAAACATTTAACAATTTGAACTTTAACAATTTTAACATTAGTCAGTAACGGTACTTTTTGCTAACAACAATAAACACCTTTGTCCAATTGTTCACCTGAGACTTTCCAAAGCACCCTTTGTCATACACTACCCCGAACCCTCCCTTGCTTAACATACATTTCAAATCTGTCAGTTGAAATCCGACCTCTGATGCTGCCGTAACTGGTGAAACAATTGTCAGAAAATAAAATCATCTGTAGATCTTACCATGTGTTTGTTTATTAAATTCAAGTATTAGTAAAATGTTCTGCCAAGTCCCGAACGTCCATTCGATCAGTGTAGTATATAGCAGTAGGTTCGAGAATTTCCATCGCTCGTGAAATTTTAGGGTATGTCGTCTCACTGTGCGGGTGAGAAAGTGTGAGTGCTCTAATGAATTTAAGGGGTATGCCGGTGGTAGCGTAGCTACTGGCAGGATCTCCCTTGCTGAACAGGTCTTATCTGAGGAGCCAGAGAAGTGTGTCCCAGCCCCTTTCTGGTGAACCACCAATGTGCCTATCCATCCGTACCTGTTATCTTGATCCTTTTTGTACACCGACATCGAAACGAGGAGGCCTCAGTCCTTGAGACTGATACTTGGGCACTGCAAATTGTAAGAACAACGGTTGCAAAGCCATCTGGGCCTTCTGAGACAAGGCTGATGAGAGCGAGTCCCTGGTGCCCTAAAACTGGAGCCCTTCGGCTAAAATATGGTCACTCCCTACACAAGAGTCCCTGGTCCTCCTGGTTGGAGGCTTTGCGAATGGGCTAGTAACACGTCCATGAAGGAAAGTAATATTACTAGGAACTTCGCAAATGACATCACACTAGTTTTTTTACAATGGATGGTTCGTTTGTTTTCAACAAATGACAATATTACATTATGAGCTTTTTGGGCAACCAAATAGTTATGGCACAAGACTTCAATGAAATCGGGTCTACTAATATGGAATACAGGGGTGAATAAAAGGGGTTATACAATGGTAAAGGGGCTAATATATGTAACGAAAAAACGGGGGTTGTATAACAATTATGCTTATTATTTACAGTATGATTTCTTAGAAATAAACATTAAAATAATCAACGTGAAAGTAAAAATGCAGCCTGAGAGAATGAAACACACAAGGCAGAAAAGTAATAAGCACATTGAACGGTATCGTCTATGACGGACGGTAAATATGGAAAGACGGGTAGAAAAGACAATAATTAGAAGCATCATACCTTAGAGCTTTGTGGAGTAGGTATTAAATGTAAAAACTGACCAGCTCCTGAATGCTACGGAGATGAGTTTATGAAGCAAGCCACAGGAATATGGAGGAAAAAACAGCGTCTCGTATGACGCTAACAAACAATGGGAAGACTTCGACCCAAAAACTGACCGATGAAATAGAAAAGAAGAACAACTGCTCTAAGTGTAGACTGTATAAAGAACAACCGAGAATCGATAAGTACAAAAATCTTTCACAGTAATCCAAGGGGAATGACAAAACAAGAAAAACTCAGGGGAATGCATTAATACAAAGGTGGTTAAAAGAAGATTAGAATAAAACTAATGGCTAAATAGAAATAGCTAGAGTAAAATATTAGAAGACATCAAACAGGTTTTGAAACGATAACACATATTTATAATTTTTGTATAGTGTTTCGAAGTTTTGGTGTTTAATTTAAAAAAAAATAGACAAAGGCGAGTAGTTGATAAACAATTGCATAACATTACACATTACACTAAAATGTGCAATAGTGCAACAGTTTGCCTGTATCTAACGTATACAAGAGTACAAGATGAATATACCTTGAAACGTTGCAAAACTGTTTTTATTAAAGACTAAACCTTAAAATCTCATACAAATATTATAATTAATATCGTAGATAAATAATATTTGTATATTCATTTATTAAATGGAAAATAATTATAATACTAAAATAGTTTAGATAATTATATTATTTATTATTATATTAGTTGTATGTATAATATTGGAACTGTAGCAAATACAACAGTAAGGCATCCTGTATAACCAGTAACCCAAAGCAACATGTGGTATCGCTTAAATTCTCATACGGAAAGTACTCAACGCCTTTGATCGAAAGAAATTGCCCTGCTGTTGGATCACAAGCAAAGATAATGTTCCAGGCATGTGAGCATGTGAGTCTGTTGCTTGTCAGCGTTTGGTCACAAGCGTCTTATATTCATATAAGCTGAGGTCAGACAGAGATCCAAATAAAAACCAATTCAAGTTGAAGACAAAATCGAGTACGGAATTCAACCCGGAAGGAAAATGAAACTAAGGGTCTGATGGGACTCTTTAAATAATACAATGTTGAAAAATCTACTATTCTCAAATAGTACCATCAAATTATACAGTTAGATATAACAAAGTTGATGCTACAGTGTAGAGTAAAAAAGCATTAGAAACTCACGGTCTGAGTTTGATTAAGGAAATCATAAACAAATTGGTGTAACAAAGTACTGAGAAACAAGCATGCTCATATCATAACCAGATGGAAAATTGTCAACCAATCAAATTATATTGAAGTTAGACTGAGTATTTGGATAATACAAATAAACAGCTTTATAAAAATAAATTGAATGAAGTGTTGCAAACATCTTCAGAGAGTACTGTAAAACCGATCACCAGGCAATCAATGTTGATGCAGAATGAGTTTAGATAGATGAAGTTAAATTGAGTTCAAGTTAAAAAGTTAGAATGAGTTCAGTTAAATCAAGTCTACCGTACTTCGACAACTATATATTATTGCAGATACGTGACTCCCGCAATAAACCTTATGGCTAATCTAAAAATTCAGATTATGATGTTAATATTTAAACTATCTGTTCTGTATCAATTTCAGTTAAGGAAATAGTATGTAGATAACATATGTTCTGATGTCGTTTGAGGCTTGTGAGACGCAGGTCTGAACGACAGTTAACGTGGTTAAACATTTCTTACGGCTTCCTACTCCGCCCATGTTGGATTTATTTACGAATAATCAGACACCAGTCAACAAAGAAGCATCTTATTAACGCCGTTATCAAATACTACTAGACACTAAAGTTTGTAAATATTGATAAAAACACGCAATATCGATGAAATAAAATATCTTGCATTAAACACACTCATCGTTAAGTACACTCGTTTCGTATTATCAGATATACTAAAAAATTAACTTATTTTATACGTTCTAAGAAATCGTACCTTTTAGTTTTTAAATTAAATTTCAAGCGTATGTATTAAACGTATGCATGAATTAAACCTGCTGTGGAAATAAAACACGCTTCTGCCTGATGTGCATTTTTAAAATGAAATTCTTTCAGCAGTAACGCAAATACGAATTCCGTGAGAGGAGAACAGATGTTTCGCGTTCAATATCTCTCAGGCGACGTCGTCTTCGCCGTCTTCGTCATTACTTTCCACAATAAAAAAAGTATTACCAAATCGCTATTGCAACATAAAATCGTTCCATTTAAAATTTTGCAACAAGATATGAAAATATCAGCAATAAAAATTTATCTATAATATTTATGTGATCCGCTTGCGGCAACCACGCACCTTTTTTTAATGTAATGTAGGCGCGGCACCGAACTGTCACTTCCCTCACCCTTTGTTTTATTACGCCCATAAAATAAATATGACGCATTATTTCAAACTAAAATATTATTATTAACTTGATATATATTGTAATACATTTTCACTTTATATTTTCTACCCTCCTTTTATGCGTCATTAAAATAAATGTATAGCCATGAAGAGGGTTGCCGTACAATGATAACATAGGTATTACTGTGTTTTACAGAAATACCACTGTAAAATTCAACGATGATTTTGTAACGAAATATAATTTATTGCTGTTTTTATAACACTGTATATTACAAAATAAAACGTAGTACATTGTGTTTGCAATATGAATATAGAAAGCATATTTAGTTTGTAAATGATTACGGCATTTAAAATAAATATCTATATCTGGGGCCAAAATAGACGTTTGTATGTGTGACTGTGTTCAGATGATGTTTGTTAGTATGAGGGGTGGGAGGTTTTGGAGAGAGATGAATATAAATAGAGAGAGGGAGTGAGAGACAGAGAATAAGTGAGTGAGAGAGGCTCGGAGATCTGATTATAATAATATTTTATTCGTAACATTAAAGTGTTTAGAGTGGGAGCAGTTATTAAAGTGCAATAGACTTCACTGTATTACCAAACAACACTGCTCCCGTTATATTATTATTCATCATTCCTTATAGCTAGTGTGTAAGTTGTGTAGATTTGTGACCGTGATGCTTACAGTCATTTCCTTACTTTTCTTCTGTTTCAGACATGCTTTCAGGTACAACTGTTATCATGGGTTGGGTGCTCGTATAGCTGCAATTTAATTTGACATGAACAATTTTTGTTTATCTCGTATGATTTACACGGAGTGTATGACTGTTCAATCACCATTTCTGAGTCAATATAAGAGGGTCATTCAATAAGTAACGAGACAAATTGCTCTAGCTTAAAACTCGTTTATTGAATCAATACAAAGTGATGGTTACTTTTCAACATAATCCCCCCCCCCCCCAACTGTAATACACTTATCCCATCGTTTTTCTAACTTCCGAATGCCCCTGGCATAAAATTCTGTGGGTTGCTGACGGAGCCAGTTTTACACATGAATTTTGACCTCTTCATTGGAACCGAATTTTTTCCCGCGTAGTGCCTCCTTAAGGGGTCCAACCCAAAAAAAGTCTGATGGAGCGAGATCTGGGCTATAAGGTGGATGTGGCAGGACCTCCCAGCCAAGTTTTGCAACCATTTCTTCGGTCAGTTGAGCCGTGTGTGGGCGAGCGTTGTCTTGAAGGAGAATCACGCCTTTTGTCAAGAGTCTGCGACGTTTGTTCCTGATGGCAGGCTTTACCTAGTTTTCTAGCATATCACTGCAATACTGACTGTTGACTGTTCGTTGGTCTTCCAGATAATCACAGAAAATTCCGCGGTGCAATTATCAAGCGTACTCGCCATTGTTGACTGAGTAAATTAGAGGGTATGTTTATGAAATTTTATTAAACAGCTGATCAGAAGTCATTGCAAGGATGCCAACTTGTACTCCTGAAAGTATCGTATTGATTTATCAAGTAGTTTTTGAGCTAGAGCAATTTGTCTCGTTACCTATTGAATGACCCTCGTATATAACTTTAAAAGGTCATATATTTAAGTGTGCGAACTCAGTATACTTAGCCTCGTTGAAAACTCAGCATATTACTGTGGTCACCGGAGGCGTCTCACAGGGTTCGGTACTCGGCCTGTTGTTCTGAAACTACGTGTACGATTGTCTACTGACGCCGGCGTTTTCTGAGTGTCACACTAGTACCATTCGCGGATGACGCTACTATTGTAACTGTTGCAAGATGTCTCACCAATCTGGTTACTGGAGCTCTAACGTTTTACGTCACTGGGTGGATCAGGTGGCTTAGTATTGGCCGAAAACAGAACAGGCACATCTAATTAGTAGTAGGAAGAAGGTGGAGACCATTACACTTGAAGCTCGCAAGTAACGCGATTAAGTCTCACCCTACCCCTAGAACGACCGTGAAGAGTCTCATACTGAGCATACTAGCAATACGGTTGCAGCCGCTGGTGCAGCACTAGCACGCTAATGGCCAATGTTGCATGGCCAAGACAAAACTAGAGACTGCTACCGGTCTCAGTAGCCTGACGATCTGATCAGATGTATTGTAGGTGAGATATACAGTAAGAAGATAGCTGACGTACGTCGGCTTAATCATCTCAGTGTGACTGTCGCACATCGCAATATGTCGACCAATGGAGTGTGAGTAATCGCGGGAATGTTGCGCGGTGACATCTTGGCAGACCACGACAACCCAGACGCCTAAGAGTGCCGTGTTTCTTCAGGAGAGCAAGCATCGTCTTGAACAGTGGCAAACACTCTGGAACTAGTCACATAAAGAGTAGATGGTCTTATCGCCTTATACTAAGTACATATATATTAATAAGTATATATAAATATATATATATATATATATATATATATATATATGCGTAACTATATCCCATGCAGGAGTTAACCTTACCTAACATTTGTTTGTCGGAGCAGGAATGCTTCCTAGCTTATTTGGAAAAATTCGGAGACTAGCAGAAATTGAGATGACTACACTCTCAGGATGTAACTGAGGATGTGGAACATCAATTATCCAAATACCCCTGCTTCAGCGATTCATAACAATGAGTTCAGGCACTGTTTCCACAACAACTAAGAGAACAGTGTGATGTAATGTTGGCATCTAAGGATATACGGAATGCAGTCTGTAACTTTGCTGCAGCTGTGACTGTAGAGCTGCGGCATGCGGAAGGCTATAAAGGAGTCTCTAACAGAGACAGTCAGATGTCTACATGTCATTCCTGAAAATCCCAGCGGTAGTCCACATTAGGATCTGTGTTTCATTTTTTAATGTCGAGACTGACATCTGGAAAGTCCCACATTGGCAAGAAGTACGGGCTTCCTTCCTGTGCATGCACAAGTTATTTTTTATCTCCTCCGATAAACACACACACACATCTGAACACATCCTCCCTTGTAGATCATGTAAATTAAAACGAATAATATGCCTACTAATGCCACCAATTAATAGATTTATGGTACCAGAAAGTAAAAATATAAACAAGTTCGAGTACTAATGGATGTAATCTTCGCCGAAATTAAGTGAAATTCATAAATACGCGTGTCCTGACGCTTTGTGTGTTATTAAATAATCTACATAAAGCAGACTAGTAATTGAGAGGGGAGTACTACAAAGTAGCTTCAACGTAATTGATTTTATTTGTGTGACCGATCAAACTGTATACACAGCCGATACTGTGGGGATGAGAAGAGGGAAACAGCGAGTGAATTCTAGATATGTAGGTCTCACCCAATCAGTGTGTCTCCTATGGTCACCGCTCACACACCCATTACACATGTAGCATTGATTGTCTATCTCCCCTACTCGCCTCCACTGCTGTCGTTTACAAATAATTTAGCAAAACCTACCGCACCACACACACACACACACACAGTGGCTGCAACAAATTAAATTAATTTATTATTTTTCTTTCTAACAATTTGTTTTCCCCATTTTCGAAGCTAAATGATAAAATCATTTATTTGTTTAGGCTTATTACCACTGACATCACAAATATATTGAAATATATAGAAAAGAACTAACCGCAGACGCTCATAAAAAATTTAATTTAGGTTTGTTAAATTAAACTATTTACCTGAATTACTTTGTTTTCGAGATATACAAACTGATGCTTTGTTAAAACCTGTGCAGAAACAGCAGGCTGTGTTGACTAACCACTTATACAATAGGCAAAACGTTGATTCTCCCTACGTGCTATGTGAATGTAATCAATTCCTGAAGACTTGCGTGGGTCTTCTTATGTGCTGACAATTCCGGCTCCATACAAGATAGGTGAAAGCACTACACCCCCAGATAGCTAACATATCTTCACGTAAACTAGTTAACTTCAATCGTTAAGAAACGTTAAGCTACTTCGATCACAGAATCTAAGTCACACACTATCAAATGACTCGAAACCTTCGCCGTCATAATCTTTTCGAGCAAGAACTTTGGACACCCACAAGTACTATGCCTAAATACAAACGAAGATTCCGACATCGCCTCCTGAACTTGTTGAAACTTGCTTACTACAGTTGCTATTACAGTTATTTGACGTTACGCATCTTAGTTACGTTGCACCGTGTTGTCTACCCTCAGGTGATTTTCTACATTTTGTGACAAAACAGTGACTGCATTCGTGGAAATGTTTCAGTACGTCAGCACTATCTCGTAAAATGAAAAATTAAATCGTAACGTAAACAGAACACACACAGACACTGCTTTCTTGGCCGTGCTTGAAAAGATTTTGTTATATGTTCTCCACGCTACCAAATACAACTTTATATTTAGAAAGGTTTTAATTTAAATAGAAAGATATAGCCATTATACCCTTCGATTCACTCGATCATAGGTATGTGGTTTCTATCATGATAAATTTGACATACTGAGGAGGCAAATGTGCGCGCGTACTCACATTGGACTGGTAGTCCTCCTAACAACGAAACTTAACAGTTTTCATATTTTCGTTGTGACGAGATTTAAGCTTACATTTTTTAAATTCCTGTATAAAACTATGTTGTTGATTCATTTTGGACGTTAAAATTTACACAAAAGAACACAGACGTTTAGCATTAAAGCATGGTGAAGGGAGTTTGCTTGGCGTGGGGTACGGCTGGCTCTCGAGCCGGCTGCACTTGAAGCATACTCGTGAACGTTAAATATCGCCAACAGAACATGGAAGTGGCGTGTTCCCTCAGTATTGTCTCATTATGCAAATTACACGTTAACCTCTGCTTCAACAATTGTCCGCTCCATGTCACTGTTTTTACCTTGTCATGTTCTTTCAGCGCATAAGTGAATTAATTAAACTGGTGTAATGGTCACAAATTTAAACGAAAATTTTGAATGCATTTTGTACATTTATTTATTGTACGATCCTGCTTATTGTAGCAATCATGAATGCCTGAAAATCAATTAATTTCAATTTAAATTTAGATTTTTAGCATCTGTTGAGAACACGCTATTTTTAAAATGTAGGGTTATTGTGAGTTGGTGTACAAATTTTTCTGGTATTAAGACACTTCGAACATAAAGCACTATTGGGTAATAAGATTTTTGGGTGCTGGGTAAAGCAATACCTGTCATTTTAAGATTTTTGAACTGCCTTAAGCGTATGCTAATTTTTTGTAACTTCTGTTTGTCAAAATCGTCTTTCATAAACTCAAATATTTTTTAAATTATAGCGGAAGGCCGTATGATTTGGACCGGTGTATAATTTGGGCTGTCCAAAAATTTTACTTTTGCAAGTTTGGTCATCCCTTGTCTCAGACTCGGTTGGCTAGACGCTTTATGGTAAGTTTCTCTAGCAAGTTGTTTTGATATAGGTTTTTTTTTTGATTGAGGGGGAGAGCAGAAAAAAGTTTGTTGCTTTTACGCTGTAGTAAGATTACCGATTCCTTTATTCTTACATCGTGGAGTGAAGTTATTTTTGGAACTAACACGGTGTTTTGCACACTTGCGTACTAAAATGATTGTTAAGTACGCTCTGATAAGGCTTCAATATGGTTAAGTACGCTCTGTTCAATATGGTTTTTGTATTAATTAGGCCTATATATTCTTTGCACCGCGTGTAATTTTGACTGCCAGTGAGTGTGACCGCTGAAATAGTGTCACATTGCATGACAGCACGATGTTTTCATGGTGTAACTGCTATTTCATTGCACTCACAAAATGCAATATTTTTATAATTCTTTTTATCAAACAAAAACCATTCTACGTGTCTACCGCTGTCTTTCAAATTAAGAGAGAATCCTGGAACCGTCTGAAGGCGCAGAACGTTGCTTTTGTAGCTGTAGAGTTTACAAGGGCCGTAACAATAAAACTGATTATGAATGGTTTCAGATGTAGCGATATTTTGTCAGATGGCAGAAAAGTAGGCAACTGTCCGACGATTTTGCGCCTTCTTTGGTTATGAACCAATGAAAAATGCACACAAAACGTCGGAGACATTTGCGTCTCCAGCTGTAACACCAAATAATAATTTCACGGGAGAAACTTCTCTTAAAATGAACATCATCGATTCAATAGCACCATCTTTGATTCAACATCAGCAACTGGACCAAGGAAAAAGGCCTACAGAGTGAACTTCGTCTGGCGTTTTCTTGCACCGTGTAAGCATTCTCTAAAGAGGACAACACCGTCTGCGCGCTTTCTAATAAGAAGAAACTGTTTACTACAAACACAAGGAAGACGTCAAAAATATAGATCATGTTGTATCCATAACAAATAACTTGGGATTGCGTTTATATGTGCCGGTCCAAATTATACGAATTTGCAGTCCAAGTATTTAATTTACTGTAATAATTTTTAAACATAATATCTGTAGTATTTTCAATAGAGAAAATGACATTATGCGGGTTTAAAGTTAATCTGTCAAAATTACACACACTTTCCCTAACTAAGAAAGCTTTTAATTAATTTGATTACGCAAAGTAATGCATAACTTCATACTTTCTTACTTATCATACGTTCTTAACTCCCCTCCCCCCCAAAGGGAAGCGACTTGTAGGCCTACCAGCAGTCATAAACTTGACACATTTCATTCGTTCAGTGATAAAACGTTTGCAAATATTCTATTAGAGATGATCATAACGATAAATCCTAGTACTTTATTAAAAACACAAATTAACATTATTTGATTTTCATTCGAAAATATTCTATTCTTATGTAGATATTTTCGTAGGTTATGTCACTGCTCGTACCTGTGTAATTGTTCTATACAACCGCTTTTACTACTCTTAAACAACTGTTCACTCAACTACCATATTTGATATTGTAATCAAAGATACATTAAAAATTATTTTTATCCTATAGCTAGGGCTAACATTACAATATGATTACAAATTATTTTGACAAAATGTTCTCACCTAACAAATGAATGACACAGTTTTGTATAACATTATGCCACAACATATACGCGATCTTACTCATAAATATTATTAATTTATTCAGTGTATCCATTACAATGTCTATATCGTCCTTCAAACAATAGATAGGCTGTATGTGTTCAATACAACAATTGTGTAAGACGTCGCATACAGGTTTTATTTATGGTACAATTGTATGTACAACATTATATTAAGCAAATACGTCAACATTCAAAACAGATTTCAAATCCACAAAAACCTTTGTTTATTGAGTTAGTGATTTGTGATTACACCCATATGTACAACGGAAACTTGTGATACGATTATTATCACTAACAATAAATATATTTACCTTGTTTCCTGTCTCGTGACCACGTGTATTTAACGCGTAAATTATATTCATTGCGTTAAATACACGTGGTCACGAGACAGGAAACAAGGTAAATATATTTATTATTAGTCATTATAAGTGGCCTGGATGCCGACAGACATGTTATTCAGATTGTTATCATACTCGGTAATTTCATATACGATTAATTACCCATGTACCCATGTACGATATCATGTATGGTATGTACCCAATTTTTTTACTGAAACAACGCAAGATGTATCGACACAGTTCTACACCTAACACATGACTTTGTAGGATACAGGCGGGAGTGAACAACTAGTGTGTCAGCTTACTCGTCTCCTGACCATTTAATGTTTGTTATTTCAGTTGAGCATTAAACGCATCTGTTAATCCACCTCATTTATAATATATCTCTAATGGCAGCAAAATACAAATTACAGAATCACATCATAATTCTCTTCACACACAAAAGAGCAGATTTATGTATCTAACAAAACGACTAAATTTAATTCACTGTGTAGGTCACGTAACTATTGGTCTCATTTGAATGATAGTTACGCCACTGCCTGCTGCAATTACGTGTCATAATCAGTATAAATACACAAACTCAGAAATATGAAAGATGTCGAAAGTATCACTGTCCTTGAATTTATTTTAGACTTGGTTGTAGGAAAAACAAAATAAATAGCGTACGTACGTAATATCGTTATTACACCATATTAGACACAGCTATCTGGAGATATAATCGAATTTAGCTAAACAATTATTGGAAGTCTACAAATAACTGAGCATTGCCTGGTATAATGAAAGTTTCAGCTTTAGAGTTTTTACCGTAATTACATTTCGTTACATCAATATGTTGTGGGTACTCAGCCCTTAATATGTAACAAAAATTCGGCTCTTTCATGAATATATTCTGGGTTTAATTACTTCATCAATTAATAGAGATAATACTGAAAATTTGCAAGGAACGTTTATTACAATTTGTAATTATGAAATCTAGACAGTAAGTTTTAAAAATTTAAGCATAGCCAACTTTTTGCATTTCAGAAAATAGAGAATGTAAATAATACATTTTATTATACTGTACATAGCTATAACAATATTGCTACATATAGTCGATCACTGTGATATTATACGAAACAATATAGTCTAAGTTTTCAGCATTTACGTGCAGATCTTGTTTCACTGGCTTCAGCTTCTCAATTCACAAACATCTTTTGCATTACTATTTTGATACAAAAGGCAATGATAAATTTGATTGTGAATGTGAAAGCTATAACATGAGTATAAAAAGGTGTAGGTATACTGTATAAAACGCAGTATTAACGGCAGCTACCGTTTGCCAAAAACATTTACCACAGATTATGTTTTTAAACAATTTTATGATCACTATTTTGTATAATATTAATCACAGTAATAAATGATTTCTTGTATAAGTAGGTTATATTATTCTGGTTACCATTATATGGCGCACATTATTTGTGTCTTTTGACATATATAACAATAATATTTTTTTTGATAGGAGGACAGATTATCTGTATAATTGTGTGCTCGTAGAGTGCACGTGTGCGTGTATACACGTATGTCTGTATATGTTTTATTTTGTCTTGAATCACTGGTTCCCGCTAGGCGATAACTGCTTCTACAGATATAGTGATATCACTGGTTAATTTGTTTGTTAATGTTGTCAAAATACCAGTAATACAAGTAATACTCAAGTTACCAAGATAGAAAAGTAATTTCTATTAGCAAAGCAAAACGTATTGGTTAAAAACAGGGGTTAGAATTTTAAATCAGTAGAGACTTTACACTTTACAGACTTTTCCGTTATCTAATACAAATACATATAGGCCTATATATATATTCAATCACTTTCTGCTATAGTCCGTTTCTTGATGTATATAATACATTTAATATTTATAATGAATTTACCTCAAGATATTTTTTTCCTTATTAGGAACATGTTTCGAGAGCTCCCGTGCTCTTATCCTCAGCTTCCGTGATCTTGCGTCTGGTGAAGTATTTGTGTGTAGGCTGGATGCTATTAAGGTTTCTTGTTGGTCTCTGGTATTTTAAAGTCGTATTATTGTGTGTGATTGTGGTATATGTATTTGTATTTTGTGTATTTTCGATGTTGAGTGCTTTGAATATTGTGTCATGTTTTGTATTGATTTGTATTTTTCAGGTATTAGTTTGTTTTGTGTTTTATGTTTGTATATTTGTAAATTTTCCCAAATGTTCATTATGGTGCCTTTGTGTGGTATATGTTTTATTAGTGTCATATTGGTTATGTCTGGGAATTCGTGTCCTGTGTTTATTGCATGTGTGGCTAAATTGGATTTATATTTTTCTGGTTTTTTGTATGCGTTTAGGTGTTCAAAATAACGTTTTTTCAGCTGTTTTTTTTTGTCCTATGTAACACTTATTGCAATCTTGGCATTCAATTTTGTATATACCGTTAGTTGTTTTATTATCTTTGTTGTGTGGGCTATTTATTTTTGTAAATTATTTTTATTAGTTTTGTATGCTATTTTTATATCTGTGTTTTTAAATAGTTTTGTTAGCTTTGTCATTTTATTATTTATATATGTGAATGTGGCCCATACGTTGTTGTTGTTATTATTTATGTGTTGTTCATTTTGATTAATTCTTAATTGTTCAGTTTTTATTTTATATTTGATTTTATTTTCTATTTTGTTTACAGTATTTTTATTGTATCCATTTTCATAACCAATTTGGTATATTACTGTATATTTCTTTCTTTGTCAGTTTCTTCTTTGTTTAGGGGAATTTGGTACATTCTGTTAAATAGCGAATAGAATGCTGCCATTTCATGTTGTGGTGGGTGGTCAGAATGTTTAGGTATAATGATGTTGGTAGAAGTTGGTTTTCTGTATATTGCATATTGTATGTGGTTGTTGTTTCTTGTGATGGTTATGTCTAAATAGTTGATTTTGTTATGTTTTTCTTTTTCTTCTGTGAATTGTATTTTATGATGTATGTTATTGATTTGTTCCAGTATGTTCTCTGCATTTGTGTTTTTGTTATTTGATACATATAGCCCATCATCTACATATCTTATCCATATGCCATTTGGATCAAATGATTTTATAATATTTTGTATTTTGGTGTCTATGTGTTGTAGGAAAATTTCTGCTATTATGCTTGATAATGGTGATCCCATTGCTAAACCTTCTTGCTGTTGATAAATTTTGCTATTAAATTCAAAGTAATTTTGTTTTAGTATTAGTTGGAAAAAAACCTAATAAGGAAAAAAATATCTTGAGGTAAATTCATTATAAATATTAAATGTAATATATATATATATATATATGTATGTATGTATGTATGTATATGAAAGCGTTTTTATCGACCTACCTCATTACTAGTTCAACAATAACAAAATTCCTGTTCAACCCGTTTTTATTCTACTTCGTTTTTTATTTTATTGTTGTTGCTGTGTGTGTGTGTGTGTGTGTGTGTGTGTGTGTGTGTGTGTGTGTGTGTGTGTGTGTGTGTGTGTGTGTGTGTGTGTGTGTGTGTGTGTGTGTGTGTGTGTGTGATATAACCGTTAATTTGTTAATTTAACATTTACTAGAAAATAACGTTTATTGTTTATTTGCTATTTTGGTTTTGTATGTGTAAAAAGTTTTTATGATGTCAACTTGGAACTCTGGTGTTATTTTATAAATTATATATTTCAATATCAGATGTTTTGTGTTGACATATTGTGACGCTAGGTTGCTCCTTTATATAGGTCGCAATAATTATATATACTTGTTTAGGTATGAAGTGATTTTTATGATGTGTTTGTTCTGTACGCTGTTGTTACGTTTTATTTGTTTAGTATGTTATTATTTTATTTATATTATGATTAGTGTATGCTGTGTAAGTGGAATTGGAAACTGTATTGTTCAATTGTATAATGTTTTTATATTACATTTGTATTCTGTTTTGTGTATTGTATTCTCCATTTCCTACATTTTTTTCTTTCCTGAACAAGATTATTGTTAACATGCGCAGTTTGATTACAACTCCTGTAGCTGCATACAAATATCTACAAATATCTCTTTTCTAATACTTATTCTTCTAATGGATTCACTGTAGAAGAACGAAACTGAATGAAACTGTGACTATTGAAACCAAACGAAAATTCTTCTTCTAATCGACAGTTGACATACAAAATAGTTTTTCCTACCTTTGAAAGAATCTTCAAATACATTTACTGCTTGTAGATGTATCGTTTATTTCTTTTCAGTTTTGTCATCAATTGAAGTACGTATGGTAAAATAAAATTGCCATAAGTTTTATAAATAATTTTCACATATCTCACACCAGATTCGTCAAGTCTTCATCTCAGAATCAATAATCTAGAACTGTTAGTGGGACAAAATTAACGTTATTATTTTGTTAATAATAACAGAAACCAATGTTAGAATTGTTATTTACCAAAACTAACACCAGTTTTCATCACATTATTATTGATATACACTGTGCTGAATTGCAAGAGATTTTTTTCAGATTATGTTTAATGTGTCCACAGTTATCTCAAAAGACCAAATGAATACAGTAAACACGTAGCCTGTAACGTATGGTTCTGCAATCAATTAGTATTCTCTGCACTGTTGTACCACATATATTTCCCAATTTTATATATCTTTTACATTCGTCTAGACAATTTATCATCCTTGCTGCTCACCATAGCTTTGTGTCTGCGATCTCAAAGTACACCCTCCTCTCATCTCACAGTATTTTTGCTGCCACGGCTCATTCCGAATTCTGCACCACTTCCTTTATGTCATATTATTCATATAGGTTTTACTTTCATGCGAGGGTACGGATTCAAATAATATAAATTTAACTTGATTTTGTTATTAAGAGACAAAGAGATGTCTGTGTGGCTAAGCCGGATAAATAAGTGAGGAAAAAGCCGTCCTTTAACTATGGGAAGGACACTACACGAGCTGCTGAAAAATAAATAACCCGCACGTGACAAGAATTGCACAACGCACACAGCACGATAGATGCAAAACAATGGCGTCAGTAACGCATTCTCCACTTATTGGCAAAAGTCTCCACTGTTCCCAGTTTGCGTCATGTAAACAGTTTATTGTAATGCTACTTTAACACCAGTTCCTGTAAATTTTTTAAGGAATTTTGAAAGCCTTACTAGTATCTCCGTACGAAAACCCGCGTACGCTGTATTTGTTGAATATGTTTGTTACGGTATGTGTTAATATTTTTAATAAAAAAAAAAGATTGTCATAATGAACTAAAAACTATTAATAACGCTTGTTCCACCATTCAGGTTAGTTATACCGACAGGGAAAAACTACACAAAAACTACAAAACAAAAATAAAAATTTAATTTTTATTCCAAACTGTAATCACAGGAAAAATTCATCGATTAAAATATATTTTCTACTATATTCTTATTTACCTTATAATTCAAGGGTATAGCCGTACATTTATAATGCGAGAATACAAGGTTATTATTTGAGATTTATATTTTGGAAATTCCAATTACTTTACCATATTTAACGGAATCACTTGTGTTTACTAAATTTCCAAACTTATGTAGCTTATTCATCACGTCATTGTTTGTAGTGTACAACATATTATAGCCTAGACATTTAAAATTACTGACCTGCTTCAGAACAGTGCCATCTATAATGTTTGCTCGTATGTGATCAGCTCCATGAAAAGCCATCACCTTCGTATTCAAAGTGGAGATCTTTAATCCGATAGCCTTGCAGATTCGATCTAATGAAGTGCGAGTTACAGCCATCTGCAACTCGCATTGGCTTAATATATTTACAAATATTATATTATATAAGTTACATTTATAAGTTATATATAAGTTATATTATAAGTTACATATAAGTTACTCGTCATAAATACAACAAGAAAGAACTTGTTTTATGTGGTAGAGAAATAATTTTTTAATTTAATAATCTAATTTAACAATTTAAATACCAACAAGCGAATTCAAAAATCTTGTAATTCCATTGGAAAAAGTGAAAGAAACTGCTTATAGATATTTTATAACAAAAAATTGGATTAAACGTTTTAGATTGAACGTAAAACGTTATACACAACCAAAGAGTCATATGTATAATGAGAGATAAACACTGCCAAACGCGTGTGACAATTAGCGGGAGCACATTCGTTTGACTTGGTAGAATGTGTTCTATTCTGTTTATTCTTTTACTCTTAAATACTGTAAGCCTGAATTATTTACTCTTTTCTTTGTAAGTTGTGAAATCTTTTAAGTGTCCTATGTTAAGGAAATACCCCCAAGGGGAGATATATTTACACGTTAGTCCTTGCTGGTTTTCTCAAATTCATTGACATATAGGTTCTAGTAAAGTCTTGCAGTACACATAATATATTCATAAAAATTCATTTTTTCGTTTTTTCATAATTGTGTGAAATGAACAGCATTCTATTAACATATACCTATTAATCTGTGGCAGATTACATGAGTTAATGCTACTTGTATATTATTTTTGTGGTTTCCTAATTCAAAAAAAAAAAAGTTGAACAAAGGGGACTTGACTTTTCCTGGCTGAAAATATTGTTTGTTTTCGATTACTAATATTCTATCAATTTCAGACATAAAACCAATATCTATAGCTCACCTAACAAAAATAGAGCACAATCTATTGTTTTAAAAATTATTGAATCAGAAAAAGCTCAATTATTAATATAGATATAGTCCAAAAAAAAAAAAAATGATAAACAACTCTGAGTTATACAGAACATGTTAATTTGTTTTATTGTTACAAAGCAAAGAAAAAGCTTCTTAAAATACTCAGATAGCAAAGCTCGTTTAGAAAATTTTACTCATTTAACTCCTGTTTTGTTTAAACCTAACTTACATATATTCTTACACAAGTGTTAACATCCGTATTAAAGGTATTTATTTTACATCTTCAATACAAAATGAAAGAACGTGTATAGAAAATTTCTTCATTCTGAATTGCACAAAACGATAATTTTGTTTTTTATGTTTTACGTAGCCTGTGTGTGTGTGTGTGTGTGTGTGTGTGTGTGTGTGTGTGTGTGTGTGTGTGTGTGTGTGTGTGTGTTTTGTGTACTTTTATGTGTATGTTAAATATGTACCACATTTATTAACCATTACATAACATTTAATAAACTACATTTACTTCCAGTTTACATATATTAGTTAAACATTAATTTAACAACGAATGACAAATTGTTAATGCATTCTTTTCACGTAGAATCTGTGTAGTCCTATAAACTTAATTATTCATTGTGAATAAGTGTGCGATTTATACCGATGTTGCCACGACCGCTAAACATTAGATAATTAGAACTTAAAATCAACTTGCCCTAAATCTGAAACGTTCGAAAAAAGAGTCGTGTCTTTTTTGACTTTATAATTTCTTCAATTTTTTTTTAAATTCGTAAAAAGTATTCCATGTTTGTTACTTGAGTAATTGTTTGAAAGAGAACAATGCTACATAATAAAAACAAACTCACGTCTGACACAGACGAGATAAAGCTCTGCCTGTCTCTTTATGTTTGCGGTGTGTGCGGTGTGCGCGGGCAATAAAGAATACACAGTGGAAACCTGTAACAGAAAGACGAGCAATAAAATCATTTCACTGGTACTGCGCAGCCCTCATAATGGCCACCTTTTACTACTTATCTCCGCTTTATATTTCTTTTACTATTTCAAGTTGGATTTGTAATTACTTGTTTATTTTTCGTATTTATTATCTAAAAACGCTGTTTAAAAATTTTGAATTTACATGTGAGCGTATTCAGGTAAATAAAGGTATTATTTCATTAGTACATAATATTTTACTACATGTTATTGAAGCCAGAAGAAGCACACTATATTTATTCTCTATCATAACAAGGCATATCGTATCTAGTATTATCATAAATGGAATTTAGTTAAGTCTATAACTTTTATCCATCCGCGACACCTTATTTAACATCTTCTTGGTTATTATGTACTTTTCAATCACACTTCATCAGTTATTTTTCGTTGAGGTGTACATACACTTCCAAAGAAAATTGGCTCATTAATGTTTATTTTGGAATGTTTTTAAGTAATATGCTGAATAGCACTGTAGACAAAGTAAAGTAATCTAAAGTAAATATTAACATGAGGAAAATATCGGTATGGAGAACTATACATGACTTCCATGTTCTAATATTTATATTTAAAATCATTTACTTGATATCGGTTCGATAAAAAAATATTCCCCACGCTCAAACTATTTTCACTATTTATAGATGTTTTTGTAATTATGGGGTAGTCGTTTAATATAATGTTATTTTCAAGTCACTTTATCTATAAAAATTAGGTACTTTCTTCTTATAAAGAATCTGAATTATGCAAATTATCATCCCTCCTCCTTAACCGATCCCCACCATTAATGATATTTACACTTACATAGAGTAATAGTTTTACTATATGTAATTGCTAAGGTAACTTATCCTTCAAAATTAAATACTCGTATTTTACTCGTACTTTACTTGATATCAGCAAAGAAATTTTCAAAAAATCACCCACTTCCCCCTTCAACTACCCTCTTCATTTATAGATACATCGTTTATCATTTTACAGTGGATTATAGTTTCATTTTCGGGGCACTTATTTATCAAAAGTGTAACCACACTGTGCGATCACATAACAAACACGTGGAAAAGGAGCGCTCCGGAATCGCTCATGAACCCTGAGCATCTTGCAGAGAGTGCACTCCCTAAAGACAAAAAGTCTGTCTATGAACAGTTCCTCTTTAATCACGTGCAGTTACACTGGCCAGCGATCCACAGGAAGCAAATCGCTGTCCACGCTGGACACCTTTTCGACTTGCACACATTGTGTTGGTGTGGGTTTCGGTTTTTCCATTTAAAAACCAAGCAAACGTAAGAAAATAAACATAAGTAAGACCAGAAATCACACAAATTGTGTGTTTAAGTCTGTGTGTGTGTGTGTGTGTGTGTGTGTGTGTGTGTGTGTGTGTGTGTGTGTGTGTGTGTGTGTGTGTGTGTGTTCTGCTTGCCTTTTTATTGAGGTAGTCACAATAATAAAACTTGGGAAACGTAAACATTACATAATAGAGATATTCTTCCCTCCAGGAACGATACATCTTCAAGCACAGATGATTTAAATTAAAATGAAAATTATAATATTATTGCCTGGAAACAAAATTATTTTATTTTTAATAACTACCATTGTTTGGAAAAGTTTAAACGAATTTTTAAGTACTTTACTTTTGTTAAAACGTAAAATGTTACAGGTAAACTATCCATCTCCCTTATCCGGTATTCACCAAAATCAACAGGGCGTAGTCCTCTACAGCTCGGGCACATATGCAAAAATTATTTGATTCTGTTTCAATTTGCGGCAGTTATCGTTCGCCATAGAAAGTTTTACAGGCATTGCACAAATGCAATGCACAGAGAAGGGCATTGAAAATGCTTCAATAAATCTAAAAAATATATAATTTATGTTCATTCACCAATCAATGAATTCATTATTCATTCACCAATCAATGAATTCATTCTTCATTTACCAATGTACAGATTATAATTTAAATGTAGTCACATTCATAAGCGAAGTTTTATATGTGTACGTTTATATAATACGTTATTGACAACAAAGAAGTAGTTTCTATGGAAACTCATCGGTTCCCATTTTCGATCATGCACCAGCGGTCGTTTTCAGATGTCCGACACGTCCTTATAAACATTTTCAATGTTAAAAATGCTACACATAGACACACAGACACACACAAACACACTTTTCGGAAAACGACTTTTCTTCATGTTTTGAAGGTACCGTAGTACAATCAGCAGCCCTTATGTCGATCACGATTTTTTTCGCGATCACCACACTTCTATTTCCTTATGGAACATGAAAGTAAAAAATGAATTTCGAAATAAATTTGAAACCAGATTACATGGAAACAGATTTTAGTTATAAATTACAAGACAGAGAATATCACTAACTATTGAATCGGATCGGATCGGATATTGTCACACGATATGACAACGTATTCAGGTACGTTGAATACCTGAATACCTGTATACCTATATACCTGTATTGTGTACTTGCTTACCTCTTTGCTGCGATAGGCGAAAATGTAAAACCATTTCTTACCTTTAGAACATTGATTTCCAACTGGCGCCTGTGACGCCTTTTCATGCGGCTTATTTGTTGATTTCAGTTTACTAGTTTAATGACAAGTGTATTTGCATCACATTACAAGAAATGGCGTAGCTCTTTTTTTCTGGGCCCGGCCACATGATCCTTTGTGCTCCCTCCCCCCATTACCTTAATTCATGCTTTTGTTCCGTCCTGAATACCAACTCCTCCTTATATAGCTGTGGCAATTACTAAAATTATATAACGTAACTATAGGCCTAATAAATATTCTTTCTTGTACATATTTTATATACTCGATTAATAAAATATTATTTTTATTTCAATCGATAGTTTGATTTATTATTTAGTATCTTTTATGTCTTTGTAAATTGATTTTTTTATCAATGTAAAAAAAATACAGATAATCAGATATGTCACTAGTGACCAATTATAATTTTGTCATTTACTAAACTTATATCCATCTTGAAAAAAAGCAAAAATTTTATTAAATTTAAATTCATGAAGACAATGAATGTTCTTATTAAATTTATATCGTATCGTATCGTAAATTTATTAGTTTTTCTTAATGTCATACCTTTAAATAAACGATGTATTTCACCTTTTAAACTGTCATATTTCACTACACACTGTCATAAAAATATGCTTATAGTCTTATAATTTACAATCATTTTATTGCAGGACTAATATTGGTATTGGAATTAAAGAAAAATATTCTAATTTTTTTTTACAAATATAGGGTTTTTTTATTTCAAAACATTACTTGGTACAGAGTAATGTAGAAATGTAATTTAAAGATTTCTAATGTTTACAAGGAAACTTGAAAATATCTTAAAGTCATAACATTGAAGCTTTCACGGGCTGAGTCATCTACAGTAAAATTATTTGCGGGCTGTAGGGCGTGGTCTTCGACTGGCGCAGATACAGTGCAAATGTTTGACTCTACAAAAAGAGGACCACGACCCGGAAAATAATTTTACTGTATCTCAAAGTCGTTAAATCTGTAAACAAAAGTAGTATGATATTCAAATGATTTTAATTTAGTTTTCTTTCATTTGAAAATTTCGTGAACTGCAAAATTGTTTATTATTTTATGAATATCAATTTGTCTAGTAGTGTCGTTTGCCACATTTAGCGAACTTAGTCCACACAGCCTTTTTTGAGACGTATTGTGCTACCGCAGACAATTCTTAATCAATTTTATCTTGGAGAATGTTTGCTTCTGATGGCCTCGTGCATCCTTAACTGGGGTCCCCGCTATACTGTAGAGTTAACCACATAATTTATACTCTCAAAGTACATAATTATATACTGATAAAATAACAGTAAAAAAGTAAATATATTTGATTTGGATATTAAATACAACGGGAAACTGGTTTTTGTTTTAGTTCAAGGGTTTATACCCGTTTGTGAAAATTAAGGGAAATATTTGCGCGGGCCCGGCAGTTAAGCCACTGATTACAAGGTCCAGTCTACTTCGTCCCATCCCTCAGAAAGACAAAACGGACGTGCTTATCCTATGTTTCTTACTTGATTCGTACTTAGTCTATATGTTATTCAGAGTTACCTTTAAGTGTTTTCGGCTCGATGTGGACATTCCTGCTTTAGTGGCTGCAGCAGATCGACCTCAGTTTTCACATTGATAATTCTGTGTGAATATACAATTTTCAACACGTACAGTATCATAATAAAGATTGTGCCAATAAAAGTGAGTAACAAGACATGTTAAACGACTAAATTACCTCTTTTTAATAATTTAAAATTAAATAAGGTTATTTTTATTTTTACGGTACTTGTCAAAAATTGATCACCTTTTATGCGACCCGCCAGTGGTTTTCTGAGTTTAAGTGGAATTCTCACGCGCTTTAAGTTGAAACCACTGCTTTAGATAATTTAGTTTAAATGTCATTGTTCTAAACTCAACTGCTCTTGTGAACAGTAAAATTAGGTGAGTTCAAGCGTATCAGCAAATGTTTTATTGAATTTTCAACAGGCAGACGCACGCACACACAAATACCATACACGCACAAGTATGTGCACGAGAGGTATGTAGTTATGTATAAGAAGGGAGAAACAGAAACATACTAAGAAATTTCTACATTAACCTGTTAGAGCTCAACGCTGTGCACTACATGGCATTTGAGTAATTTAATGCTGTACAGGTATTATATGGTGTAATTAAGATTTTGCCCACGGGAACAATGGAATTTCTGTGTAATATCTAGTGCTTTGCAGTCACCCGCTTTGTTACTGAATTTCATATATGAAACGCAAACCCTATGCCACTCTAAACTGCGTACAACTATAGTAATGCTTAATTAACGAAATATTAAATGTATCATTGACTAAACTGTTGGTTTTACAGTTGGTATGGGTGTACAAGTTGATTTTTATTTTGTTGTATAGGACTCTACGAATAATGCTTAGGCTATGTCCATGTTTTGACTGATGCAGTAGGCTCAGAAACAAATCTTGCTATAAGTTCATTATGTTACTACAATATACATTCAAGCAGTTGACATAGTACTTATATTACAATAGCACAGCTGAAGATAATGTGTTTTGAATTATCCTTATTACATGACGTGTGGAACGTATTTCCATTCGTAGAGTACTTAATCGAACGTTAGCTATCATTACATCTCAGTAAAGCAAATCGTCAAAATTGAGAATTAAACATTAAAAATTGAGAATTAGCAAGTATTAAAATAGAAACACAAAATAAAACAAATGTTAGAAATTTAGATTTATCCTTCACAATCCATTGAGCAGAGAACCCATTAGGATTAGATACTTTGAAGCACATATTAATTGTAAAGTACAATGTCATTTCCAAGTGTTTGTCAGTTTTATGAAGAAATTTTAAATCATGAAGAATTACTGAAGGCGATTTCTTTTTCAAACAAATATATGTAACCATTGTTTTACATTTATTACTGTATAAATTAGGTACTTAGACTTAGGTAATAAGCAATCGTATTTACTCGTAATAATAAAATGATTCATTTTTTAAAATCCTTAAAAATATTCGTAATTATACAGAATACATTGTAAATTTTGTGTTTCTAATTAATAAAATAATTAAATTAAAACGTAGTAGTTCCATTTCATTTCACTTGATAAATAGTTGTATCCTTTTTACACTTTACTAAAAAACGTACTGAACTTGTCTGCAGAAAATCTGATCAGTTTACGTGATAAACGTTCCCCTGTCATCGTTTTACATGTACTTTATTCTGTAAATCCATAATCCAAAGTAATGCTCATGATAAAAAAGAAAAAAATTCTTTACAGTCAATTTTGAAGTTGATACTTTATAACAAACTGGCAAACTTAACGAAATAAGTGCAGGAACGTTCTTTCAATATTTCTACAGTGCCTTAAATGAAGTATTATGTTGATATTAATTGATAAAAACTTGGTAATTCGAAGATTATAAGCATAATTTGCTGTAACTTTTATTATGACGTAATCAATTGAAAAGTGATGTTGTTTAATAAGTTTCGTTCTGCTAATTCTAGTAACCTATAATAAAGTCACTAATAGTCATAGAGACAAATAGATTTATTTTCTTATTTAATGTGGTCGTTACACGAGACTTGTATACATGCCACTGTAATAATGGAAAGGATTCCTACAGGACGTCATTACAAAGAATTAAACGTAGACAGATTTCCCCAGAAGAATGTTGCGACAGAAATATATATTATCAGAGCTACTTCTTCATGATTGCTTTTTATAAGTGATTACATTAACTGTAATAAAATATCTCAGACAGTACATCTCTTCTACTGGCTTTGATATATAATACGTTTCTTAGTGATATTACTTTTTATAATATGTTGTCTTTAATTCTGAAGTTGCTTCTTATTACTTTTAATGAAAACTAATACAATTAATTCAGAAATTAATTCTAATTAGGCACAGTTACCAACACTTCAGAAATAGGCTACTTAATAACAGAAGACATGAGGAAGAAATTTCCTATCGTCTTCTTATCCGTTTTTAAGATTTGAAACCGGTAGCATCAAATTATAATGGGTTTTTACAATGTTTTTATAATTACACGACACGCAAGCGCACGCAAACACGCGGGCGCGCACTCGGTTTTTGGCCCCTCTCTCCATAAAATTTGTACAGCTTCTTTTCTAGATTTTTTAATAATCTCATATTTGAAAGTGTCCTGTTACGATATCGCTTACTTGAAATGTGGCTCGAGCAAAGGTCAATACGCTCATCGTTTTCATGTTGATTCGCTGCTTGAGGAAGCATTTTTATTTATTTATTTAATTTTTTTAATATTAATGTTTGTTGTATTGTCAGAATTATTTTGGTTATAATTGTATTTTGTGGAACTGACTTTTATTATTTTGTTGAGATATTAACTGATATTTGGTTATAGGTTATGTGTTCGTTACAGCGCCTTTGTTTTGTATGGTACATTTTATATTACTGTCATGTCTGCGAATACGCCATCTCAACTTATGTGCTGCTGAATTAGATTCGGAAATTCGGTTTCTATAAGCATTTAAATGTTTAAAGTATTATTGTTTTGTCTGCACATTGTAAAATTTGTTGCAATCTTTGCATCTAATATTGTAAATTCCGTTGTTTAAAGTATCCTTTTGTTGTACGAAATGTTAATTCGTTGTATATTGTTTCTGTATATTTTATATGTATTTTAATACATTTCATTTTGAATAGTTTGGTAGTTTTCTTCATAATGTTAATTAGCTCCCTTTATGTCATTATAATTTGAATTATTATTACCTGTTTGTTTGTGGTTACTTCTGGTTTTTACCATTTATTTTTATTTTTTGTTTCATATGTGGTGTTTCCTGTCTTCACGTTTTTCAGAAATCTGATAATCATATTTCCTTCTGTCTTTTATTCATAGGCGTTTAATGAATTTTGTTCGTTCTATTGAAAAGTGAAGGGTGAGTGCCATTTAGTATTGTAGTGGATAGTTTGAACTGTTAGGTGTTGTCAGACTGGTAGAGATCAGACTAGTGCTGGCTGGTTGTCTCCATGAACTTTTCAGTAGAATGTATCCCTCCTCCTAAAAGCCCCTAAAACCTCCTAACCCTACCCACATACCTCTAAAAGCATTTGAAATAAACAGACAGATATGTATAGTTATCACGTCGATACAGGAGGAAGAAGACGACGAAAGGAAACCTTTACATACACAGATAAGGTTGTAAAAATAATCGAACCGTGAGTCTGAATCAATATTCACGATATTCTCGCCGAAATTGATTGACTGTCTTCTCTCCGGTCCAGTATCCCTGTAACGCGTGGACATATATGTTGTTGCAGAGAAGAAACAGAGGATGATAGGGTATACCTAATTCTACGGTCAACGATCGACTTTGGGATATTTTATTAAGTTGGACACTCCAACTCACAAGTGCAGCAACGTCAGATTGAACGGGACAGTGAGGCTGAACTTAATATATTCCTACCTACAATCCCACCCCCAATTTTATAATTTCTAGTACTACTGAAATTTGTCTGAGCAATTGTACGTTCTTCCTATATTCATTAGATTATTGTGCATTTTAAAACTATATTATTGTATTAAATTGTTTAGATCGTTTCGGATGTGACCCAGAAATGCAGGTCAAATGTACATCACGGCTAAATAAAAATTAATTCAACAGATGCAATTTATTGCAATCAAGTGAATTAAACATGTCAAACTATTAATTAGCATTTTTATTATAGCGCTAAATTATTTATAATCAAACAGTGGTGTTCACGTGAGACGAACATCAAGAATCTAAATTAGCATAGAACGAGGAGAGTATAAATATAAATTAAATTATTTATTATTTATTCAAAAAGTAATACAAAAGTAATAATTTACATAGTCATTTTCAATACAGTCTCTCTTTTTCAAAGAAATGGCGCTATATTTCCTATAGCTTACGCATTCCTTGAGATAAAAATTCTTCTTGTAGAGGACACGCCTGCTGTTTCGACTTCTTCGTTGGTTCGAATCGTAGCCATCGTATGGGTGTCGATATAAGGACGGATATTACCCTGTAAGAAACTCACGGAATGACAGACTCTAGAGTCCGCTGTTCTGTTAGGAAAACAGTGTATGACGCCTCTCATAGCCCAAAAGAATGAAGCCACAGGTTTTCCTGCTGAAAAAGCGAGTTTTGCTTTTTTCGTTTTGGAGATGGAGGATGCCGCCAGTTTATATATACCCTTTTGGATTCTGGAGTAAATTGGTGTACCCAGGTTTCATCAGTATTGACAACAGACTATAGAAAACACATTTTCTTCATATTGTCCCAATAGTGAATGATCTACCGGCTCGTGTGTCTGGTTGTGTTCGTTCCCCAGCATTCAAAGAATCCAATGAGCGCATGCCATCCGATAATAAAGTTGATTTATGATACAGCTGTATATTTAATGTATCTATTTAATGTATAATCAATATCCCGCACAATCAATGATGATTATTTTGAAGAAGTGTGTTGATCCTGTCTGCCATTTCCATTGTTGCCGATATTTTGTTAGCATCGTAGGCGCGGTTCCTTCTCGACCGTTTTTGAAAGCTTTACTACGTTTTGAGACGCTTACGTCCGACAACGTTTCTTCAACAAACTGTCTTTTAAGTTTTTCACAAATTTACTGTGGTTTCACGTTTTCTTTCATAAGAAATTTAATAGTTCGTTGCTCCTTGCTTGAACACACTTTTGCTGTACTCATACTTGCATAACGAACAAAATGCATGCTGGTACTGAAGGACTGAAAGATTACATAATATTTGTTCCGTTCTCGCGCATCAGCTAGTGCTACCAACTTCGGCATTTGTTCCGTTCCCGCGCATCAGCTAGTGCTACCAACTTCGGCATTTGTTTCTTCTATGTGAAGCGCAGACCAAATTATAATTTAAATTTGAACGCTCCTTGAAAAATATATAATGAATCATCTAAATACACTCAAAACGATTACTATAACTATAACTTTAACTATAACCCTATAACTATGGTGACAAGACCTGGTTCTTATTGTCGTTATTATATCTGCTAACAGCGTGTCTTTGGCACAATGGTGGAATACAAAATTTTTGTTTGGGTTTCAAAATGAACATTAAGAAAAAATAACAATTTTTAAAAATCATTTATGTCAACACCCTATTCCGTTTGCAAGTCTAAAAAAAACATTAGTGCTTACAATTTTAATTAAATATTTAAATTTAATTAATATCTAATAGTAAAGCAAACATTTAATCTATTCAAGCATTGTCTCGTGTTTAATTTTGCAGCTTTTGTGTACATTTACAAGTGTGTAAAGTGTCATATAAAGCAAGATACATTTTACATAGAAATTGTCATGTAGTCGCCTTTATGTCGTTAGTAATTGTGGAAAGTCTTATTAGACTATTATAATTCAATGATTAAATTTTTTTAAATTTATTTAATGTTTTTGATGTAACTTACTTTATTTCAAAAACAAATTTGCTTGTATTACTCTATACACGTCATCACTTGTATATACCTTGATTTAAATTCTACAGTGTCGGATCCTTTGACTTCATGTATGACTAGCCAAATATGTTAAACTTGTTCCAGACGATCAGCAGACGATTTTGAATTAAAGCCTGACATCGGCGTCTTAAACGTAGAGTAAAAACTCTGTGAAAGAATTGAAAATCGTGTATTGAAAGATACGGAGGAAGTATATCGACTATCCGTTTGAAAAAAAAATGAATCCCGTATCTGATAAATAGATGACCGCGAGCTATAGGGATCTCCAACTACTTGAAACCCTCGAAATTTCCCAACTAGCTAAAACCCTTAATATTGAATAATTTTATTGCCCTTTAAAGTAGGTTTCTTGTTTATAGAAATATACTTTACTACTCCTACCAAAAGTACCAAGAAACATGATATAGCTTGTTTCAATAACTACTTATTTAAATACAATTTATTTAACTATTATTTATAATAATAAACAATGTTCTAGTAGTTATGTTTAAACTATTAAAGTTAGTAAATAAGGAGGACAATGTTTTGGAAACTACTTACAGTGTTTTGTTGTGTTTATAAAAACTGGATTCTATACAGAAGGTTAATAAGGATTGTCATATGTTACTAATAGTTATTAGTAATTAATTTTGCTATATTGATTAATATTATATGTTATAATATTAATAATACAAATGTTAATATTAATAGAAGAGTACCAAAATAATAATAATAGAGATTTGTAAAACTAGGCATGTTAAGCCTAGATAGTTAAGGGATTTAGAAAAGAATTTATATTAAAATTAGAATAAACAATGTCAGGTTAAATTATGTTATTACTAATTGTATCCAATAGTTTTAGTAAAGTGAAGAGTACAAGAAGAACTAATAATAAATAATTTTGGGATAAATAATTAAAAGTGTAAAATGGTAACTCAGGAAATATTTAATGGAAGATAATCAAGAGTGGTATCAAAATAATCAGTGTTCCATTAGAAACTCAAAGATACTAATATGTTGAAGATCAAAGATTTTATAAAAAAGTTGTAACAATTTAAAGAAAATGGAAGGTAAAATATTAGAAGTTTGTTTATGTTGAGGCTCAGAGAGCACCATAGTAACATCAAATGTTCCAATTCACACCAATGAAAGCTAAGATAGGCCTTAGCAATGAAATGTTATAAACTGAATAAAGAGGAGTGCATTATGAGATCTAAACGAGAAAGGTTGATATAAAAAGAAGAGCGACTAATCCAACATATTGTAAATTTCATATCTGTGAACCTAAAGTAAAGTTAAATCATATTACTAAACTAAATAAATAGAAGAAAGAAGTACAACATTCTTCAAAAGAAGTAAACCAATGAACATATGAAGAAATAAATTCAACCGATCCAGGAAGGGAAGTATTTTTGATAAATAATTAAACTGAAGAAAATTTCATTCATGGCCTAAGTTACACTTTTGATTAAAACTATTTTGAACCTTCACTGTGAAAATAATTAACGAATAATCTTATTTCCAGTGTAAAAACTATTAATATAGGGTAATACAACCATTTAAAGTGTATTAGACATTATAAACACATAAATCAACATAACCTAGACACTGAACATTGTATAATTCTTAATGTACTCTTGTTAAAACACTGTAATTTATTATAATCCCATGTATTTTGGTACTTTTCCTAACATATTTGTCGTTTATATCGTAGTCAAATGGACCTAACTTAAAACATTCTATTTGTATTTTATTTAGCAATTATAAAAAAATGCAAATGTGTTTGCCTTGAGACATAAGAGTTACTACTGCTGCCATTCTGAGCATAATTAAAGAACAGCCGGTCAGACTATGTTAATAATTATATTTGTCTTTTAAAAGAATTTAAAAAGGATAATAAAGGATTTGAGTTCAATAACAACAGATAAAAGGTTTTCTTTTCTTTATTTAATGGATAAATAAAGGTATATGATATTATATACACCATATTAATGAATGTTAATTTTTTCATCAACTAGCATAGGTTGGTAACACTCTCAACAAGGAAAGTATGGCACCCGATTTGAATCTGCCTTGCTGAGCTTTAGTAGTCCCAATCTTCTGTTAAATAAAAGATTAAAAGAGATAGAATTATAGCTGAAAAAGAAACCTTTATGCTATTTTAAAATAATACTTACCAATTTACAAATACATTTTGTTTGCAACATTTGATTGCAAATTGGCGCTCAACTAATATTACCCTGACAACATACTCATCCTTAAAATACTAACAAAGTACACTTGAGAAGGTACGAGTTATCTTAACGTTACACAATTGGCGATCCCAACAGTGAGGCATAAGATTTGATACGGGAGGGATTTTCGTAGTGTTACAGAATTGACGCAACCAACAGTGAGGCTAAATAACCAAGATAAAATCTTAACGTTACAGAATATATATATATATATATATATATATAGTGTGTGTGTGTGTGTGGGGGGGGGGATTTATACAACTATACAACCATTGCTATCTTCCTTCTGTCGGGCAAAGTCGGTCACTTCATCCCACTAGGACTTACGAGGGTTCCCTCTTCTTCTTCATCGTCATCATCATCTTTTTCTTCGTCGTCTTCTCAAAGGACTCCAGTTACTAAAACTTGTTATCCATTTATCATCCCCATCTCTTATTACGTGTCTATACACATCAGTCTGTTGTCTTCAGTATAACTGAGCACATTTTTTTACAATTTTCATCCTTCTTACCTTATTATAGGAGATTTTGTCTATAATATCCATTCTTGAGGATCTAAACAGCTCCATTCTCATATCTATTATACCCCCTTTCTATTTTTTGTTTATGATCCATTTTTGCGCACCATACCTCATGGTACTGAATATCATTGCTTTGGTATGTCTGTAGTATGTATATACCAGGATGTGGTATGTACAAATCTTGTTTGCTGTACGTCTATTACGTCTATTACGTCTATCTTGTTTGTTGTAATTTGTTGTTTATCTCTTCTGGTGTCCCGCGCTTGAAGCTATAACTGTAGTAGTAGTGTAGTATAAACGTTAATTATTTAAATTTCCCTGTCCCTTTAACTTCTTGACCATCGGCCAGTTCCAGATTCTATACCTCTTCTCCTGTTATTGCCATATACTCTGTACAATCAAACTTTATTTGTAGCTCATTCTTTGTATATTCTTGTTATAACTTCTTCAACATAAAATTGAAATATTCCTCTCATTGCGCGGTGACCATCTGATTTTTGCAAAAATCAGAATATGAAGATGGCCATCTCTGCTAGCATTCCCATTCCTTCACATTTCCTTTTACAAGGACTCAACGTAGTTTCTAGGAAAAACTTTTAAAAGAGTCGATGATGTGGAACAGCCCTGTAGGAGCCCCTTTGTTGTTGTCTGGAACTTTCCAGATGTTTTATTCCCTAATTTGTAAATATTGTTTTTAGTTAGTAATAATAAATAACTATGCATGTCTCCAGAAATGTGAAATATGAAATTCTGCATACGCTCGTGATTCAGTGTAACCTGTTTCAGTCGCTGAAACTAAAAGTTGTTTAAGACACTAATTATTGTTCTCTGCAGGAAGACGTTGTTTGTCTTTCTTTAAAATAAGAAACATAAGCAAAGCTTATAATGATTAAATATAAATTTCTTGACTTTAGTATATCATGTCATCGTAGCGTAATAGATAAGTTCCGTGATCTAGTACACCATATATAACAATTGCCTAAATTTAAAATCAGTAAGATTCAAAGCAACCGATCGCCAAAGGAAAGCGAAACACTTTTCAAGATGTAAACATCACTGAAAATGAAGAAACCATTCAAGGGACTAATAAAAACTTCCAAAATCATTCCAGTTTTTACAAAATTCTTCAGCTCTCAGAATTATGTGTGCACTAAACACAAATTTGAAAGGTTGTATTGAGATGGATCACACGCACACTTTGGCAACTGTAATTTGTATACCATATATCTTTAATAATTTATCAGAACGATATCATTAGTTACACCAACTTTGGTAATTGTCATGAAACCCTGAGGGCGAAACATTGTGTAAAGCCTAATCTACAATGAAACAAGGAGAAGAAGTTAATGTACCAGCAGGGAATAGTTTATAATGTAACCTACTATGAGGACTGCACGTTCGTGAACTCAAAGATCAGACATTGATCATTCCCATGTTACACCGTAGAAGTACACCAACATGCTACAGCTGATTGGTACTATGAACGAGTTTTCAAGAATTCTACAACTAACATTTTTTACTTCAAATGAATCACTTCAACAAGAATTACATTTATACATTATCCAAAGATATATATGGAATAAATGTTTCTTTCCTTGTACAGTTAACCAGAACCCATTGTTATGTATAATACTTATATATATACTTATGGTATGTATTAGTCTTTCTTATAACCATCTTTGCTGCGTCAGACTGTTTGAAATGTCATATACCTACAAATTAAAGTTAACCTGTTCTGATAATGTTAAAACGTTTTCTGACTACTTTTACGAACATACCAGTTTTTGGAGTTTTGAGTTCTAACTGATGTTAGAGTTAATTAATGAAACTTATGCAGATTTTGATCAGAGTAGCATAAAACCTCGTTCCGATTAAAGACGATGAAAATACCATTAATCAAAATATTTATGTCCGTTAAAATATATCAGTAGTTCAAAATGATTAGGATAGGATGTAAAAATTACATAATATGATACTTCGTCATTCCTCATATAAATCAATTACAGGGTATCTCTATTAAACTCGTGTAACTTGGTATACTGTTATTAAAAAGAAAATTTTCCAACTGTTCGAAATGTTTATTTTCAGTTTCTTTGGTTCTTACAATAGACAAGAACTGACTAAAGCAAAATTAAATAAAATTAGTGACAATTTGAGTGCAAAGTAAATGTATAATTATATTACTATTCTGTGTCGCGCTCGCGCGCTTAGAAAGAGCATTACCTTTCCTTGGCCTTTTAAATAGAATTGTGTTATTAAAGCACGTGGACGCTCTCCGATATTGATCAGGTAAGGTGTATTAAATTAAGTGAGATATCAGAATGCCATATCTAGATTCCGTATGACCTAGATATTTACTTAGAAGCTGAAACTGCGTGTGGCTAGAGGCTCAACCACTACCACTGAGGATGTGGTTAAGATGGCGTACAGCAGGCAAACACCGTACGCACGTTATTAACATATTCTTGTTCAATATTTCGCTGTTTGTAGATCATTTACTATTTCCACGTGCACAACATAAGTTGTCAGAGCAGCTGTATCCGCACATCCCAAACGAATTAGCTGTTCTTTGGTAAACCAAATAATAAATTCGCAAAGTTACCGACATAGAATTATTTATAATGTACGTATATTCTTTAATTTTCCAACCTCTAAATTCAGGTACAATTTATTTTAAAATTATTTATAAACCGATCCAATTTACTTAAATTTTAAAAATAACTGAATTTCTTACAGTTCGATGTTCTTTATCGTTCTTTAGTCAATATTGGCATGTTACGTGTACGGAAAAGTACACGGTTTTGAAAAGTCGATTGCGAATATTTATTTACACGAAGAATTCATACTAATTTGCTAATTTGTTATGACCTTAATAACCTAATAATAGCGAGTTGGTGCAGAGTAATGTCAGGAAGACCATGAAAATTGAAGAAGAAACAAAAAGTCTAGCCGCAGCAGACGACACCATCAAGAAATCTATCCAACACCATGACAACAGGGTAGATCAGCTGGAAGTCAAGTTAAAAGGTGAAGTAGACCGACTTACACGAGAAGTGAGAAGACTACCAACACAAGCGTTAGTATACTCGACCGTACCTAGAGAAGAGAGACCCATTAACTATTTTAGAGGATCCAGAGGGGAAAATCCCATTGAATTTCGTATCAAATGTGAGAAAGAAATAGATAGTATTGGATCTATTCTCAGTGACAAAGATAAAATAGACTTTGTAAGTCGTTACTTAAAAGATGCAGCAGCCAGTTGGTTCACGATGGTGAATGACGATTTAAAAACGTATGAAGAATTTAAACTAGCATTCGAACGGAGGTATTGGAATGAATACATACAAATGAGAATACGAAATACACTGGAATTTGGTAAATATAATCCAGGTAAGCTGTCTGAAGATGAATACGTCATTATGTTAGTAGAGAGGAGTAAACATTTACGTCCCGCGTTAACACAAAAAGAATTAGTCATTAAGCTTGCTAATCATTTCAGCAGGAACATCCAACTAGCTATACATGTTCAGGGTATAGCTACCATTGAAGATCTATTAATACTTTTAACACAGATGGAGGGTGTAATCCGTGAACGAGACCCATCAAGAGGAGTTCAGCGAGATAACCGGAACCAAAATCAAGATAGAGGTACGTGGTATTCGCAAAGATATCGCCAAGAAGATAAAGGCAGAGAAGATAGACGTACAGACGATGAAAAATATCCGAAAAACAAAAATGTATCATATGATAGACGCCATGAAGATGGACGAACATATGATAAGCAGGAGCAAAATAATGAAAGAGGTAATTACAAAGGAGGTTACCGATGGCCGAATTCGTCGAAACGATTTTCGAAACCATGGACATCCGATAGGAATGCAAATATGCAGGCGATTACCGTTGAGAAAAAACAGAAAGAGACACCGAGAAACACTGATGAACGTAATAAACCGTCCACATCGAAGACTGAAAATCAATGACTACATTCTGGAGTCTGTATAGAAACACATGAAGCTAAACCACAAGATGTCAGGGTACTTAGCAACATAACATACAAACCCGAGAGAGAAGTACAAGAATTACTACGTAATCTCGCTAGCGAGCAAGATAAAGATCAGCGATTACAGAATATAAAAAATAATCCGTTACCTATAAATTATTGTGTGAAAGATGGAATTTTATTTAAGCTTATTAATTATGATTGGAAAGTTGTGCTATCTCATGACATGTTACAGCAATTAATTATGCCATGTCATCGTAGTCTAGCTCATGCATCTCCATTGAAGTGCTATTTAACTATGAAAGAAGCCTTCACCTGTAATAATATGTTCAGAAAAATTAAAATAATTGTTAGGAAATGCCATGATTGTCAAACAGCCAAACATCCGAATTTAAACACTTGCGTTGAAATGGGGAGTATCAGAACTAAGAAGAAGGGGGATATAGTTGCACTTGATTTCCTTGGACCACTCCCGCGATCAAGTCGTGGGTACCGCCATATAATTGTGACGGTAGATGTGTTTACCAAGCTAGTAAAGTTATATGCTGTACGAAGACCCACCATGAAATCTGTTCTGAACGTCATCACCCAGAAGTATATACCAAAGTATGGAAAAATGGATAAAGTGTTGACAGATCAAGGTAAGCAGTTTGGTAATAAATTATGGAAGGACGCATTGACAAGACAAGGTATAAAACCTATACTTACATCCATAAGGCATCCACAAACTAATCTTGCTGAAAGAATAAATAGAGAGTTAGGCAAGTACATGAGGTTATATTGCTACAATCAACAGAGTAAATGGCCTGACTATCTACAATTTTTCGAAGATGCAATGAATCACAATTATAGTGAAGCTACAGGATACACACCGTTAGAATTAAGTGAGAATAAAATACCTAAAAGATTCTGGCACAACATGATTAATAAACCGAAAAATTATAATGTAGATTTGCCAATTCAAATAAAAATAAACAGAGCTGAACGACAGTTATATCATCAAGCAGGTAAAAGGAGAGACCGGTATAATAGAACTCACCGATTGACAAGATTCCAGATTGGTGATAAGGTATTGATAAAGACAAATCCTGTGGGAAGTAGTATATTAAACACTTCCAAGAAATTCTTCAGATTATTCTGTGGCCCATATGAACTAAGGAGTCGTCTAGGACCACACACCTACATGGTATATGACCCAGTGAAGAAAAGGACGTCGGAAAGTACCATGCGTCATCTCTGCGTCATTATATCCAATAATACCCATATGTGATTGTTACTTTAAGAAAAGATTTTATATTCTTTCTAATAAACATGTAATATAACTGACTGTGTATGTACTAAACATAGATAAAAAAAAAAAAAAAAAAAAAAAAAAAAAATATGTTGTTCTGTAAAGCACAAACAATTTTTTTTAAAGCAAGTGGGGGAGTGTTATAACGAAACATTGTTATCAATGTTTATCGTTCTAACTGGAGTACGCATAATAAGCGTTATCTGCTACAATTGTACATTTAGAAGGGTACAGATAAGATTTTATATAGCAAACAAAACAGATAACAGTCCACCTGCATAAATATGTATAATTTTGTCGGCACATGTCAGAAGTGTTTTAAAACTTAAATAATAAAAAAATGACAAAAGATTAAGAAGAACTAGGTTGACCAGTGAATAGTGCGGAAATGTAGCTTTATTTAGACACCAAACACATAACGAGATAGTGAGAGTGTCGTGAACTATAAGCGTTTTACTATTTCACACCTTTCGCGGTGCTAATTAAAGATCGCGTGTATACATAGCTAATAACTGTGTTCAAGACACGTCTAACAAACAACTTTGTTACCTAAATAAATAAAGGATTGTTGAGATATTCGCCGATAGAAACTCATTTGCACACGTGGCTTTGCCCTGTAAACAGTGAGCCAAAACGAGCATCTGGCTCATTCATAAAGTATTCGTTGAGTCGTACACACGGAACGATACGCTGCAGAAGACGCTTCAATGAGACCGGCAGACACCTGAGTGACTACAACTACGTACTACGGACATCAGACTATACCCGAGGCCAGAGACGCTGTGTCCATGACGATAAAGGAACGACGCCTAGCCTAGCTGTTCATACATCGCTAAGCGACGCTGACGGAGGTTTCGAGAGGAATAGCTGTACTCAACGCCGACGCCTGAGACCCGTGTACATCGGTGTAACATGAAATCATCAAAACAGGTGACCTGATATGGTTCAGGGTTCATAATAATGTTGTAAAACACAAAAAGTAAATGAAAAGCCGCTATAAGCGAAATTGAACAGTTTTAAATAATTGATAAACATTTAATTATATAGGCGGTATGACTAAAGCCTAAAGACACTTTTAAATGTTGTACTGTATATCATATAGAGACATTTATTCGAAAAGACAGAACATTTAGATAATGTGTGATTATTATAATAATATGTTAATAAGAGTGCAGAAAGACTCTAAGCAAATGTTTTCATGAGATTGTACACTGTATAAAAAATTATATTTGATAAATTAAATGTGATAAATTAAGGGAGAGTGCAGAGAAGCTCTAAGAGTGTTTATCAAGATATTAGATGTCACAAATTTTATTGTTTCATATTAATTATTGTTGATAGCCAAGCAGGCTGAAGAGTAGAATAATTAAAAGGGAGTTACCCTTAATAAAAGTGTTTATATTAATAATAATTACCATAGAGATAACGATAAATATAACCCTTGTTATATTCATTTAAAAAGTTCGTATTTTATTTTTTCATGTATAAAGAACAGGGTTACGGATTTCATAGAATGAAATCAATTCAGTATTTCCATTTTATTAAATAATTAAATTCAATATAACAAAATGATTTTTTATAAATGAATTATAATTACAGGCAGACAGTGTGAAACTGCCCATATATGTGTGTATATTTCCATGTTATATGTTTTGTGTATATACTGTGTATTGTATGTCTTATTTTCAGGAACTTATAAATTATGTACTAAGATATATGATTTTAATATGTGATTGTTAGACGTAAGCATTATAACAATATATCACTAGAGAAAATATGGTAAAGTAATATTCAAGAAAGAATATAAATGGTGGAACCCGCCGTAAATTGTGTTAAATATTTGAAATTCTTTTTATTATTATGATTTGTTTAAAGATAAGCACCTTGAGGGTGACAATTATAATCATTGGAATGATAGACTAAAAAGGTAGTTTTCATTTATTCACAATTTATACAACTCAGCTTCCTAAAATAATTCTTTTGGAAACACATCGTCCCAACTCGTTACCTGATACCTAATAAGCCCAAATCCCACACCTAATAGCCGGCAAAGCAGAAAAGTACCATATACTGCAGGTAAGTGTTGGCATGGTATACCCTAACCAGGTCCATGTAAAACTCATAATCCATAATGAAAGAAATCATAAAAAGATGTGTTGCAAAAGAAAATGTCGCTTCCAACGTGGGGCACGATTAAATAAATAAAAAAAAAAATAAATAATACGAAAAAATTAAAAATTAGTTAGAAGTTAAATAAATATAAATTCACGTAGAACAAATATTTAGAGTTGATGTGTAATTATTATAAAACGTGCATTTATATGTTGAATGTAGCTGATAAGAACGTACAGTTAGCGTTATCAGTAGAGTAAACAAAGGGGAGCTTAGATAAATATTGTGGTTATCAGAAACTGATACTACAGGCGCCCAAGATAATGGTTGTATGTTGATGAATAAATGACTACCAATACAGTATTTAATAATAATCCAAATAATTAATAATATACAAATTAATAATAAATATTTTAAAATCGGTTCACCAAATTAAAATTAAACATGGCACATAAACAAGAGGTCAGTTTAGCCGACATAATGAAGAAGTTAGAAGCCAGCAACGCTGAAAACGTAAAAAGGTTTGAAGAAATAAAAACTAGTGGTGCTGAAACTATGAGAAGATTGGAAGCCAGCAACGCTGAAAACGTAAAAAGGTTTGAAGAAATAAAAACTAGTGGTGCTGAAACTATGAGAAGATTGGAAGCAAGCACGTCAGAAATTCAGAAACTATACGCGTATAATGCTGAAAGTAAGGTAGAAATTATGGAACGAATGGAGACCTTAGAAGGTAAAGTTAAAGAGTCTCTAAAACAACAAGCGGTGGTGATGAATGAAAATTTCGAAGAGCAGCGAAAAAGACTACAACAAAATTTTAAATCTATGGCCGACATACTGGACCAGAAACTCGAAAAAATTACGCATCGACAAGATACCAAGATACAAGTCATCAGCGAGTTGGTGCAGAGTAATGTCAGGAAGACCATGAAAATTGAAGAAGAAACAAAAAGTCTAGCCGCAGCAGACGACACCATCAAGAAATCTATCCAACACCATGACAACAGGGTAGATCAGCTGGAAGTCAAGTTAAAAGGTGAAGTAGACCGACTTACACGAGAAGTGAGAAGACTACCAACACAAGCGTTAGTATACTCGACCGTACCTAGAGAAGAGAGACCCATTAACTATTTTAGAGGATCCAGAGGGGAAAATCCCATTGAATTTCGTATCAAATGTGAGAAAGAAATAGATAGTATTGGATCTATTCTCAGTGACAAAGATAAAATAGACTTTGTAAGTCGTTACTTAAAAGATGCAGCAGCCAGTTGGTTCACGATGGTGAATGACGATTTAAAAACGTATGAAGAATTTAAACTAGCATTCGAACGGAGGTATTGGAATGAATACATACAAATGAGAATACGAAATACACTGGAATTTGGTAAATATAATCCAGGTAAGCTGTCTGAAGATGAATACGTCATTATGTTAGTAGAGAGGAGTAAACATTTACGTCCCGCGTTAACACAAAAAGAATTAGTCATTAAGCTTGCTAATCATTTCAGCAGGAACATCCAACTAGCTATACATGTTCAGGGTATAGCTACCATTGAAGATCTATTAATACTTTTAACACAGATGGAGGGTGTAATCCGTGAACGAGACCCATCAAGAGGAGTTCAGCGAGATAACCGGAACCAAAATCAAGATAGAGGTACGTGGTATTCGCAAAGATATCGCCAAGAAGATAAAGGCAGAGAAGATAGACGTACAGACGATGAAAAATATCCGAAAAACAAAAATGTATCATATGATAGACGCCATGAAGATGGACGAACATATGATAAGCAGGAGCAAAATAATGAAAGAGGTAATTACAAAGGAGGTTACCGATGGCCGAATTCGTCGAAACGATTTTCGAAACCATGGACATCCGATAGGAATGCAAATATGCAGGCGATTACCGTTGAGAAAAAACAGAAAGAGACACCGAGAAACACTGATGAACGTAATAAACCGTCCACATCGAAGACTGAAAATCAATGACTACATTCTGGAGTCTGTATAGAAACACATGAAGCTAAACCACAAGATGTCAGGGTACTTAGCAACATAACATACAAACCCGAGAGAGAAGTACAAGAATTACTACGTAATCTCGCTAGCGAGCAAGATAAAGATCAGCGATTACAGAATATAAAAAATAATCCGTTACCTATAAATTATTGTGTGAAAGATGGAATTTTATTTAAGCTTATTAATTATGATTGGAAAGTTGTGCTATCTCATGACATGTTACAGCAATTAATTATGCCATGTCATCGTAGTCTAGCTCATGCATCTCCATTGAAGTGCTATTTAACTATGAAAGAAGCCTTCACCTGTAATAATATGTTCAGAAAAATTAAAATAATTGTTAGGAAATGCCATGATTGTCAAACAGCCAAACATCCGAATTTAAACACTTGCGTTGAAATGGGGAGTATCAGAACTAAGAAGAAGGGGGATATAGTTGCACTTGATTTCCTTGGACCACTCCCGCGATCAAGTCGTGGGTACCGCCATATAATTGTGACGGTAGATGTGTTTACCAAGCTAGTAAAGTTATATGCTGTACGAAGACCCACCATGAAATCTGTTCTGAACGTCATCACCCAGAAGTATATACCAAAGTATGGAAAAATGGATAAAGTGTTGACAGATCAAGGTAAGCAGTTTGGTAATAAATTATGGAAGGACGCATTGACAAGACAAGGTATAAAACCTATACTTACATCCATAAGGCATCCACAAACTAATCTTGCTGAAAGAATAAATAGAGAGTTAGGCAAGTACATGAGGTTATATTGCTACAATCAACAGAGTAAATGGCCTGACTATCTACAATTTTTCGAAGATGCAATGAATCACAATTATAGTGAAGCTACAGGATACACACCGTTAGAATTAAGTGAGAATAAAATACCTAAAAGATTCTGGCACAACATGATTAATAAACCGAAAAATTATAATGTAGATTTGCCAATTCAAATAAAAATAAACAGAGCTGAACGACAGTTATATCATCAAGCAGGTAAAAGGAGAGACCGGTATAATAGAACTCACCGATTGACAAGATTCCAGATTGGTGATAAGGTATTGATAAAGACAAATCCTGTGGGAAGTAGTATATTAAACACTTCCAAGAAATTCTTCAGATTATTCTGTGGCCCATATGAACTAAGGAGTCGTCTAGGACCACACACCTACATGGTATATGACCCAGTGAAGAAAAGGACGTCGGAAAGTACCATGCGTCATCTCTGCGTCATTATATCCAATAATACCCATATGTGATTGTTACTTTAAGAAAAGATTTTATATTCTTTCTAATAAACATGTAATATAACTGACTGTGTATGTACTAAACATAGATAAAAAAAAAAAAAAAAAAAAAAAAAAAATATGTTGTTCTGTAAAGCACAAACAATTTTTTTTAAAGCAAGTGGGGGAGTGTTATAACGAAACATTGTTATCAATGTTTATCGTTCTAACTGGAGTACGCATAATAAGCGTTATCTGCTACAATTGTACATTTAGAAGGGTACAGATAAGATTTTATATAGCAAACAAAACAGATAACAGTCCACCTGCATAAATATGTATAATTTTGTCGGCACATGTCAGAAGTGTTTTAAAACTTAAATAATAAAAAAATGACAAAAGATTAAGAAGAACTAGGTTGACCAGTGAATAGTGCGGAAATGTAGCTTTATTTAGACACCAAACACATAACGAGATAGTGAGAGTGTCGTGAACTATAAGCGTTTTACTATTTCACACCTTTCGCGGTGCTAATTAAAGATCGCGTGTATACATAGCTAATAACTGTGTTCAAGACACGTCTAACAAACAACTTTGTTACCTAAATAAATAAAGGATTGTTGAGATATTCGCCGATAGAAACTCATTTGCACACGTGGCTTTGCCCTGTAAACAGTGAGCCAAAACGAGCATCTGGCTCATTCATAAAGTATTCGTTGAGTCGTACACACGGAACGATACGCTGCAGAAGACGCTTCAATGAGACCGGCAGACACCTGAGTGACTACAACTACGTACTACGGACATCAGACTATACCCGAGGCCAGAGACGCTGTGTCCATGACGATAAAGGAACGACGCCTAGCCTAGCTGTTCATACATCGCTAAGCGACGCTGACGGAGGTTTCGAGAGGAATAGCTGTACTCAACGCCGACGCCTGAGACCCGTGTACATCGGTGTAACATGAAATCATCAAAACAGGTGACCTGATATGGTTCAGGGTTCATAATAATGTTGTAAAACACAAAAAGTAAATGAAAAGCCGCTATAAGCGAAATTGAACAGTTTTAAATAATTGATAAACATTTAATTATATAGGCGGTATGACTAAAGCCTAAAGACACTTTTAAATGTTGTACTGTATATCATATAGAGACATTTATTCGAAAAGACAGAACATTTAGATAATGTGTGATTATTATAATAATATGTTAATAAGAGTGCAGAAAGACTCTAAGCAAATGTTTTCATGAGATTGTACACTGTATAAAAAATTATATTTGATAAATTAAATGTGATAAATTAAGGGAGAGTGCAGAGAAGCTCTAAGAGTGTTTATCAAGATATTAGATGTCACAAATTTTATTGTTTCATATTAATTATTGTTGATAGCCAAGCAGGCTGAAGAGTAGAATAATTAAAAGGGAGTTACCCTTAATAAAAGTGTTTATATTAATAATAATTACCATAGAGATAACGATAAATATAACCCTTGTTATATTCATTTAAAAAGTTCGTATTTTATTTTTTCATGTATAAAGAACAGGGTTACGGATTTCATAGAATGAAATCAATTCAGTATTTCCATTTTATTAAATAATTAAATTCAATATAACAAAATGATTTTTTATAAATGAATTATAATTACAGGCAGACAGTGTGAAACTGCCCATATATGTGTGTATATTTCCATGTTATATGTTTTGTGTATATACTGTGTATTGTATGTCTTATTTTCAGGAACTTATAAATTATGTACTAAGATATATGATTTTAATATGTGATTGTTAGACGTAAGCATTATAACAATATATCACTAGAGAAAATATGGTAAAGTAATATTCAAGAAAGAATATAAATGGTGGAACCCGCCGTAAATTGTGTTAAATATTTGAAATTCTTTTTATTATTATGATTTGTTTAAAGATAAGCACCTTGAGGGTGACAATTATAATCATTGGAATGATAGACTAAAAAGGTAGTTTTCATTTATTCACAATTTATACAACTCAGCTTCCTAAAATAATTCTTTTGGAAACACATCGTCCCAACTGGTTACCTGATACCTAATAAGCCCAAATCCCACACCTAATAGCCGGCAAAGCAGAAAAGTACCATATACTGCAGGTAAGTGTTGGCATGGTATACCCTAACCAGGTCCATGTAAAACTCATAATCCATAATGAAAGAAATCATAAAAAGATGTGTTGCAATATATATATATATATTTAATATTTATACTGAAATTACCTCAAGATATTTTATTTTCCTTATTAGGAACATGTTTCGAGAACCCCTGTGTTCTCATCCTCAGCCTTCGTGATCTTGCGTCTGGTGAAGTATTTGTGTGTTGGCTGGATGCTATTTTGGTTTCTTGTTGGTCTCTGGTATTTTAAAGTGGTATTATTGTGTGAGATTGTGGAGTATGTATTAGTATTTTGTGTATTTTCGATGTTGAGTGCTTTGAATATTGTGTCATGTTTTGTATTGATTTGTATTTGTTCAGGTATTAGTTTGTTTTGTGTTTTATGTTTGTATATTTGTAAAGTTTCCAAAATGTTCATTATGGTGCCTTTGTGTGGTATGTGTTTTATTAGTGTCATGTTGGTTATGTCTGGAAATTCATGTCCAGTGTTTATTGCATGTGTGGCCAAATTATATTTCTGTTTTTTTTTTGTATGCGTTTAGGTGTTCAAAATAACGTTTTTTCAGTTGTTTTTTGTTTGTCCTATGTAACATTTATTGCAATCTTGGCATTCAATTTTGTATATACCATTGGTTGTTGTATTATCTTTGTTGTGTGGGGTATTTAGTTTTTGTAGATAATTTTTATTAGTTTTGTATGCTATTTTAATGTCTATGTTTTTAAACAGTTTTGTTCGCTTCGTCATTTTATTATTTATGTATGTGAATGTGGCCCATTTTTTATTGTTGTTATTATTTTGGTTTTGTTTATTTTGATTAACTCTTAATTGTTCAGTTTTTATTTTATATTTTATTTTATTTTCTATTTTGTTTACAGTATTTTTATTATATCCATTTTCATAACCAATTTGGTAAATTATATTTATTTCTTTGTCTGTTTCTTCTTTGTTTAGGGGTATTTTGTACATTCTGTTGTTCTGGTGGGTGGTCAGAATGGTTAGGTATAATGATGTTAGTGGAAGCTTGTTTTCTGTATATTGCATATTGTAGGTGGTTATTGTATCTGGTGATGGTTATGTCTAAATAGTTGATTTTGTTATGTTTTTCATTTTCTTCTGTGAATTGTATTTTTGGATGTATGTTATTGAGTTGTTTTAATATGTTATCTGCATTTGTGTTTTTGTTACTTGATACATATAGCCCATCATCTACATATCTTATCTAAACGGAATTTGGATAAAAGGAATTTATAATATTTTGTATTTTGGTGTTTATATGATGTAAGAATATTTCTGCTATTATGCTAGATAATGGAGATCCCATTGCCAATCCTTCTTGTTGTTGAAAAAGTTTGCTATTGAATTCAAAGTAATTTTGTTTTAGTATTAGTTGGAGGCTATTTTTTATTTCAGAATATATTGTGTGTCTTTATTTTGTTCTTAAAGTTTGTTTATTATTATGTCTATTGTTTCATCAATTGGAATGTTGGTGTACATATTTGTGATGTCATATGATGTGAAAAATGTGTTTTCATCTATATTTATTACCTTTAGTTTGTCTATTAATTCGTACGTATTTTTTATGTTGTGATAATTATTTGTTAGATGGTTATTTTTTTAGTTTTTGTGGTACTATTTTTGCTATTTTGTATGTAGGTGCTTTTTTGAAGTTGATTAATGGTCGTATTGGGTTGTTTAATTTGTGTATTTTTATTAGGCTATTCATTTTAGGTGGTTTTGGATTATTATTTATATATATGTCTGTATTTTTATGTGGATAAAACTATAAAACAATAAAACTAATAAAAACAGCTAAAAATATCTTCAACTTATTTATTGTTTCTAGAGTGAATGTGAGAAATATTACAATTGTAATTGCTATTCCGCTAAAGTGCAAGATATCCGATTATGGTATATAGACACTTTAAGCTGGAAAAGATTGTATGCCTGACACACCATTAACAGTAACAATATCGGCTCGCAGTGAAAGAGTATATAACCGTGCTCGTAAGAAATATCTATACGCCTGTAAGCGACCCTGAGGCCGGACAGAGTATATCAACCTACGTACTCATCCAGATCCAGGATCATCCAGAAACAACCCGTCGTCTGAAGGATCTGCAGTCGACATTAAGGGAAGTGAATTTATATTATTTACGTACAATTATAAAAAAAATATTTAAAAGAAAGACTCTACCATATCAGTAGATGTTTTATAGTAAATAAGAACTTTACTATAGTGAATAAAAAAGAACTTTTAATTGTTAATTTATTTAATTCTATAGAAAGTAAATTTTTAGTTGTGTTACAAAGGTCAACAGAGACAGACTGATTATTTTTTTATAAACCACATTAAAAGCTCAGAAAATTGCCAGAAAATAATAGCATCATTAATAAATCCATTTCATTCCAATATCATATATCTTGATTACTTATTCTATGCGACACTCATACAATATATACAATCAAACATTTTTTGCTACAGTCCGTTTCTTGATGTATATAATATATTTAATATTTATAATGAATTGACCTCAAGATATTTTTTTTCCTTTTTAGGAAGTGAAATAGTTATAATTAATTTACCACAATATATTTTCTCCTTATTTGGAACATGTTTCGGGAAGCACTGTGTTCCCATCTTCAGCCTTCCTGATTTATTTTTACACACACACACATACACACACACACACACACACACTGACAAATGTATACGAGCTTACTATATAGCCTATGTAAGTTAAGTTATATTTTAGCGACAATATATGTTTTCCTTTATCAGTTAATTTCTTACAATTTACATACGCTTACAAACACAGATTGACAAACTCAGATAGCATATTATGTAAATACAGATACCCATATAATTATATTATGTGATACGATAGACTTATTACAGAGACCGCCAAATAGAAATCTAATATTTAACAGGAACTGTCAACATATTAAATATTTATACAGTCCAAATCATTGATGGTATAAGATTTGCTGTCTTACATTTTTACACGGTCGAACGTATTTCGTATTTTTTCGTGGAAACTTTTGCAGCATTGCGTTCGTGTTTAAAAACGTAAATTAGAGGAACCCAAGGGGATGAATGAATTGATGAGACAGACTCCACACGAGCAGTAGCATTAAGGAGATGTTTGCAGCATTACGCTGAGATGTCTTGTGATCGATACACATGTAAGTAAGTATTGTGTTGTTGCTCTTGTGGTAAATGACGGGGAACGTTTGCGGGTGCCTGGTATGGGTCATGTTTTGGAGGCAGCTTAACGGTTCGTAACGGCTAAAACTTATTGCCGTTTCCCTACGTAAAAATACATGTCTCCCTCCCCCCACCACGTCACACTTTGGATCTTTCTGGACCTCTCCATTATGTAGCTGGTTTCAGATAATTAAATACTCCGATATTCGTGAAGTGTATTCACAACTACAGTAATTTGCAAACCAGCAGTGTAGTGTATATTGTTTTACGAGACGCCATACCATATTTATTGGTGTCATACATATCACGACTGTCTGTTGACACATGCTGCCATAATCGGTGTCTATACCCCTCAACTTATGGAGGAACTATTCAGGAAATAATTCTACACTTTGGCAAATATTACGAACTAAACTACGAATAATGGCTATAAAAAGCCCTTCACTCATTCACATACACACACACTCTCTCTCTCTTTCTCTCTCTCTCTCTCACACACACACACACACGCACATACACACAAATATGCACGTATACACGTGTCGTGAGTGCATGAATGTCCATCGTCTTAATAATTTTAGTTTTTGTATTTTATTACATATTGATTCATAAACAAGGTTGAAGGCAAACATTGCCTCCTTCGAACTTCGTAATTAAATCCGATGATTACAGTTTTCATGTAATGTGTTGTTTGTATGCAGTTCACTCGTGTACCTTTTCGAACGTTAAATATTAGAGATCTCACAGAGTAATGCGACTATTCCACATCCTTTGCAGGCATTACTTTAGGTTACGACTATGACGAAAGGGTTAACCAGTTCTTATTACCCAAGGGAAATTGGTGTTACCTCAACTGGGCACCCACAACGTAGTAACAACACTCCTATCTTTATTACCACTTGTTACAGTTACGTACCATTTGCTAAGCAAATAAGTCTGTTCTATTAATCACAATTATAAATAAAAATTATATTTAAGATTATTACTAATAATCTAGTTCTCGTGTAACAGCATAATAGAAACACATTAAATATGTTAAAAATCTCTTGCGGACCGCAGTTCCAAAATAAGTAAATTATTATATGTCGTGAGTAGGCTAAAGATCTCATCGATACCTAAAAAGATTAAAAACCATACTTATGTACTTATATATTATTGTATTTATATTACATTAAAGTAAATATATTTTAACAAATATAGGACAAATTTTCCTTTTTTCTGTAGGGTAATGTTTAATTATTTATTGTTGTATGCAGTTTGGATGAACCAATAAAGTATCCAGTATACTTTGGAAGCCACTATAGTTTGGAAACCCTTACATAACTGTTCCAAAAAGTAATTGATATAAATATTTTAAGTGCCCTATATCTTACAGTAGACGAAACTGAGAATAGCAAAATTTGTGAATGGAACTCCGCGTAAGCTAGTGTTCGTATTGAAACGTTTCTATCTTCAGTCGAATTACCCAATCGACCATCAATATAGCTACAGTAATGCCAATTAGCAAATTCTTCTACACTTGATACGTTGATTCACTGGTCAACAACAAAAATGGTTCTGACTCGAAAATAGTCATTTCTTGTCCTTTTTAGCTTGCAAAAATTAATATGACCTTAAAAGGTCTCAGTTAGCTCTTGGATTAGAGATGTAGCCCATTTCTGTATAATTAAGAGTATTTGTTGAGAAACAGAGAACTTTGACATTTAGAGATTGGCAAACCTGACTGCAGCAATGACTTGCCAATTCACTTTAGTTTTCTTCTGTTTATCTTGTGAGATTTATCTTGTTAGTAATATTCCTTTTATTTTGTAGAGTTTCCTGTGTACAATTCTCGTGAAAACTCGAAGATGCCAAAATTTTTTTTTTTTTTTTTAATCAGGGGTCGTTACTTAATTCTTAAAACTAGACTTGTGGTCTAGACGGAAGAAAAATTGTGGTGAGCCCATCGTGACAGGACTTGCAATAAAACACCTGCATAACGATAACAGCGTTTTATTAGTGTTCATACATATTACATATGATGATAACATTTTTAATCCAGTGTACACAATTGACTTCTCAACGTTCATTTCATAGACATGTGTCTATCAAGTAGTATTAATCACAATTGGCAATATTATTAACAAACAACAAATTATTCAACACATTTAAGTACACTGTTGCAACATAAGCCGACATTTCTATATATTAACATTTATTCATATGACATTTTCTACATCACAGTCTAACTAAAGTTGCTAAATAACAATTCTATAGGTACCTTATTAATTCAATTTATGCTCACACAATAATACCTCATCACTGACAAGAAACATGTAGTATGTCGGTTTATATCTGATAAATGTAATTTAAAAAATTTAGCATTAAAAGAAAAATATACATATATTTATATACTGACACTACCATAATATTCTTATATGCACGAGTTGCTCAGAAAAATTGTCCCATAAAGTTCTGATATTTCGAAACTTATTTTTACCCAAGTTTTATAATAGATCATGATAATGTACTGTTTCTCATAAAGAAGATTTAGAAAAGCTAGCCCATAATAATTTACCGTTACATTAGGCATAACGTTGTTACTGACATTTTACAGTCACCAGAAACTGTATAATAAAAACTGACCAACTAACAGTTTTAAATTTTTCTTTGCCAATTACACACAGTAAAAGACAATTAGTGTTTTATATAATACAGTATGGCAATGGACATATATTAACAGGAAGATTCTTTAATACAGTTAATCACACAATTCACAACATGTCTCCAGGGCATGCTATAACAGAACCTTAATAATTGAATATCTGTATTTACTGTTTATGAAGGTGTCTTTCATTTTATACGTTAAATCCAATGAAAAGCTGTGTATGTGTGTGGTTTAATATAAGGAATACTCCCACCTGTACTTGGAAGATTACATGTTATCCGGAGTTAGAGATGATCCTGACTATGTTGAGGCAACTGGTGAGTTTGAGCTCCGAATTCATTTTCTGGGGAGTTGTTCAAGCTGGTGTAGTTGGGATTCCTCCGGGTCTGACGGCGTTGGGGAGGTTATTGCGATGCTCTGCCGATGAAAACTGATGGCCTGTCTCCATCCTCACAACCCCTTCTCCTCCTGGCTATGCGGGAACCCTGAAGCACTTAAAAAAATATTACGAACTCATTTCGTAAAGATGAACCACAATGTACCACGCCGCCAGACCAAACGTCCCGTCAGAGAGCAAAAATTAAAATGAGAAAAAAGTAGCGGTTCCTGCCTGCCGAGCACGTGTATGGAAAACTTGTACCAAATAGCTGACGCGTCGCCGCGGACTAGATTACGTCCCTCCAGGCTATCGCAATATAGCGGTCAAGGCCGAGCTATATAGCCACTCTGTCTCGCCCGCGCGTAACCCTTGTTATTGATATTCGACCGGCATTGTCGGCGCGAAATATGGCCGGGAAAATTTACTATCTACATTTGCAACGGCACAGTGAAAGTAGGGGATCAAGGCAAGCCCTGGGCACCTCACATTTGCTACAACACGTGTTCAGTGAATCTCCGTAGTTGCTTGAATAAAAAAGGACGTTCAATGCATTTCGCTGTCTCAATAATGTTGCGGGAGCCAAGTCATCCATACGGATGACTGTTATTTTTGTATGATTCCCCCTCTTAAGCCTGTGGAGACCTGAAAGTTATAGCGATACTTGTGGGTATGCATTTGGGGTACACAAAGTACTGCTGTTTCCTGTGTGAATGGGACAGTCGTGTTAGAGCTTCTCACTACAAGAGAAAAGTGTGGCAAGAATGAAGCCAAACCCCGGAGGTACAAATGTCCAATAGGGTCCTCTTGTTGATCAAAACAAAATTATTCTGCCACCTTTACACATCAAGCTCGGTTTAACGAAAAATTTTGTAAAGGGGGTGAACAGAGGTGGAGAAGGGTTCAACTACCTCAGAGGGTAATTTCCATAGCTAAGAGCCGCCAAATATAAGGAAGGGATCTTTGTTTGCCTACAAATTCGTGAACTTCTGAAAGATCAAAACTTCAAGGAAGTACTCACCGGCAACGAGAGAGCAGCTTGGGAAGCCTTTGAGGGTGTTGTACATGGGTTTTGGGCTTCACTGTTATATCTCTGTAGTAGTCACTGTTGATAGTAGCTGCCTGTCTAAAACATCTGTGACCAATTTTATATGTTTTATATATTTAGAGACAAGGCATCACTGAACGCTGTTCTTCAAAAGCGCACAAAGTTTTTAAAAATACTGTACATCTGGTTTAAATATATTTTGAAATCATATATAATCACTATGTTAGGAATTTATGAACAATTAAAATAGTAACATATTCCCCACGATATTTATGTATCCTTTATATACAATCTTCAGTATGTGAAAATTTGAATACCTACTTAAACAAATTATTTTGTCGTATGATGATAGAAAACTCTTCTATATTTTTTTTTAGTTTCCTCATAACTGAAAGCAATCTATAAGCACTGAAGAATAAATGAGTGTTAAGTACCTTTTAAACCTGATTTTTACGCAAAACGAATGTATATAATGATAAGCTTTTTAATCATGTTAATATTATTAATAACATTTTAATGAAAGTTTACTTATGCGCTATAAAATTCCTCTAACGGTACTAATTATTGTCATAGAAGAAGATAGTGTCAGAAAGGTTTTATATCTAGGTGACTTATGTGGTAGAAACTTGGGCGTCGTTAAGTATATACGGAATGGAGAAACACTCGTAGAAAATCAGGAGGGTAAGCAATTGAGTTTTATGTTTCTTTTTATAGTTAATGATGTTCAATATTAAGTAGTTACATTAACTATTTAATTTACCTATTTTTTTCTACTGTATTTGTTATCGTGCATTTCGTGATATAAGTAAATCACAGGTAATTTTTAAAACACCTAAGAAATCAGAAATGGTAATTATAGCTTATTTCAGACATAGATGAAATATATTTCATTATAAATTTAACTCAAAAGATATGTCCTCGGTAGTCTCATGGGGTAAGATATTTTGTGTGCATGTTATAAGTTTAAATCTTCTTATTCACAGGTGAGCCCAAAATCGATGTGGATCGATAAGTCTTACTTCATCTACAGCTAATAATATATAGAAAATGCCAATAAATGATAACAATGAATCCAAAAATAGTCAAAATTTATGAAACTTTACATTTTATTAAAAAAAATTATTTTTTTATCGCCCAGGGGAATTAGCTCTTTTTAGGTAGTTAACAAGAAATAAAATCTCTTAAGATAAAACAACTGTAATACAAACGTACATAATTTACATAATAAATAGTGTCTTACAAGACCTACTACATTAAATACCATCCACTTCTCTAGCACTAATCCCAATAAAAGGGCTGAAGGAGCAAATATTCAGGTTTTATGTTTTTAAATCTACGCATTTTTCAAAACAAAAAAAGAATATAAATTTAAACATTTCCAAATGTCTGATGACATTACGTGGAAGTATATACACCTAATTCGGAAGAAATATTATTGAGAAATTTTTTAACATTCTGTTTTTGACATTTTTTCAACTACAAAGTTCGAATGCAGTTTACTTGAAAACTGTAAGTCCTACATAATAAATGCTTTTTATAAACACTCACTTGTGGGTGACGCCAAAGGAGTTGATGGTGTTCAGTTAGCATGTATTAGACATGTATGAATTTTCTAACAAGTTTTTATCTTTGGCGATTTATACTTGGGTCAAAGCTCAGGCTTGTCTGGTCTACTAAGTAGAATGCACGTACAGTATTATAGTAACACTGAAATGTTTCACCATTCTAAGATCCTCACTTGTTAATTCAATTACGATTTAACCTAGTCACTGCGGATGCCTCTTCGAACAATGGGTGAAACATTCGGCAGTGTTAGTCTGAGTAAAAAACTAGTGTTGAGCCAAAAAACGTATTACTAGTAATTTTCAAAACTACGAAAACTACCAGAAAGTTATTTTCATTCATGTTTAAAATGTCTGAAATTCCAAATCTAAAGATAAAGTAAATTCCAGTTTTTATTGTCACGTCATACGACTGCAATAAAACCTCAAAAGCGTCAGCAACAGAAATCTGTTTGTACTGTTACATAATTATTCATTTCCTAGTTGCTAAATCGTACCAACAAGTTTGAAAGGCGTATACACATGTTTGGCGGGCGATTTGGAGTATAATTAGTACATAAAAAGTACTTAGAATGTTCTACTCATTTTCTGCTGACGGAAGTTAATTATATTTACCTGAATAATCACTGTTTGCATCACACTCCAGTACTCATAGTGTGATAAACAAAGTATTCACCTACCTGTCAGCAATCATCTGGTTTCTTCTCTCCCGTTATCACTATTTCCTCGTGTTTAGTTAATGGCTTTTTAAACTTAATTCTTCACTGTCTTCTTTCTTTCTCTCATTCCTATAGATATATAATTTCCTGTCTGCCATGGAATACATGTTGTCAATGATATGTACGGATCAATCAAGGGATCGTTCTGATTCGTATAGGAAGATCTCTGACTCCTACAAACATATATTTTGTTCACATCGACTTCTGTAAAGAAGTTGTGGACACACGATTTCGAAGGGTTAGGACGATGTCACATCTATGCAATAAGGCGTCATAGACAAGAAGAAAGTCTGTAACGCAGAACTGTTAACCGTAGGTACGGATTGCCACCCTCGCTATCCCCAACACCACCTCAACCACCACTATTATCATCATCATAACACATGAGAATAAAAATATAAGGAGAAAGAAAGTTCTGCGCTCGTAAACTAGTGGGATTCGCATAGATCAATTCTAATAGTGATTAATAGGGCACAAGTTAACACTTCAATATTTTACATAATAATGAGACACACAGAGCAACATTTCAAAACTAAGAGAACATTAAAAATATAACAACGATGAATATTTTAACAGAAATAGTTAACATAAATAATTAACATAGTACATGATGTAGTTATTGTTGGACTGAGGCAGTATTAGGTAATAACGGTAGTTGGTGTTCATTAACAGGCAATACTGTGCATGTAACAAACACATTTCACTTGGTCGGTGCGGAGAGTTTCTGCTTCCCCTCACTTTGCCCTGTCAGAAGTAATTTTCACACTCTCACTTCATTCACATTCGATATACTCGGAAAATAAATTTCGAAGAAAGCCTTCATATAAAGTGAATTACAGTTGTTGTGCCGTTAATAGAAATGTTTTTTCAGCACCATAGGGGAACAACAATGTACAATGGGCTATACACTGTCAAAATCACATTCACGACCCCATGCGATAATTATATTTTGTTTAGATTTGTGTTCATATTAATAAGGGTGAATTAAGCTGTTTGAAAATAATAATCTGGCTTGTTTGGAAATATTACACTTCTTACGTTAGCATGAGGCAGGTAAGCGTGTGCTTCCACTCAAACGTGAGGGCAAACACTAGTGAATAAAAATTTATCTCTACCTATTTAATTAATATTCGCTACACTGTGCAAAATAGGTAACCTAGTTAAACATATAATCTTTGTGAACATCAGGACTTGGATTTGGAATTGAATTAAAAAAACGAACAGCCTGAAATAATAAAATTTAAACAAATAAACTCTTGTTTCTATCTAGTCCTCAAGTTTACGGTTGTGGAACTTAATTCGTCTTGAAATACATTACATGTCACACACAAAAAAAGAAAAAGACTGACGATTCATTACAAAGAGCTTTACATATAGTAGTAAATAAATTTATCGGAAACAAGTAACTATTTTGAACTGGCGTTTGAAAGAAGACAGTTTCAGTGGTCGAATATAAATAACTAAGTCGTAAATAATAATACGCCTACAATTGTTCTAAAATTGACAGAAAGGTAAGGTTTTGTGTACCAATACAATTACGAAGGTATTTATTGAATTAATAATATAATTTTAATAAACGAAAATAAAATGTTAAAAATGTCTTCTGATTAATTATTATTGAATACATTAAAAGTAACATTATACAATCCAACATCTACCTTTGAATATCGGACACCTACATTGTCGAATAATATATTTTGGATAATTTATATTCGAATGACCCATCTGTACATTACAATGCCATTTATTTATATAACACTAAAATTAATCGACAATGAATTGATACCCAGCTCTGTCCATTTCCGGTACTCGATAAATTTAATGTAATTGGTTTTCGTTTACCTCTGAATGCTGTACGTCGGTAACTGTAAATGCTACGTAATAATTATAATCAGGAGACATTTTATTACGGTTAATTGTGCACAGTATTCAGCGACGTTACCATGACACCAGTACAGGTGGGTACATACGGATTTATTATAGTTACCATTGTGTAGGTTACCGTAGTTACCACTGTTGGAGATTAAAAGTGAACTTTACCCGGAAAAGTCTCGTCAAAAAAATCGTACGCCTCTCTTTTGGACGTATCTTTTGTTTTTGAGTGTTACGCCTGTACGTATGTATGTGTACACATTATTGTGTGATTCAAAAGGAAATATTTACTTGAAGGCAAATAAAGATCCTCTATTACGCATTTGGGTTGTTAACAGAATATTTATAACTCATCATATAACTGGTGACAGAATGAACCACAACAATTTTTATCATGCTTAAATTTCACTATCTCCTTCTACTTTAAATTCTCCTAATTACAATTTAGGTACTAAATTATGTGCATAATTTTAATTTATCTACTAATTCTTAATTTAGGCAAATTAGGTACTAATAAACTTCTATTTAATTTTGAATTTAATTTACCTTCTATTCAAATTCAAATTTTAACTAGCTTTATAAATGTTTATCAACGTTGTTAAGGATTTTAATTTGCATTAGTTATTACAAATTGATTTTCTAGAACGCTGTTTCACGTTCTAACGTTTAAAATGTCAGAAATGTAATTTATATTGTTTTTGTGTAGGTTTAGTCTGTCTATAATGTTAATTCCGTTTGTCTCTGTGTCAACCGCAGACAAGTCTTTGGTTCTTAGTGTAACTTTCTTGTTCCTTTCGATACAGCTTTCTCATCATAACATAGTTTGTCTAAAATCACATAAAAATATGTATAGAATAAATTGATTGTATTGAAGATCACAACTGAGAGAAGAAGAGAAGAGCAAATGTGGCAGAAGAACATTAAGATTAAGAATAATGAATTATCTAGTAATAATGATTTATACCTTTCCTGTTGTTGTCATTACACCATCTGCTTCGATAAAAACAATAGTCAGTGCAGAGTGTTAAGTACGTTGCAGGTTTCAGTTCTTATTTTTGACTTACTAAGCAAACATCTTTCATTGTAAAACAACTCACTAATTGTGTTGTTCCTTACCATACTAAATTTATGTATAAGACTTACTTTTATTTTATGTCAATTCTTGAATACATTTAGAACTTACAAAAACTTGTTTTTAAATAAAGACGATTGAAATAAACTACACCCATCCTTGTGTATTTCACGGTCAGTTTTAAGTACAAAAGTCACTATGATAATTGTATACTTCCGAATTAATGAAATAATCTCTGTGTAATCCTATTATAATATTTAAACATAAACAATAACTGAATTCATGTATGTTTGTAAGCATTTTTTCTCTTTATATGTGTGTAGGAAGAATGTGTAATCAGTTCACTGAATGTAGTGTAAATGAATACAAATTAGGTCTACATTATTTTTTACTTCAGAAGAAAATAAAAAAGAAATTTCTCCTGACTGAGGGAGCGTTAAGGGCGATAATCACGAATTCCAGCGGTGTCTCGTCTGCAGCCAGGGAGAATTCCACTATAGCGTTTTCCTTAGTAAACGTCTCACAGACAGTTTATTTTTCTAACTCATTTCCGTCTGGTTTCTTAGAACACGCGCGCGCGCGTGTATGTGTTGTATATATACATATTACGTATGTGCATTTATCATGCTGACAATTTGAATATGCTAGGAACTCCAAGTATTCTACTTTACAGGAGCATTTTTTTATTACTGGTACTTCTTACAGCACAATAACATTCTTAGCGTGTTTTTGGAAACTGTAATTTCGACGTCTGTACAGAAACCCGCTAAAGTAGTATTTTGGGAGCACTGTTTACAAAAATATATACTACAGTTACTAATTTTACCTCAAAACTTACACACGTAATTATAGAAAGACGTTTATGAATTAAGCTTTCCTGATTTTCCGAGCATCCGTTAGCCATTGGCTATATTGTAGTGTATAAAATATTTATACATATTTTTGTGATTGTTGACTATATACTTAAATGGGAGCAGTTTGTAAACAATTGCATGCATCCTCTTAGTATTGTTTATAACTATATATATATATATATATATATATATATATATAGATTTAAAAGTATATTTATTGTTTTGTCGTTGAAATAATCTTCGTTGCATGTATAGAATTTAACGGAGTAAGCTTGGATCTAATTTTACAGGATAGAAAAGAAACCTTGAGACATAAAATGTTCCATCATGTACACCATTATGAACTGCAGAATGGTATGAGAACATATCACTAGATCTAGAGTATGAATGACAATAATAGGCAGATCTAGCCACGGGATTTACCTCTATCGGTCGGAGGAAAGTTGCTGAATACGTATAGTACTGTAATGTGATGTAACAAATGCCAGTCAACGAATAAAAAAGAAGAATTAAAAATTTTGCCATGAATTCTCCCATTCAACTGAGCGCCTAAAATCACGAAATCGTACTATGCTTTGGCAACAGCTTGTTGGAAGAAAGACTACAATTACTAACACGTGGCTATCTAAAATATTCCTTAATAACAACATCAGTTCAACTCGTGACATAAAGTTCAACAAATAAACAAGATTCAAAACTCCGTAAATAACATCAGATATTTAAAATATATCGTTCGTATATAAGTGAACATTAAGGTTAACTAACATGTTTACGTATAACGTTTAAATAAAAACGACAAGAGCCTAACAAAACAGGGATTACGGAAATCACGTTTAATAATATACAACATTTTGAATAGGAATTATCTTTCAATTCTATATTTCGGATTAAAAAATCGGTATGGAGAACCATACGTAGGGGGACCCAAAAGTAACGAGAATTTTTCTCTGGCAGTTGGTAGAACGCTAGTTCCGACTTCTCCCGCTAGGTGCCTTCACTAGACACCATTTTGTATCAGTTGCCCTAGCGGCATTGTTGTGGAAACATTAGCGCGGTCAGTGTGACTATTTTTTATAAGCGCTGTTTCACGTTTTCGGCGATTTTTAAATTAATTTAATGGCAGACATTAAATACCAACGTGCTAACATCAGGTTCTGTTTTCTGTTAGGGAAATCAGCAGCAGAAACTGTCGCAATGCTTCGGACGGCTTATGGGGAGGAAGCTTTGAGCCAGGCAAGGATTTTGAGCCGACAAGAAAGCACACGCGGAACGAATTTTGCTGCAACACGTTTCATCTTCAGATCTTCAGTCAAAATTCGTTGGCATGAACTCCAGGATATTCCAGTCATTTCCTCCAATTCATCGATTGTTCTACGACGATCAAACATGATCGCAACACGGATTTTTTCAATGTTTTCGTCCGTTTTGGAAGTCGAGGGACGTCCCGGTCGTGGTTCGTCTTCAATTGACATTTGACCACTTTTAAAACGAGAAAACCGCTCGTAAATCCTTGCCTGGATCAAAGCTTCCTCCCCATAAGCCGTCCGAAGCATTGCGACAGTTTCTGCTGCTGATTTCCCTAACAGGAAACAGAACCTGATGTTAGCACGTTGGTATTTAATGTCTGCCATTTAAAAATCGCCGAAAACGTGAAACAGCGCTTACAAAAAATAGTCACACTGACCGCGCTAATGTTTCCACAACAATGCCGCTAGGGCAACTGATACAAAATGGTGTCTAGTAAAGGCACCTAACGGGAGAAGTCGGAACTAGCATTCTACCAACTGCCAGAGAAAAATTCTCGTTACTTTTGGGTCCCCCCTCGTACATGACCATAATCTAAGATTTATGTTTAAAATAATTTACTTGAATTCGGTTCGGTAATTTCTAAAAAAATATCGCCCACCCTCAAACTAATTTCACTATTTATAGACATTTTTGATATTATGGGGTAGTCGTTTAATATAATGTTATTTTCAGTCACTTTATCCATAAAAATTAGGTAGGCTTACTTTATTCTTATAAAGAAACCGAACTGCGCAGATAATCATCCCTCCTCCGAAGCGCTCCGAAATCACTCATGGACCGTGAGCATCTTGTAGAGGGTTCATTCCCTAAAGACGAAAAGTCTGTCTATGAACCGTTCCTGTGTAAACACGTGGAGTTACAATGCCCAGCGATCCACAGGAAGCAAATCGCTATCCACGCTGGACACTTTTTCGGCTTGCACGCGTTGTGTTGGTGTGGGTTTCGGCACTTTCCATTTAAAAAGCGTGCAAATGTAAGAAAATAAACATGAGTGAAGCCAGAAATAACGCGAATTGTGTGTGTGTGTGTGTGTGTGTGTGTGTGTGTGTGTGTGTGTGTGTGTGTGTGTGTGTGTGTGTGTGTGTGTGTGTGTGTGTGTGTGTGTGTGTGTGTGTGTGTGTGTGTGTGTGTGTGTGTGTGTGTGTGTGTGTGTGCTTGCCTGCCTTTTTATTGCGGTAATCATAATAATAAAATGGAAACGTCGTAAACATTACATAATTGAGATATGCTTGCCTGCCACGAACGATATATTTTCTCTCATACATGATTTAAATTAAAATGAAAAAATATAGAACTTTGTTAAAGTGAAATGAAATGTTTCCGTAGAAACTACTTCTTTGTTGTCAATAACGTATTACACATACAAAACTTATAAAATTTACTTCCTCCATCATCAACAACCATTTTAATTTATAAAAAAATGACCCCCTTCCCCTTCAACTACCCTTTTTATTTATAGATATTTCATCTACCTTTCTACAGTGGATTATTATGACCTTTTCTTTTCAGGATATTTTATTTATCAAAATTAAGCACTTTACTCTTGTTAAAACGGAAAACGTTGCAGGTAAACTACCCCTTTCCCTTAACCGATCTTCACCAAAATCAATAGGACTTGAGTCCTCTACAATTCAGGACTGTATGCAAAACATTATTTGATTCTGTTTGAATTTGCGGCTGTTATCGTTTGCCATAGAAAAAATTCTACACATAGACAGACAGACACACAGACAGACACTTTTCGAAAAATGACTTTTTTGCATGTTTTGATGGCTCTGTAGTACAATCAGAATCTGCCGTTATCTCGAACACGATTTTTTTCGCCATGACCATACTTCCATTTCCTTATGGAACATGGAAGTAAAATTTACAAAATTTTTTTTATAGAGGGGGAATAATTTTGTGTTTCAACTGACCACCTTTACTTCCTGGCAGTAGTAGACTTAGAGCAAAGATCCAGTTTATTTCATAAGATTAATTAGTTCCAACTGCATTTACAGACACTATATTGTCTTACTTATTGAACAGAGGTGATGATCCCTTCTAATTACAATTAATACTTATTTAGTGGTTTAAAAACCGCTCATTGAAGTCTATAATATTATTTATATTTATATAATGCACACCTTTTATAATTTACCTAAATCAAAAATGTTGATCACTACAACAGATACAAGTCTAAAGCAAACTGATAAACCTAAGCGTAAACATAATTTTTATAGAGACTGAAATTATTTTTTTGTAAAGTAATACTGCATGAATTATGATGGCAGAATACCTGTTTGTAGAATAAACACACTAATCTGTTTTTATCCAACCATTATTGGATGACATTCACTGCGAGTTTTGCTTATAAATGTATGGTAGAAATCTGTTCTGTCCTATTAGACTAAAAACCACGATTCACTGTGCAGTTTGTCTTCTTGCTGCACTGCTTTATTATGGAGTAGATGTAGCAGATGTATAGGTGAATCTACTAATTTTTGTTACATATTGACATACAACATAAACTGAATACCAGTTGAATATGAGAAGATTTGTTGAATTAAATACGGTATGGGAAAAATTATTGTTAACATCTGGTTAACGACGCCAGCTAGCGTGCTGTAATAGAAAACTGATGACAAAGTTCCATTATTTGCAAATAAAGTACACTTGCTTGAATAACACATACATACTTGTACCCAACACGGACAGTATCCTTGGAAGTACACACAGTCAAAAACAGTTATTAAACCAGCCTAGAGTGCAGCAATCATCGCATCACTAGAGACAGAGAATTTATTTATGTGAACAGCTAACCACTATGCGAACCGCTATTCAGTAACAAATGTTATTGGAAGTGGGAATATTAGCAGTATAAACATAAAACGGATTAAACTGTAAAAGTACAAAATGTGAGTATTTTAGTTTTAAATCTGATTTGCTAAAATACACATCAATCAGATGTCAACTAGGCATACTAGTTTTCCGAGCTATGATGGAATAAAATAAAAAATGGCAAACATAGAAAAAGCAGAGGCACGGTAGAAAGAGCTGTTGCTGGAAGGAAAGGAATGGCGATAAGAAAAACAGAAACTACAAGTAAAAGAAGCTGAAAACAGCAGGTAAGAAGTCAAGGTTTTTACAACATTAGAAAATTACGTGGAATTACAACATTGATTGAGAACGTACCACACCAGAGTGGATCAACTTGAAACGCCCCCTTAGTCCCAGAATATTTTTTTTAACACCCATTTTCTAACCTCCAAAAAAAAAATTTAATTTTTTTTTCTGGGAAAGCGTCACTTAATATTTAAGACTAGGCACGTGGCCTAGATGGAAATAAAATGTGCTGAGTCCATAGTGACAGGTCTTGCAAGAAAACACCTGATCAACAATAACAAGATTTTATTTATTTATTTTTTTTTTAATTTTAAACAATTGGTTTTACAATCATCTTTGTTTGAGTTTTTCTTAATTCTTAACATCCATTCAGATCTCTCTTTAAGTCACATGGTGGTTTAATTACAACAAGAATATATCAAGGTATTTTCAGCAATTGAATAATGGCATGCCAACCTACTGAATTTATTATTTTTATTATAAATTTGTACTTCTGTATTTTACTTTCAAAAGAGTTGTTTGTATTGCATTAGTAATGGAGGAACCATTCATTAACATATGATAATTATAAGTATCTGGAGCAGACAATCCATGATCATTCGATAATACGATAATAATTAAATTAATAATTAATAATTGAATTCAAAGAAAACTAATTCCTTAAGTGTGTAGCAGTACTTTCATCTACCTGTTCCCCATCACTAGGATTAATCGCATTAAAATGAAACCAGTGATCACAGTAAACCGAGGTTTAAGTTTGTTACTTAATATTAAATATGTAGTAAATTAGTTGTTAATTAAATATTAAAATATGTCGCTTCTTTTTTTGTTAAGTTAATTAAATACAGGAATATTATAGACCTATGATAAATTGAATAGTTAAGCTGAACCAAAAAAAAAAACTAAAACAACGGACCTTTAAATTTATAAAAAGAGAAAGAATTGGAACGTGCAGGATCACAAGTCATATGACAGGCAGATGCAAGTACTCTCCGAGTATTACATTTTCTTTAGGTCTGAATTTTGTCAAAAAAAAAAGAATTTTAAATTCGGTTTTCTCTTTTGCAGTAATAGAATTAAATATTTAGATAATACAAAGGTAACCCTTGACCCTATGCGAATTCAAACACAAATACTTATAAGTTATTCATAACACAGTCAGCAGTGTCCACACTTTAGCATATCTTCACAAAACATGTTCAGTAATGTTAACTATGAAGCATGAGTCTAATTTCTAGCAATAGGTTTTAGCGTGTGTGTTACCCGATAACCTGCGGAGCACTTCGTGTGTGAAGTTTATAAAATAAAGGAAAGTTCCCACCTGATCTTTCGGATGGCACTAAATATGTTCCTGCATTTTCGGTGGTGTGTGAAGAGCGATGTCGGATGGCGTGACGGCGTTGGGGCTTCTTACGCAGGCTCTGCGGATGGGCGAAGATGTAGAGTGCCCATCACGTGGACCCCTTTCCTCCCGGCTAAAGTGGGGAAACCTGAAGCTCTTTATAGAATTATCTAGGCATAGTGGTATCACACGTTACGCCGTCACAATCCAAGCCGCACCAAAGTTGAAAGAGAAAAGAGGCCGATGAGGACACTGCGCTAACTTATAAAAACTCAAACATTGCTGACTGAATCTCGTTGACAAGCGGACGCCACTGCCAGCCAAATGACGTCACCACTCAAGGTCGCCGCGAACGACTGAATCTCGATATCAAAGCGGGCATCGTAACATGCAGCGATAATGCACCGAACGCACGGAAAATACAATTAAACTGGTCGTGGTGTTTACCTTTCAATATAACCACGGCACAAACTGCGTAAACATTTGAGTAAACAAGTATATAGTTTAACTGAAGTCAAAAAGTCAGTTCAACGATAATATCTGAAGTAAACAATACAGTACCAACAAGAATCTCTGAACTAGTCAGTGGCCAGTATTGTATGTAATGTCGCCCGGTGTCGCCACCCAGCTGTTCCTCGAGGGCAAGCCCTCATAACGCGCAATTAGCCATTCCATCTGCCATGTAGAGCCGCCACAATCGGGGAATGAAGCCTAGAAAAATACCCGCTCTCCGTTCGCTAGACACGTCCGCGAGCGGGTCTGGAGCCCTCTCCTCAGTACGAGGATACTAACGAACTTAGCTGCTACGTTGAGTGAGACCACGAATGGCCGCAGAAAACGCAACGTTGCCCAGCGGGGGCCTCGAGAGGCGCCGTTTCGGTACCCAAGGACACGTGAACCATGGGGGCCAGCTACCGCACTAGAGTCATGTACAGGCTCGCAGCAACACAGGTCACGCACAGACGCGAGTTTTCGCACCTGCTCTCCCCTAATGGTGGACGTACGCTGTATCCCGATTATCAGCACTGATACTGCCGAAAAACGGATAGCCCCGCGCCCCGTGAGGCAGCGTACGCCAGGGTGGGGTTCTCGGAGGTAGTTGAACCAAATGTAATCAGCGGTAAGGCTCAACCCACAACCACAACCGGGACTTTTCCCGGGCCTACCTGCCGGGGCTCGGTCCGCAACGCGGTGTTTCCCTGTACGGCCCACTCCCACCGTGTTGGGGCGTGTCGCGTGCCGACCTCTCCTACTAGGCTTCACCGCACGATGTAAGCTAGGTCCACTGTCCACTGGGGCAGGGGTAGTTGCCTAGTGCGGATATTGGCCAGGGACGAGGCAGTCCTGGTTGCCGTTCGCATGACACCCATCTTGGCCCGGCTAGTCAGCCGCAATTCCAGGCGACTTCCTATAGACTCATACTATGTTTTCTCTCCGATAGCCGCAGCCCCCAGGCCTCCACCCTCGGGATTCAGAGAAATATTGTATCTGAACCTAAACAGTTAACTAACAAACATTAGTTTTAAAAATATCTAAAGAAAGTGGCATAATCACCCAAACCCCAACGGTATGTGGAAATTCACTTATCTCTAGAAATTTGAATCTGTGCATGTGTACAATTTTGCTGGAAAGAAGAGATTGTTTTAATTCTGTCTCGCTCATAAGGGGCCACCAGATAGCTGCAACACGTAAGTTGCTGAGACGGCGGGCAGCATGTCCGGAAAGTGGAATATCTTGATCACTTTGTATGCCAGCCATGTCTGTACCGCATAGGGATTGAGCACAACATTAGGTCATTCTGGGTTGTGGACTGTTTTCCCTGTAATCATTACCGTCTATAACGTCGACGGCACCCACTCGCCTACTTCCTTAGGTCTTGTGAAAATCGTAACTGCTCCGACCATAAAAAATATTACGTGGCTTCACGTTATTTTTGTTCAACTTATAGCGTACTCTGTATTGAGACCCTAAGAATCAACTTCGTGTTAATAAAAATAGAAAGTTCAGTTTTATATTATTCTTACGCTAAATATACTTATGAAAACAAGTTGATCTTAATGGTAATAGTCTATAGAGTGAAATCGCTTTTCACGTTGTTTCATGTGTTAAGTTAGAAAAGTTTATAATTTCTTTTATGAATTTGCTAACTGCTATTCTGATTATAGCTTTTATGAATATAACTGCTTAAACAACCTGGGTTGTTTAAGACCTGAAGATGTCAGTAATGACGAAAAGCTTAGTCGAACAATAAAAAATTATAGCAGTTAGCAAATTCATAAAAGAAATTGTAAGGATGGCTGCTAATTTAAACAATACGAAGAAAAGTTTATGTAACTTAAATGTGAGAACTGATGTAATTTTATATAGAAGTCTTCAAGGAGACCTTACATTTCTGCAGTAAACACGTTAACGATGAAACGAATTACATTTTTCATTTTACAAGTAAAGCATAAAGTAAGTGAAAACACTTTGTGATCGCAGTCTCTGAGATATTAATTACAACATATATTACTTACATTGTAAAATAAATAAACTACATACTTTATTTATTTTTATTTGGAATAAAATAAAATGAATTAAGTGTTTGGATTAATGTTTCATAACAAATAAATCCGTTAAAGGAATTCTAATGTAGGCATAGCCGATTAATAAAAGTTACTAACGAAGTTCACGTTTAGCGTAGCATAAAAAAAAAAAAAGTTGTGTAAAAACAGCGGTTTATTTCAGAATGTGAGCATGTATGGTGTTTTTATTCAATCTCTTTATAAACGTATTCTTCATGTGTTGCGCTTTGTGTAGACACAATACAGTTAGCACACCGTTGATTCACTTTGCAAGCCATCGCGGTTGGTATACGCGTTGATTACAGTGAGTCGAAAACGCTGAAACGGAATATACAACGTGAATACTTAGAAGTGAGTATTTCGTGCTTGACTATTTCTCCAATAATGTTTTGAATAAATATTATCTTTTTTTTTTGTTTTTTTTAAGTAAACGTATTAAGGTCATTCGCTGATTTGTCGGATAGGATACGAAAGCAACAATTAACTAGCGATTTTTGCTCATTTCGTTCATTTAGCAACTTAATTAATATCAAAACATAATTTTAATAGAGTCGTCTGGGTAACTCAGTGGTACCGCACTCCCTTTTAAAGTAGGCATCGAGAGTTCAAATCCATCTCAGGCTTTGTGTCGTTCGACCAAATTCTGGTCTCATTCGGTCCTAATTGTAACCTGTCCTGAGCAGCTGGAAAAGTTAATGCGTAATGACAATCACGTTACTCCACTTCCACTAACGCCATTCACTGACTCTAAACCATGAAACTGCAGTAAAAGTTAAAAACTAACTTTAAAAAGATTTAAATTTTATAAAAGTTATGTATTTCGTAAAGCTACAGAATTTTTCATATCTCACTATTCCCGATTAAGTGATTACTCTTTTACATTCATCAGCATCTAAATTTTGCGACTTCAGGTTTACAATTGTTTCCGTACAATTTCAACGGAATGCTGTAATTATTATTTTTATTTGTGAATAATAATTATTAGTCTGTGAAAATATAACCATGCTAAACAAAAACTTTCTTCTTGACGCCGGTAACTTATGACGATTACATTCACTATTTTTGAGACAGGAAATGTCATTTGCATTGGATCAATAGGTCTGTGAATTCTGAATGTTACAAGACATTAACATAATCCAGTCTCATTAATGGACTTAAATAAAATGTTTTTCCCCCTGGAGGCTTTAGAGTAAATAAAAATACTACGGGTTTCTAATGTACAAAACTAAGAAGTGGAAAAGGAATTTAGTACAAACAAACTCAGAATGTAAGGACGTTGTAACGCAAAAATTGAGCAATCGCAAATTTTACGAAATCAAACTATGTTGAACGCAAAGAAATGTTTATGTTTTAGAAAGCGGGGAGGTAGTGAAACGCCTGTACCGTTAGGCGGCGTCACATGAAAGAAATTAACTCGTAAAAAAGCTGTAGAGTATAACGGTAGGTTAGCAACGCCGGCCTTGGGACACCGTACTGCCAGAAGGGGTGGCCGGTTCCACTAAACTACCAGGATGCAGTGAGGGCCGAGATACAAAAGATGGAGGCACATGGTGTGATTGAAAGGGCGTAAAGTCCATATGTCAACCCGATGGTCACAGTTATCAAAAAGGACCAGACGGTCAGACTATGTTTAGATGCGCGCAAGCTGAATTCTGTTACCGTTCCTGACTATGAGGGAGCCCTTCCGATAAATAAAATATTAGCAAAATGTGGGAATATCAAAGTAATGTCCACGATAGACCTACGTAGTTCGTTCTGGCAGATCCCATCACATCGGGAATGTAGGGACTTCACAGGATTTTTATACGAAGGAAAATGCTACCGATACACGGTGACGCCGTTTGGGCTAAAGACGAATTTGGCCAGCTTGACGAGGGGACTAGACCGAGTGCTATCGAAGGAAGTAAAGGAGTTCACCATTTTGTACGTCGATGACTGCTTATGCATATCGAACAGTGTTGCAGATCACTTACGGCACCTGAAGTTATTGTTACAAGATTTAAAACGAGGCAATCTAACCGTTAACTTTAGCAAATCACAATTATTCCGAGAGGAAATTGATTATTTGGGGTACCGGTTAACAACCACGGGTATTACCACCGCACCAGACAAAATCAGGGCTATACAGGAATTTCGGACACCGAAAAATCAGAAGCAGCTCAAAGGATTCCTTGGTTTAACCAATTTTTACAATAGATTGACCAATAGATACGCCGAGGCTACCCAACCATTATTGAACCTCCTAAAGAAGAACGTTACTTTCAAGTGGACGAGCGAGATGGACCGGCACTTCGAGACAGTCAAGAAACTATTTGTCGAGGCGGTAATTCTCAAGCATCCCGACCCCAACAAGCGGTTTTATTTGCAAACCGATGCGAGTCGTTATGCGTTGGGCGGACAGCTATATCAATTAGACAATAACAATAATATCGGAGTAGTTGCGTTCACGAGCCGAGTGGTGAGAGGGGCGGAACGAAACTACTTTGCCACGGAGCTGGAACTGCTGAGTATCGTCCATTGTTTGCAAAAGTTCAGAACTTACGTGCAAGGGAAGCCCTTGACCATCATCACCGACAACAAGGCGTTGGTTTTCATCAAGAAATGTCATCTAAATAACTCCCGTATAACACGGTGGATCCTCGCCATACAAGAATATGACTTCGAGATTATGCATTCTAAGGGTCGAGATAACATTGTAGCCGACATCTTAAGCAGACATCCGGAGGACATAAATGAAGAGCAGGCAATAGACCAAATCGAAGAATTTAAAATTAACCTTGTCAGTGTCCGCATCAGTAAAGAAATCAAGAAACAACTTAAAAACATACAGAATTATCAATTAGCCGACACCAAACTGAGAAAGATTATCGCGTCAATTCAATCAAATGAACAGCATAAACTTGCCAGGAAATACACTTGGCATAATGGAAAGCTGTACCGTAAAGATAAGGAAGTATGGAAGCAAATGTTGACGGAGGAGTTGTGCCACACCATGATCCCGGAGCTACACGAGGCATACAGTCACGTGGGGAACCGGCGGACATATCTGCTGTTTAAGGAAAATTTCACCGGGGATTCCATAAATAAAATCACAAAAGCAGTTACGAAAACCTGTATCACATGCCAAAAGAGTAAGGATCATTTTAAAAAGGTGTTAGGAGAGACGCGACCGTTCATACCGAAGAAGAAAGGCGAACTGATCAGCGTCGACTATTATGGACCGCTGCCGATTTCCACAGGGAAAGTAAGGTATATCTTAACTGTATCGACAATTTTACTAAGTATGTCAAATTATTTAAACTGAGGCAAGCCACAACGACTGCCACAATAATGAGAATTCAATTATATTGTGAGGAGATAGGAAAACCAGTAGCTATTTTATCTGATAATGGTACACAGTTCACCAGCAATAGATGGTCTACCGCATTGACAGACATGGGTATTAAGGCAAAATATACTGCAATCCGAAATCCAAATACAAATCTGGCAGAGAGAATAAACAGGCAATTAGGTAATATGTTCAGGGCAATGACTTCCGATAAGCACACCAAATGGGCGCAGTTTCTTAAACTCATTGAGGCGTGCATAAACCAGACCTATCAGGAGACAATTGAGACCACCCCTTTTGAAGCGCAGTAGGGGAAGAAACCAGAGCGGGACTGGATAAAATATATTGACCAAGATATGATACCTCCAGACCAACCCATCAACTATCACAACATCTACCTACGAATTAAGGAAAAGGGAGATAAGAGGACAGATAAGCTCAACACTACTCACCACCTTACTAGATTTCACATAGGAGACCAGGCCTTGTTAAGGGCGTACCCGATGTCGGATTTAAATAAAAAAGTAATAGGAAAATTTTGTAACCTATTCGAGGGTCCATATAAGGTAACTAAAGAAATCGGAACAGCGACCTACCAGTTGGAAGATCCACAAAGACCAGGACATATCCGCGGGAACTTCAATGTACGACAACTAAAGCCTTATTATGAGAAAGAAACCCAAAATTCAAACACAAATACAGGAACATCACATGAAAATTAAGAAACAAATTGTAATAACACACAACCGAATATTGATGTAGTAATCGTAAGTTATCAAACTAAATGTAAAGGTATTCAATATAATCAAAGCATAATGAAGTTTAGTCATGTAAGAAGTCACAAATGTTTAGAAAAATAAGAAAAGGAGTAATAATGTATTGAATATGAGTATAAAAAAATAATACCCTAAATAAGTAAATGAAAATGGTAACAAAATTGTTAAAAGGTAGATTGCTTTATGTAAACAGTTGTTATTGAGAAGGAAAGTGGACCAGCCCCATTTGGGACTAGTTTGGCAAGTTAGGTAGAGAGGACGGGAAGTGTATGTTAGTAAACAAACCATAACAGGCTATCGACCCTTGTGTGTAGTAGTAGGTAGTAACCGAGTAATATTGTACTAGTGTACTTACCAATTTAGACTAAGTAATATAAAGCAAGTAATTAACTTGAATATATTGTCAATTTATAAGGAATGAACTTCTAATTATATCAGTTTATTAGAATACATATAAGCAAGGAACTTGTAATTATAAGAGCTTTAGGGACGCTTCAATAGAACTAGTTTCCAATTTTGATAAAATTGTAAGGCTAATTCTATGGGGGGACAATGTAACGCAAAAATTGAGCAATCGCAAATTTTACGAAATCAAACTATGCTGAACGCAAAGAAATGTGTATGTTTTAGAAAGCGGGGAGGTAGTGAAACGCCTGTACCGTTAGGCGGCGTCACATGAAAGAAATTAACTCGTAAGAAAGCTGTAAAGTATAGCGGTAGGTTAGCAACGCCGGCCTTGGGGCTGACGTCTATAAGGAAGGTAATATTAGGCTAAGTCACGTTTTGGGATATAACTATCATAAAATGTATTATTCGCTAGGATATTAGGGGTGTTTGCCAATGTTGTAAACTTTAAGTGCATGTAACAATAGATACCGTTATGTTCGAGAGAGCGATGCAAGAGTGAGATAGACAGTGACGCTAGTTTTTTTAAGCACGTGAGACGCGAAAAACGTTCAGCAAATCTGAGGAAGCGTCATGTGTTGCGCGCGAGGTTTTCGCCAAGGAGATTGGGCGATTTTGTATTTAGCGCTAGTCTAAACCTATGGGATTGTTTTCTATCGAGACTTGGTAAGGGAAATTCAAAGCCTAGTATAAAAATATGAATTTGGAGAGAAATCAGGCAGTCTTCTTTTATATCGGCGAAACTACGCTGAAGAGACTCGCGTGCGCTGTTTTGCGTTAACTATATAGATATAAATTTTATTAGTAATTTAAAGAATAGGGTAAATTCGCAGCAGTAAACAGAAGTACGGGAACGCGATAATTGCTAACGCTAAATTTATAAAGTTTAATATACAGTAATAAGTTAATGAGTGAATGTTCGGAGTAGTAACGAACAACGAGAAGTAAATACTACATATAAATGTTCATCAATACGATATGTTGTGGTGAAATCACTGAAGAGAGCGAATTAGTTCGGGTTAAATTCACGACGGTATGAGATAATCGGGACGCACGCGACGCGAACTGTGTTAGATGCACTTAATGTAAATTCAAGAATACGTTGTAAACCAGAGTGTATAATTATACGACATAATTGTATGTATCACCAATATGTCAAGTGTAGTGTACATCTGTGATAAAGTGAATTAGTGCATTCATAACCAGGATTAAAGCGCAACAAACAGCTGCTGACGACTCACCGGCATGCAACACCTTAAGGACTACGCACATCGGAAGGATTCTCCACGCAAGTAACAAATAAATGAACATTTGATTCAATATTGTTTTATAAATATATATATTTGTAATCAAATATAGTGACTCAATTTGTCTAAAAAGAACTCATTGCCACGAAATTATATTCAAATTGTAAGGCAAAACTATTCAAGCTATGTTAAAGAAATTTGTAGTATATAAATGCAAATGAATCATTAAAAGTTGATTGATATATTTTAATTTTGTGTTTATTATTACTGGCGCCCTGAGGTACAATAAAGAGTCGGTACACTGGAGTAAGTGTTATAGTCTATTGAGTAGAAATATTAATATTATCAGTGATTAAAGTAGTTTCTAAACCTTACTTCTTACATGCTCATAGGCCAACATAATATGCAAATCAACAATTTAACTCTTTCGTAAAGGCCTATCAAGTAGTGTATTACAACGTGTGGTAAAGAAAGACGTAGGAACTAACGTTAGGTATGTCCTATATGTTACATAGAATTCCACAAAGTGCTACAAAAATGATTAAATAAATAAAATGAGAGTTATCCTACTTTTTTTACCAGCACAACAACACAGAAGAAGGACATCCCAGATCTAGCCGGAACGTTACCTGTCCACGCCTTAACAATGGAAACCTAGATGACTGACGGTTAATAGAGAATCGAACGACTGGTATAATAAGTGACGGTCCTTCATAGATTTTTACAAATTCTATCAGTGACAGGGGATCCATACACTACGGGGGATATACATGATTCTGACATATATCATGTTACAAGCGGTGACATTCTTGTGAAGTTAGCTGAGAAATGTATCGCAGTACTATTTATACTAATAGAAGGAGTATATACTATGTTATTACGCAGGCTGCGGTCACACTGCATCCGTATTTGGCAGATTTTTCACACTGGCGTACACGGCCGATAACGGCAGAACAAACAAATGCGTGTAAGTGGTGACGGTCACATTGGCGCCGTTTAGCACTGGCGTGCACGGACGTGTTTGACCGACTGACGGTTGAAACCAAATTCAATTTGTTTTTTCCGGCCGTGTACGCCAGTGGAAGGTGCTGTTTCATAACGTATACACATAAAGATTTCATCATTCCGTTTTCTTCTCGTTTATTTTAAAGTGTATCTGTAGTGAATATCTATTTAGTATTTCAATAGTTTATTTTACTCTGATATAGCCTACTTATTTTATATTTACTATCTACGAAAAATGGTAGAAATTGAAAAATTAATTGATTTAGTTTACGAACGTAAACCACTGTGGGACATAACCACCAATAACTACTACAACAGGGACGTAGCAAGAAAACTTTGGCTACAGGTAGCTGAGGAATTGAATAGTACAAGTAAGTACAGTAATTTAACATGTTTTATTCAACAAAATTCTTTACTCAGTACATTCAAAATCTATTGCTTCTGGTTGTCTATTGAAATAATTTTTGAAATTTTCCCGAATACTGTAAGCTTCTCGTCTCGCTCTATTGAAACGCTTTGGTCCTCTGTTAGACAATCTGTCTATACTTACTGGCTCGTTTGAAGAAATTACTTTCTGCAAAGTACCTTAATCGATTCCTTCTTTATCTAGGAGTATGTTGTGCAGTAAGCAAACAGTAACCACTAATTTATCAACTCGCTCTGGTTCAACTTGTAGCTCTGTCTTTAAACACCTCCATTTGGAAACAAGTATGCCAAAAGCACATTCTACGGTTCGTCTTGCTCGACTGTGCCGATAGTTATATATTTGGATCTCCCGTGGAACTGGTTCGTTACCTGTTGCGTAAGGTCGCATCAAATATTTTTTTAAATGATATCCTTGATCACCAAGTATGACTTAAGGTAGTATCATTGTAGTCCCAAGGATGCGTTTTGGCTGATGGAAAGAGAAAGATCCTGTTTCGATATGTTTGTAAAGATTAGATTCTGAAAAAACGCCACTATCACTTTGCCTGCCATAAGCTCCAACATCAACACTCAAAAATTTATATTTCGCATCAACTAATCACTGAAGTATAACAGAGAAAATAAATGTTTTTATAGTTAAAGTGCTTTGATCCAGACATTTTGGGACATCTAATGCGCACATGCTTTCCGTCGATACTAGCAACACAGTGGCAATAGTGTTGTGTGAAATTCGATACGATAAAGCCAATGCTCTGAACGATATTCCCGTAGACAGAAATCTAAAATGAAAAAAAATTTCATTGTATGAAATACTATTTGCATAGCATAGTACGAGAATTGTTTTTGTCGAAGGAAATGGTAAAATCTGAGGGATAACTTTCGCAGGGAACATGCAAAAATTTCAAAAACACCTACAGGTAGTGCAACCCTTGGCAACCACCTCTCTTCATGGAGGTATTACAAGCAGCTGTCATTCCCCTTATTGACGTGTTTACCACGAGAATAACTAAGACCAATATACCTTCAATATCAACCCAAGCATCTGAGACGGTTGACATTTCAAATGAAGGACACGATAATATTACGACTAACGAAGACATAGGTGATCCTGAACCAGAGGTTAGCAGCACCATCAGTGAAAGACATACACCAGAAGCCGTTTTGTGCGCAACTAAAACAAATTCTAGTGGCACATTTGCGTCGAAAATGAAAAGGAAACCTATCAAGTCAGACGCTCTGAAAGAACTTCTTTCACTGGAAAAAAGAAAAATTGAGCAACTTGAAAAAATGTATAAAATTAAAAAAACATCTGAAGACCTCGAGAAAGATGAAGACTACTGTTTCCTTCTGAGTCAGTTACCCCATCTGCGTGACATTCCCAAAAAAAGGAAACTTGCAACCAGAATGCCCTTACAGCAAGTTTTGATGGAAGAGCGAGCAGCAGAGGATGCGAGGAGTACTAAGTCAAGTGTTGCCTCATCATATGGGTATAATTACAGTTCAGATTCTTCAACTCATTCGCCAAATGCGATGCAACCGAACACTAGTGTGTTGCAATCGTATGTATCAACCTATTGTTCAGATCCTACTAGTTCAGTGTACCAAGAAACAGACTGCAATAGCCTAACTTTGTCGAGTTACAGTGAATAGATGAGTGACTTTTTTGACGATGTAAAATATTTGTTTTGTCATATTGTAGTCGACATAAAGGAAAAAAATTAACATAATAAGGTTTCTCTGTCAATAAATTACTTTAATTACAATTATCTAAAAATGTTTTATGTAAACTTACCTTAACGTTACAGCAAGTCGTTTTCCTGGTGAAATACATTTTCGAAAATTACTTTCCTTTTTTATGAGCGATTCAATCCCATTTAGTATGTACCAGAACGTGTCCGGATGCATTCTGAAGTAATCAAAAAATTTGACTGGCTGCTCTAGTAGACTTGGAAATAACGTGTGAAACTCACCACACTCATCCCTCTCTTCGAAAATTGAATTTATCCACTCACTTTTCTCGTCCTCTAGTAATAATATTTTTAGTAAAGGTGTTTCCAATAGCAAAAACTGTTCGTCCATTTTCGCGCGAGTTGGTTGCATACTGACTAAATATCGGTCGCAATGTGACCACACGCTCGGCAGATTTAGTCGGCCGATGGGATCAGCCGTGTACGTCAGTGTAAAAATCTGTCGAATACGGATGCAGTGTGACCGCAGAAGTGAAAGTAACGAGGAATTCGGCTGTTACGAAAATGGACAAATAAAGACAAAGTTAAAAAATGTAAACGAAACAACTCATAGTTCTTTAACAAGACTTTACACAGGTATTTTGCATATCAACAGCCATTAAAACATCTAGAATCATATCATAGAAACAATAAAATCCACAGACTCCTATTGATATCAGCGTTCTATTATGCGCTGCTCCGATCTGATAATATGCGTAAAAGTGCACATCCAATACTGTTACAGCGGTTGGATTTTCTCTTACATTGCATCGCATTTGATGTTATGGCCGAAAAAATAATGATAAAAAAATTCAGATAATAGCGACAATGATTACGGATACATTGTACATGATATTTAACAGTTTAATATGCCATGCTTATTACTAATATGTTAAAATTAAAATATTATCAAGCTTTAATAAATATTGAATCGTCGACTAATGCTTAATGCATGGAGCCTTATGTCTGCAGCAAAATCCTATTTAGCCTACGTTAATTACATACCTTCAACACGATAAACTTCGTGCCAGTTCATAAGCTCCCTGTTATAATGCTCAATAAACGTGATTAGCTTTTATGCAGCCCAGGAGAATACTGACTACGCAGTACAGTAGCGTAGATTGGCTCTTCTTGCGTGAACCAGCTAAGACTGATAATATTGGCTATAATAAGTATGCACAAGTGAAATAATTTGTATTGTACAAAAATGTCTGTGCTACAACGGTCATTTTTAAAAATTTTAGTATTAATGTGTTTTCAAACTTTAATATGTTTATAACTTTAGTATTAATGAGTTTATACTATAATATAAAAACTTGCATCGAAATACATACAGACAACTTCTGACGTACGCGGTCCACTTACATGTACATGATACAGAATTTTGTACAATTATATTTTAAAGTAAGTTATTATTACATAAAATTGGACACGTTTTAAAACCTTTTTAAGCTAGCATTAATTGTACTAGGCGGGTGCTATCTTTAAATCATGATTTAAGATGCAATCAAATCTCAAAACTTACTGCATTAAAAGTGATTCGTAGTCAGGAATATTTTATGTAACAAAATTAACAGAAAGAAAATGCAAAATCGAAGTGGTAATACTGCTCCGTTACAAAAACATTAGATGCCGATGTCTACGAGTTCAATCTCATATCTCGTATGTTGAAGCCCTTATTTGAAGGTCTTAGTTATACTGTATTGATTATAAGGACGGCTATGAATTTTATAAATCTGAATCTTTGTGTATAAGTAGATAGCAACAACGATTTGTTGCGGTAAGAAAACTAACTCGAAACTTTAAAACTTTAAAATTCTAATCCTTAAATTTTTAGTGACCGTCAATCAATAAGTGTTTTAGTGGATGGTTAGTGAGGATCGGTCAATAATACAAATTTTAGTTATTTTGCGTCGACGTTTCTAAAATTTCTAAAACGTTTGCAATATAACTAAAATTTGTATTATTGACCGATCCTCACTAACCATCCACTAAAACATTTAAAATTCTAAACTTCTAAGAACATTTTGTTAAACTTAGAGAACACTGAAGTGATGAAACAGACCAGCACTAATACCTAAAATCTCCATATCTTTGAGAAAATTGCTACGAGCATAAGGTATTGAACAATTTTTGTTCGTGTGCATACAAAAATGTTTATGCGTAATCCTGTTGGTCAAATAGAAGATTGGTTGACAATATCCTTCCGCCCTTTGTTTACACAATATAGGCCTACATGCTAGCGGGGAAACAGACTTATGCCGCATGCATTATTAATATGTAAATCCAACCAGATGAAAAAGGATTATCACCACGAGGTGAGCAGAAATCGCAAATGCAAAGTGGGTCACAGAAAAATTAATTCTGAACCTACCATAAAACTCTGAATTCTACAGTAAAATGCTGTCCAATCATAACATTCCGGTAGTGCACATGCTAAAATATGAACTGAATACTCCTTTAACTAGACAACAAATGGTTCGGTGGGCAACACAATGTAGTAGAATTATAGGTAACATTTTTGGATGAGTTTAAAACGACTAGGGTTAAATTTAATGAGATTGGGTCACATCTCCCACGTATTACGTTCATCTTCGAATTTAATTCTGACGTTTCTTCTCAAGTAAATCCGAAGCACCTTCATAATCATATTACATCATGTCTACAAAATATTTTCTAATATATTCTATGAGTCTCTATAATAACATAAGGTTTAAGATATAAAATAAATGGGTCAATTTTTATGTAACATGTTATTTTTATCACGTGATACGATATTTTCAAACCAAAAAGCACAAGACTGGTAGGTCTACTGTTACTCAAACCTCGTACGAGACGCATTTTCTGCTGTACATGTAAGCAGACGGAAAGCCATTTGCAGAACTAGTCTTCTCAATGCAATCAACTATTGTTGTAGCACACCCCTGGCAATGGCATCAAGCTACAGATTAAATCTGGCAAGAGAAAAAGTGTGGTAAAACACCAAGGGGCAACGGCCAAAGGGCCCTGTGGATAAAAGACAGCAAATTTTCATGCACAGCTACAGTTTCACGTCTGTAAAACTGATGCAATGACAGTGGTAAACGTGTCCCGTGGAAACTGTTGGAGGCGTTGTTAGTACCCCAAGAATTTAAAAAGGTCGAGACGCTAACTTGGATTTTCCAACTGCAGTAAATTCTCATTTAAGGGAAGGCTTGTCCATCGCTGGCTTGTCCATTCAGTCTGCGGTCTGTGGATGATACGATATTTATCCTTATCCGTAAAAGAGTTATCCTGAGTTAGGGAACTGAAGAGACCAGCGCTGAGGGCGGTTTAAAACTATCCGCTCCAAGTGCTCTATCATGATCATCAATGGATAGGTCTCATACTACCAAACAGAAATTTAATAACATACATTCTTGTTAAAATCCAGATTGTCTACTTGGGAAATTACAAAGAGGTAACCAAATACCAATAATATTCTCAGTCAAATCACAAGAATCTGAAAAAAATCATCAGTTAACAAATTTACACAGAGCACCAGATACACAAAACCAATGTTCTTAATCTTTTCACTTGGAGCCTACGAATCTGCAATTTAGACTCAGTTTGGTGGGCATCAAAGCTAAAAGTTTTAAAATGATATGCTTTTCTAGGGATTTCGTGGACTGTTCTCAGGAAAAATCTATAGGTATCAAGTTTGTCAAATATAATATACTACCCCATACTATTGCCAAGCGTGCAATTGTATGAACCGACTCTTGCCAACCATCTAGCAAAATTGTATCATGCTTTGTAAGAGACATCATTTGACGATATAGAGAAACTAGCTACCCAAGGAAATTGATGGAAAAAGAAGAGCTAGGTAGGTTCACTGCATCTGAAGTGTTGAACTTCATAAAACACTGAAGACAAGAGACACTACTGACGGAATTCCTTACCAGGTCTGCAGTTCATGGAAAAGGTCAAGAACAACAGAGGAAGTAATGGTAGTGTTCTTCCAATTGACATTATCGCATTTGTTAGCTTAAGGCTTGTCCGTGGGATAATAAACCTTTCATTATTGTGATAGTTTACACGGTGACGGTTTATTACACGGTCACGGTGGTTTGTGACGGTTTATTAGTTTTATTACACGGTGTGTCTCAGAAAATACAGGAACTACTTTGATGATGGCGATGTCGTTTAGAGACGGTAATGTCGACAAAGTCTCCTTATATTCTAGCTAAGGCCATCATTATAAAATTAGTTGTCAGTTACTTGCACCATAGTATGTGGGGGGGGGGAGTGTCTCTTTGGCGAGAAATAGACAAAAAAAGTTAATTCGTTTTTTCAATAGGATCTAATAAAAGTTATAAAGTCACTGGCGGTTTGAAAATAGCAATGTTTATTTACACAAGATCAAACATATTTTAGACAAGAACATATTGTTACTCTTCAAAAACAGTTTGGAAATAAAAATATTGTATAATTTTGTAAAATGTTGTTCTGTTGTATAGAATTACGAAACTCTCTTGAAACAATATGGTTTTATTAACTATACCACTGAGTTAAAAGATTTTGATCAGGCTGCGTTATAGGCAAGGCGCAATAAATACAAGCTGAGCTAGTAACAACTTAACTTTGTTACTTTTCAAGAAAAATATAAAATACCCTTATTTTTTAATAAAAGGATACAATATAAATTAGAAATAATAAATAAACTTATAAATAGTAAATATAATATTAAATAATAAAATATTTAAAAAATATTCTTATTAAAAAAAATTGATTTTTTTCGACACCAACTGAACGTGCTCGTAAAATGCCGTAACTAGAAAATGTATTTCTTCTTTTTTGAACAATTGTATTAATTTAGGTTGACACACAATAATTGTTACTTATAGAATCATAGCTTTGACATATTTCTGTAAATGGTTCTGTTCATCTTTTACTGTATTACAAACAATGCTTTTATATGGAACTTAATACACTTATGTATCATTAGACTGTATTGACATATACACACATACATATACACAGAGGTGTGTTTTTTGCTATGTAATATTGATAAGGCTAGTGTTTTAGAGCTTTCATTATTAAAAAGTAATGGGGTAAAGATGCACGTCTAATATTCATCGCTACTGAGCTTTAAAACTGAAATGAGTGCGCCGCGCCGGCTGGAGGTGGGAGTGTCCTCGTTTTCAAAGCACGTTGAAAGTTGTATTACAAACATCTTCGTACCCTTCCTCTCATTCACTCAGTCTCTCCCCCCTCTCTCTCTGCCTGTCTCTATCTCTATTTCTTTCTCTCTCCTGTCTCTCTACTTCTCATTTTCCATCACTCTCCCTATCTCACTTTCTGTCTGTATACTCAGAAAACGGGGTTGCTAATTATTAATTTTGTTTAATTGGCGCAATACAAGGACGCAGAATTTTCTTAATAAACACTTTAAATATGGAATAAAACAAAGTGAATGAATGAAAACATACTTTATCTAATAATTTATTTACTTAACTTTTTAAAATATCCTTTAACCGTTAGTAGAACCTCTTGAAATATTTGTTGTGTTCTTAAAGTCATTATGAAATATCTGTTTTATAAATTCTTAAATGTTTTCGTCCCGAATCTCTTGTACGATAAAGCTGTGAAACACAAAAAAATAATTAAAATAACATTAGTGAAAATTAGTTTCATTCATTTTTTTCTAACATTTCTCCCCTGTCATTATCGTCATCGTTCCCTTACGTTTCTAAATGCTATTAGCGTTGAAAGTTAGTGTCACTAAAACTTAATAGTTAAAATTATGAAAACAAAAAGGATGCGGAAAGGTGTATAGAAATTCTTAAATTGTACACGATAACATCCTCTACTCTTAGCCTAAAGTCACGGAAGAATGTTGAGTGAAGCAGCTCTTTTGTACAAAAGCAGCTCTACATAAATAAGTAGTCTTCTTTGTAACTCTCATATTAGGTTTGAAGCCTGTTACGGTAACTGTCTTAAGTACCGCCAGCAGTAATGTTCAACTCTGTCCGCTCCAAGCTGAGAGTCACAAGAGATGGGAAAGTGTAGAGGAGGAAGAATGTGTGAATATTCAGGAGCAACGGATGGTAAAACAGCCGGTTACAGAGCTTAGAAAAGAAACTCAGCCAACGGTCTGTAGTGCGAAAGAGGTAACGTTTCAAAACGGACAGTAATAGAAAAGTAGACCCTAAGAAGCTGGTGCAAGTACAGAGGATCTAGACTGGACGAGAGACACTAGTCTTATATTGCGACACAGTGGTATTCCGTTCATAGGATATTTGTATTCCTTCAAAATTTATAATAAATAATTAGACGTGTTAATGACTGATGTGTTGCATATATCGACACCATAAGTTAACCTAAAACTGTAAAACATTAAACAGTATTTTATGAATATTAAATAAATAATTATTATTTAATATTATTTATTGTTATTAAAAATAAATATTATTATTATATGATGATGATAATAATAATATTAAAATCATTCCGTGTAGTAAACGTAAATATGTGTTATTCACTATCAAAACAATAATGTTTGATTATTGTTCTTGCAAATTATTACCCTTCGCTGCAGATGTCGCGTATGTTTAATTTTATAATATAAACACACCCTGTAACGCAATATAATACATGACGTCCTTTAGGCCTATACTAGGGCATGGACGTAGCAGCATGATGATAAAGTCCGCGAGGACGTGCAAATTATTCCATATGATTTTAGTAATCTTCAAAAGTATTGTTCATTCAGACACTTTACAAGTCTAGTGTGTTTGTAATACACTTTTGCAAATGTGTCTAAAGTAAAATGTCACCTCCTATTTATATCAGTTATCACTTTTTACACCATTTTTGTGAACCTAACGAGACAGTTCTTGACAAAATCCGTCGTACATCACAGTTTATAACAAATTATGGAAACCATCACGCAGGACAACAAGCATGGAAACCATAACGATGCTGCTTAGAGACAGAGATACGTTACAGGTAATTTTCATGATAGTAATTGCATGCGGTATAATTCACGAATCAAATATTAAGCACATTGTTGTATTTTATACAAGCGAATTATATCACACGCGCGCGCAAACACATGGTATATATATATGTGGTCGTGTTCACGTGTTTATCGAATGTGTCTTGCATTTCCAGCCTGCTCTGAAAACGTAGTCTTCTGCCTGACTGACCGTAGTCTTTTGTCACATCATATTGCGATTTCGTACAACCAATACGCCTACAGTATAAAGTAATTCCTGTAGCAGTAAATTTTACTTATCTGTCTTATGAATTTTCAGTACGTGATGTGACAGAAACTTACTCTCCATGCTTACTTACTTTACACATAATTGTACACTCCACACGGAATAGGTTTATTGTTATTTTCTATTAACAATTTATGTTTTCCGTACGGCATTGGTTTATCTGTTTTATTTGGTTATTTATATTTACGAGGATTGTTCAATAGAAACACGTTTAGAGGCTGTAAAGCATTTTTTATTCAACGATTTTAAAAGAAGTCTCCATTAACATTAAGGCTTGAGTCCCACTGTTGCACTAATCTGTAGATTCCCTGCTGGTAAAATTCTTGTGGCTGTTTGCGGAACCATTCGCTAACACCAAACTCTACCTCAGCGTCCGAGATGAACCGCCGTCCTTTTAGTGATTTCTTTAATGGGCCAAAACCATGATAATCGCACGGGGACTGTAAGGCGGATGTTGTAAGACTTCCCACTTCATACGACCAAGCAGATCTTGAATCGTCTGGGCTACATGGGGTGGAGCATTATCATACAGAAGAATGACACCATTTGTGAGCTTCCTGGGACGTTTATTCTTGATGTTGACAGCAGGTTGTTTAAAATCTAACGCAGCACAGCTTGATAATAAAAAAATACGGTCACCATTACTTTCCCTGCCGAAGGTTGGGACCGACATTTTTTCGCCTTCGGAGATTGGGCATGCTTCCATTGCATATTCTGACGTTTGGATTCTGGTTCGTAGTGTCATCACCGACAATAATTTGGTGTAGAAAGGGATTATCTTGTTGTTGATAGCCCATCAAATGCTGTAATGATAATGCCGAACCCAAATTTTTCTGCTCATCAGTAAGCAGTCATGGAATCCACTGAGCAGTAACTTTGTGGTAGCCAAGACTATGAATGATGGAATGAACAGTTCCCACGCTGATGCTCAACATTTGATAAAGTTCTCCAACTTTGATGCGCCTATTTGCGCGTAAAGCAGTTTCCAGCTGTCTCATTTTCATCTGAAGCTGCAACACGTGCAGGTCCGGGACGTGTCAAATCTTAGTGGATTCTCTTCCTTGTCGAAATTTATTGCACCATTCAACCACTGCCGTACGAGAATTACTATAGTCACCATATACAGCTTTCATTCTTATATAAATTTCCATTGGCTGACGCCCCTCAGCGGCCAAAAACTGAATAAAGGCACGCAGATTATCTTTGGACGGATTTTCTATCATAGATTACATTTTTCAAACCAGTCACAACGCTCAGAAAAGAGCAAACTGCAAATATTTTTGACAGACGCGTCACTAGTACTTAAACAGACAATATAAACAAGTGAATTCCGCTGCCATGGCGACGAAGTCATGGCTGCGCATATCAAACCTGTTTCTATTGAACAGTCCTTGTACATATCCAGTTGTCTATACGCTATAGTACTCTTGGCCACAGAAAGACCAGTTGTCACAGTTCTTTTAATAGTCCAGCCTAAACATTTAAACATTTCTATATGTAAATTCACTTACAAACATATTCGCAGCTACGAGATCACAAACACCTGTTTGTAACAACACAAGGCGTATTCATCACAGAACCGGTCACTAAGACAAACCACTGCACACCTGTATACGAAAAACAAAGTACTTTCTATAGTTACATTCCTTCATCGGAAACTGGAAACTCAGGCATTGTGTTGAAAGACTTGAAAACTTATTTACTACGTCAGTGGCGTTACAGTATTTAATTTTAAATAGTCACGACAGTAGAGGTAGAGTAGTTAGATAGAGGTTGCCAGCACCTTTGAATTTAGCTTCCGTGATATTAAACATTTTTCGGATTAGCAGAGCAAAACCAACTACTCAAACTTAAAATTGAAACAATGGAACAAAATAAATACACATTTATTGAAGAAATCCTTCAGTAAAATACACTTTAAATAAATAACTGAAAAATATGTATACTGCTCACGTATCCACTAACATATGGATGATTTGTGCCCTGTTAATGTTACAAAACGTTATCACAATACATTTTATTTTAACAGTGATTAAATGAATCACAGTATATAAGATTATATTGAGATTATATATATATATTGTATTACAATCCTAGCAGTATAACAGTATTTTGTTGGCAGAAATTATTTTTTGTATTTTATAAACAGATGCAACAATACTGTTATCAAGTAGGCTATATCAAAATATGCGTCCAAGCTGAAGGCAGAAAAATACATCCAACCCGAGAAACTGGAACTCCAGAAATTGAAAAATAATCTGCTTGGTTGCTAGTCGCTGAAATAATTTTACTCATACATAAATTTATTCACACTGGTTTAAATGAAATTTTGAAATGCCTTGTGTGCACGCGCGCATGTGTGTATAAAGTTTGCTAACTTTTATAACTTCAGTCCGGAATAAACACAGTTGACTTGGCTGTGGGGTCCACCACTGTATGCCCTTTCTTTCTCTCTTTCTCTTTCTCTCTTTCTCCTCCTCCCCACTCTTTCTTATTCACTCTCTTTATTTGTCTCGTCCCGTCTCTTTCCCCTTGTTTTCGTTTCTAATTCCATTCTCTTTTCCAACACTACCACGCTTGCCTTCCCTTACTGAATTATGCATTGAGTTGCCCTGTGCCGAGCCGAAAGCACACTGGTGGGAGAGAACCAGCTTTTTTAGACTCAGAAGGGGAAGAGTCTTGTGTCATAGTGGTAAGAAAATGCCGACTTCCAGTTGAAAGGAAGAAAATATATTATAATGGCTAACTTGCCCTCCTAGCTTGTTATTCTACTGTTTTTTTTCACCCTGACACTTTTTCCTCTTATACAAAAACTTCTTGTTTTTACACTAGTATAAAATGTAATACACAACATAAAGCCGAAATAGTAGAGCTGAGTGTTATTGGATTGCTTATAAAGTAAGTAGCTGCTTGGTTTCGGAAAAATTTAGTTTTTGGTTCTGTAAACACTGACGTTTCATGTTACATTTCAACAGATCCTGTAGGGCATACATTAGAAACTAATAAGGTTAAAAAATCTTACTTCAAACTAATTAAAAACTATAAATAACATTGTGCAATGAGGATATCAACAAAAAATGATATTTATAAGTAGTGGCTAAAACAAATTCAATCTAAGTAAATATGATCATTTAGGACATGTATTCCATTTTTCTCAAACTCACTTAATTCTCAATAACAACAAGAATTAGCTTGCTATTTATCTACTTAGCTTACAGAGTTCTTCATCTATGAGTTTAGCTCGTCCCCTCCTACACCTTTCCAAGCGTATCCATTTTGAAAGTTTCGTCACTTGTTCATTTGACATAACCACACCAACACAGCTTGTAATTATAGTGGGATTTATACCGTGGTCTTCAACCGTTATTCTGTCAGGTCTATATATTCCAGCTGATCTCCAAAAATCAATTTCACATGTTAGCAATTTCCGTTCATGCTGTTGGTTAATTTGAACAGACTTTCTGCTCTATATGCATTTAGTATAGGCGCTGGCTGTGGAGTTTTAAAATTATGTTTTTAACGGTATCGAAATATCCATTTAACAGCAGTATCGAGTGTTGTTAACATTTATTCAGACCATTATTACTTACTAACTTTTCTCAGTCTTTTCCAATTATATCATTTATCTTATTTCTTTCTCTTCTTGCTTCAAATACCAATGAGGAGAATATCATTCTGCTTTCCATTGCCTTCACATTAATACTTCATAAAACTTTTTTGTGACTTATATTAACATTTCACGTACATGAATTCTTATTAAAGCCTCTTGTGATTCCAATGAATAAGCCTCTACTTGAGACATAATTTCACCTAGATTTTTTTTCAGAAGGAAAAAAAATTAGATTTTCTGTTATTACTTTTATATGTATTTCTGTTTTAAGTATTTCCTTAATAAAAATATTTATTTTTATTCTAATGCTTTGCAGCTTTGGACACTCAAAGGCATTTCCTTTGCATTGATTCTAGCCATTTCTGTCCATTCTCATGCCTAGGCTGATTCCTGCTAGATGGTTTTTACAATATTTCGACGATGAGACGGTTTTGTCCTATATTTTCTTATTACGCCTACGTAGATCCAATTCCTAACTGCGATGCATCAGGTTCTAGTTTCGATTTATTGTAAATATTTTATTGGCTGGTATTTATGACAGCTAGTGGGGTTTCAATGTTCCAAGTTTCTAAATTGAAAGTGTGAAAAAATAATCTATTATTTTGTTACATATAAAGCTTCGAATGTACGCACACTACATTGGCGTGTTAATATTACAGTAAACATTAGTGAAAAAAAGAAGGCCTTACCTGATGTTACGTACTGTGGTTAGCAATACAATAATTGCACGCATGAGTTAATACTTATGTTTTACAGTTGCATGATTATGTATTTACCTTTGTAAGTACCTCCTGAAGTTCTTTGCAGGATTCCTGTATAATACATACATTATCAAATTATAATTGCTAATGCAAGTAGAATGTTCTTTTCCTTCAACCTGATGCACGTTTTGACAGAATATATCCGTATCATCATCATAGATTCTGGTGAATTTATGTATTTATATATGTATATAGAATATATAAAATTTTTTCCTATATTGGGGGAGTCGAAGTCAGGCACAGAAAAGTCAAGTACTCAGAATTTAAGGGTAGGCTGTTTTCCGCCATAACTCGGTCACTTTTATCGGATTTAAACAAACAAGATCTCATTGTAGTCAAGATAAACGGTTTAACATTTTACTAAAAAGACATGATTAGATAAAATTAAAATTTACAGAGATATTAGTGATAAAAAATTAAAGCGGCTGCCATTTTCAAATTTGAGACCACAAAATAACCTTTGTTTTTTATTTATTAAAAATCATTCACGTATTTACGAATACCGGATTTCATTAAGATACCTCAGTTTCTTCTTGAGACACAGATTTCTTTAAATCACACAGATTTCTCGTTTGACGGCCAGACGGAAAACGAGACGTTTTAGAATTTATATTTATTGGAACTTTTTTTCTTACATCGATGCATTGTGTTCAAATATGTATAGTGAGGAG